>JAQPPZ010002832.1:8750000-10000000 GCA_028583015.1 Wollemia nobilis | reverse complement strand
AGTGCTTTATTGAGGCACAGGGAAATATTAAGACTCTAACTACATGGGCTATAGCTGTAGAGACATAGATTTAGACACTACATACTACACTGGAGCTAGCTTAGGCATAGCAGGATGTGGCAGTAGCAGAGATAGATCTGATAAGGACATTAATGGGGGCTATCCCATCTCCTTAGGCTATCATGGGGCCTCTGGTAGCACCAATAGTAGTTGTACTAGGTAGTTAGGATCCTATGGTTGAGTTCGAGCGATTAAAAAATATGGTCATGAGGACCAATGATATGCATGCATCCTGGGTTGCTCGAGTGGACCAGCTGGTAGGTTACATATAGATGCATGGGTTACATGTTCCTAAGGATCCTTTCGCTCTTGAGTCTCAGCAAACCAGGACTAAGAGTACGGTACATTATACTACTAGCTTGAGCTATCATACCCATTAGAGCGAGAGGACACACAGGTCCTCTAGTACACATGGTAGTAGTAGTCACACTAGGACTAGGGAGGTAGGGCAATCTACTACCACATCCAGCCATAGGTCCTGGTGCATAGAGGTACTCATTGCACAAGTGGTAGTTGGACGAGTGCTAGGCCTCTTTGGGCTAGGTGGCACATAAGGCCCTCAATAGGGCGGCCAACAAGGCACAACAGTATAGCAGGGAGAGCAGGCTCCTGAGCATAGTACTAAGGGAGGTGGTGAGAGATCCAGTACAGGGTTAGCAGGATAGAGCTAGGGATTTTATAGCACAGACTACATTTTGATATATCATCATTTTTGGTGTAAGGTCGAGGACCTATATGATTGTAGAGTACGGGTATTTTTGCATACTCCCTATGTACTCATTTGGACACATATTTATATGATATGATCATTCTAGCTTATTTTGTGTACATGTGTATATTTTTCTTTTTTTGATCTTATGTTTATGTGATGCACATGGATGCAATGCTTATGTTATGTTGATACTTTATGATGCAATGGTGATGTCATGCATTAGATAACTATTTATTTTATGATGATGATATGTAGTGATCTAGATGCATAGATATGCTTTTGATGATAAATGTATATGGATGCTATGGTTTCTTTTAACGCTTATTTTATATTGCTTCATTGTATGCATTATTTTATGGAAATGTTTTATTTACATGATGTTATTCTAATGTAAATGAACATGTATGCTTTAATCACTTAAAACATAAGGAATGAATGCAGTGTGTATTTGAAAATTTAATGGACGACGCCATAGGATCTATAAAAATCATGACCATAATTGAAAATCCTTAAGATAAGAATTTAATCAATTAATCACCCATATATGAAATGTAATGGTACGAAGTTGCATGATGCAAATGAGATAATATGTCATTCTATTTTCTTTCACACTTTGAATGATATGCATGATATAGTCAGTGGTCGTCTAAACATTGTTGTTGATATTTATCCGGTATCTATCCTATATCTTGATTGTGCTTTATGCAATGATGTGTCGCTTCTTGGATACTTTAAAATTTTATGATTTACAAAGACTTTTACCATTTAATGGTTTATGATTTTGTATCATTTGTTACTTTTTAGAGAGATTTTGAGGTTCTTTGTGATACTCAAACACCCTAATAAACTTATAAAAAGTTGCATACTAACCACAGTAGACTTTTGAGATAAAAGGCTGTTGTTAGGATAGACCTTAACTATTCATTATCCATGTGTGTGCAAATGAATATTTTAAGATAAGACATGAGTGTTCCTCAATGTTAGGCAGGATTCTTTCAGCCCATTGCTAAGATAGGGGTTCCACAAATTTCCTATCCAATCTCAAGTTTAGATTTCAGTTGGACTAAGCCACTAAGCAATGCAGGACACCTGAAGCTAGCTCTTCCACATTCAAACATTCTTCTTGTTCATAAACAAGGTTCTAATGCGTCAGGTATATCATCATGCGTAAGGTACAATAGTGCTGACAATTCTAGGGATTCAGGCTCATTCCTTTATATCCTTCAATTTTTAGGATACTTGCTCATATGTAGTGAAGCAAGGGAGTTGATTCCATCTTCTTTTTGAACTATATTTGGATCTTCATTTGATCTCTCTTCAAATTGGATTCTAGATCTTCATTTGATCTTCGCTCGAACTTTTGATTTATGATATTAATTTGATATTCACTTTGAAATTTGATTTAAGTCTATTTTCTGATCTTCACTCGATATTTATTTTTCAGCATTTACATTTGATACTCTTCTTCAAAAAATTTCCTTTGGAGAGATTTATTTGGAAAAACTAATTTTGGTATATCGATTAAGAATATCAATCTTATGATATCAATATGGGATATCATTCTAGGGATTTAAGCTATGATATCAATCTATGGGCTCAATCATGAGGATTGATATTGGATATCTATTTGGTATATTGCTCATTTTATCATAAGCAAGGGATTATGAATAGGGAACTAACCTGTCCTTTTTCCAACTACCAACATTTCACATACCATCTACATAAAGGGATAAGCAAAAATAACTCTTTTCACTTCAGGATACCCAGTCCTACTTCATGGATTTCATCTTCCCCTAGTCCTTATTAGGATTGTTTAAATTTGTTGATTAGTGATAGTATTATGATATGCTAAGGGCTATACTAACTGAACCTTAGCTACAAAAGCAAAGCGAGCTTTCTACCAACTCTTTGATAAGACTACTAGGTATGACTGAGTGACAAAAAAACCCTAGTATATATCCATAGCAACATTATAGGTTGTGTTGAAAAAAATAATTACTCACATGAATGATGGATCATGATAAATGCAGAGATGCATGATTTAAACACAAATGTGGCATCGCTTGTAATACTAAAAAACACAAATGTCTTCTATTAAATAATGCAACGAATGATGAATACCTATATGCAATGCAGTAATGTGGTGGATGCATGAGTGAATGAAAAATAAAAATGCAAATTTCAAATGCAAATGCAAATTTTTTTGGAT
The DNA here is from genome assembly GCA_028583015.1 of Wollemia nobilis. Lineage (NCBI taxonomy): Eukaryota > Viridiplantae > Streptophyta > Pinopsida > Araucariales > Araucariaceae > Wollemia > Wollemia nobilis. The sequence goes on along the minus strand of JAQPPZ010002832.1, from coordinate 9,997,019 downwards.
TTTATGCTTTACCAATTTTTTTGGATTTTATTGATTTTATAATTTTTATAGGTTTTAAGCCTCAATTGACCAAATGGTGAGTACATGCCTCTGGAGCCTTTATATTGACCAAGCAATTTTTAGGAATCCTTGGAGCTTTTAGGATTGACCAAAGGGATTATGGGTACCTTTAGGTCATTTTGGGATGACCAAGCAATTTTGAGAATCCTTGGAGCCTTTGGGGTTGACCAAGTAGTTTTTCATAAACTCTTAGTACCTTTTGCATTTGACCAATGGGCTTACAGATGCCTTTGGAGATTTTGGGTTGACCAAGGAGTTTTTTTAGAAAACTCTTGGTACCTTTTTGAGTTTGACCAAAGGGCTTACAAATGCCTTTGGAGATTTTTAGGATGACTGAGCGATTACAAGCAAATCCTCAAGGCTTTTGACTGACACAACCAAGTAGTTTTAGGGACCCTTGGAGCATTTTTGGATGACTGAGTGGTTTTGACTAAACCCTTAGAGATTTTAAGGTTGACCAAAGGGCTTACAGATGCCTTTGGAGCTTTTTGACTTGACCAAACCACTAATGAAAGTGTTTGGAGCCTTTTAGGATGACCGAGAAGTTACCAACAACTCTCGAAGCCTTTTACTATGCTCTTTAAGCATAAAACGCCTTAATATGGATGATGTTGAGAGGTTCAGGCTCTTCAACACCCCCTAGTGATGTTAGGCGATAGGTACCTAGACCAATATTTTTTAGATATGATGTAAGGTCCTAGCTAATTAGTCATGAATTTTTCATGCATATCTTGCAGTAAATTAGAGTTTTATTGGTTTTATTTCAAGACAAGATTCCCAACTTCAAAGTCTCTTTGGTGGACTTTGACATTGTAAGCTCATTTTAGTCACTCTTGATAAACACGAAGATGCTCTAGGGCATTCACATGATGTTCATCAAGTAACATCAGTTGATCCAGTTGAGCTTGTCGTGCGGTGTCATCATCGATGAACTCTTTCAATGCAACACGCAACATTGGAATTTCTAATTCCAAGGTCATAATGGCCTCAGTGTTATATACTGGTGAGAACGGTGTTGCCCCAGTGGGCGTTGAATACTAGTCCTATAAGCCCAAAGTGCAAGGAGCAACTAGATGTGCTAGTCTTTATGGTTTTCTTATACCATATTTTTCAAGATGGCTACCACTATCTTATTTGAAGCTCTAGCCTACCAATTGGCTTGTGGATAGTATGGAGTCATAAAACTATGTTTGATTCTATATTTAGATGTCAAAGCTCTCATAATTTTGTTCTTGAAATATTTTCCATTATCTGATATTATTTTGGATGGAATCCCAAAATTACTTATGATATGCTCTACTATAAACACTGCTATACAAGCTCTAGTTGTCATTGTTAAGGGTATTGCTTCCACCCACTTTGTAAAATAATCAGTAGCCATGATTATGAATGTATGTTGGCTAGATGACGGAGGATAGATCTTGCCTATAAGATCCAATCTCCACTGAGCAAATGGTCAAGATGATTGAATGGGTTGTAAGTCCTACGATGGCAAGTGCATGAGATTAGCATGATGTTGGAATTTAATGTATTTCTTGACATACGCATTGAACTCCTTCTCCATAGTGGGCCAATAGTAACCCATTCAAATGATGCACTTAACGATGGCCATGCCGCTAAAATTGCCACCACAAGTACCATCATGGGCTTGCAAAATTGCCCATGATGCCTCTTGGGGCTCTAAGCAATGAAGGAGAACTCCATCATAGCTTCTTCAATATAATATGTCTCCTATTAAGACATATTTGGCCACTTTCTATTTAAATGTGTGCTTCATGGCATGCGGTAATCCATCTGGGATTATACTAAGCTTTAGAAATTCTTTAATTTGTGACATCCAATTTTGATAAATCTCAACTTCGACTACCAAGATGACTTGCTCCCCCTGCGTATTTACTTTTGTAAATGTAGACTCAAAAACAACCCTGTGGTGAATTGTAGTACCACTCCCCATGGGACTCTAATATGTTAATGACCCTCAGGGTGCCTTCTTAAGAAAGTCTTCAACTCTACAGAACCATTTACCTTATGGTTCTACACTGATCATGTTGATCGATTCTCTGTTATCATAGGTTGCATACTCTGCTACTGGATGAGAGAGTGTCTTGACATGGATGGTAGTGAAATTAGTAGACATATTCTGAGGGATTAAGTATCCCAAAGAAGCCATGATATCTACAAACTTATTTGACAATTAAGGGATTGCCTCGATGTCACACCATTATAGTTTGGCCAAATATGTATCAACTAGATATTTATAGGCTTTTAGTATGGGACATCGACACTAAAAAATCACCTTGACTTGATTTACTATGAGCAAGGAATCACCGAAAATGTTCAGTCTCTTAATATTCATGGTGACAACTATGTGGAGACCCAACAATAGGTATTTGTATTCAACGTTGTTGTTGGTGCACAAAAAATCCAACTTGAATGACAAGGGCATTGGAGATCCTTGTGGTGTGAATAACACTATTTTAAAACCACCTCCTTGTTCCCACTTCGAACCATCGAATAACAGAGTCATATCAACATTGTTATTTGGTTCTTTAGGTTTGGGATCTTCAAATACGATGAAGACTGCATCTTCTGGAAGCTCAATTGTTAGAGGTCTACTATTTGACAATGGCACCTCAGCTAATTCATCTACTATGACCTGTCCCTTAATGGAATTTTGGCTTATGAATTCCAGATCTAATTCCATCAAAAGCATGATCCACTTTGCAGTACATGTATTGTGATAAGTTTTACTCATCAGGTACTACAAATGATTTTGTTTGGATATAACATACATCGTATGACTTAATATATAGTTTTACAATTTTTTGGTAGTGAACACTACTGCTAAACACAATTTTTCCACATATGCATACTCGAGCTCATAGCTCACCAAATTTCAACTAATGTAATATATGGCCTGCTCTTTGCCTTGCACATTATTTTGGGCCAACATGGTTCCCAATGCAAAATCAGTTGTTGATATATATAGTACAAAAGGCACCTCTAGCCTTTGTGGAGCTAGCACTAGTAGTGTCGCTAGGTATTACTTTATCTTAGTGAAGGCTACCTTGCAGTCTTCATCCCAGTTGAATGGGACACCCTTATGTATCAGTCGATTCATGGGTTGACATTTATCTAATATTTGTGCTATAAATCACTTTATCGAGGCTACCTTGCCCTAAAGGCTCCTTAATTCCTTAATATTAGTGGGAGGACACATTTCCAAAATGACCTTGACCTTCACTGGGTCTACTTCGATGCCTCTCTTGGAGATGATGAACCTTAGTAATTTTCTAGAAGTTACACCAAATACACACTTCTTAGGATTCAGCCTGACATTGTGCTCTATCAGGTGATCGAAGACTTTCCTTAAGACCCCTGCATGCTCTTATTGTAGCAATGACTTGGCTAACAAATAATTGATATAATATTTAAGAATTTTATGCATATAGTCATGAAAAATGTATGTCATGGCCCACTGGTATGTGGAACCAACATTTTAATGTCGAATGGCATAACTTTATAGAAAAATGTTTCCCATGGCATTATAAACATGGTTTTGTGCTGGTCTTTAGGTTTAATATGAATTTGATTATAACAAAAAAACCATCCATTAAGGAGAGCATTTCATGACCTATAGTTGCATCTACGAGAGCATCAATACTGGGCAACAGAAATGAATCTTTGGGTGTTGCCTTATTTAGGTCTCTAAAATCCATGCAAATATAGATTCTTCCATCAGGTTTTCCCATGGGTACCATATTGGACACCCATTCTAGATAATCGATGGAAATAACAAATTCCACATCCAACAGCTTCTACAAAATCTCTCACCATTAAGGCCACTGTTGGGTGCATTTTCCTAAGATTTTGCTTGACCAGCTTCTTCATCAAATCTAGTGAAATCTTATGAGTAACCAATTTCGGGTCTAGACCTGGCATATCCTTATACGACCAAGCAAAAAAAATTGGTCTCTCTTTTAGCATAGGGATGAGGGTGGCCCGCTCATCTGGAGTGATACTCTCTCCAAATTTTACTTTCTTTGTGCTGGTGGGATCATCATTGATATCCACCTCAAAGGTTTCCTCTATCGACATATACGATCCCTCCTCCATTTGGTGAGGCGTAGGAATCATATGAATGTCATCAGTCGGATTGAGTGGTTCTATGTTGGAATAATTTTTTACATGATAAACATCATATGCATGACCTGGTGCAAAATGGAAAGGTTGCAATATTTCTTTTTTGGGGAATAAATCCTCCAGCTCAACGGGTGAATCAACATGATCCCAGTCGATAGCATAATTGTTAAGATACAATGGTTTAGATGGATCTGTTGTATTGTAGAGTGGAGTGGTCAAATCAATGGAGACCATGTTTATGTAATGGAATTGATCTCCAAGAACACATGGACTAACCTCTACAAAATATGCACAGTCCTCATACCCACGATCTGGCTCTAATGACACAGGCACAAAAGGGTCTTCCTTGTGAGGATTGTGAATAACTGGATCCTCCCTATGCATTGAATGCAAAATAGGATAATTTAGTTCATGGAGCTACATGTAGGTCGGTGGAAAGGGATTAACCAACCGATGGATTTGATCTAGGTTTAACCGTCTTGCTCTCATATGTGGACCAACATGTATCTACCTATAGACCTCATCGATGTCGATGGGTTGATGGTGGTGATGCAAATAAGGACCAAGGTAGGCCCTCTCTAGCTCATCTTATTCATCGCTATCATAATAAAATCCTTCATTCACCCCCACTCCTAGAGGATGCTCCTCTAAGTGAGACCCCATGAATCTCACTTCTTTCATACTGTCATCGCTATTCAAAAAATTGGATAATTATACCTCATGTATGACACTGCCAAGAAAAATGTCTCGATCCCTTCCCCTAGATGATCAACGTTGGGAAGGATTTCTTTGGTATCTTGTACCGATTCCATACAAAATAAATGATGCGTATACAAAGTTCTGATATAAGTACCTTCAACTTTGTCCTCGGGTCCATCATCATTTGAGGGATCCTCATCTGCATCATAGCCTAGTCCACTCATATCAGAGGTGGACTCCGCTCCATATTCATTACAAATATCTCCTAACTCGAGATAGCTTGTAGTCATGGGGTTGCACCCCTACATGTTTATGTCATCAAATGCCTCATGGGTTTGGTGTCCCAGTTGATCTATGGGGTTCATTTCTACCTCAGTCTCCTCAAGGAGCCCTTCACGATGATCTTTGAGTGGGTCAATGGTGATGATAAATATCATAGGATGATTCCTCAAAAAATTTGAGGGATCTAGATGATATGGATTAAAATCCACATCGTCCACCATGCTGAGGTATAGATAATCTAGAGATGTTGTGAGTAAATTGTACTACCCATGTATCTATAACCCTAGACTAAATCTATTAGTGACTAACTAATAATGAGGTTCTAGTGGAGTCCTTCGTCCTTTTTCAAAGAGACCAAGGTTGTACTCATGCCAGTGATATAGCTCAAAAATATTCATGGCATACTCTAGATTACACAAATAGTGAATGTTTACCGCAAAAGGTTCCTTGTCATCTTCATCCATGGGCTCTCACATTGGAAGCTGATCTAGCCTCGCATAGATGAAGTTACTCTGGTTAGGTGTTTCTCCCAGTGGAACCACAGATCCAACCGAATAATGATGGGAATATGGTATGCCCATCTCTTATGCAGTCTTCAAAATTGTCCTAAAGGTCACATTTTGCACAAGGTACTCACCTAATATGGTATTAGTGAGATGTACAATCACCCACGATGTGGATGACCCTGCTAAATATGTAGTCAAGGTAGACTGAGGTGCCTCCTTGGCTTTTTATTAGGGTTCCTCAACTTCCATGGGAATGGGAATGTCTTCGGTGATTGGCTTAGGCTCATGTTCTTTCTCTTTCTTGCCCATCTTCTCCTTTAATTTCCTATCATCCCAACACATGACTGATGTTTATGACTTAAAGGAAGTGGCAGTTGTATACTTCGATTTGTGTGACACAAATAGCATCAGTTGAGCATGCACTGCCAGTTTACCTCCTGGTTTTATTATTGGTGATGATGGCCGAACATCCAGGTGCATTGATGGGAGTATGAAACCCCCAGACAAATTTGCTAGGTTCACTAACTTAAATGAGTCCTCATCTGAAGACACCACGTGAACCCGTTCCTCATGAATATATTTCATGCATTGATGTAGTATCAAGGGGACATAACACATTTCATGAATCCAAGACCTACCGAGTAAAATATTGTACTGCATGACCCCTTCTATCATGTGACACATTACTGAAATGGTCTTAAAACCCACATGTATGGGTAGGATAATTATGCCGACAGTCAAACATAATGCATCGTTAAATGCTGTAAATGTAAATATAGTTGGCACAATGTGTGATTTAGGTAGTTTCAAATGACTCAGTGCCTTGGTCATTATTATGTTGATCAATGAGCCAGTATCAATCTAGATCCTTTTGAATGTCATGTTATTCACACATGCGATTATATGCAATGGTAAGTTAGTCGTAGTTGTAGAAACCATCCTTATCTCATGATCATAAAATTGGATCATTCGTTCCTAACATTGTTGTACATGTCCCACAAAATTTATGAATGCCCATGCATCATGGGCCTATACTTCAATAGACCTTGAAATATACATAAGAGTCTCTCTATGCCTTGGGAACTGCTGAATTAATTCATATATTGAAAAATTTGTAGGAGTTTTCTGTAGGTTCTAGATCAACCTTCTCCTTAGGGTCACCACCGATCTTGTTGGTGGGTCTGGAATATTCTATTTCAGCCACTGATTCAGGGTGGCTTGTATCTAGATAGGAGCATGAGGTTGATTTTGTTGTTCATATCTCCCATGCCTAGTAACAACATTGGCCATACCTATGAACCCCTGGGTAGGTGGTTCGACTCATACCTGGTTAACTTGACCAACGTTGTTTTGAGGTTCCTCATGATTCGATAAGGGGTTCTTATAAATCCCCATATTTTGATTGTCTAGTGCCTATGGATTGTGAGGCACTACAAGCTCACCCTTGTTGATCATATTTTGTACTAGGTGTTTGAAAGACCAACACACCTCGATGTCATGTCCTTTCACTCTATGAAATATGCAAAATAAATCATCTTGAAACCCCTTTGGTTTAGGTTGATTGGGGTCTATCATCTTGAATTTAGGCAATCTGATCACCTTGGCCTCGCATAACTGATGAAACATTTTTGTCAGTGATTCTTTCAATGGTGTGAACTGGCGAGGTGGGTGTTGATATTTTTTTTTGTCCTTATAGTTATTGCACTTATCATACTGCATAGGCGAAGGCTGGACCTGGTAGTTCTGCTTCTACTACCCCTTGTCCTCCCATTGGATATTTAATACCACTTTATTTTCATGGGTATGCTTGCCCTGATGCTTCATGGTACTCTTCTTCTATCCCTCTTTCCTATTTTTGAGCTTCAATTTTCCCTCTTGCAACTTGATATCCTCAATCACCTTGTCTTGTGCCAAAGACTCTTCGAATGTAGTGTATTGTTATAGCTACAGTAGTAACGATATGTGCTTGGCATAAATATTCATGAACATCCAATTTAACTCTATGGTAGAAATGGGGAATGACAACTTCACCATTAATCTTCTCCACCTCTTTCCATATTGTTCTATGGGCTCATCGTTGCGCTGAGATAGCACAACCAAATTGGAAATATTATCCTATTTCTTGATGCCAAATGAATAGCATTTAATAAATGCATCAACTAATTGTTTGAAGCTTGTTATACTATACTTATTTAGTTATTTAAACCACTCTCAGGAAGGCCCTAAAAGTATCATGATAAATGTAAGTAACAATAAGGCATCGTTGCTTGCTATCTGAAAGCAAGCATCTAGAAAGCTCATTACATGTTCTTGTGCGTATTCATCACCCTTGAACTTATCTAACATGGGTATGTCAAAATGGTCAGGTTAGGCCAGAGTAGGCACCAAAGGATCTAAAGGCTTGTTATGGATTTTCCTTAGAGTTGGATTTTGAATAGCCATGCCTTGTCTCTCAATGGCTTTAATTTTCTCGGCCAAGGCCTTATAGGCCTCTAAAGACAAAAATTCCTCCTCCCTAAGTTGATGCGTAGGTGGCTTAGGAGGTACTATCTTCCTTGTATGAGATGGAGGTCTTTGCTCTTCCTCCTATTTAGCTTGGGAGATTTTAGGATATTTTTATTTGTATCCATATCCCATTGCTACTTCATGTTGTCTATGCCTTTGAATATTGAGCAATGGTAGCCACTTCCTTTGTTTAGCAGTAACATGAGTATGAGCATCTCTATGCTCTTGGTGCATCTCATCTTGTGAGAAATCCTTCCTATGCGTGTGCTCTCGATGCTCTTCTTGATGATACAGTACAGTCCTAGATAACTGATATTCTTATTCTATGTGTTCCTTTTGAGCAAGGATACACTCCTCGCGCATGCACTACTCATATAATATCTATCTTATGAGCCTTTGCACTTGAATATTTTCATCTTCGATACACTGCCTCTCTAGGAGAGCATCCTCCAATTGGTCTTGGAGGAGTTGGCATTTTTGCTCTGATGTTAGTCTATGTGACCTATCAATTTGGTCAGCCATGGGAGGCCTTTGATACCCCTTCTCTATACGAGCAACTTTGTGGGTTTTGTACCCATCAGAATGATATGTTGTGTCTTTTCCTCTATCTATAAATATGGCATTGGCCTCCTACAATGTCTTATATTGCAAACCACCATGTGCAAATAGTAGGTGCATGACATGAGGGTGCTTGGAAGCCTCCCCATGTTCTCTAGCAGTGCAGACAACACTCCTACTACACTCACTCGGGGCTTGAGTGGGTGGAGTGGAAGGCTTGTAGTCTAGCTACTCTAGAACACTACCTAGACCTTCTAAATTCCTAGACCACCATCACTCATTTGGTGGTGTACCATTATCTCCCACCTTTGATATGTCAATGGTGATTTTTCATGTTGGACCACACATGGGAGTATGGCTAGTTCTATGCTCTATTGCAAGCCTATCTACCTGCCCCTAAATGGGTAGGTCTCTACTCCTTCTATACTTAGAAGGTGGATCCATAGATCCTCCAGTAGAATTAGTACATAGTGGCACCAACCTGGTCCCCTGCATAACAAAATCTTTAGCTGACCCTGTGGACGTGCATGCATTACAATCTCAGTAATGGCTCTCAAGTGGTATACCCTCATGCTAGAAGGCTTCCTATTCTACTCTGTGCCTAGAGGAGTGTACTAAAGCTCCTCTATTTGGGGTTTGCTCTATTGGCTCCCCCCGTGTCGAGTTGTCTCCTCGAATGCTAGCCGAATGATATTTGGTTCGCTCATGTGGTTGAGGATTCAACACATATTGTTGTGAACTAGTTAGGGGTTGGTCATCGACATTGGCTTTGGACTATTTTTGACCACCCCGTGCATCCACCATTGTGTACCTAGAGTCTAAATTTATTATTATTAAGCAAACAAGGTATACAATAATGATTATCTCATTTTAAGTTTTAAAAGTGATTCCTAAACTATTTGATGTGTTTTCAATATGTGTTGTATCATTTGTAGAAACTATTATCATGATTTTGTAAAACATGTTGGATTTTATTCTTGGTTTAATGGATTTCACCTGTACGCTCATAGATCAACAACTTGGCTATGAACTCCAAGTTGCGTAAATCCCTCGTGTGTGGTAATGAAGCCCACACCTGGAAAAGGAGCACAGGTCCTACTAGATCCTCACCCAATCTCACCCAATCAATGTTATACCCTTAAAAGAAGAGTACATGCAATTTTTTTAGGCTACGAATGGTTATTGGATCTTGTATTGGTCTATATATCAAGGGTTTGTAGGATTTGGACCAACAGATGGAAGTTATTCCCACCGTCGTTGAACCCTACTAGTGGTTGGATGCCAGGCCCAACTCACTAGCATTTAAGTATTTCATGGTGTGTGTGGTTCTTTTTAATTGTACAAAAAGAAATGCATCATGTAGCACTCATGCTCATTCTCTATATGATATGCAAAATGAAAGAACATTTCAAATTTAGAGAATGTAAATTAATGTAGATGCTATTTCAAACAATGCATATTACAATGATGAATGGCCTCTAATTGGGCCTCAAATATGCAAACCAACACACAATATTTATCAAGCACATTGTATTATAGGGTAGAACACAATTAGAGATCCATTGTTCCTATCAGAACCTTTCTAATGATGCAAAAATAGAATGCTAATCTAGGACTTAATTCATTTTCATTTTTCTTAAAATGTCCTAATTAAATTTTGTTTTATGCATTTTAGAAAAACACAAACAGTTATAACAAAGACAGAGACTAAAAATTGGACCTATCTTAGAGCCTCATCTGATGGATATTTATTCCTTTGTTGTCTTCTGTGTCTATTATAAATCACATGTTGGGTCTATGGGTTGTAGTATGAACCGTAGGTTGTAGCTGCGGGCCAACAATTAGACCGCAACTGTCATCTACAATTTGCACCTAATAACAAAAGAAATACATGGGTTAAAAATTAGGGGCATAAAATGTGGAGTTCCTTTGTGATCATCATCTGTAACCATTACAAAAGCTCACACCCGAGGCAAGAATCCTGTTATTGCAATATTAAATGAATAAGCAACATGCATAAAAGACAAAATTAACAACAAGATGTATGATACACACTTTATTTATTCATGAAGTCCAAGTTGTGTTACAATTACGTCCCTCTTAGGGATAATCATGTTGATAAAATATTACAATAATGTTTCTTGTGATTTTAATCCTCTTCAAGATAGGTGTGATGCTCAATGTGCCTTTATAAGGTGACACAAACTGCTCTAGGGTTGAGATGCCCTCTTCTTTGCGATGGGGAAGGAACTTGATAGTTGGTTGTCCTTTGAAATTGTTCCCTACGATAAAGAAACAACACAAGAATGTCAAAAATATATGCATCCTCTCATGATGAGGCCTTTTTAGGTAAATTTCATAATGACATCCTTAAACATGCACATTAAAAAAAATTATAAAATATGCTTCTAAACTATGCAAATCTTATCAAGATTTATACAATAGCGTAAAGAAAGATAGCAGCTACTCTATGCATGGATCATATATGTGAAATAAGGCATGAAAGTGCATAAATAACTTATTAATTTCCTAATTGAATCATAAACATAAAGAAGCTAAATTAACCTAATTCTACGATCAAAAATCTACTAAACTATCATAAAATCATGAAAACAACCAATCTAAGCTATTTAACTGAACAAAAATGGAAATAGGAAGGTGGTTATACCTACATTGCAAATCATATCTCTGATGAGTAGTCTACACTGTAAACCATAGCTAAGAGTCGTAGTTCACACTATGATAAGCTTACCCTTAATTCAAAGGGTAGTGGGCTTGACCTCCTTGTCCAATTGATGTTCAAGGGTCACCTTCGATGTCCTTTCAATAGATTTGGTAGTTGAATCATTTTATTGGGCCTCCGTTTGCCTGAATTTGCACTTCTTGAATCTCCTAGACACCTAGGGCATCCATGAATAATTTATCTTTAGAGTATTGGCAAAGTATCTCTTAAATGTATATTTTTATTATGCAATTCAACAGGGCTTCGCTGCTCTTTTTATCAATCAACTTTGTATATCTCTTCCCCATTTGAAGCGGGTATTTATAGCATGTCCCTAGTTCTAGGGATGGCTTCATGGAGAAGCCAAGATCAAGAAGGGGTGGTTAGGACAATTTGAATGGAAGCTTCTGGCATCTTCCATCCTTCAATTGCCCTCTTCTAGATAAAATAGTCGTTCCAATTGATTTGGCTTGGATTGGAGGCCAACTAAACTTTAGTTAATATTGTAGGTTACAGTTGTGGTTCAGACTACAAACCATAGGTGTCAACCATGGTTCAGCCTATAGACCATAGGTTTGGGCTACGGTTCAGACTGATTAGGCCAAGGTGCCCAAATTGAGTGGTTAAAACCACTACTCTATCTTGGAATCTGTCCAAGATCTTCCATATGGTCTTATAGCATGTCCATATGAGTATTCACCTTTGACATGACATGTTTTAGGTGTCTACATTAATGCATAACCTTAACAAACTTTGTTCTATGCAAACCTCTCAAAATTGCATTCATTGCTCTTGAATTGTAATGATTTAGAAGCCTACCATATCCAACTGAATATGGAGTTGTTGGTGGTGTATATCCATTTTCAACTGCTTCCCATATTACATTGCCAAGTGCCATTGTGTGAATCTTCATTCTCATACTCCAAAATACATAATTGCTTCCATCAAACACTAGTACTAAATTATTAGAGTATCCACCCTAAGAATCCATTTGTATTCTTGTAAGATTTTCCTTCAACATTTTAAACTCTTTCTAAGGAACCTGCTCTGATACCAATTGAAGAACACAAGCTTATAATGAGAGGGAGAGGGTGAAAAATATAAGACCACATATTACTTTTTCCTTCCCAATCAATATTATGCAATATATCAATAGAAATATCAAAAACAATAATCAAAGCAATGCAAAAATCACCACACACAATAGAGACACCAATTTAACATGGTTCACCCAATCTTGGGTACTCCACGGAGAAAATATTTCACTAATATTTTCTCAATAATTATCTTGGGAATCCTTTCCCTATTACAATGTTTATGAAACTTTGTCCAAAGGATACACCAATCTCCTAATCAATTTCATGGATATCTATCCATAGGAGACACCAATATCCTTAATTGGTTCATGGATCTCTATCCATAGGAGAAATACTTCTCCTCTGCTCTGGTTGGTGATCTTCTAGAAGAAATGCTACCTCCATTGCATTAGATAATGGACCTCTATCCACTATAGACTATCATCCTCTATACCCTATCACCTCCAAAGCTTTATCTCAACTCTATATCAAATATACACTAAACATAGTCCTTTTATCTAGCACAAATCTGATCAATCTCTGTATTTGTTCTGGCACAAATCTATCCTCAAATATGCACCAAAATCTATCCTCAAATCTTCACTCAACACTTTTCTTTGGTGTAGCACAAATCTGCTCAATCTCTATCCTCAAGCCTTAACACAAAGTTTGACTCAATCAAAAATCAACTCTACTAGACCTACCCCAACCCTTAACACAAGGTTTGAACAAATCAATCAATCAACTCTACTCACAAGTCTTCTCAAATACTTACCTCAAATCTATATTTTAAGCTTCCACAAAAGCTCACACTAATCTATCCACAAGACCTCTCTAGAACTTGTCCAGTACGCTCTCAATATCTATCTTCAAATCTGTATTTTAAGCTTCCACAAAATATCACACCAATATGTCCATTAGTCTTATCAAAGACTTACCTCAAATCTGCTCAATAAGTCCTTACTAGAACTTATCCAATCTACTCAACAAGTCTTCATCAAGACTTACCTCAAATCAGCTCAACAAGTCCATACTAGAACTTGTCCAATCTCATAGGAACATATAGAGAATTTTTAGAGACTCAATATGCTTCTCACTCACAACAATGCTCAATCAATTTTACACACTCTATCTCTCTCTTTTTACCATAGAAACATATAAAGAATTGTTAGAGACAGAGACTCAATATGCTTCACACTCGCAAAAACTTAATTACTTTCACTCTTTCTTTTTACCATAGAAACATATAGAGAATTGTTAAAGACTCAATATTCTTCACACTCACAAACACTCAATCACTTTCAACCTCTTTCTCAAATCAATTCAGAATATAGAAAAAAATATTTCATAGAATTACAACTATCACTTCAATACTTTCACTTGATTAGGCTCAACCAACTTCACTCAATAAATAACTCAATAGAACACTCCTTGATTACAAACCCTAGTCCAATCATGTGAATCACTCACTTAATTATTTTCAACAATGCTTATCAAACAATCTCACATAACAATGATACTCACGATCTTTCACAAACTCTAGTTCCAGATAGTTCTCAACTTCAAATAACAATGATACTCATGTTCTTGCACAATATCTAGTTCAAGCATATGAAAGTTTAGATACCTAAATCATGTCATGCTTAGGGGAGATACTCACATAGACACATTCATAATACCATAAGACATAATATTGAAATTTCTAAGCATAAGTAGAGGTTCTCACCACTCATTTGGGGCCTTTTCAAGCCATCCAAGTCTAGTCGCTCAAGCCAAGAGTGGACAGATCCTAGCCGCTCAAGCCTAGAGTGGTTAGACCTTAGCCACTGTAGATAACAGTGGCTAGATCTTAGCCACTATAAATTAAAGCAGCTAAGCCATAAGAAGTAGTTTGCCAATAAACAGGTCTAATCTTGAGCAAAAGTGGTAGTCTGCATGCAATAAAGGTGAGCAGGAATAACTTTGCATTCCTTTTCATGACCATTTCACATAGGAGACTTGATTTTGCATTTAAACTTTAGTTAACTGACCTCTAAGCATAAATAAAGGACAAAATCTTCTCATGCTAACAACCAATTCGCATAGAAGACTCAAGTGGGCAGTTAGATTTCAGTTAACTGGCCTTCAAACATAGACAATGAAAAAAATATTCTCATGCTAACTTGCACTATGCATGAGAAATTAATTTCTAGGGCTTGGAAATAGACCTAGGTTTTCACACTATAAAAGGTGCAAGCCTAATAGCACCAAGACATATTTGATATTTTGAATCTACTATCATCAAGACATCTTTTTTATGAGAGATTTCAAGACTTGGAGAGTTCTTTTTTAGATCAAGTGTACGATGAAGCCCTAACAAATTTAAGAGCATAACACCTATTATTTTGACATAAAATATAGGCTTTGACCCATAACTTTGGGGCAAAGAGAGTAAGGTTTACCTTAGCAACCGTTGTCTTGGAGAGTGACCCGCAGGCTTAACTTAGGTTTTAGATAGCATATTTTATTATGTTTCTTCATGTTTTCATATCATTAGCATAGATTTACATGATTTGATGGCATAGTTTCATCATATTTCTATTACATTATTTTATTACTAACAACCTCATCCGGGGAGGCAATCTCAGATATATAAACATGTGTTGTTGTTTCATTACTTGTAGGGCCATAGGTACATCGGATGAAGTTTGCAACATACGAGAGCAAAATGGATCCCTCTACAAAAAAAACCTGGAGAAGGAGGCATTTGTAAGCCCTCATATATTTCCATGTGTGGAATAGATAAGATTTTATAAGTGCACCACCTCTTTGTGAAAGGGGTAATCTTTGCATATTTGTAACTTATAGTATCGAAATGGGTATCCCTAAGAGGTACCGAAATGTAACTAAGATTCAATATCAATAAATAGATTCGTCTTTGTTATTTTGTGTTATATGATTTTTTTCTTCGTGTCTTCCATTTCATCTTGGGTTTTTAATAAAATTGCAATTAGGGTTGAAAATGGGTGATGCGTGCATGCCTGGGATCACTACAAATGGCAATCATAGTGGGACCACCACTTATTTTTCATTTTCTATTGGAATACTAACTTAGTTTTATGTGCAAGTCTAGCCGATCTGAGCTACAGTGACCAAAAACTAGCCACTCTGAGCTACAACACCCAATAGATCTTAGCCGCTTTGTGCTATAGTAGTCAAGAACCAGTCGCTCTGGTCAATATTGGATAGAACTAGAGTGCAACAAAGGTCAAAATACCAACTCTCTGAGCTAGATCAAACATTGGTATAACTTCTCTAATATTTTACAGTTTTCTTTCTACTTATGTGTGTCTAAAATAGATAACCTAAAGCACATTTATGTTTGTAAATTGAAAGAATAAAAGGAGAAATAATTAAGCATTTCATAAATCTTAGATCTTCTTTTAAATTTTCCACTAGGCGTTTCTAGGAACAGTGGCTTATACCTGAAAATTTTGCCCTAGAATCCAATGTGCTAGACATTGTATGTTGTTGCTTGCTTTGAGGCCCTGTTAGATGCCATAGTTGCACAAAATAAAGTGCACTCTTACAAATCATGGTAGTTCATGCATATTTCTGAATATTGAAATGTATTTTTGCACTTAGGCATATAGGAAAGATTCATTGTTTTTATATGATGCACTTTATGTTATGCAAGCTTAAAATTAACACCACACACGCACATCTCACTTAAAAATTGGGGAGTTGGATTTCATCACCAACCTTCAATTCAGTCTAGTGATGTTGGAATTCATCTCCTTCCACTATTTTTCCCCTATATATTCCTAGAAATAGATTTAGAAACTTATTTATAGTGATACTAAGTTACTTGTGCTCAAACTGTCTCCCACTATTGGAACAATCAATGGTTTAGAGTGGAAGAGCTAGGCGAATCCTCCATTGGGTCTTCAATGGTGTACCCTAGGTTCTTTTGATAAAATCATTTTTGGCATGAGTGTACTTGATTTTCACTATGGATGAGTCTTCTCATTCTTAATCCAAGAACAAGAGTAAATAAATTGAAAGAACAACACATCAAAACACACCAAACAGTTTAGGGCACACTTAAATCGGTAATCAAGATAAACATTTTCTTGGTATTGTGTGGTTATTTCTAAATTTCAATTAAAAATATCAATTCTTAAGACAACATGGTCAAAAAAATAAGTAAGCACCCTCATTTTGATACCAAGGGAGAGATAGAAGCAACTCATACCCATAGGCGGAGTCATAGTAACATTGAACAACCTACCCGTAAGACCATGAGACGTAGCTTCATGATACTAAGGGGTGATAATTCAACCCTTGGGGTATCTCCTTGAGAGACCTCAAGTAAATAACCACATCATGGAACAAAGTCACATAAACAAAAAGAGGCTTCACAGCCATCCTCATTAAGAAGACATGAGTAGACCTCAAGGGCCTCCTCTAAACACATAGAAACATCTCAAAGATGTGAGGAAGCCTCAAGGGCTTCCTCCTCACATGGACATAAAGAAGGTTATAAGACTCATTATTCAAATAGGGATGATGAGACTACCACATATCCATCCACATGGAGAAAATATGTTACCACCAAGCCCTCTTCATTTAGAAGGCAAACAAGAATTACAACACCTCAAGAATCAAAAGAAACATATGAGATAGTACTGCCTACTGGAGGTCAGGAATATAGAGCTACATCTAGTCATGGGAATCAGATAGAAGAAAACCTTCACACAAAAGGAAATATTCCCATAGACTATGACCTCATAGGAGTGAATGGGACCCCATGAGACCAACCATGGAAACAAGACAACTAGATGGGTTGGATCGGTTTCCTACACAACCAACCCAAAGAACTATAGCTACTAAGAACTCTATGTCTGGAAGCTCATGAACTATGACTTCTAAATTCACATCCCAATTTGGGGGTACCTTAGAGTGACCCCATAGTATATGCACAAATTCTAATCATAGGGATACTCAATAGTACACTGAACAAGTCACATTAGCTATCAAGAGTATAGATATAGTAGAAACCTCCTCGAGGAATCTATGAGTCAAGACAACAAGAACAAAGTTAGAAAAACATGAGTATTATATGATAACACAAAATGAATGAATGAGGTGGTTAGAAAATGTATTACACAAAGAGCGAGAGCTAGTAGAATCTCTCAAACAAGAGAAACAAAGAGAAATACTATTGCACCAACATGAGCAACATTTAAGAGAGCAAGCTGAGCAGCTAGCTCTTATTAATTTATAGGAAAATGTTGTGACCACCAAAGAACAAGATGCTTTGACTCACCTAAGGAGAGGTACACTAGACAAGATAACCCACAATGAAATCCCCCATCAAATAATGAATGAAATCCAACTAATGGGGGAATGGAAAACATAACAAACTAGGATCACAATCCTGAGTCCCCTCGTAGGAGAGAGGAAAATAGAACAAATCAAATATATAGAGAGTTACCTCCATTGCCACAACGAATAGGCTTACAAGAGAAGTAAATCCATGCATCAAAGACATTTCAAGAGCTTTCTGAAAAGATGAAAACCTTTGAGAAGCAAGAGGAAGCTGGGAACTCACCAACATTGAGCAAAATACACAATCAACCATTGTGCCCATCAATCCCTATCCCTCCATATCCTAAGCACTTTGATATGCCTAGGTTAGAAAATTTTAAGGGTGAAGAGTATGCACAAGAGCATGTCACCAATTTTATCAATGGCTATTTTCATATTAAAGACAATGACGCTCTCATGCTAAGAACATTCATAATGACATTTTTAGGTGTTGCAACTCAATGGTTCAACCAACTACCTAAGCATAGCATAACCAACTTTGAACAACTAGTAAATGCATTCCTAAAGCATTTCTCCTTTGGTGCTAAGAAGAAGGTGAACCTTTTAGACTTGGCCAACTTGAAACAATATGATGATGAGCCAGTAATGGATTATGGGAATAGATGGAGAAAAGTCATGGAAAAATTATCATTCTTCATTCCCATAGAAGAGATCATTCGCATGTTCACCAAAAGTTGCTCTAAACATATCTCCATCTTGCTACAAATTTAGTAGTATCCTTCATTTGAGGAATATTTGGCACATGCCAAGATCATCAAAGAGATAAAAGTAGATTAGGGAACCATTAAAATCTGAAACAAAAAGGAGTGGAACAAGAATGGTAAGAATGACAAGTATAAGTAGAATCAGGGCAATCTTGCTCCAGTCAATCAAGTCATATTGGCTACACCCAAGGATAGGGGTGCACAACAACCTTAGAATTATCAATCCCATCCCCCACCAGCCAACTATGACTAAAATAACAATTAGGGAAGAAAATGAGAATGCAAGTTGCCTCGTTATTTTATGCCTCTGATAGAATCAATGTAATCTATATTTAATCAGTTGAGCAAGGCTAGGAGGATCATATTTCTTGATATACCTCTTATATATCCCAACCATCCTAAGCCAAAATAATATAGGGAAGATAAATTCTTCCCCTATCATAGGATATCGGGGCATGACATTGAGGCTTGTGTCGAGTTTAAGCATCAAGTGCAAAAAATGATTGAGGTAGGAGAACTCAAAGTTGACAATCCATTGGCTCCAAATAATAGAGACATGGGCATATATAGAAACCCATTTCCCAATCATGAGGCCCCTTGAGAGCAAGGGGCCCAAGTCAATCAGGTTCGAGCTAACATACCTACCCACGGATGCATTGGGATGGCTGAGATTGTTAACATAGCAACAAGGACTAAGTGGTATGGTCAATCACAACTACCTATAACCCCAATGAACATCCCAACCACTCCTAGGCAAAGGCAATACAACCTTCCAAGTCCACCAAAAAGACCTGTGGTAACTATTCAAAGTAGATTGGACCAAAACTTACAGATGACTCCAGCTAAGTTATTCATCTATAAGATCATACAACAGTCCCCAAAGTATAGGGAGACTCTAATGGAGATTTTATGGACAATTGAGCTCCAATCGCAAGATGTGAATGCATTCACTCACTTTGTGGGACAAGTACAAGAATTCCAGGAGCCTGTAATCTGATTCTATGATCATGAGATTAAGACAGTTCTTGCTACCTTACCATACCCTTTGCTAAAAATTGTAGTGGCAATCAATGACTTACCTTTCAAGAGGATTTTGGTCGATACAGGTTCATTGATAAACATCATTACAACAACAGCAATAGAGCACCTTAAAATACCCAAGTTTAATATCATTCTAGGAGCTTACACATTGAGAGATTTTAATGATGCTTTATATGATATTTGTGGGAACGATAGTCCTACCCATCAAGGTGGGGCACAAGACCATCCCCATGATGTGTCATGTATTGGAAGGATCTATGTAGTACAACATCCTCTTAGGGTGTCCTTGTATAAGGGCCATGAAGTGTATGCCTTCAATCTTGCACCAGTGTGTCAAGTATGTGCATGAGAACAAAGTCCATGTGGTTCTTGTCAATGAAGAGCCTTTTAAATATGTCAATCAGGTGGAAATTCTAGGAGAATTTGTAATACCTTATACTCACCTGTACATGGAACCTTCATCCCCAACCACACAAGTCGATAATGAATATAAAGGGGTAAGAAAAGACCCATGCACATCAACACCTCATGGTGCACTCAAAATAGTCAATGCTTCTAAAGTACCATCAATGTCAAAACCAAAAGATAATCAGAAGCTAAAGGCACCCTTATTTAAGGAATAAATACCCAAGGAAGTTCCAGATGTAGCCATTGATGAAATGCCAATTCCTATGGAAGAGGAAGATCTTCAATATCAAGATGAAGATAGTGATTATCTCCCTGCTTCACCAGTGTCATACATGGGTTCATCCACATTGCATGCATAAATACATTTGGAAAGCATAGGCATAGGGGAATACCTTATGTAGAACATCACGTTTACACCTATCATTGAGTCTACACAAGACATGGGAAGGTCTAAAGACTTAAGGCTACTAGTGGTAATAGTAGTTCCACTTGGAATTCCCTCCAACCAAACCAATTTTATCTATGTCAACCTAGACTGTGCTCATAAGTATTCAAGTATAGAAGAGGATAGTGATAAACTATTCACATTCAATATTCATTACCTTTCTAACCCTAAGTTTTCTCTAATATACTTTGAGCATTACCATTGGCATGGCTATGGCCTTGGCATTTATGAGCAGGGGCACAGGCAACCATATGAGCTACAAAATCAGCTTCCCTTTGACAGATTTGGCTTAGGCTATTATAGCGAAGGTCGATATGACTCTATTGTAGTGGCATTGGAAATACTAAGCTTAGGGTTAGGAGAAGACATTGATTTCATCCCTTATAATCCCCTAAGAATAGGAAATTTGAGCAACAAACAAATGGCCATGGTAAACATACCGCCTCCAAAAACTTATCATCCAAAAATCTCAATTGATTACACCCCAATAGGGTACAACTCATGGGATGAGGAGAATGGATATGAAGAAAGTGATGATAAGGTGCAAATTGGCTTAGCCTATCAGGGGCCTTACTATTTATAAAGTTTCACATGGTCCATCCATGATGAGAGTGGATATACATTAGATGAAAGTGACTATGAATTAGAAGACTCAATAGAAAGAGCCTACTTAGGCCTAAGTCATCAACCCTTGAATTTGGGGCAAGAGACAAATTCAAATGGATTATTCATAAGTGATGAAGAATATGAAGATGAAATAGAGATGGCCTACATGGGGCCAAGACATGAGCCACTTGTCTTAGGGCCACATACCAATGCTAATGGTTTTTTGATAAGTGATGATGACTTTGAGTATGAGACCAAGATGGCTTATCTTGGACCTCACCACTTGCAAAAATTGAATGAGCTAGTAGAGAGAGGCGACACTCTATGCCATAGACCCTCATTTACAATTTTTGAAGACCTATAGATCTAGCTACCATTCATCGAATGGTCAATCCCCCTCCACATACATTCAGAGAGTGATTAGATACCAATGATCCTATTGTCCACCCTTCTCATGGGCTAGATATAGAAATTCCCATTCCTCCAGAACCTCATTACGAGCATGGAAGGGAAACCCCTATGACAATATTGCATCCATGTGGTCCTAGAGACTCCATTCCATCCATCAACATGATCTCCATTGATTTGACCACTCCACTTCATAATCTAGTAGATCCTACCAATTCATTGCATCTTGATATAGAGGCTATTGATTAGGATCATGCTAATTTGCCCATAGAGCTGGAAGACCTCTTCCCTAATGAAGATATGTTACAATCATTCCATTTTGCATCAGGTTGTGCATATGACATCTTCCATGTTGGTTTAGAACCTGAGTCAGTAGGTCTTGTGAATCCCACCAATGACATTCATTTTATTCCCATGCCTCATAATCTAGAGGATGGGTCACATATGGCTATAGAAGCAACTTTCAAGGTAGACATCAGTGATGATCCTACCCAACCAAGGAAATTTAAGTTTAGAGAAAGCCTATCTCTAGAGGAACAAACCATCCTAATTCCTCGCCTCAAGGAGAGGCCAAATATTTTTGCTTGGAATTACAAAGACATGCCAAGGATAGATCTAAAGTTAGTAATTCACAACCTTTCATTGGATCCCATGAAGAATACAGTCAAGCAAAAACTAAGGAAGATGCATCCAACCGTCGCTTTGATGGTGAAGAACAAATTGCAAAAACTATTGGATGAAGTATTCATAGTTCCTATAAACTACCCTAAGTGGGTGTCAAACATGGTACCCATGAGGAAACCTGATGGAAGAGTTTGTATCTGCATAGATTTTAGATATTTAAATAGGGTAACACCAAAGGATTCATTCCCATTGCCAAACATAGATGCTCTTGTGGATGCAACCGTAGGTCATGAAATGCTCTCCCTAATGGATGGTTTTTTTGGATACAACCAAATATGGATTAAGCCTGAAGATCAATATAAAAATACTTTCATTACTCCATGGAGAACATTATGTTACAAAGTAATGCCATTCGGTCTCAAAAATGTTGGTGCCACATATCAGTGGGCCATGACATAGATATTCCATCACTATATGCATAAAATATTAGAAGATTACATGGATGAATTACTGGCCAAGTACCTATTGTGGCAAGAGCATGCCAAAGTCCTTAGACAAATCTTTGATCACCTCATAGAACATAATATCCGATTGAATCTTAAGAAGTACGTATTTGGTGTAACTTTTGTCAAGCTTTTGGGATTCATCGTATCCAAGAGAGGAATTGAAGTCAATCCTAAAAAGGTAAAGGCTATACTAGAAATGGATGCCCCTACCAAAATTAGGGAGTTGAGGAGCCTACAAGGCAAGATAACATCCATAAAAATATTCATCGCACAATTATCATACAAATACAGACCTATGAATCGGTTGCTATGCAAAGAAATTCCATTTCATTGAGATGAATAATTCCATGAAGCCTTTGTAGAGATCAATACTTATCTAGCAACGTCACCAGTATTGGCTCCACCAAGGCCAGACATACCATTTTTACTATATATATAAGTTATTGATTTCATATTGGGCACCATGTTAGCCCAAAATAATGAACAAGACAAAGAGCAAGCCATATATTACATTAGTCATATCTTGGTGAGTTATGAGCTAGGATATGTGTATGTTGAAAAGTTGTGTTTAGCGGTGGTCTTTGCAACTCGAAATTTGTGACACTACATGTTGAGCCATAAAACCTACGTCATATCAAAATATAATCCTTTGTAGTACATGATGAGCAAGACATATCACAATACATGTACCGAAAAGTAGATCATGCTATTGACAGAATTAGATCTAGAGCTCATAAGCCAAAATTCCATCAAGGGACAAGTCATAGCAGAATAATTAGTAGAGGTGCCTATTTAGGATAACAAACCTTTCACTATATAATTGCCTGATGATGTGGTATTTGCATTATCAGATCTTCTAGAGCTCGAAGAACCTAAGAAAGAAAGAGACATATCATTGTTCTTTGATGGTTCGAAGTGTGAACAAGGATGTGGAGCAGGGATTGTATTTATCACACCACAGGGTGCTCCATTACCCTTATCATTCAAACTAGACTTCCCGTGCATAAACAATAATACATAATATGAAGCATTGATCCTGTGACTCCAAACAACTGTAGCAATGGGCATTAAAATATTGATTATCTTTTGTGACTCCTTGCTCATAGTAAACCAGGTCAAAGGACTATTCCAATGTAGGTGCCCACTCCTAAATACTTACAAGGAACTTGTTGACACTTACCTAGCCCAGCTAGAATGGTACAAGATCGAGGCAATCCCTCGTACATCAAATAGATTTATAGACACAATGGCCTCTTTGGGATCCTTAATCCCTCATAATCCATCTACTAATTTTACAACCATTCAATTGAAAGTGCTTTTGCACTCATCAATATGCTATGAAGCTTTTGACAATCAAGAATCAAATAACATGATAAACATCGAGCTAAATTAGGATTGGTCCTTTGTAGCTAGATATTTCTTACAAATGACACCTTGGGGGTCATTTATTTCCCAAGGAATTATGGAGTGTGGTGCAACCATATGCCATAGAGTTGTTCCTCAATTTGTATTCACTAGATCAAAAATATAGTAAGGGCAATTCATCCTTTCCCAACTATGGGACTTCTTGAAGCTTGGAATAGTACCTCAAGGTTTGTCACATTCTGAAAGGTGAACGTTCAAAAAAAGAGCAATAAGATACATATTTATAGGACAAATACTCTACATATGAGGATATGATGGAGTATTACTCCATTGTCTTAGGCCCCAGGAAGCATCCTAGGCAATTTTGTAAGCTCACGATGGAACATGTGGAGGCCATTTCAGTGGCATGGCCATCGTTAAACGCACCTTGAGAATGGTTTACTATTGGCCCATAATGGAAAAATACTATTGTGAGTATGTCAATAAATATAGTATGTGTCAACATCATGAAAATCTAACACACTTACCATTGCAAGCTTTGCAGCCCATCTAGGCAGCATGGCCATTCTCGCTATGGGGACTAGACTTTATTGGGAAAATATTACCCCTATCCTCAAGCTGACACACATTCATCATAATAGCCACAAAATAATCCACTAAATGGGTATAAGCGATCCCCTTAACATCAACAACTAGACCAAGGATTGTGGAGTTCATACTCCACAATATCATAAGCCATTTTGGGGTCCCTTCAAAGATAAGATCGGATAATGGGCCATATTTCAAGAACAAAAATGTGTGTGCTTTAATGAACAAATACTATATTCAGCATATTTTTTCAACACCTTATTATCCATAAGAAAATGTGAAATCAGAAGCCTTAAACAAAATAATAGTCTCCATTTTGATGAATATGGTGCAAGACAATCACAAGGATTGGCACATGCAGTTACCTCTTGCACTATGGGTATACATGAATAGTATATGGATGCCCACTACAGCAACACCATTTTCACTAGTATATGGCACTAAGGTCATCATGCCACTAGAGTTATAAATTTTGACTCTACGCATAGCATTAAAGAACTTCATAGATGATGATGTCATGCGACAGGACTACCTTGATCAGTTGATGCTTCTTGATGAACATTGAGTTAATGCTTTAGAGCATCTTTGCGTTTACCAATATTTCCTTGTGTGAGCTTACAATAGTAAATTCCATTTAAGGAAATTCAAGGTTGGAGATCTAGTGCTCAAATAAAACCAGCAAAATTCAAATCTATCGTCGCATCTGCGAGATAAGTTCATGGTAAACTAGATAGGTCCATACATGATTTCATAGAGAGTTGGACCTGAAGCATATTGCCTTATATCATTAGATGGTTTTGAAGAGCCTAAACCTCTCAATATCATTAAATTAAAGGAAATTTACACATAAAACATAAAAACATTCAAATATTCCACATAAAACACAAAAACATTCAAATATTCCATAAAATTCAAAAACATTCAAATATGTCAAAAACACAAAACAAAGCATAAAAACATAAAATTTCAAAAATACAATAAATCAAAGGCTCCAAGGGTAGTTCATACCGCTTGGTCAAAATCAATTCAAAAAAGGCTCCAAGAGTAATTCAAACCGCTTGATCAAAATAAATTCAATCAAAGGCTCCAAGGGTACTTCATACCGCTTGGTCAAATCCCATCAAATCAAAATCTCCAAGGGTAATTCAAACTGCTTGGTCAAAATCAATTCAAAAAGTCTCCAAGGTTAATTAAAACCACCAGGTAAAATCCCATCAAATCAAAATCTCCAAGGGTAATTCAAACCACTTGGTCAAGATCAATACCAAAATCCCCAAAGGCATAATAAGCCCTTTGGTCAAATAAATCAAAAATACAAAAACAACATAAAATAAAAAATAACAAAAACAACCGCATATCACATCTTGCATCCACAACATTGCATTGCATTTTCATATCCATAATAATTTCATATGTCATGAGAGCCTTACAGGTGATACCACAGTTTGTCACACAAATCATTCAAATCCATACCTCCATTAATAGATGTGTGTAACTGTGTTTTTTTAAAACAACCATTATTTGTTGCTATACATAATATACTAAGGTTTTTTTGGTTAATCAACCACACCTAGTAATCTTATCAACTTTTGAGGAAAACAACTTTGATTAGTAGAAGGTAAGTTCTAGCCATGATAATGCCTTGGATATTCAAGATCCTGTTACTAATTGAAATATTAAAATCCTAGTTGTTACAAGGAAAAAATGAAAGCTGCAAAGCGGTCTAGGTTACATTAAGTGAAAAGGATTTTCTTTGCTTATCCCCCTATGCAACCGGTTTAAAGGTGTTGAGAATTGGTAAAAGGACAAGCTTTACCCTATCCAAATCAACATACAAATTCAAAATGCCAAGGATACAGTCAAGATTTTAAAGCAATAATCTAATACACAAATCATATATTCAAAATTCAAAGAAAAATCATAGCTCAAGGAAAAATCAATAAAAAATAAATAGTGATTTTCATCACTATATATGAGAAAAATAAACAGTGATTATCATCACTACAAAAATCCTAGCTCAAAAAAAAATATCAATAAAAAATAAACAATGATTTTCATCACTACATATGAGCAACTATCCAAAGCCAAAAAGAAGCCAAAAAGAAGGGAATAAAGCTTGAATCCCTGGAATTCTCAGCATTTTACAAAACTTGAAGGAGAAATCCTTATGCATGATGATATTTCTATTACAATTGCTTCATGCATTTGTGTATACCAATGTTTGAATGTGGATGAGCTAGCTTAGGTAACCCAATATTGCCTAGTGGTATAGTCCAACTAAGTCCAACATAAGTATGAGATGAACACTTGAGGATCCCTAATCTTAGCAATGGGCTCAAATAATCCTTCCTAACATCGGAGGAAATGATTGAGTTCTACCTCAAAATATACAATCACTTGCACACATAAATATCATGAAAAACTAGGTCCATGGTAAAAGCCTTACTTTTCAAAAGTCTAAGTGGTAAGTAGACAACTGTTGATAGAGGAACTAGAGTGTTTTAATATCTGAGAAGCCCCAAAAATTCTTACATAGCAACAAATCATAACATCATTCACACCATAACATTCTTTATAAGATTCTATAAATTAAGGGGTATCAACATAGTAGGATAGATACTGCATATATATTAGAAATAGTATATAGACGACCACTGACTACTTTATATATTTTAATTTACATAAAATTATTAAGAAAATACATTGCACACCATTATATCTCATATATGAATAATTAACCAATTCTTATGATAAGAGTGATTATTTAAATTCATGATTATTTTTTTTACTTTCTATGGTAGCACCCATTAAGATTGTCAATGTCATATGCATTCCATATTTTTTAAAGTGATTAGAGAATACAGATTTGTTCATACCATCCCATCACATAAATTATATGCATACAATTAAAACAAAGTTAAAACATGCATTTAGCAATAACATCGCATTCATAAAAACAAGTCATTAAATCCATAAAGCACATCATAAAACACAGGCAATATCTATTTGCATACAATCATAAATTCATCATTCATCATAAAAATACATCGCATCATATCATCAAATCATATAAGCATATGCACATCCATCTAAGCATCTTCAATATCATCTATCATCTAACATATTCATCAAATCATCATAATACCATCATCGCATCATATCATAAAACAAAATAACAAAAAAAACATGAGCAATAAATGATACACATAATAAGTCATAATGCAAAGCTATCATAAAAGTATGTGTGTCAATTCCAATGGATATACAAAAATTCCTGTGGGCTATAGTCATCTAGGTTAGTCGACCTCAAAAATGGATCAAGGACCAAGTAAAGAATCAATCAAATATCGAGCCTGAGCCCCCTGCATCACCTCCTCCAGTGTCACCTCCCCCTATGGCAGTGTCACGAGTTGAATGATGCAATCCTATCAGTCTCTCTATTTGATTCTGGGTCCTCTGGCTAGGATGGGAAAAATACTGCCTTGAGGTGGAGTGCCCACTGACTTGCAAACCACTTGCACCTGATGGATCCTTAGAGACAATCCCATGCCTCTTGAGCTGCATCTAAATAAGGGTAACATGATCCACAAGTCCTAGGATCTATACCTCATGCTCATCCAACAGAGATTGAATATGTCCTACATCTACTCTTGAACATGCCATTGGAACCTCTTATGGTATAGAAGGAGGAACAACAAACTACATCCTGACATTGCAACCCCCAATAGTAACCTGTAGAGCTTGTATCTATGTTGAGAGCTGATCAATGGTAGCATCTCGCCATTATACCTAGATCTTAGTGGCCTTAAGCTCAGCCTCAGCCTCATACAATTGTGCTCTCAAAGGAGTCTCTCTCCTCGATCTCTAACTCCTCCTCCTCCTTAGGATCATTAGGATCCTCCACTACCACCTGCTCTATTGGTTGGCCCCACACCTCAATCCTAGCTCAAAATTTATATCCTGTTAGATATGCACCATCACTCCTACCATCATCTTCGCACCTTAGGCTACCAATGCCATACCACATCTGATCACCCCACCACTGAGTGTAGGCCTCTATAACTTCCCTAGCCACTATAGGGTCAATGGCTAGGGCATCCTCATCATCTAAAAGCTTTGTGATATATCGTGGAGGTAGGTCCTTATCTATTATGAGATGCCTATACAAGAATAGTACCAAGGGCACATCCTATTACAACTCGTACTGATGAAGAACCCATGAGTAGAAGAAATACTCTTGGATAGAAACTTTATGGCTAATGATCCATCACTCACACCATGTCCTAGTAGTAAAACTATCTAGATCATCCCAAGCAAGGCACTCATAGTAAGGCCTCCACATGACATCTTTGGCCAACAGTCTAGTGAAAGCATCAATGCAGTGGGACAGCTCCCCTATGAAAGTGTGGCTCTTACGCTCCTCATGCTCTCAAGTCCATCTAGCAGTGTAACACTGTGTTTGAGCATAAATCATTGTATTCTCATTTGGGAGGCTCTTAGGGTGATCTACCATAATATGCTACCATCCCTAAACCTATAGGAGCAAGATATAGGGAATGTTGACATGTCCTCACTGATGGATGTGGTACAAATCATCATTGCATTGAGCTAATAGCAATCTACCCCATGCATAGATGATAGGCTCCTCACTATCCAATAGATCCTACACCATCATCAGAAGGTTCCACAAAAACCTCAAACCTGAGTAGTTTGGGATAAGAACATTGTTGATCACCATCAACAATATGGTATGCCTCACCGTAAAGATGCCCTCCCTATGCCAACGACTGATGGACACTCCTTCAGACTTGATGGACACTCCTTCGGACTTGTTGTCCTTGAGAGCATTTATAGAGTGCCCTCCGAACACCCAAGTGAAGATAGCCACCTGATCATTAGTGGCTGAAGAGACAATGGCCACCCCATCAAATGGAATCCAAAAGATCCTATATACATCCTCTGGTGTAATGGTCATCTTGCCAGTCAAAATGTGGAAGGTATTAGTCTACGAATCCCAGCAATGGGATAAAGCCATAAGGTAATATTTATTTGCCATGATGTAAGGTATCCTAATGACATACTACAATTCACGGGCTTTGAACCATGTCTAGTCTGTATCATCAAAGCTAGGAAGTAAGTCAAGTAGGAGCTTCAGGTCCCAAGCCCAAGCAGTAAGTATCTAAGCAAAGTAGAAGAAAGACAAAGCATAACTACAGTGCATCTAAGGCATAATTAAAAAAAAACATGAAAATGGTGGAAAAGAGTATGGACCATTCTAAGTCTAAGCCAAAAAAAAGAGGGATAATATTGAACCTAATAAAGCAAATCAAAATTCCAAAATTCCAAAAAAATCAAAAATGTCATAAAACTCAACAAAATGCAAGAAAACAAGGCTTAGTGTTTAGCCGCTATTACCTATAGCGGCTAAAACCTGGTCACTGGAGGTAGTAGTGGCCAAGACCCAATGGTCAATTTTTTTATCATTGGTATTCAAGCTTGGCCGCTCTGAGCGATAGCGGCTCAGAGTCTACTGCCCTGAGTGAAAAATAGGGAGGGAAAACAAATAGAACGAAAAGCTAATATTCCCACCCAAGCATCAAAATTAGCCTAAGTTTTAGAACATCCCAAAATGACGGTAGTAGGTGAATAACAATAAAATTCCAAAACCCTAGGTTAAATCCACTAACAAAAAATAAAATTGGAGACTAACCCACCATAGCAAAGGGGAAGCTAAGTCTAATTACGAAGTTTGTTCATTGCCAATAGGTTTAGTGAGGTTCAGTTTACCCATTACTTAGTAACGTTCAGTTTTTTGTAGATAAGAAAATGAGATCTAGGGTTTTGAAGAGAGAAATACCCAAGAATATCAGGCTCCTCCAGCAGCTAATGTCTCGCCCTATGCAGCCATATCCTCAGCACCAACAAGTTTCAAAGTGGCAACCGTCGACGTCACACCAGAGCTCCCAAAGTGAATCTTCAACAATGAAAGTGAAAGGTCAAACCCTAGAAATGCAAATTTTATATTTCCTTAATTATGCCTTGGTCACTGCTGATGTTGTCGGTCCAAACTTCTTGGCCACTCAAGGTGACAGTGGCCATAGGTAGGAACTCAGATGTTTCTAGAACTTACAGCATCCAGATCCACAGAGCAAAATAAAGGATTTTATCCTTAAGGGATCCCACAAAAACAACAATTAAACACACTTTGGTGGATTTAGATCATTAGAATATTTAAAATAACAAAAAATCACATAAAAGTACAATCTCAGGTAGGCCTCATATCCAGTTACCTACTCTATCCACTCGATGATTGCAGCAATTTGTACTCCATGTATTTTGGTGAGATTAGTAGATAACCATAAGGCCACTTGGGGCAAAACCAACTCATTTTGGAGTTACGATGTACCACCCTTCAATCTTGAAGAAGACCAATATGGTCGGACTACTCCACGGGTGTGAAAGGATCATCCTAATTCCCCTATGACATCAAAAATATTAAGTCAAAGTGATACAATCTAAACATAAATAGAATCACTCATCCTAACTCCACAAGAAGGATATTGATAGCTAAACCGCTCCTCAGGATAAGGATGGATGATTATCATAAACAATTGGAATCACACTTGGATGTGGGATTGCCCATTAAAAGCAACAAATGCTAGAAAGGAACTAGATTAGTCATATTGGTCAAGCGACTTGTCGCTTCATTCATTGTCATTTCTTCACCGATTCATTGTGTGAGGAAGTAGTTCAAAACTTCAACATAATCATAATCAAAATTAGTAAAAAATCACTTGATCATAGCAAAATTGTGTTCATCCTAAGAATCATTGCATACAACAATCATAAATTTGCCTTGTTTGTTGGGAACATAAATAGACATGACATATTCAATTGTAGCTCTCCTACTGGTCAAAATTGTTGTAGCAGTTGAAGCTACCCGATCGAGTTTGAGGAATGCGTGCAATTTAACATGCAAAAGCCACTGAGCTAAGTCCTCTAAATGTTGAGGTAATTATTCAAGGGATGTGCACCATCTTGCATGATTGGGCCATTCAGCGTTGATCAAACCATTAATCACCATACACCCTACAAACAGATTAGTCTACATTTTTGCTCAGCATTGTTTTTTCCACATAGTGCATTGCAAAATGGGCATCTATAGACACCTAAATCATGTAATGCTTATGTAAGCTACTCACATAGACACATTCATAAGACCATAAGAAATAATATTAGACTTTCCAAGCATCAATAGTGGTTCTCACCACTCATTTGGGGCCTTTTCAAGCCATCCAAGTCTAGCTTCTCAAGCCAAGAGCAGCCAGATCCTAGCCGCTCAAGCTTAGAGCGGCTAGACCTTAGCCGCTATAGATGACAGTGGCTAGATCTTAGCCACTATAGACAATAGTGGCTAAGCCATAAGAAGTAGTTTTTCGACAAACAGGCCTAATCTCGGGTGGAAGTGGCAGTCTGCATGTAATAAAGGTGAGCGGGAGTAACTTTGCATTCCTTTTCATGACCAATTCACATAGGAGACTTGAGTTTGCATTTAAAATTTAGTTAACTAACCTCCAAGCATAAACAAAGGAAAAAATATTCTCGTGCTAACAACCAATTCATATAGAAGACTCAAGTGGACAGTTAGATTTTAGTTAACTAGCCTTCAAACATAGACAATGGACAAAAGCTTCTCATGCTAACTTGCACTACACATGAGAAATTCATTTCTAGGGCTTGGACATAGACCTAGGGTTTCACACTATAAAATGTGCAAGCCTAAGAGCACCAAGACATCTTTGATATTTTGAATCTGCTATCATCAAGACATATTTTTGAGGAGAGCTTTCAAGACTTGGAGAGTTCTTTTTGAGATCATGTGTACGATGAAGCCCTGACGAATTGAAGAGCATCACACCTATTATTTTGACATCAGATATAGGATTTGACCCATAGCTTTGGGGCAAAGAGATCAAGGTTTACTTTAGTGGTCGTTGTCTTTGACAGTGGCCCACAAGCTTAGCTTAGGTTTTAGACATACCATCTTTTATTATGTTTCTTCATGTTTTCATATCATTAGCATAGATTTACATGATTTCATGGCATAGTTTCATCATATTTCTATTACATTATTTTATTACTAACAACCTCATATGGGGATGCAATCTCAAATACCTAAATGTATGTTGTTGTTTCATTGCTTTTAGGGCCATAGGTACATCGGATAAAGTTTGCAACATACAAGAGAAAATGGTATCCCTATAGGAAATAAACCTGGAGAAGGAGGCGTCTGTAAGCCCTCATACATTTCCGTGTGCAGAACTAGGAAGCTTTTATAAGCACACCACCTCTTTGTGGAAGGGGCACTCTTTGCCTATTTGTAACTTATAGTATCGAAATGGATATCTCCAAGATTGACTGACATGTAACCGAGCTTCAATATCAATAAAGAGATTTTTTTTTGTTATTTTGTGTTATATGCTTTTTTTCTTCTTGTCTTCCATTTCATCTCAGGTTTTAATAACATTGCAATCAAGGTTAAAAAGGGGTAGTGCATGCATGCCCGGGTCACTACTCACATAGACACATGCATAAGACCATAAGAAATAATAATAGAATTTCCAAGCATCAATAGTGGTTCTCACCACTCATTTGGGGCCTTTTCAAGCCATCCAAGTCTAGCTTCTCAAGCCAAGAGTGGCCAGATCCTATCCGCTTAAGCCTAGAGCGGCTAGACCTTAGCCGCTACAGACGACAGCGGCCAAATCTTAGCCACTGTAGACAATAGTGGCTAAGCCATAAGAAGTAGTTTTTTTTACAAACAGGCCTAATATCGAGTGGAAGTGGCAGTCTGCATGCAATAAATGTGAGCAGGAGTAACTTTACATTCCTTTTCATGACCAATTCACATAGGAGACTTGATTTTGCATTTAAAATTTATTTAACTGACCTCCAAGCATAAACAAAGGACAAAAGCTTCTCATGCTAACAACCAGTTCATATAGAAGACTCAATTGGACAGTTAGATTTTAGTTAACTGGCCTTCAAACATAGACAATGGACAAAAGCTTCTCATGCTAACTTGCACTACATATGAGAAATTCATTTCTAGGGCTTGGACATAGACCTAGGGTTTCACACTATAAAATGTGCAAGCCTAAGAGCACCAAGACATCTTTGATATTTTGAATCTGGTATCATCAAGACATCCTTTTGAGGAGAGGTTTCAAGGCTTGTAGAGTTCTTTTTGAGATCATGTGTACGGTGAAGCCCTAACTAATTGAAGAGCATAACACCTATTATTTTGACATAAGATATAGGATTTGACCCATAGCTTTGGGGCAAAGAGAGCAAGGTTTACCTTAGCTGCCATTGTCTTGGATAGTGGCCCACAAGCTTAGCTTAGGTTTTAGACATACCATCCTTTATTTTGTTTCTTCATTTTTTCATATCATTAGCATAGATTTACATTATTTCATGGCATAGTTTCATCATATTTATATTACATTATTTTATTACAAGCAACCTCATCCAGGGATGCAATCTCAAATACCTAAATATATGTTGTTGTTTCATTGCTTTTAGGGCCACAGGTACATCAGATAAAGTTTGCAACATACGAAAGCAAAAGGTATCCCTATAGGAAATAAACCTGGAGAAGGAGGCATCTGTAAGCCCTCATACATTTCCATGTGCAGAACCAGGAAGATTTTATAAGCACACCACATCTTTGTGGAAGGGGCACTCTTTACCTATTTGTAACTTATAGTATCGAAATGGATATCTCCAAGATTGACCGACATGTAACCAAGCTTCAATATCAATAAAGATATTTGTCTTTGTTATTTTGTGTTATATGCTTTTTTTCTTCTTGTATTCCATTTCATCTCAGGTTTTGATAACATTGCAATCAGGGTTAAAAAGGGGCAGTGCATGCGTGCCTGAGGTCACTACAAAAATCTTACTCAATATTTCCAACAATGCTTATCAAACAAGGTCTTATCATCAACTCTCACTCATAAAAAAATTTACCAATAAAACTCAACAATGCTTACCAAACAATCATTTTCACTCCAACTTAGCATTCACAACATTCAATCCAACAATATTTTCTCACAAGGAAGATTTACCCATACCTTTTATTTTTATGGAGATATGTCTTCAAAACCTGGCTTAACCACAATCAAAACTTTCTTTACCAATACTAGGGTTAGGTTACCACAATCTCTCTCAAGATCTAAACAATAATTTTCACAAAGATTATTTTTCATACAAAATAACAAATCCTTTTGTACACCTTATAATATCCAAACTAACAATTTTCAATTTAATAATTTCACCATAGCACTACACTCAACACCACGTATAGAAAAGTCCTTATACACCTTTTTATCTCCAAATTTATAGACTCTAGTCACAAAAAGTTAAAATCAAATATTTAATTTTCAAAATCCTTATATCTCCCTCAAAAACTTTAATCAACATTTACTTTTTACAACAAAACAACATCCAAAATTACAACCTTAGCAAGAGAAAAATCAAAGCCGATGTAAAAAAATTTTGCCTAGAAAAGCACTTTCAATGGGATTAGAACACCTAACCTCACCACTCCAAGTGCCTTATAAAATTGTACGCTCACCACGTGAGCTACGTGCCTCCACACAAAAGGAAAATGCACCGCATTCCCCTTGAACCTTCCCCGATGGTGTAAACTCTATCAAGACACCTCTCCTCTTCACAAAATCAAATCAGTGGGATTCGATCCCTACACCTCACATTTTCCAATGAATTGGTGTCTCCCTTGTTTCTAGTTGCACTACAACACACTTTGGGATAGGAAACAAGAATCATATTTTCTTGTCTTCTGCCTTCCACACTCTTCAAAAAACACATGATCACCTTCTATTACCATGCGCTTGAAATTACACTTAGCACTTGATCATGGATAATATTTGCCATGGGTTTCTTCCCTCTGTTATATGCATATCAATGTCTTCGATGACATCAACGTGGGTAAATAAATTAATTTGAAATTTTGAATTATAAAATTTATAACCCTAGCTTTAGGGTTAATTAATTTACAAATTAACTTTATAATTAAATTATAATTAATTTAAAATAAACTTAATAACTTTAAATGTTAATTAAATTAATTTATAAATTAAATTATAATAAATCTATTATAATTAATTTATAATTAATTAAATCTCTTGCACATTTAATATTATAATAAATTATTATAATATTATTTTTCTTGGGCCTTCCTTTTGCCCTTTAAACCTCATCTGACCACCTGAGAGGAAACTTTCTTTTGAACTTGATTACGGAACCTGAAACTAATGCTACTCATTGAAACCGATGCTTGATGGTGCTAACTTCTTGATATCAATGACAACAAGACTTGCTCATATTTCCAACAATCTCCCCTTTGTCATTGATGGAAACCCAATTATGTTTTATCATTTCCTTAACATTTTTATGTTCTTCTCCCCCTGACTCAATGATCTCTTTCTAACTCAAATCTCTCCCCATTATTCAAATATCTCCCCCTTTGACATCAATGGAAAAGGGTCACCTTTTGGGCTCGGGGCTAAGAATAAAACTTTTAGCTTATCCCCTCCCCCACCTCCTATTGAGGTGGTTAATTCTAGGGTGGAAGTATTTCTACTCCTAGCATGCACTAGTCTTTACCTTTGTCCACTTTCTTTCTCATATCATCCTTTTGATTCCTCTAACTATTCATGTTTCTCCTTGTCTCTAAAATTTTTACTCTATACCACCTTGTTGTATTTCCATAATTATTGCACTTATAACACTTAATATTGTTATTCCTTGGATGTGCAAATATCTTGGGATTTCTTCTAGTGAAGCCATATCCATTCCTATCATGAACCTTGCAATTAACTATTATGTGATCAAACTAATTGCATGAGTAGTAATACCCATGAAAAAGTTGCATGTTTCTAAAGTTCACATATTCTTGTATTTCATGTGTCCTGCACTGTGTAGCCTTGTGCCTAAACCCGTGACATGAGAAACTTCTTCCATTGAAACTACCTTGCCTTGACCCCATGGGTCTTTTAGTCTCTTTTACCCTGTGTTGATTCATGTTCCATCTATTCCTCTTTTGTGCATTATTCATTTTTTGTTGAACTTTTTGTTGTCCAAATCATCATCATAATTCTAACTCTCTCTTACACTCTCTTCTTCTGAAGTTTCTTCTTCTTCAGAACTTGAGGTTGATTCCTCTCCTTTTTTATTTTGTACCTGTTCAAATCCAAGTCTTGTTTTATATGATGACCATATTTTTACCTTGATCATCTTATGTACAATTTTTGAGCTATTTCCAAACTTGTGTAGCTTATCCTTAGACTTTTATACTTCCTTTCTTAGTGAAGCTACATTTTGCTCTAACCTTTCACATTCTAATACCTTTTCTTCTAACTTATCTTTGACCTTCCTTGTCTTAGCCATTGACTTATTTAGATCCTCTATAAGATTTCCTTTCTCTTCATCACATTCTTGAAACTGAAGCTTAATTTGGGATTTTTGCTTTCTTACCTTCTTTAATGCATCAAGGGCATGAATAAGTTCACCTTCAAGATCAACTTCTCCTATTTCTAATTCTTCCTCTATTTGTTTACCTTTGAAAACATCTTCATTCTTTTTTGAATTGTCTTCTATAGGATCACCTCCTTCTTCATCTAATGCCATTAGAATATTATCTTATGGTCCTTCAAGTGTATCTTCATATTCATCATCACTGAAACTAAAACCACTCTTTGTACAACCATCTTCAATATTACCAAAGTTACCACTATTTGTACAACTATATTCAATATTTTTAGTGACATTTTATTAACCATTTCCTTTTCTTTTGTCAAAAATGGAACTTCATATTTATCATTATTTGAATATCTATTATCACTATTACTTTACTTACTTGCCTTGTCTACATAGTAACTCCTCTTCTATATTTGAAAGAACTTCTTTCCTTGTTTTCCTTGTCCATCCTTACCTTTATTTTGGTACCTATATATTTCTGATTCCCTATTCTTATGATCCTATTTTTCTTCATAATTGCTATTTATAGCTTCTTGAAAATTAGTTGCATAGTGACCATACTTTCCACAATTGAAACATCTAATATATTTTGCATCTTTAAATATTCTTGGACCCTTGTTCCTTCTGCCATAATTTGCTTCTTCATCATTGTATGACTCATTCATTGAATCTAACTTCTTACGCTTTGTCTTCTTGGTAGCTTTGAAGGCTACTTTTCTTTGAAGATTAGGTTCCTCTTTTGTTCTCATATCAAAAGTTTTAAGAATGCCAAGTAATTCATCCCTTGTCAAAATATCACCATATTTTGATTCCTCTATAGCTGAAGTATTTTTACTAAACCTTTTTGGGAGAGATCTTAATATCTTATCACAAACATCAGATTCTTGAACCTCAAGTCAAATTCCTTGCATGAAGTTAACAATATCATCTACACGAAGTAGATAAGCACTAATTTTTTCCTCATCCTTCATTTTTAGATCTTCAAATTGTCCCTTGATATTTCACAACTTTACCTTTTTGACCTTTTTATCTCCTTCATATATGCTTTGCAACTTATCCCAAATTTCTTTTTATGATTTGCAATGCATAACCTTAACAAACTCTGTTCTATGAAAACCTCTCAAAATTACATTCATTTCTATTGAATTTTAATTATGTAGAATCTTACCATCTTTATCTCTAGGTGGAGTATTTGGTGGTGTATATCCATTTTCAACTTCTTCCCATATTTCATTAACAAGTACCATCAGGTGAATCCTCATTCTCATAATCCAAAATACATAATCACTTCCATTAAAAATTGATATTGATATATCTGAGGATCCACTCTTTAGAATCCATTGTGTTCTTGTAAGCTTTTCATTCAAGCTATTAAAATCTTTTGAAGGAACCCGCTCTGATACCAATTTAAGAACACAAGCTTATACTAAGATGGGGAGTGAACAGTATAAGATCACTTTTTACTTTTTCTTTTCCAATCAATATTATGCAATATATAAATAGAAATATCAACAAAAGTAATCAAAGCAATATACAAATCACCACACATAATAGAGACACCAATTTAATGTGGTTCACCCAATGTGGGCTACTCCATGGAGAAAATGTTTTACTAATTTTTTCTCAATAATTATATTGGTAATCTTTTCCCTATTACAATATTTATGGACCACTGTCCAAACGAGATACCAATCCTCTAATCAATGTTTTGGATCTCTATCCATAGGATACACCAATATCATCAACTAGTTCATGGATCTCTACCCACAAGAGAACTCCTTGTCCTCTACTCTGGTTGGTGATCTTCTACAAGAACTAATATCTCAACTACACTAGCTAATGGATATCTATCAATGAATACTCTTATCCTCACTTAGAAGACATATCTTCACAACCCTAGCTACTGGACCTCTATCCACTAGAGACTATCATCCTCTATACTCTATCATCTCTAAAGATTACAATCATTTCTATCTCAAATCTACACTAAACATAGTCCTTCGGTCTAGCACAAATATACTCAATCTCTGTCTCTGGTCTAGCACAAATCTATCCTCAAATCTACACCAAACTCTATCCTCAAATTTGTACTAATATAGTCCTTCGTTCTAGCTTAAATTTTCTCAATATCTATCCTTAAGCCTTAACACAAAGCTTGTCTCAATTACAAATAAACTCTGCTATATATGCCGCAAACCTTAACACAATGTTTGAAAAAATCATTCAATCAAATCTTCTCATAATCCTTCTCAAAGACTTGCCTCAAATCTGTATTGTAAGCTTCCACAAAATCTCACACTAATATATCCACAAGTCCTCTATAGGACTTGTCCAATATGATCTCAATATTTGTATTCAAATATGTATTGTAAGATTCTATAAAAGCTCACACCAATTTTTCCATAAGTCTTCTCAAAGACTTACCTCAAATCTGCTCAAGAAGTCCTCACTAGAACTTATCCAATATTCTCAACAAGTATTCACCAAGACTTACCTCAAATCTTCTCAACAAGTCCTCACTAGAACTTGTCCAATATGATAGAAACATATAGAGAATTTTTAGAGGCTCAATATGCTTCTCACTCACAACAATGCTCAATCACTTTTACACTCTCTCTCTCTTTTTACCATAGAAACATATAGAGAATTGTTAGAGACTCAATATGATTCACACTCACAAACACTCAATTACTTTCACTCTTTCTTTTTACCACATAAACATATAGAAAATTGTTAGAGACTCAATATACTTCACACTCAATCAATTTTAATCTCTTTTTCAAATCAATTCAGAATATGCAACAATTTATTTCATAAAATTAGAACTATCACTTCAACACTTTCACTTGACTAGGCTCAACCAACTTCACTCAATCAATCACTCAATATAACACTCCTTGCTTACAAACCCTAGTCCAAGCATGTGAATCACTCACTCAATTATTTCCAATAATGCTTATCAAATAATATCACATAACAATGATACTTGTGATCTTTCACAAAATCTAGTTGAAGATAGTTCTCAACTTCACATAACAATGATACTCATGTTCTTTCACAATACCTAGTTCAAGCATATGAAAGCTTACTCAATATTTCCAAAAATGTTTATCAAACAAGGTCTCATCATCAACTTTCACTCAAAAAAAACTTTACCAAGCAAACTCAACAATGCTTACCAAACAATCCTTTTCACTCCAACTTAGAATTCACAATATTCAGTCCGACAATATTTTTCTCACAAGCAAGATTTACCCATACATTTTATTTTGACGGAGATATGACTTCAAAACCTATCTTAACCAGAATCAAAATTTTCTTTACCAACACTAGGGTTAGGTTACAACAATCTCTCTCAAGATCTCCACAAAATAATTTTCACAAAGATTATTTTTCATACAAAATAACAAATCCTTTTGTACACTTTATAATCTCCAAAATCACAATAATAATAATTTTACCATAGCACTACACTCAACAAAAAGTATAGCAAAGTCCTTATACACCTTATAATCTCCAAATTTATAAAATCTAATCACCAAAAATTAAAATAAAATATTTAATTTTTAATATCTTTATATCTCCCTCAAAAACTTTAATCAACCTTTATTTTTCACAACAAAGCAACCTTCGAAATTACAACCTTAGTAAGAGAAAAATCAAAATCAGTGTCTACCTTTTTGTTTAGCAAAACACTTTCAATGGGTTTCAAACACCTAACCTCACCACTCCAAGAACCTTAGCAAAATGTGCACTCACCACATGAGCTATGTTCCTCCACACAAAGGTAAAATTCACTGCCTTCCCCTTGAACCTTCCCTAACAATGCAAACTCTATCAAGACACTTCTCCTCTTCGTAAAAGAAAATCGGTGGGATTCAATACTTTTGTAATCACAATGACACTGAGAGGGGGGGTGAATCAGTGTGTTCTTTAAAAACTTCTAAAACAATTAGATTATAAAACCAACAGTAGTTTAAAGCAGATAAAAGAGATACTAAATGCATCAAGAAAGCATCACACATAACACAGCATTTTAACGAGGTTCACCAATGTGGCTACTCCTCAAAAAGACTGCTTGGACTACCATCCAAATCCAGTCAATGCAAAGCTACAACTTTACATAATCCTTTACCAGCACTAACTGGAAGGAGCACCAACCCCTTAACTTTATCTACTTCAACAGAATGGAGCACCAACTCCTATTTTACCAGCACCTACTGGAAAGAGGCACCAACCCCTTAATTTGCTAGCACCAACTGGACAAAGGCACCAACTGGAAAGAGGCACCAACCCCTTAATTTTCTAGCACCAATTGGACTTCAATATTGAATAAAAAAATGTTTGACATATACCTTTGTTATTGCAAGACTCTAACTGGTCTACATCACCTTTGCAATCTCTGTGCACTCTGCTCTCTCTTGCACAATCACTTCACATAGTTTGTTGCACTGCTACAGCCAGACTTTGCAATCAACTTTGCCCTTCACGCTTCTCTGCACACTCTGCTTTCTCTACGCACACGCTTCGCACACTCTGTGTCGTTTCACATTCTGCTCTCTGCTCAACACGAACTTCACTTTCACAAACACTATGCTCGCATTCGCACTTTATCTTTACACCCCACTTTTCAAAATCGAAGTACCCTTGCTTTTATAGAAGAAGTTTTAGGAACAAACCCTAAAAGAACGTCGATTGAGAAACCCTAGAATTTGTCGACTGCCAAACCCTAAAATCCGTCGGCCCATTTAACTTTGTCGGCCTCAAACACTTCTTCCACCTTCGTCACTTTCCTGTAGCTTATTTCCGTGAAATAGTAACATGTCGACCCTTTTAATTTAATTTAATATTTTAATTTAAATTTTAAATAAAATAAAATTTAAACTAAATATTTAAAATTAAATATCTTCATCACCGGGGCATCTTTTTCAATGAAACGAAGAGCCAACTTGGGTTTTAAGAAAAACCCATTTCAAATATGTTATCCATGGTTTTAAATAAAACTTTTTATTTTGACTGCCTTGGTTTTCACAAAAAACCTTTAAAATTTAAACTAAATATTTAAAATTAAATATCTTTATCACCGGGGCATCTTTTTCAACGAAACGAAGAGCCAAATTGGGTTTTAAGAAAAACCCATTTCAAATCTGTTATCCATGGTTTTAAATAAAACTTTTTATTTTGACTACCTTGGTTTTCACAAAAAACCTTTTCGCTTCTTGACATCTCAGGTTCTGAAGACTTCTTCTTCTCATTCTGAATTATGTTTTCTATTTTTGTGCATCTATCATTTAAGGACTCATGATCTGACTAACTTCTAAACTTTATCCTCTACATCTGAGTGACTTCTAAACTGCCTGTCCATTGCATCATTAGATCTAACTGATTGTATTGACAACAATGACAATCCTCCTGCAACACCTTGCTCAACATCGAACTCCTATCCATTGTACTTTGGCTGCACCTTGTTGTTCAATAAACTCTTGTCCATTGCATCAATAAATCTATCTGACTGTGTTGACAACAATGACAATACTATTTGCTGCACTTTGCTCAACAATCTCCCCCTTTGGAATTGTTGGCAACACATGTGCAATTTTCCTGTAAATCTTCTCCCCCTTTGACAATAATACCAAAGGGCTGCTTTAGACTCCCCCTGAGTCTATGCACAACATTCTTAGACACAAATTATTACAATTAGCAAATATTCCAAGCATGAACAAGAAGAAAAACAAATACACAAATGCTCCCCTCGAGTCCAAGACCACTTCATTTCACTGATTGACAACATCATGATAAGCATAATAGGCATCAATAAAATCAACAATGTGAATAGTAGCAATAACCAGTGAATGACACCATCACCGTCAACTTCACCAATATAACATGTGTAAGAACATGATTGAACCACTGTCTTCTGTGCAACTACCCTCTGTTGCTTTGCAAACTCAAACTTTTCCACTATTAGTGAAGGCATACAATAATCTTATATAGCCAAATTTTTGTTCTGCAATGCCAGCAACATCTGCATACAACTTCACCATGCATCTTGGATATATTCTCAACAAGCTTGAACCCAATGACAGATGTTTGTCTCTCTCTGTAGTGAGAATCCAACAGGCTACCTCAATCCACTTTCAACTCTGTGCAAGTACCAAACACTGTACCACAGCACAACCAACATCTTTCCTCAACCAATTAGGGCTTTAGAAACAATGCTTATAGACAAGGTTTAACCAACATCATTCAACTCAAGATTAAACTTGAAGCATTCAACCAATCACTACATGAAAAGTAAACTAGTAGACATCATTTTCCTTCCAAAGGTATTTGAACAAGACAGCCACCAACATAAATCACCAAGGCAAAGAATAACTTGCTCAAATCAAACTCAATGGAGTAAGCCCAAATCATGTATCAAGAAAAGCATTAACTTGATCAAAACAACCACTATGAAAGCAACTCAACTATTCATCACCAGGCTGGAAATCATCTGGCTGCTCATTAAAAACTTTTTCTTCAATCTTCCCATTCAACATGCTGATTTCACTTTTGTCAACAGAATTGACAAGTGACTCACATCTATACCAATTTTTGTCCAGC
This sequence comes from Wollemia nobilis, assembly GCA_028583015.1. Taxonomy (NCBI): domain Eukaryota; kingdom Viridiplantae; phylum Streptophyta; class Pinopsida; order Araucariales; family Araucariaceae; genus Wollemia; species Wollemia nobilis. Next base: position 9,953,236 of record JAQPPZ010002832.1, on the reverse strand, counting down.
ACTGCAATTTTATTGCCAACTCTTACTTTCAACTATGCATGTCGAAAGAAGACATTTTGTCAAACACTTTATGGCCAACCGTAGTGCACCTTACTCAGCCTCAAGCTTCTTATCCTTGGACTGGCATTAAATCAATAGTTAAAACAAAACTTACGTGAATTAAATATATTCACCGTGTCATGAAATATCTGGCAATCTTCACATAAAAGAGTAAAAACAAATACATGCTGCTCGAAACACAAATACACAACTAGGGCAAGCATTCTTTCATTGAGCAAATTATCTGGACGATTATGATTCGTAATTTTGAACAGTGGTATTAAGAATCATCAACAGTACAACAGTGACATATCTCAAAACTACCAATGGTGACAACTCTCAAATTAAACACCACACTTCACGGCATTTCCACAAACCACTATATAAACTAAAAAACACACTTTAAAAACTATACAACATTAACTCGACTGCTTACCTTTCATCCTCAGATACCTAGACAAATACATAGGAGCATTAAAATAAAACTTTAATATTGCTCCTCCTGAGGATGTGCCACCTGGAGTTGCTTAGAGCAATGGCGGAGTAGCCTCCTTCAGTCCAAGGAGACACAATTTCCTTTCTTCTGTCTTTCTCCAGACTTTCCTGAACTTAGGCTTGGGTTTTTCAACAACATCCCTATTTTGCTCCTGTTCGTGAACTTGAACATTTCTCTTGTGGGGTTGTCTCTTGTGCATTCTTGATGGATGATTATTTTCTTTTCTTTTATGCACATGATATGTTCCTTGTCGGTGTTGTCCTCTTTGTGTCTGATGAAATCTAGGGTTTTTCCTTAGATTAGATATAGAAGTGCTTGGACAAAACCTTGCTATGTGCCCTTGACCGTTGCATTTAAAACATTGCACATGTTTTATTCCCTGTCTGCATTGCATTCTATGTGTATGATGAAATCTATGGTATTTCCTTAGATTGGATACATAAGTGCTTGAACAAAACCTTGCTATGTGCCCATGGCAATTACATTTAAAACATTGCACAGGGTGTTCACTCAAAAAAATAGAAGTATTTTTATCAGCATAACTCTTTGATCTATTGTTCAGTCCACAATAAATTGCCTTAGGACCAAAGTGGTTGCATTTAGAACAATAGCCATAAAAAGCATTATTATTAAAAGAGTGAGAGTGAGAGAACCTCTTTTGTTGTGGTTGCTTTGTTGTAGATCTTCTTTGATATTTTCTTCCTTTTGAGGATTCAGCTTCAGACTTTTCTTGTTTCAATCCTTCAACCAAGGACTTCTTCTTCTCTGCATATTTTGAGGATGAAGGTTGTTTAGCTTCATATCCAAGACCAAACTTAGTTGTGGAGCTTCTTTGTTGATTTATCATTGTATCTAGAAACTCTGTGCTCTTCTCAAATTTGAGATTTATATTGGCCTCTTTTAGTTGTTTCTTCAATGAAACAATCTCTTCTTCTTGTTGGCAGCATACAGTCTCTTTCTCATTGATCTGAGACCTAAGAATATCTTCAATCCTTTTGTTCTGTTCTACTTGTAGCTTTAGATCAACAATAACCTGTTTATATTCCTCTTCACTTGTGCTGTATACATCATTCTTATTATCCAGCTGTGTCTTCAAGGCTTCTTCTGATTTCTTGGCCTTTTGAACTTGTAGGAAGAGATCTTCAATCTCATCCTCATATTCTTCTAATTTCTTGGACAGTATTTTGTTCTTTTTCTTTTCTATTCTCCACTCTTCAAGAGCAGATATCAATTCTCCTTCAAAATCTACTTCAGCCTTAATATTTTCATCACAAACTTCAGGATTCACTTCTTCTACCTTTTTCGGTTCAAATTTCTCTTCTACAGGAACCAAAACTGACTGGGATGCCTTTTTGGATGAGGATATATTATTCTTACCCATTGTGTACTAATCCAAGATCAACCCTGACTGATTTAGCCAAAATTGGGAACCTGGCTCTGATACCAATTGTTGTAATCACAATGACACTGAGAGGGGGGGTGAATCAGTGTGTTCTTTAAAAACTTCTAAAACAATTAGATTATAAAACCAGCAATAGTTTAAAGCAGATAAAAGAGATACTAAATGCATCAAGAAAGCATCACACACAACACAACATTTTAATGAGGTTCACCAATGTGGCTACTCCTCAAAAAGACTGCTTGGACTACCATCCAAATCCAGTCAATGCAAAGCTACAACTTTACATAATCCTTTACTAGCACCAACTGGAAGGAGCACCAACCCCTTAACTTTATCTGCTTCAATAGAATGGAGAACCAACTCCTATTTTACAAGCACCTACTGGAAAGAGGCATCAACCCCTTAATTTGCCAGCACCAACTGGACAAATTGTTTACTAGCACCAACTGGAAAGAGGCACCAACCCCTTAATTTGCCAGCACCAACTGGACTTCAATATTGAATAAAAAAATGTTTGACATATACCTTTGTTATTGCAAGACTCTAACTGGTCTACATCACCTTTGCAATATCTGTGCACTCTGCTCTCTCTTGCACAATCACTTCACACAGTTTGCTGCACTGCTACAGCCAGACTTTGCAATCAACTTTGCCCTTCGCGCTTCTCTGCACACTCTGCTTTCTCTACGCACACGCTTCGCACACTCTGTGTCGTTTCACATTCTGCTCTCTGCTCAACACGAACTTCACTTTCACAAACACTATGCTCGCATTCACACTTTATCTTTACACCCCACTTTTCAAACTCGAAGTACCCTTGCTTTTATAGAAGAAGTTTTAGGAACAAACCCTAAAAGAACGTCGGTTGAGAAACCCTAGAATTTGTCAGCTGCCAAACCCTAAAATCCGTCGGCCCAGATTTAACTTTGTCGGTCTCAAACACTTCTTCCACCTTCGTCACTTTCCTGTAGCTTATTTCCGTGAAATAGTAACATGTCGGCCCTTTTAATTTAATTTAATATTTTAATTTAAATTTTAAATAAAATAAAATTTAAACTAAATATTTAAAATTAAATATCTTCATCACCGGGGCATCTTTTTCAATGAAACAAAAAGCCAACTTGGGTTTTAAGAAAAAACCATTTCAAATATGTTATCCATGGTTTTAAATAAAAATTTTTATTTTGACTGCCTTGGTTTTCACAAAAAACCTTTAAAATTTAAACTAAATATTTAAAATTAAATATCTTTATCACCGGGGCATCTTTTTCAACGAAACGAAGAGCCAACTTGGGTTTTAAGAAAAACCCATTTCAAATCTATTATCCATGGTTTTAAATAAAAAATTTTATTCTGACTGCCTTGGTTTTCACAAAAAACCTTTTCGCTTCTTGACATCTCAGGTTCTGAAGACTTCTTCTTCTCATTCTGAATTATGTTTTCTGTTTTTGTGCATCTATCATTTAAGGACTCATGATCTGACTAACTTCTAAACTTTATCCTCTACATCTGAGTGACTTTTGAACTACCTGTCCATTACATCATTAGATCTAACTGACTGTATTGACAACAATGACAATCCTCCTGCAACACCTTGCTCAACACTGAACTCCTATCCATTGTACTTTGGTTGCACCTTGTTGTTCAATAAACTCTTGTCCATTGCATCAATAAATCTGTTTGACTGTGTTGACAACAATGACAATACTATTTGCTGCACTTTGCTCAACAATACTTGCACCTCATGTTCTCCAATGACTTGGTACCTCCCTTGCTTCCAGTTGTGCTACAATACACTTTGGGATAGGAAACAATAATTGTGTTTGCTTGTCTTTTGCCTTGCACACTTTTCAAAAGATACATGATCACCTTCTATTACCATGCGCTTGAAATTACACTTAGCACTTGATCATGGATAATATTTTCCATGGGTTTCTTCCCTCCTTTATATGCATATCGATGTCTTTGACGATGTTGGCATGGATAAATCAAATAATTTGAAATTTTGAATTATAAAATTTATAACCCTAGATTTAGGGTTAACTTAACTAATTTATAAATTAACTTCATAATTAATATAACATTTATTTAAAATTAACTTCATAACTTTGAAAGTTAATTAAATTAATTTATAAATTAAATTATAATAAAACTTTTATAATTAATTTATAATTATTTAAATCTCTTGAACCTTTAATATTATAATAGATTATTATAATATTATTTTTCTTGGGCCTTCCTTTTTCCCTTTAAACCTCATCTCACCACCTAGGAGGAAACTTTCTTTTGCACATGATTACAGAACCCGAAATTGATGTTGCTCACTAAAATTGATTCTTGTTGGTGTTGAGTTCTTGACATCAATGACAACAAAACCTCCTCATATTTCCAACAATTAAGTTAAAGGTTCATGTATCCTTATGATCAAATCAAGTGTAGAGAGAGAATATATGAAGGAAGATAAATTATCAAGGCTTGGGATCAAATGGTGAGAAAGTTGAAAAGAAAATTCTTGCTAGTTTATTATTCTATGATGTTGTTTAGGAAGTTATAAAACCTATGGAAAAAGGAGTTGAGTGTGAAGGAAAATACCAATGAGTTCTATAGATTGGCCATTAAGGCTAATCACTCAAAATAAACCACATAAAATGTTTCAAAATATACCAATGAATTGAGGTTGACAATCCAAGACAAGATTGGGATGCTAAATATTTTAACAATGGAGGAAGCCTACCAAAATACCTTGAAGACAAAGGAAAAATGGCTAGGAAAATACAAAAAAACTCTAGTAGAGGAAAAATTCAAGGGAAGAAAGTAGAAAAACATGAATGGAATCCCAAGAAGGATAAATATGAAGATGCAAGTATCTCAAAACTTGGAATATTTCATCCCTCTAAAGGAAAATGATATGGTCAAGTGTCTAGGAGTGGAATAGTAATGTTGACTGATAAGAAAATCTTAAGGGAATATAAGAAGACTTAGGTGTGCTATGATATATTTTCTCAAGAGGAACAGAGGGAAGAAGTGATACCAACTGAAGTAGTAGAAATACTAGATGATTATGCAAATATATTCTCTCAATATTTTCTTGTAGTATTACCACAGGTGAGAAAGGTTTCTCATCAAATTGATTTGATTTTGAGAGCTAGTTTTCCCAATAAGGTACCTTACTAGATGGATCCTAATATGAGGATATACTTGAACCATTAAGTGCAATAATTTTTGGATAAATGATTGATTAGGGATATCTTGATTACCTATGTAGTATCAAAAATGTTGACTCTAAAGAAGAATGGATAATGAAGAATGTGAAACAATTCTATATCCACCAAAAATATTACCATTTGATATATATTTACCATACCTCAAATAGATGATTTTTTATATTATCTAAGTGGTGCTACATACTTCTTCAAGGTAGGTTTAAATAGTGGCTATAATCAAACTAGAATAAGAGAGGATGATGAATGAAATATTACCTTTAGGAAAAATAATGTATTGTATGAGTGGTTGGTTATGCCCTTTAGGTTGACCAATGCCTCGAGCACATTCATGAGATTGATGAATGATGTTTTGAAGCTATTATTAGGAATATTTGTTGTAGTATATCTATATGATATACTAATATATGGAAGGACTAAGGAAGAGCACTTACAACATCTGAAACAAGTTTTGGAAAAAATTAAGGAAGAGAGTTTTTTTTTAATTAAGGTAGAAGAAGGGGTTTTGAAAGGGACCCCAAACATTTTAAAATAAACATCAAAGAATAATATTTACACTCCAAATATGGTTCCAAAAATAAGGTTTCAAACCTTAAACAAGAAGATCAAACAACCTAAATACTATCTAAGTTTTTGACTTCAGGATCATTTAAGATTACAAAATATGTAACAGACAATGAACAATCAACAAACCCATACAAAGCTTAAACTTTTTGCTGGGCCTTGAGCCTCAAGATCCTCCTTTTTAGGTCCTCCAAGAAAGCAGTTTAGAATGCAGGTCTTTCAAAAATTATTTTAGAATGTATATCTTTCAGTATGCAATTCTAGTCCCTTATTCATGGCTCTAGTCAATGAGACTCTCATGGAAACATATTATTCAGCAGGATCAATCATATCATATTTCCTTCTGATGCTCCAATTTTTGGTACAAATAATCGCTAATGTTTTTTTAGGTGGACTCAAAAACATGAGTATTGGGACTTAGAGAAGCCCTACATACCAGCTCCAGTCCCATTAAGAAATAATATGCAACCTGTAGCTCATAAAATAATTATTAGTAAAAAAACCAAGAGTAGAGTAGACCAAACTAGAAAGTGGATTTTTCCAAATGCGTAATCTTGTTTGCTCAAAAATACATTGATAAAATTCCAAAATAAAGGATCCACCACTATTGGAGACTCATTGTCAAGTCCTATAGAGGTTGTTGATAAACCTTAAGAAATACACATTCACAAAGGATGAACTGATATACTTGGGATTTATGATATCAAGAGAAGGGATGAAAATGAATCCTAAGAAGGTAGCTACAATTGAGTGGCCAACCCCAAGAAATATGAAAGAGGTAAGAAGCTTTGTTGAGTTAGTGAGATTCTAATAAAACTTTATAAGAAATTTTAGTAGCATTTTTGTACCATTAACCTCTTGCATAAATAAGGGGATATTCACATGAAGTATTGGAGCAAAAAGGAGGTTTCAATTACTAAATAAGAAGGTGATTGAATAGTCAATGTTAGAAATACCTGATTTTAACAAATTATTTCAAGTGGAGTGTGATGCTAGTGGGAAGGCTATTAGAGCTATGTTAAGTCAAGAAGACAAACCCATAGTATTATTCAATGAGAAACAAAGTGAAGCAAAGCATAAGTACTCAAATTACAATTAAGAATTTTAAGGCATTATCCAAGCATTGAAGAAGAGGAGATACTACATGCTACCTAAGGAGTTTGTCTTATACACAAATCATAAGGCACTACAATATGTAAATAGAAAATCCAAACTAAACTTGAGGTAAATAAAGTGGGCAGAGTACTTACATAGCTATTTGTTTATTTTGAAGCATAAGCTAGGATAATCAAATCTGGTAGTTGATGCATTGAGTCATACTTTTGAAGACCATGGAGATTGAAGTAATTATATTGCATCACATGAAGAATTTATACAAGGACATTTATTTTATTGAGATATGGAAGTCATTCAAAGGTATAAAGGTGTGAAAATATTCTTTATTCAAGAAGGATTCTTGATCAAGAATTAGCAATTGTGTACACCACAAGGCTTTATGGGAGAGAATCTCATAACAGAGATGCATGGAGGGGGTCTCGATGGATATTTTGGTAGAGACAAAAATCTATTATAGTTGAAGGTGAAATATTACTAGGCAGGTTTATAGAGAGATATAGAGAAATTTTTCCCAATATCTAGAACATGTTAATTAGAAAAATGAACAAGCTAGAATACAAGGTTGTATAAGCCATTTTCTATTCCTAATGGCCTATGGGAGGACATAAGCATGTACTTTGTGTTAGGACTACCAAGTACATAGAGATGCAATGATAGAAATTTTTTAGTGGTGGACATATTCTCAAATATGGCCCATTTCATACCATACAAGAAGATTAGTGACACCTCAAACATCACCAAACTATTCTTCCAGGAAGTGGTGAGATTACGCGGTTTGCCAAGGAGTATAACATTAGATAGGGACACCAAGTTCATGAGTAATTTTAGGAGGATATTATGGAAAATGTTTGGAACTAGATTGGACTTTTGTTTTTCCTATCATCCCCAAATAGAAAAGCAAATCAATGTGGTTAATAGAATTCTAGGTATTCTACTAGTTGAATATCAACCAATTATGTGAGATATAATCCTTGTCTAGGACACGTTTGCTTACAATAATTTTGTTAATATGCTAATGAATGTTTATCCATTTTATGTAGTGTATGGAAGGTATCTAAGAGGTATCACAAGCTTGGTTAAGATAATTACATATAGGAAGAATGTAGATGTAGATGACTTTATTGAACACATGAGTAAATTACATGAAGAGATCAAGAAATTGATACAAAAGAGCAATATGAAGTACAAGGAAAGGATTGATGAGAAAAAGAGAGTGGAGTAATTATTAGTCTATGAATTAGTGATGGTTTTCCTATAGATAAAGAGGTTCCTCATAAAAACCTATAATATGTTGAAGTATAAGAAAATTGGACCTACAATATTTTGTGGAAATTCTTTGATAATGCTTATGAGGTTGATCCTCTACTAGAAATTGATATTTCACAAATTTTTAATGTTTTTGATTTGTATCATTATGTAGGTGAGGATAGTGTTGCTATAGATGGTGATGCTACTACAAATATTACCAATTTAATCAATTAGATTCCAAAATATAGCATGGTGGATATCAACAATTATTGCAAGAAATAATTATGAACAAGACTAGGAACAAGAAATACAAGAAATATTTTGTTATATGGAAAGAAAAAGGACCCAAAGAGGGTGAGTGGCTATCGAAGAGTTTGCAAGTAGGAGCAACACACAAATCTAGTTTTAATATATTTATAAGTTAGAGCTCACATTGTCTATACCCAAGATGACTAATACATAAACATTTGATTGGTCTATAAAATAGACCAATTAAAAAAAAGTTATTTTAAACCATGGTTTTGGTACATGTTTTTAGATCATGGGTTTGGCACATGGTTTTATACTATGATTTTAGACCATGGGTTTTGGCACATGGTTTTAGATCATGGTTTTGGTACATTTCTCTTAAACCATGGGTTTAGAACATAGTTTTATAATTTTAATGTTTATAAATATGTATACAAAGTTACAATAGAGGCAAGGAAGAAAATATCATTAGAATTAGATATTTGGTGCTATGTGGAGTACTTGTGGAAGGTATACTAGGTATATTAACCTCAAAATGACATTGTAGAGGTTTGTTTCTACAACTTTAGAATTAAGATATATGAAGCATAATTTATAATATCCAAGTGGGCATAATATAGTGTTTAGTCTAGTTTGTAAACCCTTATGTGCAATGAAATAATAGTGTTTGTTGGGGGTCTAAAATGACCCTTATACCCTACGCACCACAATATCTTGTAGTTTTGATAGATTTATCATTTTGATTAGGTGCATCTAGTGCCTTACATTGTGTTCAGGGTACCAATGCTAGGAATTTTGGGGAGTGTGGTATGTGGCTTCTTCAAATGACCTTCAAGGTTTTTAACCAAGGATGGTTCCTTGTTTTGATGTGACCTTTCAACACTCATTTTCATTCTTACTCTATCATACTCTATCGAGTGTTCTTGCTAGGGAAAAGGTAAAGAGAGAGAAATAAATAAATAAAATGAAATTAAAGTGCAATAAAGAGAGAGAAAGCACTAAATAAAATGAAATTAATGTGCAATAAAGTAAACCTAACCTACCTATCTAGCCTATCTATAGGTCTCGATGCACAAAAAATCTACTAGACTCTTCATGTCATGGTGGGTTGAAGTGAACACATTCATAAAAACCAATAATGTATGAGGAACATGGTCCCCTCAAGCATGACTAAGATAAAACACCCACATTAGAAATAGGTTATGAATTTCACAGTAGTCACAGCTTCTTATTAATGTGAACTTTGTATTACATTCATGTAGAGAAAAGAAGTTTCAAAATTAATCGATTGACAACACAAGGCTTGATACAGGTCAAGATACAAGAGAAAATGAAGGAAATATCCCTTGTATTGAATAATATTTAGGTATTTATAAGAATAAATGGGGAATGTAGATTTAGAAATATCAAGCATGCAGAGAGGAGAGGAATCCATTGTGAATCCCTACTTCCCTACTTTGAGAACATATTTCTAAAGGACACCTCAAAGATATGGTAATATTCAATGTGAGTAGGCTCTACTTCATGTACTTATTAAGGTATTTAAGTTTGTTGTTGATGTTATGTTTGATAGTGTTTAATTGGTTTATTCAACAAACACCTAGGGTTTTGGATTGCTAATTTGACTTTTTATCAAGGCTTAACCAAAATAAATTTTTCTCAAACCTATGACAAAGATCATCTAAAATGAATGCTAAGTATAAACACACAAAATGCAAGAATACAAGAGCTATCCTAGTATGCTTTTGAGTTTGAATGATGAACTATGCTAAAAGAGGGTTTTCTTTTCCAAGGAAAACAAGAGATAATCCATCAAACAAGTTAACCTAAAATTACACTATATGAATTTTGATTTCTTGTCTAATTGGGTTTGAAGGAAATAATTTTAGATCTATGTTGGAATTCCTTGATTTTACCTAAAATAAATTTGGTTAAACAAAAGGAATTAAACTATTTTAAGGGTTATTTGATTGACCAAAATAGATGTTATTTTAGATAAAAATATTACAAAAACATAGATTAGAAAGTAGAAAGGTGAGAAAAAACAATGTTTAGATATGTACCAAGTGGAAGTATTACCTTTTTTGAAGCCTAATAAAATTTGCCACTATAAAAAAAATAGAATGGAAAGCTAATATTCCCACCCAAGCATCAAAATTAGCCTAAGTTTTAGAACACCCCAAAATGATGGTAGTAGGTGAATAACAATAAAATTCCAAAACCCTAGATTAAATCCACTAACAGAAAATAAAATTGGGTACTAACCCAGCATAGTAAAGGGGAAGTTAAGTCTAATTATAAAGTTTTTTCATTTCCATTAGGTTTAGTGAGGTTCAGTTTACACATTACTTAGTGTAGTTTAATTTTATGTAGATAAGAAAAAGAGTTCTAGGGTTTTGAAGAGAGAAATACCCAAGAATCTCAGGCTCCTCCAACAGCTAATGTCTCGCCCTATGCAACCATATCCTCAACACCAACAAGTTTCAAAGTGGCAACCGTCGCCGTCACACCAGAGCTCCCAAAGTGAATCTTCATCAATGAAAGTGAAAGGTCAAACCCTAGAAATGCAAATTTTATATTTCCTTAATTATGCCTTGGCCGCTGCTGATGTTGTCGGCCCAAACTTCTTGGCCACTCAAGGTGATAGTAGTCATAAGTAGGAACTCAGAGGTTGTTGGAACTTACAGCAGCCAGATCCATAGAGCAAAATAAAGGATTTTATCCTTAAGGGATCCCACAAAAACAACAAATAAACACACTTTGGTGGTTTTAGATCATTAGAATATTTAAAATAACAAAAAATCACATAAAAGTACAATCTCAGGTAGGCCTCATATCCAGTTACCTACTCTATCCACTTGACCATTGCAGCAATTTGTACTCCATGTATTTTGGTGAGATGAGTAGATAACCATAAGGCCACTTGGGGAAAAAACAACTCATTTTGGAATTACGATGTAGCACCCTTCAATCTTGAAGAAGACCAAGATGGTCGGACTACTCCACGGGTGCGAAAGGATCATCATAATTCCCCTATGACATCAAAAATATTAAGTCAAAGTGATACAATCTAAACATAAATAGAATCACTCATCCTAACTCCATAAGAAGGCTATTGATAACTGAACCGCTCCTCAAGATAAGGATGGATGATTATCATAAACAATTGGAATCACACTTGGATGTGGGATTGCCCATTAAAAGCAACAAATGCTAGAAAGGAACCATATTAGTCATATTGGTCAAGCGACTTGTCACTTCATTCATTGTCATTTCTTTAACGATTCATTGTGTGAGGAAGTAGTTCAAAAATTCAATATAATCATAATCAAAATCAGTAAAAAATCACTTGATCATAGAAAAATTATGTTCATCCTATGAATAATTGCATACAACAATAATAAATTTGCCTTGTTTGTTGGGAATGTAAATAGACATGACATATTCAATTGTAGCTCTCCTACTGGTCAAAATTGTTGTAGCAGTTGAAGCTACCCGATTGAGTTTGAGGAATGAGTGCAATTTAACATGCAAAATCCACTGAGCTAAGTCCTTCAAATGTTGAGGCAATGATTCAAGGGATGTGCACCATCTTGGATGATTGGGCCATTCAGCGTTGATCGAACCATTAATCACCATACACCCTACAAACAGATCAGTCTACATTTTTTCTCAGCATTGTGTTTTCCACATAGTGCATCGCAAAAGGGGCACCTATAGACACCTAAATCATGTAATGCTTATGGGATCTACTCACATAGACACATTCATAAGACCATAATAAATAATATTAGAATTTCCAAGCATCAATAGTGGTTCTCACCACTCATTTGGGGCCTTTTCAAGCCATCCAAGTCTAGCTTCTCAAGCCAAGAGTGGCCAGATCCTATCCGCTTAAGCCTAGAGTGGCTAGACCTTAGCCGCTACAAATGAGAGTGTCCAAATCTTAGCCACTGTAGACAATTGTGGCTAAGCCATAAGAAGTAGTTTTTTCTGACAAACAGACCTAATCTCGGGTGGAAGTGGTAGTCTGCATGCAATAAATGTGAGCAGGAGTAACTTTGCATTCCTTTTCATGACCAATTCACATAGGAGACTTGAGTTTGCATTTAAAAGTTAGTTAACTGACCTCCAAGCATAAACGAAGGACAAAAGCTTCTCATGCTAACAACCAGTTCATATAGAAGACTCAAGTGGGCAGTTATATTTTAGTTAACTAGCCTTCAAACATAGACAATGGACAAAAGCTTCTCATGCTAACTTGCACTACATATGAGAAATTCATTTCTAGGGCTTGGACATAGACCTAGGGTTTCACACTATAAAATGTGCAAGCCTAAGAGCACCAAGACATCTTTGATATTTTGAATCTGGTATCATCAAGACATCCTTTTGAGGAGAGGTTTCAAGACTTGCAGAGTTTTTTTTGAGATCATGTGTACGGTGAAGCCCTAACGAATTGAAGAGCATAACACCTATTATTTTGACATAAGATATAGGATTTGAACCATAGCTTTGGGGCAAAGAGAGCAAGGTTTACCTTAGTTGTCATTGTCTTTGACAGTGGCCCACAAGCTTAGCTTAGGTTTTAGACATACCATCCTTTATTTTGTTTCTTCATTTTTTCATATCATTAGCATAGATTTACATTATTTCATGGCATAGTTTCATCATATTTATATTACATTATTTTATTACAAACAACCTCATATGGGGATGTAATCTCAAATACCTAAATGTATGTTGTTGTTTCATTGCTTTTAGGGCCACAGGTACATCAGATAAAGTTTGCAACATACGAGAGCAAAAGGTATCCCTATAGGAAATAAACCTGGAGAAGGAGGCATCTGTAAGCCCTCATACATTTCCATGTGTAGAACCAAGAAGATTTTATAAGCACACCACATATTTGTGGAAGGGGCACTCTTTACCTATTTGTAACTTATAGTATCGAAATGGATATCTCCAAGATTGACCGACATGTAACCGAGCTTCAATATCAATAAAGATATTTGTCTTTGTTATTTTGTGTTATATGCTTTTTTTCTTCTTGTATTCCATTTCATCTCAGGTTTTAAGAACATTGCAATCAGGGTTAAAAATGGGCAGTGCATGCGTACCTGGGGTCACTACAGAAAGCTTACTCAATATTTCCAACAATTCTTATCAAACAAGGTCTTATCATCAAATCTCACTCATAAAAAAATTTACCAATAAAACAAAACAATGCTTACCAAACAATCATTTTCACTTCAACTTAGCATTCACAACATTCAATCCAACAATATTTTCTCACAAGGAAGATTTACCCATACCTTTTATTTTTATGGAGATATGTTTTCAAAACCTATCTTAACCACAATCAAAATTTTCTTTACCAATACTAGGGTTAGGTTACCACAATCTCTCTCAAGATCTCCACAATAATTTTCACAAAGATTATTTTTCATACAAAATAACAAATCCTTTTGTACACCTTATAATATCCAAACTAACAATATTCAATTTAATAATTTCACCATAGCACTACACTCAACACCACGTATAGAAAAGTCCTTATACACCTTTTTATCTCCAAATTTATAGACTCTAGTCACAAAAAGTTAAAATCAAGTATTCAATTTTTAATATCCTTATATCTCCCTAAAAAAATTTAATCAACCTTTATTTTTTACAGCAAAGCAACATCCAAAATTACAACCTTAGGAAGAGAAAAATCAAAACCGGTTTAAAACATTTTTGCCTAGAAAAACACTTTCAACGGGATTAGAACACCTAACCTCACCACTCCAAGTGCCTTATAAAATTGTATGCTCACCACATGAGCTACATGCCTCCACACAAACAGAAAATGCACCGCATTCCCCTTGAACCTTCCCCGATGGTGTAAACTCTATCAAGACACCTCTCCTCTTCACAAAATCAAATCAGTGGGATTCGATCCCTGCACCTCACATTTGCCAACGACTTGATGTCTCCCTTGTTTCCAATTGCACTACAACACACTTTGGTATAGGAAACAAGAATCATATTTTCTTGTCTTTTGCCTTGCACACTCTTCAAAAAACACATTATCACCTTCTATTACCATGCGCTTGAAATTACACTTAGCACTTGATCATGGATAATATTTGCCATGGGTTTCTTCCCTCCGTTATATGCATATCAATGTCTTCGATGACATCAACGTGGGTAAATAAATTAATTTGAAATTTTGAATTATAAAATTTATAACCCTAGCTTTAGGGTTAATTAATTTACAAATTAACTTTATAATTAAATTATAATTAATTTAAAATAAACTTAATAACTTTAAATGTTAATTAAATTAATTTATAAATTAAATTATAATAAATCTATTATAATTAATTTATAATTAATTAAATCTCTTGCACATTTAATATTATAATAAATTATTATAATATTATTTTTCTTGGGCCTTCCTTTTGCCCTTTAAACCTCATCTGACCACCTGGGAGGAAACTTTCTTTTGCACTTGATTACAGAACCTGAAACTAATGCTACTCATTGAAACTGATGCTTGATGGTGCTAACTTCTTGATATCAATGACAACAAGACTTGCTCATATTTCCAACAATCTCCCCTTTGTCATTGATGGAAACCCAATTATGTTTTATCATTTCCTTAACATTTTTATGTTCTTCTCCCCCTGACTCAATGATCTCTTTCTAACTCAAATCTCTCCCCATTATTCAAATATCTCCCCCTTTGACATCAGTAGAAAAGGGTCACCTTTTGGGCTCAGGGCTAAGAATAAAACTTTTAGCTTATCCCCTCCCCCACCTCCTATTGAGGTGGTTAATTCTGGGGTGGAAGTATTTCTACTCCTAGCATGCACTAGTCTTTACCTTTGTCCACTTTCTTTCTCATATCATCCTTTTGATTCCTCTAACTATTCATGTTTCTCCTTGTCTCTAAAATTTTTACTCTATACCACCTTGTTGTATTTCCATAATTATTGCACTTATAACACTTAATATTGTTATTCCTTGGATGTGCAAATATCTTGGGATTTCTTCTAGTGAAGCCATATCCATTCCTATCATGAACCTTGCAATTAACTATTATGTGATCAAACTAATTGCATGAGTAGTAATACCCATGAAAAAGTTGCATGTTTCTAAAGTTCACATATTCTTGTATTTCATGTGTCCTGCACTGTGTAGCCTTGTGCCTAAACCCGTGACATGAGAAAAATATTCCATTGAATCTACCTTGCCTTGACCCCATGGGTCTTTTAGTCTCTTTTACCCTGTGTTGATTCATGTTCCATCTATTCCTCTTTTGTGCATTATTCATTTTTTTTTGAACTTTTTGTTGTCCAAATCATCATCATAAGTCTAACTCTCTCTTACACTCTCTTCTTCTAAAGTTTCTTCTTCTTCAGAACTTGAGGTTGACTCCTCTCCTTTTTTATTTTGTACATGTTCAAATACAAGTCTTGTTTTTTTTTATGACCATATTTGTACCTTGATCATCTTATGTACAATTTTTGAGCTATTTCCAAACTTGTGTAGCTTATCCTTAGACTTTTCTACTTCCTTCCTTAGTGAAGCTACTTTTTGCTCTAACCTTTCACATTCTAATACCTTTGCTTCTAACTTATCTTTGAACTTCCTTGTCTTAGCCATTGACTTATTTAGATCCTCTATAAGATTTCCTTTCTCTTCATCACATTCTTGAAACTGAAGCTTAAGTTGGGAGTTTTTCTTTCTTACCTTCTTTAATGCATCAAGAGCATGAATAAGTTCACCGTCAAGATAAAATTCTCCTATTTCTAATTCTTCCTCTATTTATTTACCTTTGAAAACATCTTCATTCTTTTTTGACTTGTCTTCTATAGGATCACCTCCTTCTTCTTCTAATGCCATTAGAATATTATCTTATGGTCCTTCAAGTGTATCTTCATATTCATAATCACTAAAACTAAAACCACTCTTTGTACAACCATCTTCAATATTACCAAAGTTACCACTATTTGTACAACTATCTTCAATATTTTTAGTGACATTTTCTTAACCATTTCCTTTTCTGTTGTCAGAAATGGAACTTCATATTTATCATTATCTGAATATTTTTTATCACTATTACTTTACTTACTTGCCTTGTCTGCATAGTAACTCCTCTTCTATATTTGAAAGAACTTCTTTCCTTGTTTTCCTTGTCCATCATTACCTTTCTTTTGGTACCTATATATTTCTGATTCCTTGTGTATCGCTCCAAATTTTTCACACCCTTACCTTCAGGCTATAGGATCCGTGCCCGAAAGGGGGATGTGAAAAGGATGGCGCGGTACCTCGGACTGAGAGGCCTTGCGAAGGTCCCGCCTCTCGGGGGAGGTGTATTATGGTGATTTTTTGACGGATGGTGGGTTCACCAGGAAACTTTTGAATGGCAGTTTCCACGCCTAGGTTGGGAATGTGTTTGATGTGTTCAGTTTTAGCTTTAATCATCCAAGTCCTAGGTTTGGCCAAAATGCGTCTAAGCTATTCTATATGAAATGCAGATTTAAATGAAGACAAAAACAGATTTGGACAGAAAAATAGAAAGAACAAGATGGATTAAAGACCCATACCTGATCCGGATGTCTGATGAAGGTTCTAATTTTTGAAGCAGTCAGGATCGCCTCTGATTTAACAGAATCATCTGTGATCTGACAAGATCGTCTGAGATCTGACGAATTCATCGGAGAATTCGTCGAGAGACCTACAAACAGAGAAATAGGTGCAAAACATAGAAAATACAACAATGCTAACATAGGGAAACAGTGTAAAATGACAATAACAATATCAAACTAAAAATTATAAATAGAAACATGAATGCATTATACTGATTTAATGACAATTATAACTTAATTATGCATTTGATCTAGATGGGTGAACTCCAAAATGTAGAATAGCAAGGAATAATGATAAAACTAACTAAATTCAAAATAAAATAGTGGATAAATGTAAGAAAACATGCAAACTCTGGGCACTGATTGCCCCCAATGCAGACTGCAGTCGAAATCGTCTGGATGCGACGAAATCATCTTGAATTATGATGGGATCGTCCGAGATTGAACGAGCTCGTCTGCGACGATCTGAACTTGCTCCGACTGAAAATCGATACGGTCCCTGCAAGAAAACTTCAAATAACAAATTGCAAATGATGCTCTAGGGTATTTTAATGCACGCAAATATCAAATCATAGGGAAATTCAGCCAGGGGGATGCTAAGGGGAGGGCCTAGGATTAAATAGGCTTAGGATAGAGGTTGGGAGGTTGGAGATCATCCCAATTTGGGAGATCTCCAATGGGGGAGGTCTCTAACGATGTAGACACGCTTCTGCCCGGATTAGAGACGCCGTTGGAACAGAGTCCAACTATGCACAAATCAGTTTGGGACGAGATCGTCTGGACGTCCTACGCTAGACGAAATCGTCCGATCTGAGGCGATATCGTCTTATCGGAGACGATATCGTCAAACGGACAAAACAAACTCTAAAAATGGCACGGGAAAGGAGGAAACGGGTTAAACGACGGTTTGGGAGCGGTTTTGGGGGTTGAAATTTGAATTTGAATATTTACTAGAGTAATTGTAATTATTAAGGTTTTACTGCGCCAATTTTAGGGTGCTACATTTTGCCCCCTCTTTAGCGAATTTTTTGAAGAAAATGCGTTAAAGATGAGTTCTTCTCGATCTACGAGAAAGCAAAAATTATTCCCATTTTTAGGCGACGATTCTTGGTCGAATCGTACGACAGCTTACTATGGTGCCCCCTCCGTGTTTTTACCCAAATCGAACGTTTGAGGTAAAAACACGGAAAAGCAAAATTTTAAAATGTTTTTGATTGTGTTTTGAATAAAATTAAGAAAAATAGGGTAAAACCCTAATTCATTGTTACTGTTCATTTTTCTGGTTTTTAGAGCTCTGGAGACAAAAATGGTCGAGACAGCACACAGATCGACAGAGGTCCGACGCGGGCTACGGGTAAGGGTCTAAACTTAGTTTAGAATGCTTTACTATAGAATTTAATGCTTTTTAGATTAGATTTGCTTGATTTTTGAGCATCACGGCCATTTTTGGGCCGTCGACATCGTCGAGACGAAATCGTCTCGATTTCGCCGAAATCGTCTCGATAACGCCGATTTCGTCCAAAGGCGAAATCGATGAAATGGGGACGATTTCATCAAAAGGGGGACGATTTCGGCTGGCAAAATCGGAGACGAATTTGCTCAAATTGGGGACGATATCGTCCAATTGTGGACGATATCATCAGTTATAAAATTGAACTTATTTTAACTTGCATTTTTAATTAATGATTTAGTAATGATTTTTATTGTTGATTTTGTTTATGTTGTAGAGAGGATTACTAAAGAGCAGAGAATGGAAATATGATGGGTTGAGGGATGACTTGGCCACCCTATCTTAGGCAGAGCGAGATCAGCTGGCACAAGTCGGCTTGCAGCATGTGGCAGACATGCCACAAGTTTCTATAGACATGGGGCTATTGACAGCCCTAGCAGAGAGGTGGTATCCGGGTTCTTCTTATTTTTGGTTATCGATAGGGGAGATGACTCCCACACTAGAGGATGTATGGAGGATTTTGAGGATCCCCATACAAGGATGATTGATCACTCCCATGGCCAATCAGGGCCACGCGATGATGCGACTATGTGGCGATCCGAGCTTCACCCTGGAGAAGGGCGGAGTGAACATCGAGTCACTGCGTCAGATGCCTAGGGCATCTAGACTCACACGAGTTTTGGCTGGGGTGGTAGGTGGACTTCTACTGTGCCACCAGAGCGGATGCAGGGTACCATGGGTACTGGCAGATGTGGTCTACGACATGAGAGACCACGGATACAGATTTGCTTGGGGGAGCTTTGTACTCTGTCGGTTGTACAGGATCCTGCATGGGGTCATGTACAAGGGCGGCCGATGTCTGGTTATGACATCGTTACTATAGGTTTGGTGCTGGGAGCACATTGCGGTGCGGAGGCCGGTAGGGCTCCCACTGATAGGGATTGATGGGGAGAGGCCCCGAGTTTTCTACTGGTGGCTCCGAAGAGGGTCACAACGGTGGATAGATCTGCCGATGTCCCGGAGACTACTTGATGACCTCGTCTCCGACCAGATCACCTGGAGGCCTTGGAGAGATCATCCAGGGTGGGCCGAGGATGGACAGGAGCTGGCTCGCATCAGGTGAGTCTGCTGGCTGAGGATGGAGAGGGGAGAGGTGGAGCTCCACCGGTATGACCGAGTTTTGAGGCAGTTCGGTCTACAGTAGGGGATTCCATCTCTGAGAGACTACGAGTTTTCTCGGACTGTCCGGGATAACACTATAGTTAGCGGGGCTCTAGATATGCAGCGATTCTAGAGTCAGGACGTAGATGATGCCCCCATTCAGCCAGTGGATGGGGACGATGCTGGGGTAGCTGACGGCTACGATGCCTGGTACACAGGCATCCACCCTCCTCGGATGACGAGGGCTTAGGGTCCGATTCATGTAGTTGTGCATCGGATGGGGAGGCGATGCCAGGCGGCCATTGAGGCGGCCCAGGGTCATGGCGAGAGAGAGCAGAGGAGACCACAGGCATAGCAGAGGCCATGGCAACGGGAGAGGAGGGAGGAGAGACCCCCTTCTCCATAGAGAGAGAGGCCACCATCGCCCGATAAGGGCAAGGGTGTTGACACTAAGGAGAGCAGCGAGACAGTGACTCTCCGAGCAGAGACAGTCCGTCTCCAGGCACAGGTGCAGACCCTATAGGAGGAGGCTGCACGACATCGAGAGGAGGCCACACAGCTCAGAGATGAGGTCGCACGCCTCAGAGCATGGAGCGGAGGGGCGAGCACTCGGGAGCTAGCATGGGCTATTGCCCAGATCACATTTTATCAGACACTATACCACCAGATGGTGCCAGAGGAGGAGAGATTACCACTATCGGCTACCATCGTGGATCCGATCAGGATTGGGTCATCAAGGACTTCATCCCGATCCATGACTAGGACTCGTAGTACCACACATACTACGATGGGGCCACCTCGTCCACCTCAGGGCGGGGGAGGAGATGAGGCTGAGAGCTCGAGGGGTTCTCGAGGCTAGCTACTACAGATTGCACTACATAGATTGATATATAGTATTTATTATTTTTGATAGAGGATTGAGTATGCCGAGGTATAGATTGTGGCATACCGATTCGGTTTTGATATGATGTATATTATGGTTGATACAGATATAGATGAGATATTTTTGATCATATGACTTGTGTCTTATGTATTTTTATGATGCTTTTAATGTTTTGATTGATTGATTTGATGATTCATATGATTATGTCATTTGGAAATATTATGGTTTGAATGGATGCTTTAAAATTTAAATGAAATAATCTGATGTAACAAATTGGTTGTTTGTGATGTGGTGATTTGATAAAAATAAAAAGACTTTTAACAATAATTTCAAAGGACATTGTCGCTATTATAGACCATTTCATGGAGTCGCCGCTCACTCGGTCGTCAAGCTAATCCCAGTATAGAAATATTGTTAAAAAGTAAAAGAGTGCTTAAGAGACTGTCTTAAGACTTTGGTGCAATGGTGCAAATGATGATGATGATGGTGATTTGTTTTCAGATTTTCATAAAAATAGTATGCATGAAATAATGTTAAAATGATTTTTGCTAGGCATAAATTCCTAAGTGTGATAAATTTTTTTGGATAATTCCCTAGGAATTATACCATCATTGCAAAATTTGAAGGTTGACATAATGACAATGAAATAGTGATAATGTGCATGCTTTTGAAAGCATAATTGTGTAACATAATGATTTAAGTCATATGTTTTTTATGATTTGATTTGAAATAAATGGAGAATAAAAATTGGTACAATGGTTTGCGCTAGGCATAGAATATGTAGGTATAGACTTATACCATCATCGCGAAAATCAAAGAAGAAAATAGATTGTTTTATTGCATGGTTGATTTTTACTTTTTGAAAATATGAAGATGAGGACTTGCGCTAGGCATAAAATTCCAATTTTGGTTTTGGAACTATACCATCGTCGCGAAAGTCGACAATATATATATATATATATATATTTTTTTTTGTGTGTGTTTTGATTGTATGGTTTTGAAAGAAATTTTGATTTTTTCTATTATGTATGTAGTTGTCTTTGTACTTTAAAGAAGAAAATGAATTATTCCAGACAATTTGCAAAAAAATATTTCAAAGTATCTTAAAGACAAAAGTTAGATTTATAAGGAATCCCATGTGCATATGTGAGTTCATTTCCAATCTTGATTTATCATAATGATACACAAAATCTCTCAAATACAAATGTGTGTGCAATTGCTATGTTCGTTTACCATTTTGAGCAAGATAATTTGATACAAGTGATTTGAATGAACCAAATAAGTGTTCATTAACCATGATGTAGATGCATATAACCATACTAGACTACTATGTAAGTCGGATTATCAAGAGCTAGCTAATCCATAAGCAGACATAGGTCTATACAAAAGAAGGTCGCTAATGTGACAGACATATCGCCATGCTAGGAGTTACCCAAGGCCAAGCAGGTTGGGCACAAACCACTTGTTATGGGGCTTACCTCACAGTTTTCGAATAATTGAGAATTCCAGGGATTCAAGCTCATCAACCCTTCTTTTCTTTTCAAAGGGTAGGGAAAGGGATTTTATTGCTTTTGCTTTTGCTTTCTTTTGTTTTTCTTTTGTATTTTTGCTTGATAATGTTGTAATGATATAAAATAATATTTTTCTTTCTCTTTTTCTTGAACTTTGCTTTTTTTTTTCTATGCTAGGGATACTTGCTCGGATTAGTTGTAGAGCAAGGGATTTTTATTCCGGGTAGGGGTGAGCTTGTCCTTTTGCCAATTCTCAAAGATTCTAGACCATGTGCATGATAGGATAGCGGGGAAACTTTTCGCTCAAGAAACCACTTCTACTATGTAGCATAGCATGGACATTACAAATATAATCATTTTATTGTGAAAGGATGTGCTTGGTTTAAGTAAATAACAAGATCAATTCTCTGTGCTCAAACTTTATTTAATTGAATTTTGTGAACTTTTGATATAAGAGAGATTAGTAATCATGCCAGATAAAATCAAGATATTTATTTTTGTGTTTGTGAAAGTGAGAGATTCCAAATAAATGCTAATTTATCCAAAATAATTTGAAATATATAACTGCAACATTTGTAAGAAGAAATATATATAAATACTTTTTGAGAAGTTTTGAGAATGTTGACTCTCTCTTTCTTCTTTATTTTGTTTTGGTTTCGAAAGAGTCAAGAATATCGCTGTTTTTATTTTTGTTTGTTTTTTTTTTTTGTTTATTGAAAGATTTAACAAGTGCCATAAATACAACAAATAGTTTTGAATATTTTGATGATTTTAAATGTTTTTGGTATTTTTGAATTTATAAATTGAAAGAAATACAAGATAGTGATTTTGAAATATTTTAAACAAATATATACAAGGATGAAATGACCAAATTTATACATAGTAACGTTTAAGATGCAAAATATTCATGGGTTCTTTAAGTTCTTTACCATCTAAGGTAGATAATTTGTATGCTCCCGATTCAAATTTAGCAGTGATAATGTATGGTCCAAGCCAGTTGGGCTCAAATTTACCTTTAAGGTCCTTAGTTGCATTAGTATTTTTTTATTTTCTTTTAAAACAAGGTCGCCGATCTCAAAGGATCGATGACGAACTTTTTAGCATATGATCTTTTAAGCTTGTTTTGGTAGGCACGGAGATGTTCCAAAGCATTGATGCATTTTTCATCTAGGAGTTCCAGTGGTTGAGTCTGCCAGCTCGATATTCATCTCCTACTTCGGTATCTTGAAGTAGCAGAGCCAAAGAAGGAACTTCTAATTCAAAGGGAAAAATGGCTTCAACACCATAAACCAAAACAAAAGGTGAAGTTCCAGTGGGGGTTCGAACACTAGTTCGATAGGCCCACAAGGCTGGATATAATTGAATGTGCCGATCACGGCCAGGTTTATTGACCAATATTTTGAGAATTTTGATTAAGGTTTTGTTAGATGCTTCTGCTTGACCATTACCCTGAGGATAATAGGGAGTGGACCAGCGATGTTGAATCTTATATTTTTGGCATAATTTTTTAACATCTTTATTTTTGAAACAAGTTCCATTGTCTGAGATGAGATTTGCAAGAATTCCAAACCTACAAATGATTTGATTAAAAATAAATTTAGAGACTTGTGTGCCAGTGCAGGAAGCTAAAGGCATAGCTTCAACCCACTTCGTGAAATACTCGATAGCGGTTATGATGAATTTGTGTCCATTAGATGACACAGGATTGATTTTGCCAATAATGTCTAAGCCCCATTTTGAAAAGGGCCAAGGAGATGAAATAGCCTGTAGCTCTTGTGCAGGGGCATGGACAAGGTCAGCATGCTTCTGGCACTTGTCGCAATGGCGCACATACTCATGTGCATCATTCTCCATGGTAGGCCAAAAGTATCCTATCCTAAGGAGCTTTTTAGCAATGACACTACCACTGAAGTGTCCTCCACAAGATCCATCGTGGGCTTCACTCAAGGCTGATTTGGATTCTTCTAAATTCAAACATCTTAATAGGATACCTTCAAAAGATCTCCTATACAAAGTATTGCCAATTATTACAAATCGACTTGCTCGTCTACGTAATAACCGACGTTGGTTTCTATTAGAATTGGCAGGGAAAGTCCCATTTTGAAGAAAATCAAATATATCTGTATACCAAGTTTCAGGAGTAGTTTCATTGATTAGAAACACATCCAAAGGTTCTAAGCATGACTTATTTGAAGCGGGTTCCTGGAGTCGACGAATAATGATAGTGGCATATTCGTCATCTAACTCCAAGGGCAGGAGAGATGCAGTTGCGGCCATAGCATCAGCTGCACGGTTGCTAGTTCGAGGAATGGCTTCCAAGGAAACTTGATCAAATAGAGACATTAATTGTAAAACATAGGCTTTATATGGGCGCAATTTATCATCTCTGGTCTGATAAACTTCATTAATTTGGTTTATGACAAGTTGAGAATCACCAAAAACTAACAGATGTTTAATTTTTAGCGCCAAGGCAGCTCGTAATCCGAGGATTAGAGCTTCATATTCAGCAGTATTGTTGGTGCAAGCAAATGTTAATTTGAAGGACAGAGGAATAAGATGTTTTTGCGGGGATATTAAAATAATACCCACACCAGCCCCACTCATGCATCGGGCTCCATCAAAGTATAAGGACCATTGTTCAATATGGTCTGCCTCTAATTGAAGGCATTCATCAGGAAACTCAATGATGAGGGGATGGGTAGACTCTAAGGGTGCAGCAGCTAATTGATCTGCTATGATTTGACCCTTAACAGACTTTTGTCCTATGAACGTGAGGTCAAACTCGCTTAGAGCAAGAACCCACTTGGCTGTGCGACCCGATAAATAAGGTCGACTCATGAGATACCTCAAGGGATCATATTTAGCAATGACATAAGTTTTCTGACTAAGCATATAATGGCATAATTTTTGCGTAGCAAAAATGACTGCTAGACATAGTTTTTCTAATGTTGTGTAGCGGGTTTCATAACTGATGAAGGTTCGGCTAATATAATAATTAGCACGTTCTCTCTTTTCATCATCAAGCTGA
Source organism: Wollemia nobilis (assembly GCA_028583015.1). NCBI lineage: Eukaryota > Viridiplantae > Streptophyta > Pinopsida > Araucariales > Araucariaceae > Wollemia > Wollemia nobilis. Next base: position 9,928,229 of record JAQPPZ010002832.1, on the reverse strand, counting down.
GCTAACATAGCTCCTAAGGCAGAATCTAAAGCTAAAATATACAGGAGAAATGGGCGATCAGGTCTAGGCGGTGAAAGCATAGGTGGGTTAAGGAGGTATTGTTTGAGAAGTTCAAAAGCTTCTTTACATTCGTCGTCCCAATTAAAAGGGACATCCTTCTTAAGGAGTTTAAGAAAGGGACCGGTTTTGTCCGCCAACTTATCGATGAAGCGACGGATAGCTTGAAGCTTACCTTGTAAACTTCGTAATTCAGATATATTGGTAGGTGCGGGCATATCAGTGATAGCCGCAATCTTAAGAGGGTCAATTTCGATACCACGTAAAGAAACTATAACCCCTAATAGTTTACCGGACTTAACTCCGAATATGCATTTGGCTGGATTTAATCGAATAAGATATTCTCTTAATCGATTAAAAACTTTTCTCAAATCATCTAAATGATTATCTTCATTAGTAGAGCGAGCTATAATATCATCTACATAATCATGTAGGATATCATGCATCATATCATGAAAGATATAAGTCATGGCTCGTTGATATGTTGCACCTGCGTTCTTTAAGCCAAATGGCATCACTTTCCAACAAAAGGTACCCCAGGGGGTAATAAAGGCTATTTTAGCCTGATCTTCAGGAGCTATCCTGATCTGATTATAACCGGAGAATCCATCCATTAAGGACATCATCCCACTCCCGACAGTAAATTCAATGATTTGGTCCATGTTTGGAAGAGGAAAATCATCTTTAGGGCATGCAACGTTAATATCTCTAAAATCTGTGCAAACCCTAACTTTGGTAGCTTCTTTCTTGGTGACTGGAACTACATTTGAGATCCATTCAGCATAATCAATAGCTTGTATAAAAACAACATTCAGGAGTTTTTCTAACTCCCCTTTGACTAGCAGGGCCACTTTGGGATGCATTTTTCTAAGTTTTTGTTTAACAGGTTTAGCATCCGGATGGACTACTAGGTGATGCATGACTACAGAAGGGTCTAGACCTGGCATATCTTCATATGTCCAAGCGAAGACATCTTCATATTCTTTAAGGAATGCAATGTATTGCTCTTGTTTTTCTTGACTTAATTCTGACCCAATATTGATTATGTGAGGATTATCCTCAGTTCCAATATTAATTTTAATGACGTTTTCTACCTCCATGTGTAGATCTCTTTCAAAATTAGGTGGGGCGGGTGAAACGCCCAATTCTTGTAATTCTTGTAAGGTTAAGTTGGATAATTCATCTTGAGGATTAGTGGTCTCAAGTTGGGCTATAGTTGGTATAGAACCATCAAAATAAAATCCATTGTGTAAAATTTCTTCAACGGAGACATCGTGGAAGATATCTCCTTCCAACTCCTCATCGGAGTCAGCAATCATTTCAGGGTAAGCTATGGATAGCATATTACATGTAAATGGCTGATTTTTTGGACACAAAGAATCTTGTTTATCTAGATAATCTTGATAACATATGAGTTGATCATCATCTTCAAAAGGGAAGGGTTGACCCTTACTAGAAAATAGGCCCACACCACATCGGGCGGGCCATGGTTCTACCTCAATAGGTTCTTTCATGCCATTTTGGAAAGGTCCCAAGCCTTTCCCTTGATAGCCCATTTTAAGCATTATGGGTTTAGCTTTAATATATTCATTAGTAAAATAACATCGGGCATATCCCTCATGATGAGTTTTGATATTTCGGGGTATTCTTCCCCAGTCATATCCTTTATAAATGAAGGCACAACTCCCGACTTGGTAAGTACTTCCCATAGGTTGTGGGAGGCCCAAAGTACGAGGAGATGGCGGCAAGTTATTTAAAATAATTGAATCTTGTATAAAAGCATTCGTTTTTTCTGATATTAAGATTGTGGATAAATCTGGTAAAAGTTCATCAGAAAGAGCATAAGATGTAGAAGGATCATTCCCTATATCTTTAGATGTGGAAGGTATGATAGATGTAGATGATGTGGAGGTGTTAATGAATGGGTCTATAGGTTTTGAGATTATAGGGATGGAACATGAAGAATTGGTTGTAGATTTAAGATCTTTTTGAGGTTCTAGTGTGATTTGTTCAGAAGATGGTTGAGTTAAATGTATAGGTGTAGTTGATGGGGTAGATGATGTTATGTGTGTGTGTTTCACACGTTTAGATGAAAAATAAGAACTAGGATGTGTGGATGACAGAGCGGGGCAAAATTGCACTCCAACAGGTTCTGCCAAAGCACACATATCAAAGGGTCTAGGGTCACCATGGATAGTGACCAACTAGTTTTTAAATTCAAATTTGACACATTGGTGTAAAGTTGATGGGACAACTCGCATCGCATTGATCCAAGGGTGACCCAAAAGTATATTGTACGATGCTGGGCAATGTACAATAAACACGGTTGTATCTAGGGTTCTAGGACCAACTTGCAAGGGTATAGTAATGACTCCACACGTTTCTTGTGTCTCGTCATTGAAAGCTTTGATAATCATGTCAGTTTTCTTCATTTCATCACTTCTAAAGCCAAATCTTTGGTAGAAGTCAAAAGTGCAAATGTTTAGAGATGAACCATTATCAATCAAGACTCGTTTAATAGCTACATCTCCAATTAGAGCAATAATATATAAGGGGTTATCCTTATGTAAACTATGTTGTGGGATATCTTTATCCCGAAAGTCAATACAATCGACTTCTCTAGTGATGATAGTATTGGCCATGGCTTCGAGTTGAATGTTTTGAGGTACCATCATTTGGCTTAATGTAAGCATTAACTCATCCCTATGGGTAGGAGAAGATCTTAATAAATCCAAAAGGGAAATTTTGGCTGTAGTATTAGATAATTGCTCATTAATATTGTAAGGGGGTTTAGGTTGAACATTAGGAGCATGATTCCCTTTATTAGGATTTTTCAAAACAAATGGAGCTGATCCATCATTCTGGTTTGGTTCTTGTTGAGAATTTTGAGCCTGTTGTCGGGTAACGACTCCGATGGTACCTACAATGTTATATTGAAGACGTTGAACTGGTCTCGGTTGAGCGTTTATGGCTTGTTCATTAGAGAGGAATTGATTAGAAGAGGGTCGAGTAGTAACTCTTCTAGGAAATGGTTCTTCTGGAACCATAGCATCTGTGATAGGTTGAATAGGATCTGATTCATTTTCAGAACTATTCGATTGGTTTGAAGTGATGTCTATTTCACTTTCAGTATCTGATTCTACATCACTAGGATCGGGAGTTTGAATATTATGTAGGGGCCTGGTCGTGACCAGGGATAAGGTTGTGTCAAATGTTTGAGGATCCTGAATAGGTAATTGTCCGCTAATAGTCCCTACATATCGGGTAGGAGGGGGAACATTATGATGTTCGATTTGATTGGCCACCTCTTTACCATGTCTTGGTAAAGGGTGTTGAAATATGTCTAATGATTGATTAGCATTTTGATTTTGATTTTGGGGAATGTTCTTTTGAGGATTATTAGGAGCATTTTGTTTAGGTTGGAAGGCTTGCACCTCCATTTCATTATTATCAATCAGATCTTGTATTTTATGTTTCAACCTTTTACAAGCATTGGTAGAGTGTCCAGGTCCTCTATGGAAATCACAGTGTAAGTCAGCTCTGTATCCGGGTATAGTTGGATCAGGTTCCCGGATAGCTGGTAATTGGATCAAACCTCTTTCGAGTAATTGAGGTAAAATAGTTGATAATGGTTGATTCAATCTAGTAAATTCTCGAGGAGGTTTATCAGGAGGTTTCAATATAAATTTTTTTGTTGTTTTCGTTGCATTGATATTAGCAACATTTCTATTGTCAGTGACTCCGTCACCTACGACTTGTTTGTTTTTATATTGATTTCTGGAGGTTTTCTCATCATCCTTCTTCCTAAGTTGGCCTCTCCTAATGAGGGCATCTTCTACTCTTCGAGCTAAATCTATAGCTTGATCGAAGGTAGTTAAAGTAGCAGTTGATAGCTCATAAGATATTTGTTCTTGTAAATTATTAATAAAAATATCCAACATTTCCCTATAAGGTAGCACAAAGTGCAGTTTTCCTATCAACTGCCTCCATCTAGCTAAGAAATCAGCAAAACATTCATCCTTGTCTTGTTTTAAGTTGTATAAATCTTTAATGGTTACATGCCTCTCGATGTAGGCACTAAATTGATGGACAAAAGATTCAGCTGTTTCTTCAAAGTTTCTCAAAGAATGAGTGGGTAGTTGATAGTACCACTCTAATGCCATTCCACCTAAACTTTTTGGGAACATTTTTAGTAATAGCAAGTCATCATGTGATATATCATGACATGCTATCCTAAACATGCGAAGATGCTCTATGGGATCTTCAGTTCCTTTATATATAGGCAGGATGGGCATGGGAAAGTGCTTAGGGTATGGTTGTGCTACAACTATGGGATCCAAAGGTTGACTACATATCTCTCGATAATTGTACGAGGGATGGTAGGGATCTATCTGGTCCATACGCGAAGCTAACTGTTTCACCATGGCTTCCAGATTACTGGTTTGCCCACCATATTGGTTCGGTAGGGCATTAGTATGGGACTTGTGAGCATATGATGGAGGGACATGAAGATTAGATGCTATGTTGCTATTGTGTAAATTGTTGGTAGGAAAGGTGTTATGAAGAAATTTTGAAGTTGTATTATGTTGTATTCCAGATTGTTGAAAATTGGTGTTTGGCTTCATTTTAGGTTTTTGTTTACTTGAAGCATATTGATCAATAGTTTGGCGAAGTAAAGCAGTGAAGGAAGTTTTCTTTTGTGTGGGAATGATTTTAGGCTCAATAACAGGTTCCTTAGGAGGTTGGCTAACCTGTTGTTTTGGCATGTTTTGAATCATAGTGACCATATCTCTATTGGATGGTCCGACCTTATCACTTTCTTGATCAATGAAAGACAAGGGATTAGTGTGCACATCAAACATATGTTCCATGGCTGCTTGAGTGTCACTAATTTGCCCTTTATCAATACGAACTGCCATATTAAGAGCGCCAATGTTATTATTGAAAAATTTCCAGAAATGATCTAAGTTATCAAAAGCAATAGTTCCATCTGGAGCTATTCTAGGGGATGAGGATCCTTCCTCTTTAACATTTTCTTCTTGTTCATTGTCTTCACCTAGGTCATCTTCTGGTTGATCTAGAGTTTCTCCTTCCGGAATTGGATCCTCAGGAAGGACATTTGGGTTTCTAGTTTTATCTTCTAACCAATCTTCTTCTTCTCCTTCAGTTTGTTTACCATTCCTAAGTTTAGGCATTGTTTAAATTTAGATTTCAGCAAATATATATATATATATATATATATATGTGCAACAAGCTTAAGAGGTATATATTAATTATATACCTACTACAATATTTAAAATGAAATGTTTTGGTTTTTGTTATGTTTTTTAGTTTTTCTTGTTTTTGTAATAATATTGTAAAGATAACAAACAACACAATAAATGCAAGAAATAATACTGAAAGTAATGATCTAGTTTTCTATAAACAATTTATAAATATCATTAATGGGCTCAAGTTCTTCAGGAGTCATGAAGTGTTCTTCTTCAAATTGAAAATTTTCTTTCAAAAATTTAATGAAAAGGGCTATAGTGATATTATCTGTCTCAGATTCTGGTTGATAGAAGTAAAGCTCGTGGCAATACTCTCGATATAACACAGCTCGAGGAACTCTATTCCATATTTCCCTATCCGTAAGAACGACCTCTTGGTCTTCTACATGACCTAGGAACTGGTGTATAATGGCTACGTTCTCGAGGTATTCCTCGAAGGTGAACAATTCTGAAGACACAAGAGCTCTCCTATAAGCTAACCATCTATGGCAGGCTCTCCGAAGTTCATGATAAAAGACGAGTTGATGAGGATCCAGGATTCTATCTAGGACAAGCCTCTTGATTTGTTTAAGTTTTGTTGACCTAGATGAAATGGCACCTAGTCTTCTATCAAGTTCGTCCCACAAAAGTTGATTTCTATCTATTTCAGGCACACTAAGCACATAATTGATTTCTATGGCTGCTAATTGGTTTTCAACATTTATAGTAACTGCTAATATTTTCTTAGGAGCTACCATCTAAACATGATATGCAACTTATTAGTTTTAAATGATTTGAAATGCATCTATGTTTTTGGTTGTTTTATTTTTTGTTTTTTGTTTTCAAAAGGTTTTAAATGCATTCACGTCGGGTTCACCAAAATGTATCGCTCCAAATTTTTCACACCCTTACCTTCAGGCTATAGGATCCGTGCCCGGAAGGGGGATGTGAAAAGGATGGCATGGTACCTCGGACTGAGAGGCCTTGCGAAGGTCCCGCCTCTCGGGGGAGGTGTATTATGGTGATTTTTTGATGGATGGTGGGTTCACCAGGAAACTTTTGAATGGCAGTTTCCATGCCTAGGTTGGGAATGTGTTTGATGTGTTCAGTTTTAGCTTTAATCATCCAAGTCCTAGGTTTGGCCAAAATGCGTCTAAGCTATTCTATATGAAATGCAGATTTAAATGAAGACAGAAACAGATTTGGATAGAAAAATAGAAAGAACAAGATGGATTAAAGACCCATACCTGATCCGGATGTCTGATGAAGGTTCTAATTTTTGAAGCAGTCAGGATCGCCTCTGATTTAACAGAATCATCTACGATCTGACAAGATCGTCTGAGATCTGACGAATTCATCAGACGAATTCGTCAGAGACCTACAAACAGAGAAATAGGTGCAAAACATAGAAAATACAGCAATGCTAACATAGGGAAACAGTGTAAAATGACAATAACAATATCAAACTAAAAATTATAAATAGAAACATGAATGCATTATACTGATTTAATGACAATTATAACTTAATTATGCATTTGATCTAGATGGGTGAACTCCAAAATGCAGAATAGCAAGGAATAATGATAAAACTAACTAAATTCAGAATAAAATAGTGGATAAATGTAAGAAAACATGCAAACTCTGGGCACTGATTGCCCCCAATGCAGACTACAGTCGAAATCGTCTGGATGCGATGAAATCATCTTGAATTATGACGGGATCGTCCGAGATTGAACGAGCTCGTCTACGACGATCTGAACTTGCTTCGACTGAAAATCGATACGGTCCCTGCAAGAAAACTTCAAATAACAAATTGCAAATGATGCTCTAGGGTATTTTAATGCACGCAAATATCAAATCACAGGGAAATTCAGCCAGGGGGATGCTAAGGGGAGGGCCTAGGATTAAATAGGCTTAGGATAGAGGTTGGGAGGTTGGAGATCATCCCAATTTGGGAGATCTCCAATGGGGGAGGTCTCTAATGGCACAGACACGCTTCTGCCCGGATTAGAGACGCCGTTGGAACAGAGTCCAACTATGCACAAATCAGTTTGGGACGAGATCGTCTGGACGTCCTACGCCAGACGAAATCGTCCGATCTGAGGCGATATCGTCTTATCGAAGACGATATCATCAAACGGACAAAACAAACTCTAAAAATGGCATGGGAAAGGAGGAAACGGGTTAAACGGTGGTTTGGGAGCGGTTTTGGGGGTTGAAATTTGAATTTGAATATTTACTAGAGTAATTGTAATTATTAAGGTTTTATTGTGCCAATTTTAGGGTGCTACACCTTGTTCTTATGATCCTATTTTTCTTCATAATTGCTATTTATAGCTTCTTGACAATCAGTTGCATAGTGACCATACTTTCCACAATTGAAACATCTAATATATTTTGCATCTTTAAATATTCTTGGACCCTTGTTCCTTCTACCATAATTTGCTTCTTCATCATTGTATGACTCATTGATTAAATCTGACTTCTTACACTTTGTCTTCTTGGTAGCTTTGAAGGCTACTTATTTTTGAATATTAGGTTACTCTTTTGTTCTCATATCAAAAATTTTAAGAATTCTAAGTAATTCATCCCTTGTCAAAATATCACCATATTTTGATTCCTCTATAGCTGAAGTATTTTTACTAAACCTTTTTGGGAGAGATCTTAAGATCTTATCACAAACATCAGATTCTTGAACCTCAAGTCAAAGTCCTTGCATGGAGTTAACAATATCATCTACACAAAGTAGATAAGCACTAATTTTTTCCTCATCCTTCATTTTTAGATCTTCAAATTGTCCCTTGAGATTTCACAACTTTACCTTTTTGATCTTTTTATCTCCTTCATATATGCTTTGCAACTTATCCCAAATTTCTTTTTCTGATTTGTAATGCATAACCTTAACAAACTCTGTTCTATGAAAACCTCTCAAAAATGCATTCATTTCTCTTAAATTTTAATTATGTAGAATCTTACCATATTTATATCTAGGTGGAGTATCTGGTGGTGTATATCCATTTTCAACTGCTTCCCATATTTCATTGCCAAGTACCATCAGGTGAATCCTCATTCTCATAATCCAAAATACATAATCACTTCCATAAAAAATTGCTATTGATTTATCTGAGGATCCACTCTTTAGAATCCATTGTGTTCTTGTAAGATTTTTCTTCAAGCTATTAAACTCTTTCGAAAGAACCCGCTCTGATACCAATTTAAGAACACAAGCTTATAATGAGATAGGGGGTGAACAGTATAAGATCACTTCTTACTTTTTCTTTTCCAATCAATATTATGCAATATATAAATAGAAATATCAACAAAAGTAATCAAAGCAATATACAAATCACCACACATAATAGAGACACCAATTTAATGTGGTTCACCCAATGTGGGCTACTCCATGGAGAAAATATTTTACTAATTTTTTCTCAATAATTCTATTGGTAATATTTTCCATATTACAATATTTATGGACCTCTGTCCAAAGGAGATACCAATCCTCTAATCATGTTTTTGGATATCTATCTATAGGATACACCAATATCATCAACTAGTTCATGGATCTCTACCCACAAGAGAACTCCTTGTCCTCTACTCTGGTTGGTGATCTTTTACAAGAACTAATATCTCCACTACACTAGCTAATGGATATCTATCATTGAAGACTCTTATCCTCACTTAGAATACCTATCTTCACAACCCTAGATAATGGACCTCTATCCACTAGAGACTATCATCCTCTATACTCTATCATCTCCAAAGCTTACTCTCATATCTATCTCAAATCTACACTAAACATAGTCCTTCGGTCTAGCACAAATATACTCAATCTTTGTCTTTGGTCTGGCACAAATCTATCCTCAAATCTACACCAAAATCTATCCTCAAACTTGTACTAAATATAGTCCTTCAGTCTAGCTTAAATTTGCTCAATATCTATCCTCAAGCCTTAACACAAAGCTTGTCTCAATTGGAAATCAACTCTGCTAGATCTGCCCCAATTCTTAACACAATGTTTGAACAAATCATTCAATCAAATCTTCTCACAAGCCTTCTCAAAGACTTGCCTCAAATCTGTATTGTAAGCTTCCACAAAATCTCACACTAATATATCCATAAGTCCTCTATAGGACTTGTCCAATATGATCTCAATATTTGTATTCAAATATGTATTGTAAGCTTCTATAAAAGCTCACACCAATTTGTCCATAAGTCTTCTCAAAGACTTACCTTAGATCTGCTCAACAAGTCCTTACTAGAACTTATCCAATATTCTCAACAAGTCTTCACCAAGACTTACCTCAAATCTTCTCAAAAAGTCCTCACTAGAACTTGTCCAATATGATAGAAACATATAGAGAATTTTTAGAGGCTCAATATGCTTCTCACTCACAACAATGCTCAATCACTTTAACACACTCTCTCTTTTTACCATAGAAACAGATAGAGAATTGTTAGAGACTCAATATGATTCACACTCACAAACACTCAATTACTTTAACTCTTTATTTTTACCACATAAACATATAGAGAATTGTTAGAGACTCAATATACTTCACACTCAATCACTTTTAATCTCTTTTTCAAATCAATTTAGGATATGCAACAATTTATTTCATAAAATTAGAACTATCACTTCAACACTTTCACTTGACTAGGCTCAACCAACTTCACTCAATCAATCACTCAATATAACACTCCTTGCTTACAAACCCTAGTACAAGCATGTGAATAACTCACTCAATTATTTCCAACAATGCTTATCAAACAATATCACATAACAATGATACTTGTGATCTTTCACAAAATCTAGTTGAAGATAGTTCTCAACTTCACATAACAATGATACTCATGTTCTTTCACAATACCTAGTTCAAGCATATGAAAGCTTACTCAATATTTCAAAAAATTCTTATCAAATAAGGTCTTATCAACAACTCTCACTTAGAAAAACTTTACCAAGCAAACTCAACAATGCTTACCAAACAATCCTTTTCACTCCAACTTAGCATTCACAATATTCAATCCAACAATATTTTTCTCACAAGGAATATTTACCCATACCTTTTATTTTGATGTAGATATGACTTCAAAACCTATCTTAACCACAGTAAAAATTTTCTTTACCAACACTAGGGTTAGGTTACAACAATCTCTCTCAAGATATCCACAAAATAATTTTCACAAAGATTATTTTTCATACAAAATAACAAATCCTTTTGTACACTTTATAATCTCCAAACTCACAATAATAATAATTTTACCATAGCACTACACTCAACAACAAGTATAGCAAAGTCCTTATACACCTTATAATCTCCAAATTTATACAATCTAATCACAAAAAATTAAAATCAAATATTTAATTTTTAATATCTTTATATCTCCCTCAAAAACTTTAATCAACCTTTATTTTTCACAACAAAGCAATCTTCGAAATTACAACCTTAGTAAGAGAAAAATCAAAATCAACGCCTACCTTTTTGCCTAGCAAAACACTTTCAATGGGTTTCAAACACCTAACCTCACCACTCCAAGAACCTTAGCAAAATGTGCACTCACCACATGAGCTATGTTCCTCCACACAAATGTAAAAGTCATTGCCTTCCCCTTGAACCTTCCCTAACAATGCAAACTCTATCAAGACACCTCTCCTCTTCGTAAAAGAAAATCGGTGGGATTCAATACTTGCACCTCATGTTCTCCAATGACTTGGTACCTCCCTTGCTTCCAGTTGTGCTACAATACACTTTGGGATAGGAAACAATAATTGTGTTTGCTTGTCTTTTGCCTTGCACACTTTTCAAAAGATACACGATCACCTTATATTACCATGCACTCGAAATTACACTTAGCACTTGATCATGGATAATATTTTCCATGGGTTTCTTCCCTCATTTATATGCATATTGATGTCTTCGATGATGTTGGCATGGATAAATCAAATAATTTTTAATTTTTAATTATAAAATTTATAACCCTAGATTTAGGGTTAACTTAACTAATTTATAAATTAACTTCATAACTTTGAAAGTTAATTAAATTAATTTATAAATTAAATTATAATAAAACTTTTATAATTAATTTATAATTATTTAAATCTCTTGTACCTTTAATATTATAATAGATTATTATAATATTATTTTTCTTGGGCCTTCCTTTTGCCCTTTAAACCTCATCTCACCACCTGGGAGGAAACTTTCTTTTGCACTTGATTACAGAACCTGAAACTGATGCTACTCACTAAAATTGATGCTTGTTGGTGCTGAGTTCTTGACATCAATGACAAAAAAACCTCCTCATATTTCCAACAATTAAGTTAAAGGTTCATGTATCCTTATGATCAAATCAAGTGTAGAGAGAGAATATATGAAGGAAGATAAATTATCAAGGCTTGGGATCAAATGGTGAGAAAGTTGAAAAGAAAATTCTTGCAAGTTTATTATTCTATGATGTTGTTTAGGAAGTTATAAAACCTATGGAAAAAGGAGTTGAGTGTGAAGGAAAATACCAATGAGTTCTATAGATTGGCCATTAAGGCTAATCACTCAAAATAAACCACATAAAATATTTCAAAATATACCAATGAATTGAGGTTGACAATCAAAGACAATATTGGGATGCTAAATATTTTAACAATGGAGGAAGCCTACCAAAATACCTTGAAGACAAAGGAAAAATGGCTAGGAAAATACAACAAAGCTCTAGTATTGGAAAAATTCAAGGGAAGAAAATAGAAAAACATGAATGGAATCCCAATAAGGATAAATATGAAGATGCAAGTATCTCAAAAATTGGAATATTTCATCCCTCTAAAGGAAAATGATATGGTCAAGTATCCATCGATACTTTCTATAAGTATAGAGCAAAAGGGCATCACTCATTTCAATGTAAAGAACCTACTCAATATAATAAGAGCGGTGGCATAGCTAAAATATTTCCCAAGTAATATAGGTGATAGGATAGAACTACACCTATAAAATTTGAGACTAGAGAGTATCTCGTGGTTAGAAGAACATTTATATATCTAGAAAACTAGGCAAGGGAGTCATTACAAAGGAGAAACATATTCAAGACCAGATGCAAGTTCAGAGGGAAGTGTTGTAAGTTATAAATGATAAAATTGATAATTTGGTCTCAACTAAGATGGTGGAGAAGCTGATATTAAATGTTGTTGCATATCCAAACTCCTACAAGATTAAATGGATGCAAAAGGTTCATCAAGTGATGGTTATAGAGCAATTTAAGATAAAATTTAATATTGGTCCTTACTATGACAAAGTATGGTGTGATGTAATCCCAATGGATGCTTGTCATTTTTTTTTGCAAAGACCATGGAAATATGACCAAAATGCAATCCATGATTAAAGGAATAATACCATAACAATATTCCAAGATGGCAAAATATTGGAGTTGCTTCCACTAAAATAAGAAACAATAGAGTCTAGGAGTGGAATAGTAATGTTGACTGATAAGAAAATCTTAAGGGAATATAAGAAGACTTAGGTGTGCTATGATATATTTTCTCAAGAGGAACAGAGGGAAGAAGAGATACCAACTGAAGTAGTAGAAATACTATATGATTATGCAAATATATTCTCTCAATATTTTATTGTAGTATTACCACAGGTGAGAAAGGTTTCTCATCAAATTGATTTGATTTTGGGAGCTATTTTTCCCAATAAGGTACCTTACTAGATGGATTCTAATATGAGGATATACTTGAACCATTAAGTGCAAGAATTGTTGGATAAATGATTGATTAGGTATATCTTGAGTACCTATGTAGTATCAACAATGTTGACTCTAAAGAAGAATGGATAATGAAGAATGTGAAACAATTCTATATCCACCAAAAATATTACCATTTGATATATATTTACCATACCTTAAATAGATGATTTGTTATATTATCTAAGTGGTGCTACATACTTCTTCAAGGTAGGTTTAAATAGTGGATATAATAAAACTAGAATAAGAGAGGATGATGAATGAAATATTACCTTTAGGAAAAATAATGTATTGAATGAGTGGTTGGTTATGCTCTTTAGGTTGACCAATGCCTCGAGCACATTCATGAGATTGATGAATGAAGTTTTGAAGCTATTATTAGGAATATTTGTTGTAGTATATCTAGATGATATACTAATAAATGGAAGGACTAAGGAAGAGCACTTACAACATCTGAAACAAGTTTTGGAAAAATTGAAGGAAGAGAGTTTTTTTTTATTAAGGTAGAAGAAGGGGTTTTGAAAGGGAACCCAAACCTTTTACAACAAAAATCAAATAATAATATTTACACTCCAAATATGGTTCCAAAAATAAGGTTTCAAACCTTAAACAAGAAGATCAAAAAACCTAAATACTATCTATGTTTTTGAATTCAGGATCATTTAAGATTACAAAAGATGTAACAGACAATGAACAATCAACAAACCCATACAAAGCTTAAACTTTTTGCTAGGCCTTGAGCCTCAAGATCCTCCTTTTTAGGTCCTCCAAGAAAGCGGTTTAGAATGCAGGTCTTTCAAAAAGTATTTTAGAATGTATATCTTTCAGTATGCAATTCTAGTCCCTTATTCATGGCTCTAGTCAATGAGACTCATGGAAACATATTATTCAGCAGGATCAATCATATCATATTTCCTTTTGATACTCCAATTTTTGGTACAAATAATCACTGATGTTGTTTTAGGTGAACTCAAAAACATGAGTATTGGAACTTAGAGAAGCCCTACATACCAAATCCAGTCCCATTAAGAAATAATATGCAACATGTAGCTCATAAAATAATTATTAGTAAAAAAACCAAGAGTAGAGTAGACCAAACTAGAAAGTGGATTTTTCCAAATGCGTAATCTTGTTTGCTCAAAAATACATTGATAAAATTCCAAAATAAAGGATCCACCACTATTGGAGACTCACTGTCAAGTCCTATAGAGTTTTTTGATAAACCTTAAGAAATACACATTCATAAAGGATGAATTGATATACTTGGGATTTATGATATCAAGAGAAGGGATGAAAATGAATCCTACGAAGGTAGCTACAATTGAGTGGCCAACCCCAAGAAATATGAAAGAGGTAAGAAGCTTTGTTGAGTTAGTGAGATTCTAATAAAAATTTATAAGAAATTTTAGTAGCATTTGTGTACCATTAACCTCTTGCATAAATAAAGGGATATTCACATGAAGTATTGGAGCAAAAAGGAGGTTTCAATTACTAAATAAGAAGGTGATTGAATAGTCAATGTTAGAAATACCTGATTTCAAAAAATTATTTCAAGTGGAGTGTGATGCTAGTGGGAAGGCTATTAGAGCTATGTTAAGTCAAGAAGAAAAACCCATAGTATTATTCAATGAGAAAAAAAGTGAAGCAAAGCATAAGTAATCAAATTACAATTAAGAATTTTAAGGCATTATCCAAGCATTGAAGAAGAGGAGATACTACATGTTACCTAAGGAGTTTGTCTTATACACAAATCATAAGGCACTACAATATGTAAATAGCAAATCCAACTAAACTTGAGGTAAATAAAGTGGGCAAAGTACTTACATAGCTATTTGTTTATTTTGAAGCATAAGCTAGGATAATCAAATCTGGTAGTTGATGCATTGAGTCAAAAAATGTTACTTTTGAAGACATTGAAGTAATTATATTGGATCACATGAAGAATTTATACAAGGAAATTTATTTTATTGAGATATGTAAGTCATTCAAAGGTATAAAGGTGTGAAAATATTCTTTATTCAAGAAGGATTCTTGATCAAGAATTAGCAATTGTGTACACCACAAGGCTCTATGGGAGAGAATCTCATAACAGAGATTCATGGAGGGGGTCTCAATGGATATTTTGGTAGAGACAAAAATCTATTATAGTTGAAGGTCAAATATTACTAGGTAGGTTTATGGAGAGATATAGAGAAATTTTTCCCAATATCTAGAACATGTTAATTAGAAAAATGAACAAGCTAGAATACAAGGTTGTATAAGCCATTGTCTATTCCTAATGGCCTATGGGAGGACATAAGCATGTACTTTGTGTTAGGACTACCAAGTACATAGAGATGCAATGATAGAAATTTTTTAGTGGTGGACATATTCTCAAATATGGCCCATTTCATACCATACAAGAAGAGTAGTGACACATCAAACATCACCAAACTATTCTTCTAGGAAGTGGCGAGATTACATGGTTTTCCAAGGAGTATAACATCAGATAGGGACACCAAGTTCATGAGTAATTTTAGGAGGATATTATGGAAAATGTTTGGAACTAGATTGGACTTTTGTTTTTCCTATCATCCCCAAATAGAAAAGCAGATCAACATGGTTAATAGAAGTCTAGGTACTCTACTAGTTGAATATCGACCAATTATGTGAGATATAATCCTTGTCTAGGACACGTTTGCTTACAATAATTTTGTTAATATGCTAATGAATGTTTATCCATTTTATGTAGTGTATGGAAGGTATCTAAGAGGTATCACAAACTTGGTTAAGATAATTACATATAGGAAGAATGTAGATGTAGATGACTTTATTGAACACATGAGTAAATTACATGAAGAGATCAGGAAATTGATACAAAAGAGCAATATGAAGTACAAGGAAAGGATTGATGAGAAAAAGAGAGTCGAGTAATTATTAGTCTATGACTTAGTGATGGTTTTCCTATAGATAAAGAGGTTCCTCATAAAAACCTATAATATGTTGAAGTATAAGAAAATTGGACCTACAAGATTTTGTGGAAATTCTTTGATAATGCTTATGAGGTTGATCCTCTACTAGAAATTGATATTTCACAAATTTTTAATGTTTTTGATTTGTATCATTATGTATGTGAGGATAGTGTAGCTATAGATGGTGATGATGCTACAAATATTACAAATTTAATCAATTATATTCCAAAATATAACATGGTGGATATCAACAATTATTGCATGAAATAATTATGAACAAGACTAGGAACAAGAAGTACAAGAAATATTTTGTTAGATGGAAAGAAAAAGGACCCAAAGAGGGTGAGTGGCTATCGAAGAGTTTGCAAGCAGGAGTAACCCACAAATATAGTTTTAAGATATTTAGAAGTTGGAGCTCACATTGTCTATACCCAAGATGACTAATACATAAACATTTGATTGGTCTATAAAATAGACCAATAAAAAAAAAGTTATTTTAAACCATGGTTTTGGTACATGTTTTTAGATCATGGGTTTGGCACATGGTTTTATACTATGATTTTAGACCATGGGTTTTGGCACATGGTTTTAGATCATGGTTTTGGTACATTTCTCTTAAACCATGGGTTTAGAACATGGTTTTATAATTTTAATGTTTATAAATATGTATACAAAGTTACAATAGAGGCAGGGAAGAAAATATCATTAGAATTAGATATTTGGTGCTATGTGGAGTACTTGTGGAAGGTATACTAGGTATATTAACCTCAAAAGGACATTGTAGATGTTTGTTTCTACAACTATAGAATTAAGATATATGGAGCATAATTTATAATATCCAAGTGGGCATAATATAGTGTTTAGTCTACTTTGTAAGCCCTTATGTGAAATGAAATAATAGTGTTTGTTGGGGGTCTAAAATGACCCTTATACCCTATGCACCACAATATCTTGTAGTTTTGATAGATTTATCCCTTTTATTAGGTGCATCTAGTGCCTTACATTGTGTTCAGGGTACCAATGGTAGGAATTTTGGAGAGTGTGGTATGTGGCTTCTTCAAATGACCTTCAAGGTTTTTTACCAAGGATGGTTCCTTGTTTTGTTGTGACCTTTCAACACTCATTTTCATTCTTACACTATCATACTCTATCGAGTGTTCTTTCTAGGGAAAAGGTAAAGAGAGAGAAATAAATTAAATTAAATTAAATTAAAGTGCAATAAAGATAGAGAAAGCACTAAATGAAATGAAATTAAAGTGCAATAAAGTAAACCTAACCTACCTATCTAGCCTATCTATAGGTCTCTATGCACCAAACATCTAATAGACTCTTCATGTCATGGTGGGTTGAAGTGAACACATTCATAAAAATCAATAATGTATGAGGAACATGGTCCCCTCAAGCATGACTAAGATAAAACACCCACATTAGAAATAGGTTATGGATTTCATAGTAGTCACAGATTCTTATTAATGTGAACTTGGTATTACATTCATGTAGAGAAAAGAGGTTTCAAAATTAATCGATTGACAACACAAGGCTTGATTTAGGTCAAGATACAAGAGACAATGATGGAAATATCCCTTGTAATAAATAATATTTAGTTATTTATAAGAATAAATGGGGAATGTAGATTTAGAAATATCATGCATGTAGAGAGGAGAGGAATCCATTGGGAATCCCTACTTCCCTACTTTGAGAACATATTCCAAAGGAAACCTCAAAGATATGGTAATATTCAATGTGAGTAGGCTCTACTTCATGTATTTATTAAGGTATTTAAGTGTGTTGTTGATGTCATATTTGATAGTGTTTAATTGTTTTATTCAACAAACATCTAGGGTTTTGGATTGCTAATTTGACTTTTTATCAAGGCTTAACCAAAATAAAATTTTCTCAAACCTATGACAAAGATCATCTAAAATGAATGCTAAGTATAAACACACAAAATGCAAGAATACAAGAGCTATCCTAGTATGCTTTTGAGTTTGAATGATGAACTATGCTAAAAGAGGGTTTTCTTTTCCAAGGAAAACAAGAGATAATCCATCAAACAAGTTCACCTAAAATTACACTGTATGAATTTTGATTTCTTGTCTAATTGCTTTTGAAGGAAATAATTTTAGATCTACGTTGGAATTCCTTGATTTTACCTAAAATAAATTTGGTTAAACAAAAGGAATTAAAATATTTTAAGGGTTATTTGATTGACCAAAATAGATGTGATTTTAGATTAAAAAATTACAAAAACATAGATTAGAAAGTAGAAAGGTGAGGAAAAATGATGTTTAGATATGTACCAAGTGGAAGTATTACATTTTTTGAAGCCAAATCAAATTCGCCACTAGAAATTTTATGACTTATTGGAAATATTTAAAACATACCAAAAGAGAAGTAAAATTAGAATTTTCTATTTTGGGATATCTATATGATTGCAGAGAGGTAATAAACTATCTTCCTAGTTTATCAAGTCCCATGTTAATGCAAAACTAAGTATGAATTGACCTCCTTTTGGAATGGATGCAAAGACTGTAAAATTTACTAGTGAGTGGCAAATTTACTACTAGTGAATTTGATAGTGAGTGGAAAATTGACTATTGGCGAATTCGATAGTGAGTGGCAAATTTACTTTGTGTATTCCATAGTCAAATTCACTAGTGGCTGTAGAGAGTGGTAAATTTTTCTTGAAACAGGGTTAACTGAGTTTTGTGTCAAATTTTGGAATTGTTTTGGTCATATTTAAGATGCAATGTAGGATGAGGATAGAGCAGTGGATTTCTAAGGTATGTGACCTACAAATTACTAGAACTTAAAATATGTAAATTGTAAATCTATCACAATTTATGAAGCAAATTAGATGTTCTTGAAAGAAATTGACAGTGCCTAAGAAGTGACTAAAGTGAAATTTATAGGAGCTTAGATGGTCTAGAAGTGCCTTAGGAATACCTACAAATGTGGAAGGAATGGATTGCAAATATTATTTAGAATTTATGCTATAGTCAAGGGAGTGTAATGCAATACAAAATAAATTCTAATGAAGATATGTGTGTCACTGCTACAAATTTCAAAGAAATATATAGCATAGATTAAGAGATAGCATAAAAACATAAATGGTAAAATACTTATGGTAGGATAAATAAGACAATATTAGTCTTGTATCAATACCAAAGTAAGATTTATGAAATATTCCTTAAAATTAGAATGAAGGTTAATGTGAAGTGCATGAAAGAAAGTGAAGCTAAAGAAACAAACAATGCATGTAAGACTACATATAATGAAAATAAGGTATGAAAGATCCTGCAAGTAAAATCAATGCCTATAAATAGTACTGTATTAGTAATCACAATGCATGTATGAGGAAATAATTGTAGTTAGTATGCTCACAATGAGGAGAAATATGCTTATGAACAAGACAAATCTATTTTTTTGTTATGGTAAAGGAAGGGGTTTTAAAAGAGGAAGCTATTGCTTCCAAAGATAAGATCTAGAAAATACATAATTAAAGATATCCCATTTTGTGACACAAACAACCAAAATAATTCCCTCTACAATAGGTCTAAAAAAAGGATAGAATAGGAACATGGAGAATCCAAAGGAAAACAAACTATAGGATCCATAACTAATACTAGACCAAAAAGCCACCAGGATAGAAAATAATCCCACCTTGTGGGATATATAGAAAGATAGAACAAATCCATCAAGACAAAATATAACATAAGAGAATAAAAGGAGTAGGGTGGCTAGAGGAAAAGAGAGGAACCTCAATCCTCTAGAGCCTCATCCCTAGATGAATCCTTTCCCACCTTTGAATATTTTGGATCCCATTGGTCCCAATCCATTATTACTTTGATCTCCTCTACACTTGAGATGGTCATTTTTAGGGCACTTGTTAAGTATCTTATGAACTTTTTCATCATTATTTTAAAATATTTTAGGGTTTTTAAGTGTTCTTGATAGCTAATGAGCATCACCTTATTCCTTCTCGAGGACCCAATTGAGGGCTTAGCTTTCTTCCTAATTAGAGTAGAACATTTTGAATCTAACTCATTGATGTACAAAGGAGTTTCCTCTGCTTTGAATGCCTTGGAGAAGAGACACTTAGAGTTTCTAGTTTTCTCCTCACTTTAACCCATCCATCTAGGGGTCACTAGAGTTTATCCTTGATCCTTCAATATTTTTGATACCTTTCCACCAAGGGTGAAAAAAATTAGGGCCAAATTAACCTTAGGAGGCTTAAATCTAAGAGAATTAATCTAATAAGAAGTAAATGAATCATCAATAGTTGGAGATTATATAGTCTTATCAATCAAAGTCAACTTCACCTTTCCCAATTTTCCTCCTCTTAAAACCATGTGATCAAAGATCATTTTTTCTAGAGCTTGGTGAATTGGGCTCGAATATTTCCCTTTCTTCACTTGTAGCATTGACTTCTCCATTGACTTGAATAGAAAATAAGGAATGTTCAATATTCTCTTGTGATAGAGCTAGTTCAAGAACATAAAGTGAAAGTTCCTAATAATTTCATGATTTTTGTCAAGCATAAAATATTCCATTATAACCAACACAACCTATTCCATGGTGTCTTGACAGAATTTCATGAGTGATGAGCAGAAAATATGTTTTTGAAAATAATTAATTTTACTTCCATTTAATTTTATCAATCTAGGAGTTCGTAAAATTGCTGAGTACCTGTGCAAAATATATGCCTATAGTAATTTGGGAGATGAGTCCTATGTGTCACTTTGGTTTGGTGGGGTGTGTTTCATGTAGTTTAATTTCATCCAAACCAAAAAATATGAAGTACAGGAAAATAAACACTAATGGAAACTTACACGAAAATTAATTTAATTTATCAAACACATGATTGAAAGGAAATTGCAAAAAAATAAACTCTTACAAAATTTTATAAAGCAAGAATTTGCTGGAAATAAACACACTATGCAGAAAAACCAGGAAAACACACTTGAAAAAATAAAAGAATACAAAATAAATAACATAAATGATAGTAGAAAATTGGGGGATGAATACTACCTAGAGTGGGCCTAGGCTCCCATAGATGTATGCCTAACTAATTCACATGATCACTCTTCCAAACACACAAATGAAAAAAACACTTGAGACTTTTATTGAGAATAATGTAGTAAAAAATATTTGTTTAGGTTCGAGATTATTCGCTTCAAGGGTGGCCTATGTTTTATACCAAATGTGGCCATTCTCTATTGCAAATTTAGACTGTGCTAAAATTAAGCACTTTAACAAGATTTTCTATGGCAAGCATATTCGCAATTTAACTAAACATGTAATAAAAGAGCAGACATGCTAAAATTAATCATTTTGAGGTAACTATAGCACACTCTTTATTTTATAGCAATATTTATATGAATTTATGCATGGTATTCAAGTCAATAGTTAATGCACACTTTATTCTATCAAATTTAAGTGTTATTCAACCTATCGCTAGAATACAAACACCTTTCCAGCCTATCATTGAGATAAAAGAACCATGTATAGGCCTTTTCTATTTTGCTATGAATTACTATTATTTTCTACCATAGACGGTTAAGTTTTCACTTTGTCATTGAACTATAGGCACCTTCCAACCTATCACTAGAATTCAGACACCTTCCTATCATTGGAAGTCATGCACCTACCTATCACTATAAGTCAGGCACCTTCATATCACTAGAAATCAGGCACATTCCTATCACTGGAAGTCAGGCACCTTCTAGCCTATAACTGGGATACAAGCATCATGCCTTAGAAAATTTAGATGTTTTCCAACATCATTGTCTCTGCCAAGTTGTACATCATTTCTTTAAGCACATTACACATGTGCCAATGCCAAGTCCATGTGGGACCTTCACTAAAAGGTGCAAAAAAAGTAATAAAATACCGCATCTACACATATTTTCCACTAAAAAAATCCATTAAGCATAATAAATCATTTTATATTAAATACATACAATAATATCATAAAAAATACATTTCTAATATAATTTCATAAAAAATAAATTGTAGACAAATTGGTTCAACCAAACCCCATAAGGGGGGCAGAGGTCCAAGATTCAAATATTGGGCCTCGCCATACTGAACGCTTGTCCCTTTCCTAGTGCTTTTAGTGGCATAAAAGGTTTAAAATTATTGTGACATGGTGGTTATAGGTGCAGACTACACAAAGATCTGTGTGGCAGCTTCTGAGGTGGACAACACAAAATACTATGGTGGCCATAAAAAGCTAGATAGCCTATCTGAATTCATGGCGGTTACTAATTCCACCATGTGTATATATATATATATATATATATAATAATGCCACACAATTATACCATAAAAACATATTAAAATGACCATTTTTTGTGTTCATCATCCCTCCATGCCTAATTATTGCCACGTCCTTGTGGAGCCCATTGTTGATAATCCCCTATTTTAATAATAACTTTCTAGTAATCTATATTCCTATGCTTTATTTCTCTGGTTGTGGCTTTCTATCTTTCTTTGTTGTGCTTTCATTTACCACACTATTATGGTTGGTTGGAACCTGCTCCTATTTTTGGTGCCTTTTTGTGTTAACTGAGCCTTAGAGGCTAGTTGGGTCCTTCCTCTATTTCAATATTCTTCTTATACTGACCCTGCCTACCAATATTTTTGTTTGCATAGAATCCTGTGAGTGTAGTGGCATCCTTTTGAAATGCTGGTTCAGCTTGCTTCTAGTAGTGATAATTTATAGGAAGTCATTATGTAGTGTGAAACATTGGCATATCCCATGGCAAAAACTGATATGTGTCATTCACTTGGGTCTTCAACAATTTTACTATTTTTGGGTCTAATATTGCATATTCTGTACCATTTTCCTCCTCATTGTTAGGGGTAAAATTTTTAGGTTCTTTGCTCACGAATGACATCATTGAATCATTGTCATAGATCCCCATTTTCTAAAAATATTCCTACATTTTTTATGGGTGCACATTCTTAGAACCATACAAGTCCAAAATTGTTCCAGCCTAGTCTGGTTAAAATTTACACTTGGCTATTTGGGAATTCATTTGTGAGTCTTTCTCTCTTTCTTAGCCTTCTTAAATACTTACTTAAGCTTCTATAATTACTCTTAGTGGCTGGTGAAGGCTTGCATGGATGCAACCCATTCATCATCTAATTTTAAATCTAGTTGTGCCTTCTTCTTTTGTTGGGGTGCCCTCCTCGCCCCATTATTTGTCCTCCTCTATGGCAACCTCTGGGCATTAGGTTTGGCCTAAAATTTCTATGTAGGTCTCAAGGATTTTAGATAAACTATAGTTTCCATGAGACCAATCACTAACTTCCTCTGTGGAGGTGGTATCTCCTAGACCTTTGAATATTTTTTATCTTACACATCATGGTCCATCAGTGTGTTATTAGGAGGTTCGATTGTGGGTTGTGCATTAGATTGACCAATCATGGTGTGGTCAACCAATGGTTGACTAGTTGACTATGTAGCCATTAAGGGGTCAACTAACTCCTATGATCAGTCTACATCATGTTTCTTAACCTGTCTTGTAGCTAATTGGATAGCAAGATTGTGTTCAAGTGATTCATCAATAGGTTGAGTGGCATCCACCTATGTTGTAGACTTCTTAGCTAACTAGGAAATCCTTGCTTGGTATACTATTAGCTAACCAACTAATTGGGTAGCAACAAAATTTTTGGTTGACTCCTCAACCATGTTGTCCACAATATCGATTATAAGGGGTCCTTACTATGAAATAGGGCTCCCCTGTTCTTGGAAAATAGCCATCACAAGAGCTTCTAATTGATTCCCTATTTATGGAAATTGGATGTCTAATGCCCTCTTGGAATAAAAATGGAATACTAATGTAGATTCAATTTTCTCCTCTATGTCAATGAAAGATATTTTTTGGTCCATGGCCCAATCAGTTTGTACAATCACATCAATTCTATCTATTTTTATGGCTAACAAAAATGAAATTCTATCTTCCAACTACTGCACTATATCCCTTAACTATTACATAGTGTCATTTAATTTATGTTTCCTTCCTATAGCATCTCATAGAGACTCTTTGAACTCGACCTACTCTTTATATTTATCTTCCTACTAGGAGGCTTGCTCCTTCATGCTTTGTAATTAACCCTAGAGATATTCATTTGGAGCATCATGGTAGGGTGCTTCACTAGTGGCCATGCACTACAATACCTGGATGGCCAATTCATGTTCTATAATATGGTTTTCATACTTCCTTTATGAACTATAGTCAACTAGGGACTCCATCACTACTCTTATCCTCATCACTAGTGGTGACATTACCCAAAATGGACTAGAAACGACCTGTTCTACCTCCCAATTTAAATGTTGGAATACAAGTGAAGAAATTGCTCATGATGGGCTTGATTCATCCTATCCTACCTCCCTTGTATAATATCTATTTTGGGAAGTAGATGCTTCTACCACATCATCCATTTTTATCTTCCTATCAAGTACCGACTGATGGTGAAGCAGCAACCTCTTCTTCATCCTCTTCATATTCCTACTACTTACTGGAAGATTCTATAGCAACATATTCTTTGATGGCTGATGCAATCCTATGTGCCTCAACATATTGAATTAGGGTTGAAATCAACCTATGATGCCCTAATTTCATCATTGTTCCTACCTGATACCTAATAGCCTCATCCTTTAGGGCACACATTAGGTAATAGGAGACATTAATGTAATCCCCATGTAGTATGCGATTGAGAAACCAAAGGCGTTTGGCATTCAACCACAAATACTTACCAGTGTAAGTGAAAAACCATACCACTTGCTCAAATAATTTCCTCAATAGGTTCAAAACATACTATTTTAACAATGTGAACCATGTTATTTATGTCATGGGCTGCTCAAAAAATATTTGCATGCAATGCCCCACATTATCATATTTATATGTTTGGTATCCAGTGTAGGGGAGGCTGGTAACATCTGAAATGTATACCTCTATGGCTGGTATGACTATAATGCACATCTGCACTACATAATCATTCATAGAGGCTATAAATTTGTGCATCTCCTCAAAATCTTGATTCTAGATAACTAGGAAGTAGTAGCCCATACATCCAATAGCCTCAAACTGGTCCTTGACAAAACCCATTATGCCTAAGAGATCCTTGGGAACATTTTTATTGAGGGTATGATTATTGAAAGGTCCTCTCATTGTGTCATTAGCTTTATTATAGATTCTTTGTGTTGCAAATAAACGCTATTTTGTAGTTTAAAACATGCTAAAGCATGCAATTGTATCCATGCATATAGGGCACCTATCTTCCCATAATCAATAGTAATTAGTAGTATCTGTATAATTAATTATTATATCATATGCCAAATTTAGAACCTCTCTTATTACACCCTATTGGTACCACATGGTAGTTTGGATATTTGGGGGTTGCATGATTGTACAATCATTTCATGGGGTATGTGCTAGTATCTTACATGGAAATTGTTTCTTTATGATAATCATGCGCGCACATAACAAAAAATCAATACATACCTAGGTGGTTTTTTGTGAATCATGATATGCAAATATCGATGGTGCAATATGATTTGATAGATGTGTTACAACAATGTCTTTGAGATGAATGAATGGTGTGCATTTTTTTATGTGGGGCAATCACATCAAAATAATATCATTGGGTATCATATTTTTATTAATCTTGAGGCCTTATGCAAAAATTCAAGAAAACATGAATAATTTATTTTACCATGGGATGACACGTGTCCCCCTTGGAAGTTTATTTATTCATATATTGGGAGTATGCATGGAGCACTGATGGGAAGACATGGACTCCAATGATAAAAAATCAGGAAGCAAATGGGATATGTCAATGAAAATAAAAAATTGGTATAATTTGGTTCATGAAAAAGTTTAACTTTGAACATGGATGGATTTTGGTGCCATTATGGCTTTGGCTACTTATTTAATTCTAATTATAGGAGTCATCATTGATGCAATCCTATGTGCCTCAACATATTGAATTAGGGTTGAAATCAACTTGTGATGCCCTAATTTCATCATTGTTCCTACCTGATACCTAATAGCCTCATCCTTTAGGGCACACATTAGGTAATAGGAGACATTAATGTAATCCCCATGTTGTATGCGATTGAGAAACCAAGTGTGTTTGACATTCAACCACAAATACTTACCAGTGTAAGTGAAAAACCATACCACTTGCTCAAATAATTTCCTCCATAGGTTCAATATATACTATTTTAAAAATGTGAACCACATTATTTATGTCATGGGCTGCTCAAAAAATATTTACATGCAATGCCCCACACTATCATATTTATATGTCTAGTATCCAGTGTAGGGGTGGCTGGTAATATCTAAAATGTATACCTCTATGGCTGGTACTACACATCCACACTACATCATCATTCATAGAGGCTATAAATTTGTGCATCTCATCAAAATCTTGATTCTAGCTAACTAGGTAGTAGTAGCCCATACATCCAATAGCCTCAAACTGGTCCTTGACAAAACCCATTATGCCTAAGAGAACCTTGGGCACATTTTTATTGAGGATTTGATTAGTCAAATGTCCTCTCATTATGTCATTAGCATTATTCTAGATTCTCTGTGTTGCAAAAAAACACTATTTTCTAGTTTAAAACATGCTAAAGCATGCAATTGTATCCATGCATATAGGGCACCTATCTTCCCATAATCAATAGTAATTAGTAGTATCTGTATAATTAATTATTATATCATATGCCAAATTTAGATGTGTACCATTACAACCTCCTTTCTTACACCCTATTGGTACCATGTGGTAGTTTGGATATTTGGGGGTTGCATGATTGTACAATCATTTCATGGGGTATGTGCTAGTATATTAAATGGAAATTGTTTCTTTATGATAATCATGCACGCACATAACAAAAAATCAATACATACCTAGGTGGTTTTTCGTGAATCATGATATGCAAATATCGATGGTGTAGTATAATTTGATAGATGCGTTACAACAATGTCTTCGATATGAATGAATGGTATGCATTTTTTTATGTGGGTCAATCACATAAAAAGAATATCATTGGGTACCATATTTTTATTAATCTTGAGGCCTTATGAAAAAATTGAAGAAAACATGAATAATTTATTTTACCATGGGATGAAACATGTTCCCATTGGAAGTTTTTTTATTCATATCTTGGGAGTATGCATGGGTCACCGATGGGAAGATGTGGACTCCAATGATAAAAAATTAGGAAACAAATGGGATATGTCAATGAAAATAAAAAATAGGTATACTTTGGTTCATGAAAAAGTTTAACTTCGAACATGGATGAATTTTGGTGCCATTATGGCTTTGGCTACTAATTTGATTCTAAATATAGGAGTCATCCATACATTGGAATACAAGCACCTATATTTATATGGAATACAAGTGCCTCATCTATGCTCCATGGATACAGACACCCATTTTGAATGGAATATAGACATGTTACTTCAACCCACTGGATACATGTACCATCTGTTATTTGTGAATAAAAGCACCTTTATTCTAACTTTTAGGTTACTAACACCTATAAAAGAATTTTTTTAACACATAGGCATATTTTTTTTAATAATAATATAGGTGTATGCTATATATGGGGAATAGGCACCTTATGTAGAATACAGGCACCTTTAGAATTTTGTGAATATAGAAACCTTTGTGTTTGGGATCCTTTTATCTAATGGAAAGTCAACATTCACTGGATTGACACGAAGATAGGCATCTTTCTTCGATCTGAATATAGGTGCTTCCCCTTGGTTATCAATTCAACATCTACTAATTTGAACTGTATACAAACATTTTATTCCATTAGGAAATAAACACCTACACACACATCTAGCTATAAGTGCCACCCTTCTAACAGGAGGTTGGCAATTTCTTCATGCATTCAAAAGGCCCACTTTAGCCCTTTTTTGCCACTTTCTAACCCCTTTGGAATTAATTTATATTTATTGTATATTATCTATATTCAATATAATATTTTATTATTATATTTTATTATATTTATTATAAAATAAAACATAATTAACCTCATCCATTAGATTTAATCTAATATCAGCCATCCATCTTCATCAATCCATGTCACGCTTAAAGTACAATCTTAGCCTTAGGATTTTATTTAATATTAGCCACATGATAAAAAGTGTTAAGCTAAAACCCTAAAAAAACCCTAGGTTGGATTATAAATATGATCGTTTGCAAATGCTCAACCCTTGGAATGTTCTTTCCCTTGGAGATATTGTTGACTAATCCCTTGTGAAGCAAAATGTTGTAGAGCCCTGAAGATCCCATTGATTGAATCCACTTGTGAGAGCAAAATTAAACCCTAGCTTGCCATAGGACTTCCACCATTCCAGCAACTTCCACATCCATTGTCCATCAACGTTGTAATCCCCTCATCCACCACATCCTTGTCACCCCCTCGATCTGCTTATACAAATTAAATCCTCACCCGTAGGTGCCTTCTAGAGCTTTCCAAGATTGCTACAGAGCCTACTAGGTTCTCATTAGAGCTTTCCATATCTCGTAGGTGTATTCCAAAGCCTGCTAAGCTTACACTAGAGCCTTCCAAGCACTCACCAACACCTACCATCATCATCAATGTGAACCAAAGCTTTCCACATAAAATCATTAGGTGTCATTAGGGCACTTGGCCACCAAATATACAATGAAGCAATGCATCATCACCATAAATAATAAGATAAATATTTATTTTGCTATTATAGGGTGTTGTTTATTTTTACACATTCTGTTTACATAGATCTAGGGTTTTAGTTTGCATCATTAAGGGTTCACACTATGGAACCCTCATTTTTTTTCTAACAACCTTGTTATTTGTTATGTGTGTAGGGTTGAATAACATCAATCAAGAGATCATTGTATAGTTTTTGAAGCTGAAATGGCTCAAAATTAGATATCTCACAAGCCCACTCACTCTATTGGGAGTGAAGCTGTTAGGGTAAAATAAGGTAGTGTATTGCATTACACTACATAGGATTATTACATTTACTTTTCTACTAGTTACCATGAGATATTTTGTCTACTGGTTAATCAAGGTTAGTACCTAAAATATCCTAGGTTAGATATTTTAGGTTAGTGGTTGAGTTAGAACTCACTACCTAGGTTAGTAGTTAGTCTCATGCAACTCCCTATTCTATTGTTAGAGGGTAGTTAGCATTAATTACGACTATTTTGTTATTATTATATTTTATGCCCTATTTAATCCTAGACTCTCGAAAGTCTAAGGTAATGATCAATTATTATTTTATTCACATTTCATTTGTCTTGTGATTTATTTAACATTATTGGCATCAGAGCCATTTTTTTTGGCTTACCCAAAGGATGAGCTGGTGCCATTAGGCAACACTTAGCCCACCTCAATAGGTGAGCTCGTAGGCTAGAGTAGGCCCTACATTACCCAAGGCCCATGAGACCCCATCCCACGAAGGTGCATAGATCGACAACATCGATCGCATGATCTATCGACCACATAATTGATTGAGCTACATGATCCTATGTGAATGACCTCAAGGGCCGCATGATCGACCATCATGGTCAATCACCCCCTCGATGACCAAGGAGTGCATGAGCTAACATCATAGCTCTTGCTCACTCAGCTTGGGGGTAGGGAGACACGTGGCCCCTCAATGCTGGGAGTACAGAGAGGGTAGGTGTGCCCTCCCATCCTAGCTAGACCCCACATCAATATTTGCGAGGGTAGGAGGTGATGAGCACCAAAAATGCTCATATTTTCTACATATTTCTTTGATAAAAATGTGGCTATATAATAAGGATTGTGTACTTTTATGAATGATTATATAGATATTTTATATAATTATGCATGTTATCTAATTTATGTGCTTTTAGTATGTTTTGTGGAATTGCAGTTGATTTAGTTAGATTTGGAACAGTCGAGGTCCTTTTGATGGACCTGGCACTCAATTTCATTGGGGTTCAATGTAGAGAACATAGGTGCCTCCCTAAAACCAGAAGGCACCAAGGGAACAACTGCCTCCCTGTAGTCAGAAGGCACCAAACCAAAGACAAGCACCTCCCTATAGTCAGAAGGCACCAAATGAATATCAGCACCTCCCTGCAGTCGGAAGGTTCCAAACCAAAGACGAGCACCTCCCTGTAGTCGGAAGGCACCAACTAAATATTAGCACCTCCCTGCAGTCGAAAGGCACCAACTGAATATTAGTGCCTCCCTATAGTTGAAAGGTGCCAACTGAATGCGAGCACCTCCATATAGTCAGAAGGCACCAACTGAATATGAGTGCCTCCTTGCAGTCAGAAGGTGCCACTGATTCTTTGCCCATTGACCAGACTCGAAGGACGTGGACAATAGTGGCTGGTGTAGTTCCAACTCTACATCATGCAGAGCTAAATTGGAGATAACACCAATGTATCAAAATGTCTTACTGATTCCAGGCAAAGCATGAACCGAAATGAACATGCTACCATCAAAATAGAATGCCAGATGTCGATTGCATTCGCTAGACTATTCTAATTTAGTCTGGGAATAATCGATTGTTGTAACCACTTCTATAACAGAAGTTCTATGGGTGTGTTATATAAACACACGTAGATCATTCTGAGGGATATATAAAATATATGTGGAGATATAGAGATATTTAATAAAGATCCATTTTAGAGTTACATTGTAATGCATTGATAAATATATTACACTTACAGAAGTTCTAAAGCGCATGTTCGATCGGGAAGAAGCTGCTGGAGCCTGGGCCCACTCCAAGATAGTATTTCTTCCCCATTTCCTTCTTGTTTGTTTATGTTAATTAGTTTATTTCTTTCATAGGAATGTTCATTGGTTTGCTAGTTCTAGTATTTGTAGTAGATTCATTTTCAAGAATATGTACATGATTTATTTCTATAGATTTAAATTATGTTCTTCTTATGTAATTTATTGAGGAGTGCGAGAATGATTGAAAACCATCTCAAGAACACCCCTAAAATGTAGGATTAGTAGATTCACCTCTAGTGGTATTGTAGTAACCTAATTTTGACTCTTCACAAGTTTATGAAGCTCCTTGGGTTGATAATTAAATGCACGGGCATGTGACAAAAATAGGAAACCATTCACCTTGTTTGGCCTACAACATTTTGGCATCGTTGCCAGGGAAGCATCTTAATTAGATTACTTACAATACCCTAAAACCTTCTATCTGACCTTGCATGAGTTCTTAGAGAAGAAGAGGACTTGATGATCGCTTTATAAGAACTAATCCATCAGGACCTGAGTCAACCTAGCATTTTTTATTTGAGTTAGACTCACCCAACCTACCAACAGTCCATTGGAGTGAGGAACCACACTTTGTGCAAAGTGTCATCTCATCCCATAAACAAGGGGACAAACGAATCATCACAAATCCCCTGTTTAATAGGACTCCTCTAGAGGGAGCCCTATTGTGGAAGGCTATGGAGGATCAGACAATCTCGCCAGACAACCTTAGAGCATTGACTCAAAAAGTTTTAATGATCGGAAGGCCATAAACAAAACCACATTTCTTGAAAAAATGGTAAATAATTATGAAGTCTCATCTGGCTTTAGTTTCCCAATAGAGGAGAGAGGAGGAGATACCAAAATGAAAAACATATCCCCTGCTCACCTTCCGTCCTTCAAAGGACACCCGACTAAGGACCCTGACCTATTTTTATTCAAATTTGATGTTTTGTGCAGGTTTGTGGATTACAAATCAAATGCGCATAAGTTGAAATTATTTCCTTCTACATTAGATGATTCAACTCTGTGATGGTTCATCAGTCTGGGAAAAAAACACATCACCACCTAGGACTAGATGAAGACGCTCTTTCTAGAGCAATATCAAGATTTTGAGAGAGTAAGAGACTCCAGGGAGGAGGTCTTGAGCATGACACAAAGAGAATATGAGTCTCTCGAGGAGTATTGGGAGAGATTCAGCTTTAATATTCAATGGTCCCCTCACTCGAAGCTATCTGATAAGTCCCTCAAAAGCATCTTCTTAAGGGGACTTACCAATGAGTCACTGGAGGCTCTCAACATGATCTTTGGAGGTGATGTCTATCAACATGTTATGGATGAAATCAGGAAATTATGCTAGAACTACTCAAGAAGGCGAGGCAAAATCATCGCTAGGACCATGAAGGCGATTGCTTCAGTCACCAAAATAGAAATAGGCAACATGCTAGAGGATTTGAAGAGAAAAATGCTCTCATATCTAGCACTGTAGATGGATATGCTACTGTTAGAAAAGAAGAAACAAGAAAATGATGCAACATTAGCCTATTTCTACCCAAAATGTAGAGGAAGGCATGCAAAGAATGCATTTCCAGAAAACAAGGTCAGAGTATGCACAATTTGCAAGCTAAATCATAAAACTCGGTTGTGCCAACAATTGCCCAGTAACTAGGAAGCGACTGAGAGCATGGAAGCCTACTTCATAGGCAATAGGAAGAGTTGGCCATATCCCCCTATGGGGAATATACCAATCAGGATGCCATCATATGGGGGAGGGTCATACATGCACCAAGGACCCCCTCAACCACCTAATATGGGGTGGTGGGGACCATCACCCTGGACTAACGCACCCCTAGTAGCATTTCTAAATCAGCAGCCATGGATGCCATATCCATATCTTGGGCAACAGTGGAGAGGCCACAATGTGTGGAATCTGACTCCACAAAGTGCAGCTCCTGCTCACATCCAATAGAACTTACCAGTATTGCTAGTAGTGAGACCTACGTAGCTACCAGCACAATCGATAGCAAACCTAAACAATAGAGTAAATTAGTTGACATACAAAGTAGAAGGTGAGATGTACCATATGTACAATATTTAGCTTAGATTAGGTAGGCAGCTAGGAGTAGAGACACCGCCTCTGGTAGAAGATGAGGAAGAAGTGGTAGAAACTCCTCCACTGATAGAAGAGGAGGAAGAAATAGAGGAGACACCTTTGGTAGAAGAGGGAAAAGCACTTGAGAGAGCAGAGGCTCCATTTCCTAGCTAGCTGTAGGAACAAAGAAAAAAACACAACCAGAATTCGACATCTTATCGAGCTTGAAGAATCTCACGGTGACGATCCCATTATTTCAAGAAATTCGATATGTCCCCATTTACACCAATGCAATTAGAGAAATGTGTCTAAGGATACCGAGATGAAAAGCTACCCAGACTATCAACGTTGTGGGTAAACTAGCAGATCTAATTATGGGTAGAACACATCATCCAAAGTATGTAGATCCAAGCAGCCCAGTGCTGACCATAAAAATTGGAGGACATTTCCTATCCAACACATTGGTTGACCTTGAGGCAGCTATCAATGTGATGCCTCAAGAGACCATGTAGAGGTTGTAGCTCATGAACCTGAAGCCAACCATGACAGTGCTATAGTTAGCCGATCGATCAATTGTGTCACCGAAAGGGATGTTGGAAGATGTGATTGTAATAGTCAGTGCATGGGAATATCCAACCGATTTTTTAGTTTTACAAACCAAGACCAGGCTGGGTGGTTACCCACTCATTTTTGGTAGGCCATGGCTGGTAATAGCTGACACCTACATCAGCTATCGGGATGGGCTAATGACCATATCCAATGGGAAAAATGTCAAAATGCTGACCATTTCACCACCATTTCAGTCTATGGACTTGGCATAAGAACCCAGGATCACCGAGCATGGAACTATGAAGTTGTCCATAATCCATCTGGTGATGACCTTGGAGGAGGTGGCAGAAGAGGACGAGGATGATGCTATCATGGAGTTTCTCCATGGATAATCGTCCACCCCCGCACCTGGATCACTATTGACTGGCACCCAAGATCAGCACATCCGACAAATACACGTTGGGCCAAGGAGGATATTAAACATCAATAGTAGGTTGATGCCCACACAACTAGAAAAATGGGAAGAGCTTCTAGTAAAACACCAACAAGAATTTGCATGGGACTACACAAATATGCATGACATTAGCCAAAAAATATGTACCCATTAGATTTATTTAGATGACCAGGAAACTCCTAGTCAGCAACCACAGAGAAGGATGAACCAAGTAATGAAAGACATTGTCAGAGAAGAACTGCACAAACTTTTTGCTATCGAACTCATATATCCAATTTTTGATAGTGAATGGGTATCAACATTAGTGGTGGTCCCTAAGAAGAATGAGAAATGGTGGATCTGCATGGACTACCAGGCATTGAACAAGGCGACTAAGAAAGACCACTTCTCACTCATGTTCATCGATCAGGTCTTGGACACACTCTCAGGAAGAAACTACTTCTCCTTTCTAGATGGTTTCAGTGGTTACAACCAGATACAGATAGGGGAAGAATACCAAGATAAAAAAATGTTCACCTATCCATGGGGAATGTTTGCCTATAAGGTATTGCCTTTTGGACTGTGCAATGCACTGGCCACCTTTCAAAGAGCGATGCTTAGCATATTCTCTGATATGATAGGAGACGGGGTGGAAGTATACATGGACGACTTCATCGCCTATGGATAAACCTTCGAAGATGAAATGACAAATCTAGAAAGAGTGCTCGACAGGAGCAAGGAGAATCATTTGTCCCTAAGTAATGAAAAATGTTTTATGATGATGCAAGAAGGCATCGTGTTGGTACACCACATCTCTGCGAAAGGAATAAAAGTAGACAAGAGGAAGATTGAGGTCATTAGAGACCTACCTAGCCCCAGAATGCAGAAGGAGGTAAGAAGTTTCCTTGGATCAGTCAGGTACTACCGACGATTTATCACCAAATTTAGTAAGATTGCCAAACCACTGCACACCTTACTTTCTAAGGACATAGAGTTCAATTGGATGGGAGAATATGAAGAAGCGTTCCAATTGTTGAAATAAAAATTGATATCTGCATCGATCTTGAGAGGACCGAATTGGGCCATACCATTCCATATTTACTACGATGCATCTAACGGTGTGATCGGAGTAGTCCTCGGGTAGAAATATGGCAAAGAATTTTACGCCATCTATTATGTCAGTAAAAACTTGGTGGGAGTAGAGCTCAACTATACAGTGATAGAAAAAGAATTCCTCGTAGTTTTCCATGCAATAAACAAATTCTACCACTATATAACGGGATACAAGGTCTCCATTCATACGGACCACGCGACTATCAGGTATCTGATGAGCAAGCCAGACATTGGTGGTAGAATTATCAGATGGCTATTGCTATTGCAAGAATTTGACATCACTATAGTCGATAAACCGGGAAATGACAATGTCATGGCAGATTTTCTATCTAGATTGATATCAGTAGATCATCAAGCAGTGGAAGATCAGTTTTTGGATGAACATCTGTTCGCTATTAGTGAAAAAATTCCATGGTATGCAGACGTAGACAATTACTTGGCCACCGAAAAGACCTCACCTGCTCTCTCCTATCGAGAAAAGCAGGAGGTCATAGAGAAGAGCGCATCATTTCTTTGGATGGATGGTCTCCTATTTAAAATAGGATGGAACCAAATTATAAGAAGATGCGTAGCAGAACAAGAGTTTTTAGAAGTGCTCAAGGCATGTCACGATGAGCCATGCGAAGGACACTTTGCAGGGAAACAAATTGCCTACAAAATCCTACAGACTAGGTATTTTTGGCTCACTCTGTTCAAAGATGTGGCAACGTATACCAGCAATTGTGACGAGTGCCATAGTATGGGTAGACCAACCCATCGGGATGAAATGCCCTTGCAACCCCAGGTACACTTGGAACCTTTTGATAAATGGGGCATGGACTTTGTGGGACCATTCAATCCACCTTTGATGGGAAGGAGGTTTATTTTGGTCTACATGGATTACGTCACCAAATGGGTGGAAGTGCAGGCATTAAGGGACTCAAAGGAAATAATGGTCATCGATTTCTTATTTTCCCACATTTTCACATGATTTGGGGTTCCTCGAGAGATAACAACAGACCAAGGGCCCCAATTCACCTCCAAATTGATTGAGGAGATGATGGAGCAGTATAGAGTTTGGCACAAAAAAACCACGCCCTACCATCCGTAGGCAAACGGGTAAGTAGAAGTGACAAAAATTGAGATAGAAAACATCCTGACCAAAACCATGCAACAACACAAGAAATATTGGGCCACACGGTTGCCGGAGGTAGTTTGGGCATACAACACCACATGGAAATCCACCATAGGATGCACACCTTTCCAACTGGTCTATGGGAAAAATGCGATGATGCCCATCGAGTTCAAAATCAAAACTTTGAGGACGGCTTAAAAATTAAATTTGAGCTTGGAAAAAGCTCAAAGATAGAGGATTCGCCAGCTAGATCAACTAGACAAAATACGACTGGATGCTTTGTAGAGGACAGAGATTATACAGAAGCAGAGAAAGAAGTGGCATGATAACCATATGAAGCTAAAGAAGTTCCAGGTAGGGGAATGGGTACTATTGTATGATTCTCAGTTCCAAGAAAGGAAGGGCAAACTTATGCAGAGGTGGATGGGGCATATGAGGTGGAAAAGCTCATTAGGAATGGGGCGGTGCACGTTAAGACAATTGACCGCAACAAAACCATGTTCACAGTCAATGGCCATCGACTATGCCCCTATAATATGTCTGAAACATTACAGGTGGAATCTAGAGTAGGCGTGGGGGAGACCCCATCTTGCTAGATCTAGACCGAACTCTCATAGGTGAAATAGTGGGCCTGAAATATAGTTTTTTTTAATGTGTGTTTTTGCAGGGACGACGCCCACATGCAAGCTGTAGGCATCCTAATCCAGGGACTAACAGGCACAGAACGCATCTAACTGCCTTTATTTTCCTTTATTTTTTGGTTTTTTTTTGTAGGTGGAGGACCTGACAGCACGAGGGGTAGGTATCTAGGAAACCAAGCCTGATTCAGCTCAGTATTCCAACATCGGCTTGTAGGTAGAATTTGGGCAACATGAAAAAACTGGGAAGGCTTGATCACCCTTTTTCCAGTCAAGTCGCCATCCAGAAGAAGGTGCCTTATTGTAGTCAAATCGCCATCTAGAAGAAGGCACCTTACGATAGTTAGAAGGTGCCAAAGTCTAGAAGAAGGTGCCTTACGATAGTCAGAAGGTGCCAAGTCTAGAAGAAGGCACCTTATGGTAGTCAAAAGGTGCCAAGTCCACCAGAAGGTGCCTTACAACAGTTAGAAGGTGCCAAGTCTAGAAGAAGGGGCCTTACTGCATCTAGAAGGCACCAAGTCCACAAGAAGGTGCCTTACCGCACCTGAAAGGTGCCCATATAGAAGAAGGCACCTTACTACATCTGGAAGGCACCAAATAGGAAGATAGCGCCTTCCACCTATGAAGTTCAAAAATAAAAAAATAAAAAATAAAATAAAATAAAAATAATAAATAAAATACATATGTAGGCGCCTTCCATGGCAAGAAGGTGCCAAATCTTAAAAAAAAAAAAAAAAAAAAGGAGCCAGCCGAAGGCACCTTCAAACATCAAGAAGGCGCATTCATCCAGTCGAGGCGCCTTCCAACATCAGGAAGGCGCATTAGCCAAATATGCCTTCCAACATTAGGAAGGCGCATTCATCAAGATGAATGCCTTCCAACATTGGGAAGGCACGAACCAGAAGGAGGCACCTCCCACATTGGTAAGACGTATGTAGGAAAAAGCACCTCCCAGCCAATCAGAAGCTCCTCCCTGTAGCTGGAAGGCGCATTCGTTCGACGAAGAGCACCGACAACGTTGGAAAGGTGCTACAAGGGCACCATCCACATGGGGAAGGTATTGGACACCTCAGGCAGAATGAAGCATCACATGAATCAACGACATCAAATGACCACACCCCTCCCTCGTGTCACAAGTCAACAAATTAGTGGCTACCATGACAACTGGAATGCCGAATCAGGTACGCGCATACTAAATCAAATTTTTTATATAATTATTTATAAATACATAGTACAAAAAAATACCACCATCATAGAGATCATATCCCCCTAAAGCTAGAAATGCGTGCCAATGATAGGGAACCTTCCATAACTGCTAGGGTTAGGCATATTTTCTATAAGAAGGTGCCTTCCTACAGAAGGAAGGACAAAAAAATATATAGCATCGGAAGGTGCCATGGGAGGAAGGTCCAAGAACCATGCGATCAAGAAGAATGAGACCAATGATACTAATGGAATCAGAGGGGCAGTGAAGACCCAATTCAAAGCTAAGGGGTGGCTTGAATACTGCACCCTAGTCAGTTAGGGCCAGGATGTGGAGGCAGCTAGAGAATTTGCCACCTCTTTGAGGGGCGATGTGGCCCAAGTATGAGGGGTGGAAATTCTAGTCACCCCTGAGTTCATCTCATAGGCGACTGGATTGCCTCTCATGGGGGAATGTGCATACAAGGGCGAAGTGCTAAAGCTATACACCGAAATACTACTTCCAGGAGGAGATGTGCAGATAGACAGGGAGGGGTTACTCAAAAATAGTCTCCCCATGAATATACGAAATATGTTTGAGCAGATTGCTTGATTCTTCACATGCACAGGGAAGTATACCCATCTGAACATTAATCATGTGCACTTCCTCAATCACCTAGTGCATGGGAGGAAATTAAATATACCCTTCTATCTGGTGACTAATTTGAAAGATGAAGCAGATTGGTACTAGAAGGGGGCACCGTCCACCTTAGCCCACCATGGGCTGATATCGGCATTGGTCCACCACGCAGAAGCACAAAGATAGAATCATGATGTAGAGGCAGATGGCGGTAAAATAGAGCAACACAATGTGGTTGCCAAATTAGGGCAAGGTGAAGCATCCCCTATAGAGGAGATAGCAGACATCGGGCAATCAACGTCACCCTACTTTCCAAGAAGGATAGAGCAGTCACCGGTGCCCGAAGACATAGAAGATAGAGGGCATTCCCCAGTGCTCGAGTATGAGGAGGAAGAAGTGCCACTCGCTGGTGGTGAGGATGAACCAATCCCTAGGAGGAAATATTTGTGGTGATTCCTATTGATATAGGAAGAACAGAGTGACCCAGAGATAGACGTTGCTACCCAAACCCTCCAAGAATTAATGAACCAAAGCCCACGGAATGAAGGAACTTTTAGGGGTAATGACCAGATCGATGCGGCCTTGGAGGAGGTGCTCGACTGGAAAACCGATTGCTGGATGGCACAACAGACTCTGGAAGATTTCCAAGACTAGCATAAAAGGGAATTGGAGGAAAGGGATAGATGAATCACTCAGCTCGAGCAGCTGGTCCAGCAATTGCAGGAGGAAAATCAAATTCTCCAAGACAGAGGAACAACAAGACAAGAGGTGGCCACTAAGACTGATTGGGAAGAAGAAGTGCCGATGAACTCTCCCACATCCACCGAACGAGTATTCTCTTTGGGGGAGATTCGATCAAATGCCCAACAAAGCATCCTAGAGACAGGGGAGGATTCCTCTATTTTAAGGGGTGAAAAGGAAAGAAGTCCTACGATGCCACCTATCATTTTCCTGAGTGACATAGAGCAGGACGAAGGTCTCCAGAAGCAGATAAGACCAGAGGATATGGAGGACCTCCCCAAGCCTGACGAAGGAGAAGATCCTGAGGGGTCGACACTAGGTAGACAGGAGAACGAAGGATCACCCTTAGAGATAGCAGCACAGTCGATCCTTC
Organism: Wollemia nobilis; assembly: GCA_028583015.1. Taxonomy (NCBI): domain Eukaryota; kingdom Viridiplantae; phylum Streptophyta; class Pinopsida; order Araucariales; family Araucariaceae; genus Wollemia; species Wollemia nobilis. The sequence goes on along the minus strand of JAQPPZ010002832.1, from coordinate 9,888,596 downwards.
GAAGTAAAGAGAAGTCCCCAAAGAAAGAAGAGACCCCAATCCAAGCCACCACATTTTCTATAGAGGCCAAGGCAAAGAGGTCCAGGACGGCTTGATAGAAGGCAAAAATGACCTTTGTCGAGTCAGAGGAGGACGAATAGGACATGTAGCTATTCGTCGAGAGACAAAAATATTTTGAGCAGCTGTGCAACGAAATGAAAGTAGCCAAGGAGGCCAAGAAGGCATCCTTGAGGGTAAAAGGAGATTCTGGCATCTGCGTCAATCTGGCAAAATACAACCAGTTTTGGGACATCTATGGTTCATCCCAAGGGTGGCCTTCCATGATGAGGAGGTACTTGGAATGGTGGGGAGTATATGGGCCACAATTGGAGGCCGCTGCCATTGCAAAGGAGAATGTAGGGCTTACCCCTAAAGTGGCTGGATTATACAAGGCCCAAGTGGTGCCTTCCAAAGAGGATAACTCAGATGTCCCTTTGGCAATGGTCAAACCTCCAGACGCTGACCTCTGGCAAGCTGTAGAATCTACATTTCAATCGGCAGGATCAACGTTGTCTAGGCCACCACTAGTAGCAGCCAGAACAAGAAGGGGACAATTGACAACCATAGTTTCCCATAGGCACAGACGAACCACACCTTCACATGCCAACATGAAAATATAGACATGGGCCACAGGGGCAGCCGAATCCTCCAAGATATGGTGACAATGAAAATTCATAGGGCTACCTACAGCTTGGATGCCACGAGGGCGTGGCATATGTTAGGCATGGTGGGATGATGAGCACCATAAATGCTCATATTTTGTACATATTTCTTTGATCAAAATGCGGCTGTATAATAAGGATTGTGTACTTTTATGAATGATTATATAGATATTTGATATAATTATGCGTGTTATCTAATTTGTGTGCTTTTAGTATGTTTTGTGGAATTGCAGTTGATTTAGTTAGATTTGGAACAGTCGAGGTCCTTTTGATGGACCTGGCACTCAATTTCATTGGGGGTCAACGTAGAGAACATAGGTGCCCCCCTGCAACCAAAATGCGCTAAGGTAACAAGCACCTCCTTGCATTCAGAAGGTGCCAAATCAAATACGAGCGCCTCCCTACAGTCGAAAGGCACCAATTGAATATCAATGCCTCCCTGCAATTGAAAGGTGCCAAACCAAAGACAAGCACCTCCCTGTAGTCGAAAGGCACCAACTGAATATTAGTGCCTCCATGCAGTCGGAAGGCACAAACTAAATATCAATGTCTACCTATAGTCAGAAGGTGCCAACTGAATACGAGCACATCCCTATAGTCAAAAGGCACCAACTGGATGCGAGCACCTCCTTGTAGTTGAAAGGTGCCAACTGAATGCGAGCGCCTCCTTGCAGTCAAAAGGTGCCACTTATTCTTTGCTCGTTGACCAAACTCGAAGGACGTGGATAGCAACGGCTGGTGTAGTTCCAACTCTACGTCATGTAGAGATAAATTGGAGATAACACCAATGTATCAAAACATCTTACTGATGCCATGCAAAGCACAAACCAAAATGAACACGCCGCCATCAAAATAGAATGCTAGACATTGATTACATTCGCCAGATTGTTCTAATTTAGTCTAGGAAGAATCGACTATTATAACCACTTCTGTAACAAAAGTTCTATGGGTGTGTTATATAATCACACATAGATCATTCTAAGGGATATAGAAAATATATGTGGAGATATAAATATATTTAATAAAGATCCATTTTAGAGTTACATTGTAATGCATTGATAAGTATATTATAGTTACAAAAGTTCTAAAGCGTGTGTTCAATCGGGAAGAAGTTGCTAGAGCCTGGGACCACTCCAAGACAGTATTTCTTCCCCATTTCCTTCTTGTTTGTTTATGTTAATTAGTTTATTGCTTTCATAGGAATGTTCATTGGTTTTCTAGTTCCAATATTTGCAGTAGATTCATTTTCAGGAATATGTACATGATTTATTTCTATAGATTTAAATTATGTTCTTCTTACGTAATTTATTGAGGAGTGTGAGAATGATTGAAAACCATCTCAAGAACACCCTCAAAATGTAGGATTAGCAGATTCACCTCCAGTGGTATTGTAGTAACCTAATTCTGACTCTTTACAAGTTTACAAAGCTCCTTGGGTTGATAATTAAATGCACGGGCATGTGACAAAAATAGGAAACCATTCACCTTGTTTGGCCCACAACAGGAGGCCCTCTGATCTATGATCTAACAATAATCACTCGCTTGGTGATATGTGGCACTATCTGGTGCCCTGGACCTCTAGAATACATGCAACTCGAGGTGCCACCTAGACCAACTGCATGGCATTGCCACCTCAATGTTGACTAGGTGACACATGGCACTCAAGCCACATGCCACATAGACCCTGACAGGATGTAGACTAGACCGAACAGATGCAGACATGTGGCACATAGGCCACATGCCACCTGGACATGACTGGACTGGACACATGGTAGAAAACCATTGGACATTGATGCAGATGCAAATGACACATGGACCCCCCTTGCCATGCCATATGGATGATAGCAAAAGGAGGGCCCAAACCCGATTACCCAAAGGCAATCATGAGCAAGTTTGCTCATTGAGGCCTTTAAAGACCTTTTGCATCCACTAATAGAAACTTACAAGAAAATTAAACACTAATGGAAACTTATAGGAAAATTAATTTAATTTATCAAACACATGATTGAAAGGAAATTGCAAAAAAATAAACTCTTACAAAATTTTATAAAGCAAGAAATTGCTGGAAATAAACACACTATGCAGAAATAAATAAAGCAAGAAAACACACTTGCAAAAGTAAAAGAATACAAAATAAATAGCATAAATGATAGTATAAAATTGGAGGAGGAATACTACCTAGAGTGGGCCTAGGCTCCTGTAGATGTCTGCCTAACTAATTCGCACGATCACTCTTCCAAACACACAAATGAAAAAAACACTCGAGACTTTTATTGACAATAATGTAGTAAAAAATATTTGTTTAGGTTCGAGATTATTCACTTCAAGGGTGGCCTATTTTTTATACCAAATGTGGCCATTCTCTATTGCAAATTTAGACTGTGATAAAATTAAGCACTTTAACATGATTTTCTATGGCAAGCACATTCACAATTTAACTAAACATGTAATAAAAGAGCAGACATGCTAAAATTAATCATTTTGAGGTAACTATAGCACACTCTCTATTTTATAGCAATATTTATATGAATTTATGCATGGTATTCAAGTCAATAGTTAATGCACACTTTATTATATCAAATTTAAGCGTTATTCGACCTATCTCTAGAATACAAACACCTTTCCAGCCTATCATTGAGATAAAAGAACCATGTATAGGCCTTTTCTATTTTTCTATGAATTGCTATTATTTTCTACCATAGACGGTTAAGTTCTCACTTTGTCATTGAAATATAGGCACCTTCCAACCTATCACTAGAAATGAGACACCTTCCTATCATTGGAAATCATGCACCTACCTATCACTATAAGTCAAGAACCTTCCTATCGCTAGAAGTCAGGCACCTTCCTATCACTGGAAGTCGGTCACCTTATATCCTATAACTGGGATAAATAATCATGCCTTAGCAAATTTAGATGTTTTCCAACATCGTTGTCTCTGCCAAGCTATACATCATTCCTTTAAGCACATTACACATGTGCCAATGCCAAGTCCATGTGGGACCTTGACTAAAAGGTGCAAAAAAAGTAATAAAATACTGCATCTACACATATTTTCCACTAAAAACATCCATTAATCATAATACATCATTTTCTATTAAATACATACAATAATTTCATAAAAAATACATTTCTAATATAATTTCATAAAAAATAAATTGTAGATGAATTGTTTCAACCAAAGCCCATAAGGGGGGCGGAGGTCCAAATTTCAAATATTTGGCCTCACCAAACTGAACACTTGTCCATTTCTTGGTGCTTTCAGTGGCATAAAAGGTTTAAAATTATTGTGACATGGTGGTTATAGGGGCAGACTGCAAAAAGATCTGTGTGGCATCTTCTGAGGTGGACAACACAAAATACTATGGTGGCCATAAAAAGCTAGATAGCCTATCCGAATTCATGGTGGCTACTAATTCCACCATGTGTATATATATATAATAATTCCACATAATTATACCATAAAAAAATACAAAAATGAGCATTTTTTGTGCTTATCATCCCTCCATGCCCAATTATTGACATGTCCTTATGGAGCCTATTGTTGATAATCCCCTATTTTAGTAATAACTTTCTAGTAATCTATATTCCTATGCTTTCTTTATTTGGTTGTGGCTTTCTCTCTTTTTTTGTTGTGCTTTCATTTACCACACTATTATGATTGGTTGGAACCTGCTCCTATTTTTGGTGCCTTTTGGTGTTGACTGCGCCTTAGAGGCTAGCTGGGTCCTTCCTCTATTTCAGGATTCTTCTTATACTGACCCTACCTGCCTATATTTTTGTCTCCATAGAATCCTGTGAGTGTGGTGGAATCCTTTTGAAATGCTGGTTCATCTTGCTTCTAGTAGTGATAATTTATAGGAAGTCATTATGTAGTGTAAAACATTGGCATATCCCATGATAAAAATCGATATGTGTCATTCATTTGGGTTTTCAACAATTTTACTATTTTTGGGTCTAGTATCACGTATTCTATACCATTCCCTTCATCATTGTTAGGGGTAAAATTTTTAGGTGTTTTGCTCACAGATGGCATCATTGAATCATTTTCATAGATCCCCATTTTCTAAAAATATTCTTGCATTTTTTATGGGTGCACATTCTTAGAACCATACAAGTCCAAAATTGTTCTGGCCTAGTCTGGTTAATATTTACACTTGGCTATCTAGGAATTCATTTGTGAGTCTTTATCTCTTTCTTAGCCATCTTAAATACTTACTTAATCTTCTAGAATTGCTCTTAGTGGCTGGTGAAGGCTTGCATGGGTGCAACCCATTTGTCATCTAATTTTAAATCTAGTTGTGCCTTCTTTTGTTGGGGTGTCCTCCTAGCCCCAGTATTTGGCCTCCTCTATGGCAACCTCTAGGCCTTAGCTTTGGGCTAAAATTTCTATGTAGGTCTCAAGGATTTTAAATAAACTATAGTTTCCATTAGACCAATCACTAACTTTCTCTGTGGAGGTGGTATCTATTGGACCTTTGAAGATTTTTTATCTTACACATCATGGTCCATCAGCGTGTTATTAGGATGTTTGATTGTGGGTTGTGCATTAGATTGACCAATCATGGTGTGGTCAACCAATGGTTGACTAGTTGACCATGTAGCCATTAAGGGGTCAACTAACTCCTATGATCCATCTACATCATGTTTCTTAAACTGTCTTGTAGCTAATTGGATAGCAGGATTGTGTTCAAGTGATTAGTCAATAGGTTGAGTGGCGTCCACCTATGTTGTAGACTTCTTAGCTAACTAGGCAATCCTTTCTTGGTATACTATTAGCTATCCAACTATTTGGGTATCCACAAAAGTTTTTGTTGAGTCCTCAACCATGTTGTCCACAATATCGATTATAAGGGGTCCTTACTATGAAATAGGGCTCCCCTATTCTTGGAAAATAGCCATCACAAGAGATTCTAATTGATTCTCTATTTATGGAAATTGGATGTCTAATGCCCTCTTGGAATAAAAATTAAATACTAATGTAGATTCAATTTTCTCCTCTATGTCAACGAAAGATATTTTTTGGTCCATGGCCCAGTCAGTTTGTACAATCACATCAACTCTATCTTTTTTTATGGCTAGCAAAAATGAAATCCTATCTTCCAATTGCTGCACTATATCCCTTAGCTATTATAGAGTGTCATTTAATTCATGTTTCCTCCATATAGCATCTCATAGAGACTCTTTGAACTTGACCTACTCTTTATATTTCTCTTCCTACTAGGAGGCTTGCTCCTTCATGCTTTTTAATTAACCTTAGAGATATTCATTTGGAGCATCATGGTAGGGTGCTTCACTAGTGGCCATACACTACAATACCTGGATGCCAATTCATGTTCTATAATATGGTTTTCATACTTCCTTTATGAACTATAGTCAACTAGGTACTCCATCACTACTCTTATCCTCATCACTAGTGGTGACATTACCCAAAATGGACTAGAAACGACCTGTTTTACCTCCCAATTTAAATGTTGGGAGACAAGTGATGAAATTGCCCATGATGGGCTTGATTCATCCTATCCTACCTCCCTTGTATAATATCTATTTTTGGAGGTAGATGCTTCTACCACATCATCCCTTTTTATCTTCCTATCAAGTACCGACTGATGGTGAAGTAGCAACCTCTTCATCTTCCTACTACTTACTGGCATATTCTATAACAACATATTCTTTGATGGATGATGAAATCCTATGTGCCTCAACATATTGAATTAGGGTTGAAATCAACCTGTGATGCCCTAATTTCATCATTGTTCCTACCTAATACCTAATAGCCTCATCCTTTAGGGCACACATTAGGTAATAGGAGACATTAATGTAATCCCCATGTAGTATGCGATTGAGAAACCAAAGGCGTTTGGCATTCAACCACAAATACTTACCAGTGTAAGTGAAAAACCATACCACTTGCTCAAATAATTTCCTCCATAGGTTCAAGATATACTATTTTAACAATGTGAACCACGTTATTTATGTCATGGGCTGCTCAAAAATTATTTGCATGCAATGCCCCACACTATCATATTTATATGTCTGGTATCCAGTGTATGGGAGGCCGGTAACATCTGAAATGTATACCTCTATGGTTGGTATGACTAGACTGCACATCTGCACTACATCATCATTCATAGAGGCTATAATTTGTGCATCTCCTCAAAATCTTGATTCTAGCTAACTAGGAAGTAGTAGCCCATACATCCAATAGCCTCAAACTAGTCCTTGACAAAACCCATTATGCCTAAGAGATCCTTGAGCACATTTTTATTGAGGGTATGATTAGTCAAAGGTCCTCTCATTGTGTCATTAGCTTTATTATAGATTCTTTGTGTTGCAAATAAACACTATTTTGTAGTTTAAAACATGCTAAAGCATGCAATTGTATCCATGCATATAGGGCACCTATCTTCCCATAATCAATAGTAATTAGTAGTATCTGTATAATTAATTATTATATCATATGCCAAATTTAGATGGGTACCATTACAACCTCCTTTATTACACCCTATTGGTACCACATGGTAGTTTGGATATTTTGGGGTTGCATGATTGTACAATCATTTCATGGGGTATGTGCTAGTATCTTACATGGAAATTGTTTCTTTATGATAATCATGCACGCACATAACAAAAAATCAATACATACCTAGGTGGTTTTTCGTGAATCATGATATGCAAATATCGATGGTGCAATATGATTTGATAGATGTGTTACAACAATGTCTTCGAGATGAATGAATGGTGTGCATTTTTTTATGTGGGGCAATCACATCAAAATAATATCATTGGGTACCATATTTTTATTAATCTTGAGGCCTTATGCAAAAATTGAAGAAAACATGAATAATTTATTTTACCATGGGATGACACGTGTCCCCCTTGGTAGTTTATTTATTCATATATTGGGAGTATGCATGGGGCACCGATGGGAAGACGTGGACTCCAATGATAAAAAATCAGGAAGCAAATGGGATATGTCAATGAAAATAAAAAATTGGTATAATTTTGTTCATGAAAAAGTTTAACTTCGAACATGGATGGATTTTGGTGCCATTATGGCTTTGGCTACGTATTTGATTCTAAAGATAGGAGTCATCGCTACATTGGAATACAAGAACCTATATTTATATGGAAGACAAGTGCCTCATCTCTGCTCCATGGATACAGGCACCCATTTTGAATGGAATACAGGCATGTTACTTCAACCCACTAGATACAGGTACCATATGTTATTTGTGAATACAAGAACCTTTATTCTAACTTTTAGGTTACTAACACCTATAAAAGAATTTTTTTAACACATAGGCACCTTTTTTTTAATAATAATATAGGTGTCTGCTATATATGGGGAACAGGCACCTTATGTAGAATACATGCACCTTTAGAATTTTGTGAATATAGGAACCTTTGTGTGTTTGGGATCCTTTTATCTAATGGAAAGTCAACATTCACTGGATTGACATGAAGATAGGCATCTTTCTTTGATCTGAATATAGGTGCTTCCCCTTGGTGATCAATTTAACATCCACTAATTTGACATGTATACAGGCATTTTCTTCCATTAGGAAATAAACACCTACACACACATCTAGCTATAAGTGCTACCCTCCTAACAAGAGGTTGGCAATTTCTTCATGCCTTCAAAAGGCCCACTTTAGCCATTTTTTTCCACTTTATGACCCCTTTGGACTTAATTTATATTTATTTTATATTATCTATATTCAATATAATATTTTATTATATTTATTATAAAATATATATATTTAAACCCAATTAACCTCATCCATTAGATTTAATCTAATATCAGCCATCCATCTTCATCAATCCATGTCACACTTAAAGTACAATATCAGCCTTAGGATTTGATTTAATATTAGCCACATGATAAAAAGTGTTAAGCTAAAACCCTAAGAAAATCCTAGGTTGGATTATAAATAGGATCATTTGCAAATGCTCAACCCCTGGAATGTTCTTTCCCTTGGAGATATTGTTGAATAATCCCTTGTGAAGAAAAAGGTTGTAGAGCCTTGAAGATCCCATTGACTGAATCCACTTGTGAGAGCAAAATTAAACCCTAGCTTGCCATAGGACTTCCACCATTCTAGCCACTTCCACATCCATCCTCCATCAACATCGTAATCCCCTCATCCACCACATCCTTTGCACCTCCTTGATCTGCTTCTACAAATTAGACCCTGACCCATAGGTGCCTTCCAGAGCTTTCCAATATTGCTACAGAGCCCACCAGGTGCTCATTAGAGCTTGCCATATCTCATAGGTGTATTCCAAAGCCTGCTAAGCTTACGTTAGAGCCTTCCAAGCACTCACCAGCACCTACCATCATCATCAATGCGAACCAAAGCTTTCCACATAAAATCATTAGGTGTCATTGGGGCACCTGGCCACCAAATATACAATGAAGCAATGCATCATCACCATAAATAATAAGGTAAATATTTATTTTGTTATTATAAGGTGTTGTTTATTTTTACACATTTTGTTTACATAGATCTAGGGTTTTAGTTTGCATCATTGAGGGTTCACACTATGGAACCCTCATTTTTTTTCTAACAACCTTGTTATTTGTTATGTGTGTAGGGTTGAATAACATCAATCAAGAGATCATTGTATAGTTGTTGAAGTTGAAGTGGCTTGAAATAATATATCTCACAAGCCCACTCACTCTATTGGGAGTGAAGTTGTTAGGGTAAAATAAGGTAGTGTATTGCATTACACTACATAGGATTATTACATTTACTTTTCTACTAGTTACCATGAGATATTTTGTCTACTGGTTAATCTAGGTTAGTACCTAAAATATCCTAGGTTAGATATTTTAGGTTAATGGTTGTGTTAGAACTCGCTACCTAGGTTAGTAGTTAGTCTCATGCAACTCCTTATTCTATTGTTAGAGGGTAGTTAGCATCAATTATGACTATTTTGTTATTATTATATTTTATGCCCTATTTAATCCTAGAATCTCAAAAGTCTAAGGTAATGATCAATTATTATTTTATTCACATTTCATTTGTCTTGTGATTTATTTAACATTATTGGCATCAAAGCCATTTTTTTTGGCTTGCCCAGAGGATGAGCTGGTGCCATTAGGTGACACTTAGCCCACCTCAACAGGTGAGCTCACATGCTAGAGCAGGCCCTGCATTACCCAGGGCCCATGAGACCCCAGCCCAAAAAGGTGCACAGATCGACAACATCGACTGCATGATCTATCGACCACATAGTCGACCAAGCTGCGTGATCCTATGTGAACGACCTCAAGGGTTGCATGATTGACCATCATTGTCAACTGCCTCCTTGATGACCAAGATGCACACAAGTTAACATCTTAGCTCTCGCTCACTCGTCCTGGGGCCAGGAAGACATGTGGCCCCCCAAGGCTGGGAGTGCAGAGATGGTAGGTATGCCCTCCCATCCTAGCTGGACCCCACATCAATATTTGCAAGGGTAGGAGGCCCTATGATCCATGATCTGACAACAATCACTCACTTCATGACATGTGGCACTATCTGGTGCCCTGGACCTCTAGACTGCATGCACCTCAAGGTGCCACCTAGACCAAATGCATGGCATCACCACCTTAATGCTAGCTAGGTGACACATGGCACTCAGGCCATATGCCAGATAGATCCTAACTGGATGTAAACTACACTGGACAGACATAGACACATGGAAAATAGGCCACGTGCCACCTGGACCTGACTGGACTGGACACATGGTGGAGAACCATTGGAGGCTGACGCAGACACATGACACGTGGACCCCCCTTTCCAAGCCACATGGATGACAAAAAAAGGAGGGCCCAAACCCGATCACCTAAAGGCAATCACAAGCAAGTTTGCTCGTCGAGGCCTTTAAAGACATTTTGCATCCACTTTCGGATGCATGTAGGATAATTCCCATTGCATCCTCAAAGAAACCATGCAAGTTCAAACCTAAATCCATCGCTTGTTTTGTTGGCTAGGGTGGGGGCCTTAGCACAACGGAGATCCACTATCGAGTCCCCATGGTGCATGAAGGAAAGAGTTTTTTTTCTTTGTTTTTTTTGAGTGGATCGCCATAGAGGAGATAAGATTGAGCGGAGGTGGAGTTGTTTCAAATAGCTCGATATTGCAGTTGGCTTGGGCAGCTAGCTAGCATAGTCGAGACCACGGATCGAACCCCCTACATGCCTCAAATAGGTTTTTGCGAATAAAAACTTTATTTTTTCAAGTTTTCTATGGTTTAAAGCATATTTAAAATATTTGTTTTTGATTATTTTTATAAATTTTCTTTAAATTGGCCTAAAAATTTCAATTTTTAACCAAATTGGACAATTTTTTTTCCCAATTATTTTTAAAATTATAGAATTTTCATCCAAAACTTGTATTTTTTTGCTTTCTAAAACCTAGAAACCTGAAAATTCACATATAATTTAGCCCTAAAAGTTCCTAAAACCATTGATGTTTTTCTTCTCAAAAATGAAAACACAAGGCAAATAGGAACCTCTTTTTGGCAAATTTTAACACAAAACCTGCTTCAACAATTTTTTTGTTGCAATAAATTCATCAGAAGTTCTTCAGTTTTCTTAATTTTTTTTTGGAGATATAAGACATAGAACTCAAAATTTCTATTGCAAAATACATATCATGCCATGATTTAGGGAGCATCAAAAGTCATCTCATTTTTCTCAAAACAACAAATTATTGCTTTTGTTCTCTCCTTCAAGAAAGGGGGCATAAAAACATAAAATAACAACCTTCTTTTTGTTGTCAAAATTTGATATCAAAACCATTTTTTTGCTCCTTCATGATAAATTGTTGAAGACAGAACCAAAGTCGTGTGTCGATTGGTCTGGAAGCCTTTCAAACATGGGTCGTGTGTCGACTTGTCTTGAAAGGAGTGCCCAATTTTTTTTTCAATTTTGTAAAACATTAAGGGAGGATAGAAATAATTTTGTTGATTCTATTATTTCCAAAATTGTAAAGAACAAGGGGGGATTTTCAAAAAGTATGAAAGGTGAAATCTCGATTGTACTCGACACCTTTCTCAAGCATTGACTTATACTAGGTGCATTTTCAGTTGAATCCGACACCTAGAATGACAATAATGTGGGTTGCTCTCATGTTTTGATTATTTGCACTAACACTCATTTTTATTATGTGCACTTAAACATTTAGATACAAAATTTGTAGAAGCATTTCACAAAACTCATATTTCACTCCAAAATGTGCTACACTTTGCACAGGTTGAACAACAGTCAATTTTTTTTTTACCCCCTCCAAAGGTCAAAATTCAAACACACCTTGATTACCTCTCTTTTTTTGGCTTAATTTCCTCCAACTTCTCATCCTTCTTGAAGGGTGTTAAGGTAGGTGCCATTAAATATCCTAGAGAGAACAATCAGAAGTTTGTCAACCAATTCCTTTTTTAATTTGCTCTATCTTGTTTGGCTTAATTTCCTCCAACTTTTTCATCCCTTGTTAAGGGTGTTAAGGCATGTGCCATTAATTATATTATAGAGGCAAATTGAAAACATCTTCCATATCCTCTTTTTAGGGTATAGTTCAAGATACAAACATATTAGTCCTATCAATTTAAAACCTTCACCATGGCTATGATACACAAGTATCTAACTAAGAGCCAACTGCTCAAAGGTTCAAATTATTTAGCTTGGAAGACTAAGATGAAAGCTATCTTAAATATAGAGGATTTGTGGTCAATAGTGGATGGAAGTGTAACTAGACCTCAATCAGTTGGAGCAGATCAAATAGAATTTGATAAGAAGGATAAGAAACTATCCTTAATTATCTTGCTAGCTATTACTGATGATAGCCAACCTCATATCAGTGAAGCTAAGAATGGTAAGGAGGCATGGGATGCCTTAAAAACCATATTTCAAGGAAAGAATAAATTAATGATTCTTAATATCCAAACACAACTTCATACTCTTCATATGAAATTAGGAGAAGCAGTAGAGCTATTCCTTTAGAGAGTCACAAAATTGAAAACAAAACTGCAATCCTTAGGAGAAAAAGTGGAAGACCAAGTCTTGACCTCTATCATTTTGAGGACTCTTCTAGACTCCTACAAAACATTGATAACTTCACTACAAGTCTCTGGAAGGGTAGTGACTTTTGTTGATTTGATAAATTTACTTCAAACAGAAGAAGCTAATCAACTCCAACGAGATGAGGCATCCAATAAATATGATCATTGACAAATTATTAACACCTTTGAGAGAACTTGATTAACACCATAAAAGATGACTTGAAAGAGTCATTTGATATGACAGATCTAGGACTTCACTACTATCTTGGCCTTGAGATAGAACAGAAGAAGAATCATCTTAGGTTGACTCAAAAAAAATATGCCAAGAATTTAGTAGAAAAATATCGTATCATTGATTGTAAGCCCAAACCAACATCAATGGAATTAGGGCTACAATTATCATGATATGATGACTCACCACAGGTAGATGACACACCTTATAGATAGATGATTGGAAGCCTCATCTATATGACTAATACTAGACCGGATATTACTTATGTTGTAAACTATCTATCACGGTTCATGCAAGAACCAAAGGTCTCTCATTGGAAAGCAGCTAAGAGGATTCTTCACTACATTTAGGGTAGTGTAGATTATGGTCTAGAGTATAATAAGAATAACTCATTCTTCTTACAAAGTTACACTGACTCTAATTACGTTGGATCCATAGATGACATAAAATCAACATCAGGCTATGTTTTTCATCTTGGATCTGGTCCTACATCATGGCATAGTAAAAAGAAATAGGTGGTTTCTTTATCTTCAATTGAGGTAGAATATCATGTTGCGCATGGAGTTGTGTGTGAAGCAATATGGCTAAGTTGCATATTTGCTACCATGGGCCTACCAAAGAAACTTCCTATTCACATGTTTTGTGACAATTCAGATGTTTTGAATTTGGTCAAGAATCCAGTGCATCATAAACGAACAAAGCATATTTACACAGATTGTCATTTTATTTGTGATGAAGTTCCTAAGCACAAAATCAAGCTCCAACACATTCCCACCGATGAATACGTTGCAGACATTTTTACAAAGACACTTGGATGTGTCAAATTTCAACTATCCATAGAAAAATTTATATATCAAAGTAATGTAATAAAGGGGGGATTTTAGGGTAAAATAAGGTAGTGTATTGCATTACACTACATAGGATTATTACAGTTACTTTTCTACTAGTTACCATGAGATATTTTGTCTATTGGTTAATCTAGGTTAGTACCTAAAATATCCTAGGTTAGATATTTTAGGTTAGTGGTTGAGTTAGAACTCACTACCTAGGTTAGTAGTTAGTCTCACGCAACTCACTATTTTATTCTTAGAGGGCAGTTAGCGTCAATTACGACTATGTTGTTATTATTCTATTGTATGCCCTATTTAATCCTAGACTCTCAAAAGTCTAAGGTAATGATCATTTATTATTTTATTCACATTTCATTTGTCTTGTGATTTATTTGACATTAGAATCATAGTTGAAGACACTCGTATTTGTATATCTAGGGTTTTGTAGAACCCTAGAAAATTGTATCTATTGTATCAAATCAACTCTATCAAGGAAGAATAATTGTAACAAGGATTTTTTCAGCTCCCCCCCATTAATTGAAATATATTCTATTTTGTGCAGTTATAAGTCTCTTTGAGTTGATTTATTTATTGCTTGCATAGTGTCATGCTTTTAACTCTATAAATGACGATCATGGTGGGACCCCACAAGGGTTTCATTTATTAATATGATTTAATTTGTTGATTTCATTTTTTTTCTATATGTTAAAGGTTTTTCAGAAGCAAATTTTTTTTTGATTCCATCGATTAGGGTTTTTGGAGAATTCTATATCAGTTACAAAAGTTACGCAGGTGTTCTGCAGTGACTGTCAACCATCACAGGCACTTTGCTATGCCTATATAGGCACTCCACTATTTCTACATAGGAACCCTACTATGCCTACACAGGCACCCACATGTGCCTAGCAGTGATCTAATGCAAAGCGTAGGCTTTGGAGTAAGTCTTATAACGCTAATTTCAATTTTACAATTTACATATTTTGTTTTGGTATGGTATTTTCATATTTTGGGGTATAACAAGAATATAAATTAAATAATATGGAAAAGAGTTCATAGTATATTGCATTCAGAGTTTTTCATGCATAGATTCACATAGTTTAAATTTCCTATCTTAAAATCTAAAAATTTGAGTGATTGCTTGCATATTATATTTGAATTTGAAACTAAAAGAGCATTATTAGAATCTGCATTTTTAAGAGTTAAATATTTCTTATTTTGCATATCTAAATAGGAACAATATTTGAATTCAAAAAGTACTCCCACCTTTGGGTGGCACCTTTGGCAGAGAGGTGGATGAACCCTCCGGTTGCTATCTAGGTAGGTGGTTTTAAGTGGTATACTTCACACTCTTTAGATGAATTTTGCATTCATATGTTGGATTCTGATTTAAATGAGTAAAATTGGTTATTTTTAGAAATTTTTGACACAATAAAGAACAATAAACTTTAAAATCAATCACACACATCATGCTTCACTCTAAAATAGTAGTGGTTGGATTTCATCACAAACCATTACTTGAGATTTGGTGATGGTGGTCATCATTTCCATCCACAAATATCTACTCTAGATACCATATAATTACCCTCGAGCAAACTTGTTGAAGGTCATTACCAACAAGAATCTCGTTGCCCCAACCAGCCTTAGTTTTTACCTTTGTTTTTATTAAGTAAGATTAGATACATCAAAACACACAAAACTGTCACTTTAAAAGGAATTCACATTAATGAAGAAAATAATTAATGTATGAGGTAAGCCACACAAGGTAACAACTTAGCATTAATTGATTCTTTCATTTTTATTCTATATAAATTTTAGCTTTATGTTCATTTTGATAGTTCTAAATTTTTGGTTTATCTACTTTATTGTATTAACAAGAAATTAGAAGAAAGTAATAAATCAACATAACTTAATGGAAAACACATCACCCACATCCATACCTACCACAAGTAGTATCCCTTCCGCATAACATTGAGAAGTCCATCACCCACATAGACATGAACAAGGTATAGGTTATCTACAAGGCCTCTAACTATGTTCTTGAGCCCCTTAGTCAGGATTATGATGAACAACCAAACTTGGCTACAGCCTATCTATCCACCACTCAAGGATATCATAATTCTACCTATGAATATGGTATGCCTTCGTTTTCTAGCTCATCCTAAAACACAAGTGTCTTTAACACTTACCCTTCATCTAGCCATATCCAAACCTTTTCCAATCCTTTGTATGAGGAGTATGTGAATGCTGCCTCACAAGCCCCAACCTCCAAAGTTGCCACATAAAGTGTAACTTGTGTCATACCCATTTATTCTAATACACCTCATTCACTTCCTTCATATTTCAATCCAGCCATAGCCATGTCAATCTCCACCATGTTTGAACAAGAGCTACAGGATATATTGGGTTACACAAACAAATTGCTCTCACAACTTCGAAAGGCTAAGCAACAAGTTCAGGTAGATCCTATGATCCAAGCATTTCCAACCCATCCCATCATAGAAAATAAAAATCCAATATGGGTACCCCAATATTTGGTGGTTTCAATCCCCAATCCTCCACCAATTCATACCCCAACCCAACCAATTCCCATTCCTTCTAGTCAACCTCTCAACCAATTATTCCAACATCCTCTTCATCAATCATATCCTTCTTTCATTCATAAATATTCACCCCATGTTAAAACAAATCCATGCCACCAAAGTCAGCTAATCACTCCATAATATTTTTCTTCCAGTCCATCTCCCAATCATCAGGTAATCCAAGGCTTCCATGTTCTTGGGGAAGATCCTAGGATATAGGCCATGCAAAAACATATTGATAGGTTGATGCAGAACACCCCTAGCATGTCAAGCTAGAAACTGATATTAAGTCAACTGATCCACCAACCAATTTATCCTTCAGTGCCATCACCACCATATTCGATAGACTTCACACTACCAAAGTTTGATAAGTATAGGGGAACCGAGAACCCTAAGGAGCATGTGAGCTCATTTGTTCACATATGTTTTCAAATTCAAACCGACGATGCCCTCATGCTCTAAAATTTTCCTCAAACATTAGGGGGAGATGCCATAGAGTGATTCAATCAGTTGCCAACACACAATATTTACACTTTTACTCAATTGATGGACCTATTATTGGACCGTTTTGCCATAAATATTAGAAATAAGGTATCATTATTAGATATTTATTATCTAAAACAATGGGATGATGAACCTATCTATGATGTTAAAAACTGTTGGAGGGTAGTCATAACCAAATTGCCATTATCCCTACCAATGGATGAAATTATCAAATTATTTACCAAGAGTTGCTTAAAAACCATCTCTTGGATGCTTTAGTTAATACTTATCACACATTTGAATAAACTTTAGCACAGACTAGAATCATTGAGGAAATCAAAATCCAAGAGGGCATCATTAAGCATAAGAAGAAATAATGGAAAAACAAGGGCCAATATTGAAATAATCAATCCAGCCAAAACAAATCATCATAAGCCTCTACGGCTAACACACCCAATCAAGTCAATCAAGTGGTGATGAGACAACTCATGATGGATCAGAAACTTGTGCAATAACTAATCACTTATCATGTTATCCCATTAGTCACATAAGCACAAACGATGCAAAACACAGTGTCAACTATGGAACAACCTTCTCGTTGCCAATACACCTGACCTCAATATTAATACACTCCCTTAGCAGAGTTGCATTCTTTCCTTTTCTGAAGCTTGTACAAAAAAAACAAGTTAGCCTTCCCCAAAGTCAAGCCCGATGACCCTACAAAAAGGCCCAAGAATTATAGAGAACACTTTTTTTGCCCATATCATAGACAAAAGGATCATGACATCAACTCTTGCCATATCTTTAAGAACATCATCCAAGAACTTATAGATTTGGGGGCCATCAATGTGGACAATCCTTTAGCTCTGTAAAACCAAAATTTGGGAATTTTTCAAACACATCTACCTAACCATGGAGAGGCCTAAACTATTGTAGGAGGTAACAACCATAAAAAACCTCCTAACCAAGTCAAACATGTTTTGTAGGAGTAGTCCATGTAGTCATAAGAGGGAAAAGACAAATTCAATATAATTTACAATAACCCTCAAATCCACCACCCATCCAAACATCTCCAAATCTATCCCCACAAATTCATCTACCCAGTCTGCCAAATCAGCCCATCCATAACCTTATAAGGCCATCGATAACCTTAAGTAGCCGGTTGACTACTAGTTTGAAAATAGCATCAGAAAAATTATTTGTATATGAGCTTATTAAACAATCCCTTAGGCATAGAGAAGCTTTGATGGATATACTTAAGTATATTTAATTAGAATACAAATAATTTAATGCCTTTAAAAGTTTTTTAGGGAGTTTTAGAACATGCATGAAGTCATCCATCACCTTTTATGACTTTGAAATTAAATCGATAACCTAAGAATCCATGGATACTCCATTGTATATCATGGCCTTGATAGATAAGAAGCCATTAAAAATAGTCCTAATAGATACTAGATCATCCATTAACATCATCACTACTTCTGCCCTTCACCACCTCAAGCTACCACCTTCCCATATTTCCAAGTCATAATTCACCCTCAAAGAATTTAATGATGCTTTGTGTACCACAGTTGGCACTGTTGTTTTTCCCATTGAAGTAGGGGCTAGAACATTGCACACAATATTTCACATTTTGGAAGGAACCATGGCATACAATGTACTCCTTAGTAGACCATGGATGAGGGAAATGAAATGTGTTCCTTCAATACTCCATCAATTTTTAAAATACATTCATGATGGACAAGTCCATCGCATCCCTGCAGATGTAGAACCTTTTAAGTATTGCAATTTTATTTTAAATCCTTATGAATCCATGTTGCCTTCCACTCATTTATTTTTATCACCATATTCATCCAATCCACCTTCTTCATCCTCTCATCCATATTCTTCTAATCCATTCACATCTTCTTCTAAAGCTCCCATATTAGAGGAGTTACCCATCACAACACCCTCTCAATCATCAATTTCCTCTTGTACATGTGGTCAAAATCAATCCACCATCATCACATCGTACACATCAACCATACATTCTTCCACAACCATTTCTTCTTCTTCATTAGTATCCCATCCTCATTCTAATTCCATTCCATCATCCAAACATACTCCATCAATAGATGTCTCACAAATTGAAATTTTAGATTATGAAATATTTAATTCACCACCAACATCCACAACTACATCCAATCATGAGCCATCCATACCCACATAATCCACCACACCAGTCTAATTCAAGGTCCACATCACTAGTCCTAGCATTAGTGAATACATAGTCCAAGATGTCACCATCACACCCCTAGCCATTCCCATAGCCAAGTATTTTGGCTTCCTGCATGATCATACTTTAACCATAGGTATTGCATACAATATGGGCTCTGCTCCAAATAGTATCAACTTTGTTTATGTAGGGTTGAACAATTGGGATAAACCCACCTGATGAACCTAAAGAACCAATATGTGCCAACATACACAATATGGTAGTATTTCCATCCCATTACTTTCACATAGTCAATTGGTAAGGTCAAGGTCTAGTTTCCCATGAATAAGGGATACATGACATAGTTAATCTCCCATATCAAGGAGCATATGATAATTCAGGCTTAGGGTATACACTGCTTTCCACAACTTCTTCCCTTGAGAAAGATTTTCAAAAGCTTAGTTTCAAGGATGAATATAACAACACCCATTCATTTCCCTCAACCTCCTCTATTTAGCAAGCCCTTCAAGAGCTTAGCATTGATGAAGTGAACAAGGATGACCCCCTTAATTTTTCCTACCCAATCCCAGATTCTGATGAGGAAAGTTATGAAGAGTTTGAAGTAATGTCAAACACTTCTAATGACTCTGAAGAGGACTTTCAGCCCATTGTTCCCCTTACCCAATAGGATGAGTTTTACTTCAGAATTTTCCCCATACATCATCCTATATTTCTCTTACTTCTTCCACAAGAACAAGTTGACCGACCTGGTGAACCACATTCCACATAAATTCCATTGAGTCATTCAACTAAATCCAAAATTTGTAACATGTGTATATAAAAAAAACTTGCCTTACCTGTACATAGAATTTTATTTCATGTTTGTTGCTGCTATCCAGGGTTAACAAGACTCAACATCGGTTCAAATCCACTCATCCCACCTATTCGTTGGTCCAAGCCATTAGACCTTTTTGCATATAAGTCAATATGAATCTTATTGACTTATTCGCCTCACTCTATAATCCATACAATTTGGCTAAACCAATTCCAATTGACATAAACCTTATTGACATGGACTGGATTTCCTCCCCACATTCCTTTTTAGAATTCATATTGTCTGAGGATGTGTTAAAGTATTTGGCTAATTACATACCTCCTTCCCCTCCACATTCACCCTCATCTTTAGCTAAGAGACCCAAGGTTTTTCATGTGGAGTTAGATGATGACAAACATGAAGAGTTGGATGACATATTATATGAAATTAATATGATTCCAATACCACTTCAACTTGAGGAAGGTTCACATATGTCTATTAAAGATACTATCTAAGTGAACCTCAGTTTATATCTGGACAATCCACAAAATTTCAAACTTGTAAAAAGTTTATCATCTGATGAAAAAGTGAAATTCATCTCTCTCCTCAAGAGGAAGAAATATGTGTTTGCATGGTCCTACAAGGATATGTCTGGCCTTGACCCTAATCTGGTGGTCCACAACCTCACCCTACATCATGATGCCAAATCAGTCAAACAAAAACTTAGAAGGATGCATCCTACCATGGCCCTCATAGTCAAAGAGGAACTTCAAAAACTTCTAGACGTCAAGTTCATCATCCCCATTGACTATCCTAAGTGGATTTCAAACATGGTACCCGTTCATAAGCCCAACAGGGTGATACTCATTTGTAACTATTTTTGAGACCTCAATAAATCATGTCCTAAGGATGATTTTCCTCTTCCAAACATAGATACTCTTGTCGATACCTACACAGGCCATAAAATGTTTTCCCTCATAGATGATTTTTTAGGATACAACCAAATTCAAATAAATCTCGATGACCAACACAAAACAATATTCACAACACCTTGGAGGACATTTTGCTTTAGGGTTATACCCTTTGACCTTAAAAACACAGGAGCCACTTATCAATGAGCCATGAATTATATCTTTCATGATTACATGCATAGGATTTTTGAATATTACGTGGATGATCTCTTGGCCAAATATAAAAATCAAGAAGGGCACATTTGTGTGTTGGAAAATATTTTTGACCGACTTATAGAACATTAGGTGAGGTTAAATTACAAAAAGTGTATCTTTGGTGTTACCTCAGGTAAACTCTTAGGATTAATTATCTCCAAAAGAGTCATTGAAGTGGATCCCAAAAAATTCAAAGCCATAATGGAAGTGTCTCCTCCAATGAACATTAAGAAATTACATAGTTTACAAGGAAATATTTAATCAATCAAATGCTTTGTTGTGCAACTTTATGATAAATGTAGGCCATTCCATCACCTATTACAAAAGGGGGTATCATTTGTATGGATAATGAATGTCAAAAATTCTTTGATGACATCAATAAATACCTGATATATCTATCAATCTTAGATCCTCCTCGTCTAGGGGTCCCTTTCTATATTTATGTCTCAACAATAGACTCTGCTTTAGGAACAATGCTTGCACAAAATAATTAACAAAATCGATAGCAAGTTGTTTATTACATTAGTCGAGCATTGGTAAGTTATGAAACCCGATACGCTTACATAGAGAAGTGCTTAGAAGTGTTTTTTACCACTAATAAACTTTGACATTATATGCTTAGACATACAACTTATGTCATAGCTAGAGAAAATCCTTTGTTTTATATGATATCTTACACTTACAATAACACTCATACCACTAAATGGATAATGATCCTTATAAAATTTGATCTCGAATTTGTCATTCAAAAATCCATTAAAGGTTAAGTTATAGTCAATCAAATTGCGGAAGCTCCACTACCTAGTGATCATCCTTTGATTATATATCTCCCAGATGATTTGGTATTTTATATCACTAAAATAGAAGAAGATGTCATTCTAGAGGAAGACGTTGATATCACCTTATTCTTTGATGAATCTAAGTATGAGAAATGTCAAGGTACTAGGGTTGTATTTCATACATGCCAAGGGATTCCCATCCCTTTATCATTCAAGATAGACTTTTCATGCACAAACAACACCGTAGAGTATGAAGCCCTAATATTAGGTTTGAAATCAACTATAGCTATAGTAATTAAGTGTATTAGGATATTTGGATATTCTCAACTTGTTAAATAAGTAATCGAAAAATACCAATGCAAAGAGCCTACCATCAAGATGTATCATGAAGTAGAAATGCAATTACTCTCAACATTTAAATGGTATGAAATCAATAGCTTACCTCGTTTGACTAATAGATTTTCATATGTGATGGCCTCTCTTGGATCTTTGATTCTAAAAGATGAATTAGGAGAGGTAAAAAACCTAATAATATCCACAATATTTAAAGCAGCCATTGTTCATACTAATCCTAAATATGAAAAAGATATTTTCTTTATCCATTTGGAACCATATGAGTCTTGGTCAAGCAACATAGTGGCCTTTCTAAAATTTGGAAAACTCCCATCCAATATGTCTCGATCTACCAAATTCTCTTTCAAGAAAAAAATAGGCCGTTTTGTTCTCCTAGGGGATGTCTTGTATAAACATGGTTATGATGGAATCCTTCTTCGTTGTCTCAAAATAGTGAGGCTCAAAGAGCCATAGAAGAGGCCCATGATGATAATTGTAGTAGTCATTAGTGGAATGGCCATTCCAAAGCGTCTGTTACGCATGGGATATTATTGGCCCACAATGGAGAATGACTGTTGCAACTATGTCAAAAATTGTAAGCAATGTCAAGAACATACCATGAGTTTTGGTTGAAGTTGTACTGGAATTATGGGAAACCTATTGTAAAGACAAACAAATTAACATCATACACTATGAGTGGAAAAATTTTGAGAAATATTTTAGGAAAATATACCTCGCAGAACAATATTATGTCAAGAAGTTAGATGAATTCATTCAACTCAGACAAAAGTAACAGTTAGTGTATGCCTATTATATATATTTCACTAGACTCCTTAAGTAATTATAGCTTATGAGAAGGATGATAAGATGAAGATGCATTAGTTCTTAGCTGGGTTAGACCAACAACTCAGTATTTTGGTTAACATGTTTAAACCTACTAATCTGGAAGTAGCATATGATCTAGCCTATTAGGCATAATATAATCATGGAAAAGGTAGCAATCCCACTCCATAACCTAAGAAGAGTCAAACCAACCCATATAAAATAAAATGGAGAAATGAGATAGCTTATAAGGACAAAGAAGGGTATGAAACTGGTAAATTCAATCTTGGTACAACAAAAGGTTCAAAAAGAAATTCCAACCAAAGGACCAAAAATCTACAAATGTTGAGAAAGTTAAACTCATAAACTAGGTATAACCTACTCCTATAGAGAATAAAGAGAAGTCATTACAAGGATCAAATCAAAGTTTCAATACTGGATGTTATGAATTTGGAGGCCCTCATTATGCTAGGAATTGTCCTTGTCAAACTAGAACTAACCCAAGAAGTATAGAGAAAGTACATAGAATCTATGTGGCTATAGGAAACCAAAACCTTGATGGTCATGCAACCCCTATGCTCCTATAGGGTAAGACCATTGGAAAAAGTGTTAGAGTTTTTTATAGATAATGGTGCTATAGATAGTTTCATTTCTAGTAGCTTAGTCAAGGACATGTCAAAGAATTCTAGATCTTTGACAGATGGGTGGAAAGTCATGTATGGTTTTGGATAAACCTACATAGTAATCCAGTACTACCCCATGATAGAAATATCCATACCCATAAACTCTATCACTTGGAAATTCTATGTTGATCTGCTACATGCCTTTGATATAGTTTTAGGTATTGATTGGTTGAAGGACCATACAATCATGATCAATTTCTCTTAAATATGGGTTGAGTTTACTAACACTAATGGATAAAGAACTAAGTTGCATAGTGAACAACAAGAGTTCAAACATTTGTTAATATCTACTATGCAACTTAATAAAGTGATTAGGAAAGGTGGAATGATGTACATAGTAAAAATTAAGGAGAAAATAAAGGAAAAAAGAGTGGAAATGTTGGAAAATTTTCCTATTATAAAGGAATCTGAGGATATTTTTATATATGATCTACCAAGATTACCATCGAAGAGAGAATTTGACTTCACAATTGAATTATTACCAAGAATAGAATCGATACATAGGGCACCATACATAATGAATCCAATTGAGATTCAAGAATTAAAGGTGCAATTGTAGGAATTGTTGGATAAGGGATTAATCAAACCTAGTGTGTCACCTTGGGGTGCACCGGTTTTATTTGTTAAGAAGAAGGATGGATCTTTAAGGTTATGCATTGATTACATAATTCTAAATAAAGCAACAGTGAAAAATAGATATCCCTTACCACATATAGAGGATTTGTTTTATCAGGTTAAGGGGGTGACTATATTCTCTAAAATAGACTTAAAATCCGTCTATCATCAGCTAAGGGTTAAAGAAGAAGATACACATAAGACAACCTTCAAGACTCGCAATGGTCACTATGAGTTTACATTTTTACCACTTGGTTTGACAAATGCACCCACTGCCTTTATGAACTTAATGAACAATGTATTCAAAATATAATTGGATAAGTTTGTTCTAGTATTTTTAGATGATATACTGGTTTATTCTCATAATAGAGAAGAACATGAAAAGCACTTAAGGATTGTACTAAGAATATTAAGAGAAAACCAGCTATATGGTAATTTATCCAAATGCAAATTCTATGTTTCTCAAGTACACTATTTTGGGCATGTTATCTCAGTAGATGGTATTGTGGTCGATCCTAAGAAAATTGAGGCGATAATGGATTGGCCACCTCCTACCAATGTGACAAAAGTCCAAAGTTTTATGGGACTATTTGGATATTACCAAAGGTTTGTGAAAGACTATACTAAATTTTTTTCCCCTATTACCAACCTTAAAATGAAAGGAAATACATTTGAATGGATAGATAAGTGTGATTCCGCTTTTCAAGCACTAACGAAGGTACTAACCACCGCTCCTATCTCAAAAATTCCATATACTTTAGGAGACTTATCTGCCTATACAGACACATATTTGGAGGATTTGGGTGGTGTTTTATTGTAAGATAAGTCTGTGGTAGCTTAAAAATCTAGGAAGTTGAAGAAACATGAAGGTAACTATGCCACCCATGACTTAGAATTGGTGGTAGTTGTGCATGCATTGAAAATTTGGCATCACTACCTAATAGGAAGACCTTTTGAACTTAGAACTAATCATCAAAGCTTGAAATACATTTTCACTCAACTGCTACTTAATGATCGACAAAGAAGATGGATTCAATTATTAGTGGAGTATGACTTTGGGATAGAGTACATCAAGGGCAAAGAAAATAAGGTAGATGATGCCCTGAGTAGAAGAATAAATATTACCGCCTTGACTAGAAGTCATGTTGACCTTATAGACAAGGTTAGGAAAGCTCAATCATAGGACACATACTGCTTGAAAGTGCAAGAGAAAATATTAATGGATCCAAAATTTGCTCAAACATTTGGTTTCAAATATGGATTTTTATGTTTTAAGGACCAGGTTGTGTTTCCAAAAGTAGGTAATCTACATAGATTCATTATGAGAGAAGCTGACAGATCTCCCTATTCTACTCATCCAGGAGGATATAAGATGAGGTAAAACATGGATAATACATTCTAATGGCTAGGGATGAAATGTGATATTACTAAATTTGTGGTGAAATATCTTGAATTTCAAAAGGTGAAAGTAGAAAACAAGAACCCAACTGGTCTATTATACCCTCATGATGTGCCAACAACAAAGTGGTAAGTAATATCAATGTATTTTATTTTAGGGTTACCTAAAACTTGGTATAAAAATAAAGCCATCTTGGTGGTAGTGGATAAACTAACTAAATTTTCTCATTTCATTCCTAATTTCTGATAAGGATTCAAAGTTCACAACATATTTTTGGTAGGATCTCCATCGATAAATTGGGACTTCCTTGAATATTAGTTCAGCATATCATCCTGAGATAGATGGTCAAACTAAAAGGGTTAATCATGTATTAGAGGACATGCTTCACATGTACTGCATGGACCAAAAATCTCATTGGAAATATTTCTTGCATCTAGTTGAGTTTACATATAATAATGGGTACCATGCCTCTCTAAAAATGACTCCTTTTGAGGTATTGTATGGCTAAAGGTGCAAAAACCCATTGTATTGGGATAATACTAAAGATCAAGTAACTCTTGGAACTAAAAATTTGAAATATATGGAAGAGTAGTTGAAAGTAATTTAGAAAAGGCTTAAGGAAGATTCAAATCACCAGAAGAAATATGAAGACTTGCGAAGGACACCTCTAGAATTTTTGGCAGGAGACAAGGTGTTCTTAAGGGTTAAACCTATGAAGAGCATAATAAAATCCACCAAATTGGATCCTAGATATGTGGGACCCTTCACCATAATAACAAATATCATTCCTATTGCATACCATCTCGACTTGCCACCTAACCTAGTAAACATTCATAATTCTTTTCACGTGTCTTTGCTTCAAAAATATTTACATGATCCATCTCATGTTTTGGATGTTTCAAATTTGCATATGGTGGACCCAACATACATCAAGGTCAAGCCCATTAAGATCTTAGAATTTTGCACTAAGCAGATGCAGAAGCGAAACCTGGAGTAGTGCAAGGTCCAATGGGATCTATATTTAGATAAAAATGCCACCTAGGAAAATGTGGAATATATGAAGAAACATTTTCCATATTTGTTTAATGACACTGAGTGATGATTAGATGCAGAAAACAATATATTTTTATGATAGTATTGGTACTTACATATAGTACGATGATGGATGTTAGTATGTTATGGATTGGTGATGTTTATTTTTGATGATATTTGGAATATGGATATATCAAACTATAAATGTCACTTTAAAATTCAGCATGTAGTATAGATACTTTATTTCTTAGAATATGGTACTGCTAAAATTTATTTTCTGCATTTTAGGACTAGAATATTCTCGTCAAGTGGAAGAGGATGTTCTTCTCAGTTGGAAGAAGGATTTTCTCAACCACTAGGAACAAGAATTGTAAAAAGGGAAATGATGACAAAGACAATCCAGAGGGTGAAAAAATAGTAATTTGTAGGAAAAATTTACCCTCACCTTTTATCACTACATTATTGGACTATTATGTTCTAGACTAGTCTCCTAGAAGGTTGGTGATAGCTGACTATCTTAAAAATGCTACTTGTATCGCTCCAAATTTTTCACACCCTTACCTTCAGGCTATAGGATCTGTGCCCAAAATGGGGATGTGGAAAGGATGGCATGGTACCTCAGACTGAGAGGCCTTGCGAAGGTCTCGCATCTCGAGGGAGGTGTATTATGATGATTTTTCGACGGATGGTGGGTTCACCAGGAAATATTTAATGGCAATTTCCATGCCTAGGTTGGGAATGTGTTTGATGTGTTCATTTTTAGCCTTAAGCATTCAAGTCCTAGGTTTGGCCAAAATGCATCTAAGATATTCTATATGAATATGCAGATTAAATGAATACAGAAAACAAAATTAAGACAAAAAATAGAGAAATTAAGCAATATTAAAAGAAAATACCTGATTCGGATGTCTGATGAAGATTCTGATTCTTGAAGCAATCAGGATCGTCTAGAATTTGAAAAAATCATCTGAGATCTGATAGGATCGTCTGAGATCTGACGAATTCGTCAGATACATGCAAATAGAAAAATGGGTGCAAAACACAGAAAATGCAACTATTCTAACAAATGGAAACAGTGTAAAACAATAGCAATAACATTAACATGATAGTAATGAACAAAATACGAGTGTCCTACGATGATTTAATGGCAATTGATGACTTAATTGTGCATTTAAAGCTACATAGGTGAAATCCAAAATGCAAGATAGCATAAAATAATAAATAAATTAGCTAATTACAGCATAAAACAATAGATTGAAAGATGAAGAAATGCAAACTTTAGGCACTGATTGCCTCAATGTTGACTACAGTCGAAATCATCTCGCATTGGTACAAAATCATCTCTAATTTGATAGGATCACCTCAGATCTGAATAAGATCGTCTGCGACGATGTAAACTTGCTTCGGCTAAAAAATGCTAAGGTACCTGCAACAAAAATTATATAGAACTAATGCAAATAGAAATTTGGGATGTCTTAATGCATGTGAAGTCGAGTTACAAGAATTATCAACTAGGGGGGTGCTAAGGCAAGGGCTTAGGATTAAATAAGTTTAGGAGGGAGGTTAGGAGGTTGGAGATCATCTTTATTTGGGATATATCCAATGGAGGAGGGTCTCTAATGGTACAGACACGCTTCTGCCCAGATTAGAGACCCGTTGGAACAGAAGCTAATTGTGAAAAATTAGTTTTGGGACAAGATCGTCTGGATGTCCTGGTCTAGAAAAAATCATCTAATCTAAGGCGATATCGTATGATCGGTGACGATATCGTCAAACGATCAAAATAAACTCTAAAAATGGCATAGAAAATGAGGAAACAGATTACACAGTGGTTAACGGGCGGTTTGGGAGGTTAAAATTTGAATTTGAATTATTTACTAGAGTAAATGTAATTATTAAAATTTTATTGCACCAATTTTAGGGTGCTACATTTTTCCCACTCTTTAGAAAATTTTCCAAAGAAAATGCGTTAAATATGAGTTCTTCTCAATCTACGAGAAAGCAAAAATTATTCCCATTTTTAGGCGACGATTCTTGGTCGAATCGTACGACAGCTTACTATGGTGCCCTCTCCGTGTTTTTACCCAAATAAAAGGTTGGAGGTAAAAATGCGAAAAAGCAAAATTTTAAAATGTTTTTAATTATGTTTTGAATAAAATTAAGAAAAATAGGGTAAAACCCTAATTTATTTTTACTGTTCATTTTTCTAGTTTTAGAGCTCTGCAAGCAAAAATGGTGGAGATGGCGCACAGATCGATAGATGTCTGGAGTGGGCTACGGGTAAGAGTCTAAACTTAGCTTAGAATGTTTTAAATTGAATTTACATGCTTTTTAGATGAATTTTGATCAATTTTTGAGCATCACGGCCATTTTTGGGTCGTCAACGTCGTCGGGACGAAATCGTCCCGATTTCAATGAAATCGTCTCAAGTTCATCGATTTCATCAAAGGGTGAAATCGACGAAAGGGGGACGATTTCATCAAATTAGGGATGATTTCAACTTGCAAAATTGGAGACGATTGTGCTCAAATGGGGGATGATATCATCCAATAGTGGGCGATATCATCAGTTGTATAAAATTGAACTGATTTTACTTGCATTTTTAATTAATGATTTTTTTATTAATGATTGTTATTATTTTGTTGTTTATGTTGCAGAGAGGATTGCTAAAGAGCAGAGAATGGAAATATGGTGGGTTGAGAAATGACTTGGCCACTCTAACATAGGCAAAGCGAGATCAGCTAGCTCAAGCCAACTTACAGCATGTGGCAAAAATGCCACAAGTTTCTATAGACATGGGGCTACTGACAGCCCTAGCAAAGAGGTGGTATCCGGGTTCTTCCTATTTTTGGCTACCTACAAGGGAGATGACTCCCACATTAGAAGATGTATGGAGGATTCTGAGAATCCCCATACAAGGATGGTTGATCACTCCTGTGGCCAATCAGGGCCATGCTATGATGTGGTTGTGTGGTGACCCAAGCTTCACCTTGGAGAAGGACGGAGTAAATATCGAGACACTTCATAAAATGCCTGGGGCATCGAGACTCACATAGGTTTTGGTTGGAGTGGTGGGTGGACTTCTACTGTGCCACCAGAGCGGGTGCAGGGTACCATGGATGCTAGCAGATGTGATCTGTGACATGTGGGACCATGGTTATAGATTTTCTTGGGTCATTTTTGTTCTATGTCGATTGTACAAGATCTTGCATGGGGTCGTGTACAAAGGCAACCGATGTCTAGTTATGACATCGCTCCTATAGGTTTTGTGCTAGGAGCACATTGCAATGCGGAGGTCGATAGGGCTTCCTTTGATAGGGGTTGATGGGGAAAGGCCTCGAGCTTTCTACTGGTGGCTCTAGAGAGGGTCACAGTGGTGGATTGACCTACCGATATCTCATAGACTACTAGATGACCTTGTCCCAGACTAGATCACCTAGATGCCATGGCGAGAGCACCCAAGGTGGGCTAAGTATGGATAGGAGCTGGCTCATGTTAGGCAAGTTTGTTTGCTACGGATGGAGAAGGGAGAGGTGGAGCTCCACCGCTACGACCGAGTTTTGTGATAGTTTGGTCTACAGTAGGGGATCCCATCTCTCAGGGATTATGAGTTTTCCCAGACTGTCCGAGATAACACCACAATGAGCAAGGATCCATACATGTAGCGCTTCTGGAGTCAAGACTCAGACGATGCCCCCATTCAGCTAGTGGATGGGGATGACGTAGGGGTAGCCGATGGCTATGATGCCTGGTACGTAGGCATCCACCCTCCTTGGATGACAAGGGCTCAGGGTTTGATTCATGCAGTTGTGCATCGGATAGGGAGGCAGTGCCAGGCGGCTATGGATGTAGCCTAGGGTCACAGTGAGAGAGAGCAGAGGAGGCCATAGGCACAGGAGAGGCCACAACAGTGAGAGAGGAGGGTAGAGAGACCCCCTTCTCCATAGAGAGAGAGGCCACCATCGCTCGATAAGGGCAAGGGTGTTGACACAAGGGAGAGTAGCGAGACAGTGACTCTCTGAGTGGAGACAATTTGTCTCTAGGCATATGTGTAGACCCTATAGGAGGAGGCTACACGACACCGAGCTAAGGTGACACAGCTCAGAGATGATATTGCACACCTCAGAGCACAAGGCAGAGGGGCGAGCACTGGGGAGTTGGCATGGGCTATTGCCCAAATCACTTTCTATCAGACATTATACTATCATATGGTACCAAAGGAGGATAGATTACCACTTCTGGCTAACATTGCAGATCCGATCAAGATCGGGTCATCGAGGACTTTGTCTTGATCGACAACTAGGACTTGTAGTACTACACATACTATGATGGGGCCACCTCGTCCACCTCAGGGTAGGGGAGGAGATGAGGTTGAGAGCTCGAGGGGTTATCAAGGCTAGACTACTACATGACATTATACAGATTGATAGATAGCATTTATTATTTTTTTTGATAGAGGATTGAGTATGCCGAGGTACAGATTATGGCATACCAATCCAGTTTTGAGATGATGTATATATTGTTAATATATATATGAGATGAGATATTTTTTGATCATATGAATTGTGTCTTATGTATTTTTATGATGTTTTTATGTTTGATTGATTGATTTGATGATTAGATTGGGGATTCATGTAATTATGTCATTGGAAATATTATAATTTTGATGTCATGTTGTAATATTTTAAATGAAATAATCTGATGTAACAAATTGGTTTTTTGTGATGTAATGTGATAAAAAATAAAAAGAGACTTCTAACAATAATTTCAAAGGACATTGTCACTATTATAGACCATTTCATGGAGTCGTCGCTCACTTGGTCGTCAAGCTAATCCCAGTATAGAAATATTGTTAAAAGTAAAAGAGTGCTTAAGATACTGTCTTAAGACTTTGGTGCAATGGTGCAAATGATGGTGATGATGGTTTGTTTTCAGATTTTCATAAAAATAGTATGCATGAAATAATGTTAAAATGATTTTTGCTAGGCATAAATTTCTAAGTGTGATAAAATTTTTGAATAATTCTCTAGGAATTATACCATCATTGCAAAATTGAAGGTTGACATAATGACATGAAATAATGATAATGTGCATGCTTTGTTTGTTTAAAAAACATAATTGTATAATAGAATGATTTAAGTTATATGGTTTTCATGATTTTTAAATAAATGAGGAATAAAAATTGTTACAATGGTTTGCACTAGGCATAGAATATGTAGGTATAGACTTATACCATCATCGCAAAATCCAAAAAGAGATAGTTTTATTGCATGGTTGATTTTTAATAAACATAAAATATGAAGATGAGGACTTGCACTAAGCATAAAATTCCAATTTTGGTTTTGGAACTATACCATCGTCACGAAAGTCAACCAGATATATATGTTTTGATTGTATGGTTTGAAAGAAATTTTGATCTTTTTGATTATGCATGTAGTTGTCTTTAGACTAAACAACTGTACTTTTAAAGAAAAAAAAATGATTTTTTCCAAACAATTTTGCAAAAAATATTTCAAAGTACTTTAAATACAAAAGGTAGATTTATAAGGAATCCCATGTGCATATGTGAATTCATTTCTAATCTTGATTTATCATAATGATACACAAAATCTCTCAAATATAAAATATGTGTGAAATTGCTATGTTCATTTACCAGTTTTGAGCAAGATAATTTGATACAAGTGATTTGAATAAACCAAATAAGTGTTCATTAACCATGATGTAGATGCATATAACCATACTAGACTACTATGTAAGTCAGATTATCAACAGCTAGCTTATCCATAAGCAGACATAGGTTTGTACAAAATAAGGTCGCTAATGTGACAGACATATCACCACGTTAGGAGTTACCCAAGGCCAAGTAGGTTGGGCACAAACCACCTATTATGGGGCTTACAGTTTTCGAATAATTTAAAATTCCAGGGATTCAAGCTCATCAACCCTTTTTTTCTTTTCAAAGGGTAGAGAAAATGGATTTTATTGCTTTTTGCTTTTGCTTCTTTTGCTTTCTTTTGCTTTTATTTTATTTTTCTTTTGTATTTTTGCTTGATAATACTTGGAACACTGCTGTAATGATATAAAATAACATTATTTCTCTTTCTCTTTTTCTTGAACTTTGCTTTTTCTTTTTATACTAGGGATACTTGCTCGGATTAGCTGTAGAGCAAGGTATTTTTATTCTGGGTAGGGGTGAGCTTGTCCTTTTTCCAATTCTCAAATATTCTAGACCATGTGCATGATAGGATAGCAGGGGAAACTTTTCGCTCAAGAAACCACTTCTACTATGTAGCAAAGCATGGAAATTACAAATATAATAATTTTATTGTGAAAATATGTGCTTGGTTTAAGTAAATAACAAGATCAATTCTCTATGCTCAAACTTTATTTAATTGAATTTTGTGGACTTTGATATAAGGCAGATTAGTAATCATGCCAGATAAAATCAAGATATTTATTTTTGTGTTTGTGAAAGTGAGAGATTCCAAATAAATGCTAATTTATCCAAAATAATTTGAAACATGTAACTGCAATAATTGTAAGAAAATATATATAAATGATTTTTGAGAAGCTTTGAGAATGTTGACTCTCTCTTTCTTCTTTATATTGTTTTGGTTTCGAAAGAGTCAAGAATATTGCTATTTTTATTTTTATCATTTGTTGAAAAAATTAACAAGTGCCATAAATACAACAAGTAGTTTTGAATATTTTGATGATTATGAATGTTTTTGGTGTTTTTGAATTTATAAATTGAAAGAAATACAAGATAGTGTTTTTGAAATATGTTAAACAAATATATACAAGGATAAAATGACCAAATTTATACATAGTAACGTTTAAGATGCAAAATATTCATGGGTTCTTTAAGTTCTTTACCATATAAGGTAGATAATTTGTATGCTTTTGATTCAAATTTAGCAGTGACAATGTATGGTCCAAGCCAGTTGGGCTCAAATTTACCTTTAATGTCCTTAGTTGCATCAGTATTTTTTTGAAAATTTTGAGGATTTTGATTTTTTTGTATTTTGATTTTAATTTATGAATTGATATTGGTGGTATATACAAGATGATCTATATACACTATACAAGGTTTATTTGAGTATAGCATGTCTAAGGTTGCTTCAAAATCAAAGGAGGTTTTGAAGGATAATCCGGTTGAGGTGAAGGTAAGAATAGAAGGTGATGAATAAAAGGTAGTGATAACAAAAGCTTTGTTATAATGTAGAATAATGTAGCAAAATATTTTACTTTTATATGTGGAAAATTGATCATGTTACAAAATAAAATGTAAGAAGGATAAGAAAGTTCTTCATTCTTATCACTATATTCCAAGTCTTGATAAGATGGAGGGAACATATATAAAATATATGCATGGGTGTTATTTGTTAAACAAGGATGATCATATATGAATGAAGAAAAGTGATGGATGGTAGATAATTGTGACAATAGAGGATGTATAGAACTTGATGTTTCAACCATTAAATATTCTTCAAATGGTTTTCGGTCACCTTGTATGGTAACCATTTTATTTGCAATTTCAAATTTCAAACATTGGTGAAGAGTGGAAGGGACAACCTTCATTGTATGCATCCAAGGACTTCTGAGAAGTAGATTGTAATATGAAGGGCAATATGCTACATAAAACAAAGTATCCAGGATCTTGGATCCAATATTAAGGGGAATAATTATAGTACCTTGAGCTTCTTGAATTTCATTGTTAAAAGATTTTATAAGAACATTTGATTCATTAAGATCTTCTTCCTTTAATTTGAGTTTTTGGAATAATTGATAAGTGCATAAATTAAGAGAGGAGTCATTATCTACCATGATAGTTCTAACAAGTGTTTCTTTACTAGATCCGATAATGTAAATATAGGAGTCTTCTTGTGGAGTAGAGGAAGGAATATCCTCATCATAGAATGAAATATGGTTAACCTCAAGAGGGTTTACACCATTAATTATGTTCTTAGAGAAAATATGATGAGGAACAAATTGTTGGCTAGGTATTTTGAACAAAGTTTCCTTGTGAGAACTTTGTAATAATTCTAAAAGGGATATCTTTGCTTGAGGATTAATCACTTGTTGTTGGTTATCAAAGTGGATTTCAGATTGAGATTTTGATTCTAAAGATGAGCTTTCTATGCTTACATTCCATTTTGGATCATTCTCTAGAGTCAAAGATAGTTTTGAAGGTTGGTCAAATGAGGAGTCCATCTCTTGAATATCAGATTGAGTTGATTGAACTTGAGGTTGCTCATTTGTAGTTTCTATTACAATATTAGTAATATCATCATGATGGGACACATTAACATGCAATATTTGATTTGTTTCTTGTTGTTGATAATTGAATAGGGGTTTTTGGGAGATCCCCATTTCTTGATTGATTATTGGTATTTGTTGTGTAGGAGTTTGATTGTTTACTGGAGATTTATAATCAGTTGTAGATTGTAATTCCTTTATATTAAAAAGACCCTTATCAATCAAATCTTGAATTGCACATCTTAAATCTTGGCAATTTTGTGTCATATGTCTGTATATTCTATGATATTCACAATGTAGCTCAGGTTTAAACCAATCTGCTATGGTATCAAGTTGTCTTATGGAAGGGAGTTCAATCTTATTTGTGTCAAGTAAATACTTGAGAATTATATCCATTGGTTGATTGAGCTTAGTAAATTTATGTGATGAAGGTTTTCGAGAGGTTTTTGATATGTGCCTTAGGAGTTTAGTCATAAAAGGACCTAATGGTTTCTCACCTCTGTTTTCTTTATTATGGGTAGAATGATTATAGGAATATTGTGAAGTATGATGTGAGTGCATGGTAGGATTGGAAGAATAAGTATTTTCTTGTTGAAATGGATGTGTTGTATTGAGAGAAGAATATTGAAAATATGGAGGAGGATTATATGTGGGTTGATAGACATAATATGGATATATGGGAGAATAGATAATATCATTATGAAGAGGATTGGAAAAGGGATTGTCCTGTTGGGCTAAGGATGAAAGATGAAAAAAGTGTGAAGGAGGTGATGCTGAATAGGGATGAGGTTGGTCATAATCAACAAATGTATTTAGCTGAATTCTTCCAACATTACTGATGGGCTCATATTGATTTGAGTAAAAACTCATGGTTTCTTTAGTACTTCTAAAAGTAATATTTAGTATCTACTATTTAGAATTGAATCTAAAACATACAATCTTGAAATGATGATTTTGTTTTTGTTTTTCTTGTATACATATATATATATTTTTTTGTTTGTTTTCAAAAGGTTTTAAATGCATTTCACGTCGGGTTCACCAAAATGTATCGCTCCAAATTTTTCACACCCTTACCTTCAGGCTATAGGATCCGTGCCCGAAATGGGAATGTGGAAAGGATGGTGCGGTACCTCAGACTGAGAGGCCTTGCGAAGGTCTCGCATCTTGGGGGAGGTGTATTATGGTGATTTTTCAATGGATGGTGGGTTCACCAGGAAACATTTAATGGAAGTTTCCACGCATAGGTTGGGAATGTGTTTGATGTGTTCATTTTTAGCTTTAAGCATTCAAGTCCTAGGTTTGGCCAAAATGTGTCTAAGCTATTCTATATGAAGATGCAGATTAAATGAATACAAAAAATAGAATTAAGACAGAAAACAGAGAAATTAAGCAATATTAAAAGAAAATACCTGATCCGGATGTCTGATGAAGATTCTGATTCTTGAAGCAGTCAGGATCGTCTGGAATTCGATAGAATCATTTGAGATCTGACAAGATCATCTAAGATCTAATGAATTCATCAGAAAAAAATTTTAGAGACCTACAAACAGAAAAATGGGTGCAAAACACAAAAAATGCAACTATTCTAATAGAGGGAAATAGTGTAAAATAATAGCAATAACATTAACATGATAATAATGAACAAAATATGAGTGTACTACGATGATTTAATGGCAATTGATGACTTAATTATGCATTTAAAGCTACATGGGTGAACTCCAAAATGCAAGATAGCATAAAATAATAAATAAATTAGCTAATTACAGCATAAAATAGAATATTAAAAGATGAAAAAATGCAAACTTTAGGCACTGATTGCCTCAATGTTGACTGCAATCGAAATCATCTTGCATTGGTACGAAATCATCTCTGATTCGACAGGATCACCTCCGATCTAAACAGGATCGTCTGCGATGATGTAAACTTGCTCTGACTGAAAAATGCTAAGGTACTTGCAACAAAAATTGTATAGAACTAATGCAAATAGAAATTTGGGATGTCTTAATGTGTGTGAAGTCAAGTTACAGGAATTATCAGCCAGGGGGGTGCTAAGGGGAGGGCTTAGGATTAAATAAGCTTAGGAGGGAGGTTAGGAGGTTGGAGATCATCCCTATTTGGGAGATCTCCAATGGGGGAGGGTCTCTAATGGTGCAGAAATGCTTTTGCCCGGATTAGAGACCCGTTGGAACAAAAGCTAATTGTGAAAAATTAGTTTTGGGACAAGATCATTTGGATGTCCTGGTCCAGATGAAATCGTTCGATCTGAGGCGATATCGTCTGATCGACGACGATATCGTCAAACGGTCAAAACAAACTCTAAAAATGGCATAAAAAACAAGGAAACGGATTACACGATAATTAACGGGCAGTTTGGGAGGTTAAAATTTGAATTTGAATTATTTACTAGAGTAAATGTAATTATTAAGATTTTACTGCACCAATTTTAGGGTGGTACAGCTACCCTTGGGAAAAACAACAGTGTAGATATGAAATATTGCATGAGTAGTTTTCATATTATAGATTGCATATATAAATGTTTTACTTGTTTGATTGCTCTTTGTATGAATTTTAAGTTTTATTTTACACTAACTCTAAAATGAAACACATAGAAATGTGTTTAGTCTATGGGGGGAGTATGTAACATCCCAATTTGACCCCATATTTTATGATTGTTTGTTAAATATAGTGACGAACTAAAATATTTAGCAAGGAGTTAGTTAATTATTTTAAGAATAATTAGATGTAGCAAATGGAAAATTTAAAGATAATATGTTTTGTTGTTTTAATTAGTGGTTAATTTGTCTTATTAACTTTGTATTAGCAAGTTAAAACTAGGATTTAAGTGAGTCCAAATTGGTGGGTGGACTTTATTTAATGAATATTTAATTAGATGGTAATTTATCCCAAGCTTTGTGTTAAATAAAATATATTTTAGTTGGGTTTAAAATGAAGTAATGATGTTAGTTTCTAGAAAGGATAGGTGTGAAGTTTTTATTGGACCACCTTGGGTGCAATGGTCAAAGTAGCACCGAGTTCAAAGAAAACATTAATGAGAGGCTTATCCCACCCAGTTTTATAATAAAAAAATAGATCATGGGATAGGGGTCAGAAAGGTTGTAACTAGAGCTCTCTGGTGTATTCGAAAGGATAACAAAATCAACAAAAGAAAGTTAGGGAATATGATCTTCAAGAAATTCGAATTAGAAACCAAACACTTGCATTTTCTATTGATTTGACACTAAGAATTTGACTTCTCCTAGGGAGTATGTTCTCCAAATCTATTAGAACAGAAACTAGACAGAGTTTCCAATCTCTCGCTTAATCCTCCTCTCATTTATCTTGTGGTTTGAAACAAGGGAATATTATGGAAACAAGCTTTAATTTTTTAACTAAGGCTTATAGTTGGAAGATTTTATTACAGTGAGTCAGGTTAGAGCCTTTCTAGCTGATAATCTATTGTTGTGTTGAGTTAAATGAGTCAAGGGTTGAAAAATGTTCATGAAATTATGATGTTTAAAGGTTTATGTTGAATTTGAAAATTATTGATTTATGAGATGTTGTCATAGTATGTACTACAGGAAATGAAAATAGCAAAAGAAAATTTATTTTGTTATGCATATTTTTTTAGTATAAACAATTTTCCTCTTTGATAAAACAAACAATATATTATCCATGTCTAGTTATAATAGCTTTGTGAATCTCTAATGAATGAGTACTTATGTAAATTCTAAAGTAATAGTTGTTGTAGGGTTTGGGTAAAGTAGAAGAGTTGTGTTTGATTATTTTTAAAAAATAAAAAAATGATTAAATTTCCTTGTGAAACCCTGTGATGATTTTTCCATAGAAGAGGTTGTATTTTCTTGATCTGCATAGGGTCTCCACAGCCATGCCCCTGAAGCCAAAAATAACATGCACAATTAGAGTGAATAATGGCAATATAGATGGTGCGCTCGAGAATTCATGGATTTACCTTTAGGGTTGTGTAAAATAGTTGTTAAAATGTTAAAATTTACCCTGTATTTGATAGCAGATGTCTTCAAGAACTTAGGAGACAATGCAAGCTAGGTTTCATTATGAGTCTATGTGAGATGTATTATCTTTGATTTCCACTCGGGTTTTTTGGTTAAATAAAATAATGTATACTCCTTAGATAAATGGTTGTCATAGGTTCTGTTACCTCCATTACTCACTATGACTACGTAGAAGCTCTTTCTCTCATGGTGGGCCCGGACCCGTCTATAAACAATAGACCATGGCTTTATGTTCAAATGATGCCCTTTTTTGAAACCTTGTTTCATGTCTTGTTATTATGCTATAGGTTATAGTTAAATAATAATAATAATAGTGGACTATGTGGTTTAATGGTTATAATGAGGGTTTTGAAATATTATATATTTTGGGAACAAGTTTATGTATTTAAGTATTGTTGATTCTTGAGACTAAACTATGGGTTGGAAAAGAGTTAGAGGAAATGTTAAATTATACATTACCCTAGGTCTTTAGGAACTCAACTAAATTTTATAAAATAGTAAGAAGAGATAAAAATAATACTTGTGTGTGTGTTTAAAAGAAAAGTCTCTAAAAGCTAAAGATGACAATAGTTACCTAAAGAACTGTGGTAAAGATATAGTATTATGAATTTAAAAGGTATTAGGAAGGAAACATTATTATGGCCCATTGATGGCCCCAAGTTTACCAAACTTGTTATGTCTAATTGAAGTAAACAAGGCGGTTTAAATTTATATAAAGGTCTAGGATAATGGGGATCTTGAGACTTAAATAGTTGGTAGTTGTAAATTGATTATCAAACTTAAAAAAGATCTTGAAAAAATTACAAATTAAATATGGATGTATATAGATAATGCTTCTAAGAAGAAATTGTCTACTACATTGTGACTTTGGTAAAACATCATATTATGTTTAATTACCTGAGGATATGTTGCTTGTGGATTGTTAGGTACTATGAAATAATCTTCCTGATTTCTTTTGGCAATATGGTTGTGTTGTAATGATTTTTGGATGGGAGAAATTGGTAATAGGGTTACAATTTTCTGGGAACTTATGCAGGTTCCTTGTAGCCAATTTGATGTTTATATTTTGCATATGCAAGGGCATGTTGCTTTGTGGATAAAGAACATGGAATGAATGGAATAGTAAAGATTCATTCTTAGGGAAATTTATGGGGTTTCCCTACTCTTGGATGAAATGAATGATTGTTTTATGAAATGATATTGTTATCTGCATGATTTATCTGCATATCTTTTATACAATAGTGCAAGTGCATTATGATAATTAGGCATATATCATGTGGTGGATTATCCTAATCTTGAGTAGCCAATATTATAGTACTGGAAACTTGAGACAAACAAACCAGATGCTTCTGTTGAACCTAAAAGTGAGTTGAAGTGTTGTTGTTGTTGTAATGATACCTCAAATATATTGTAATTACTTTGTAATAGCAAGGATTGATTATGAGTAGAATATTTTGTTTAGTTAATAGCTATTGGGCAAATGTTATAATGAGTTCATTGCTGCTTTGTAAACACTAAAAGGATTTCATTGTACAAATTTCCAATTGTTGATGTGTATAATAGAGTTAAATTGAAATGTAATGCTACAATTCATTCTCTATGATGTATTTGAAATGTTACATTTATGACTTTGAAAGGATGAATTTTCAAGTTAATGATAAGAAAATATGGAAACTAATAATGAAATAATCATCGATAAGTGAATATAGCAACATGAAGTAAACCTTGAGTTAAAATGGTAGGTTCTGGCACACCTATGTGAATATGTGGTTGATTCCCTTAACAAACCATTTTTGATATGGTTAGATATGTTAAGCATTGCACCTTAAATTTAATTATATTTTCCAATGTACAATGTAGTTAACAAGGCACACACTCACTGATTAGGTTGTGTAATACCTAAATCTATAACAAAGAGTTTAACATGGGTTGAACTTGTTGGGAAAAGAGTGTTCTGGTTGAAATAGACTAGTAAACTCCCATGATCATTATGGGGGATTTGGCCACTCCCATACACTAGGATAGACTCTGATCAAGTTGATTTTGGTGTGGTGCTTGCCTGAAACACTCAATGGTTACTCAACTATAGTAGTTGCTAGCATGATTCTCTCAATGAAATAAAAAAAATGGTTGGTTTTGTAATGGGTAAATTTTGGTTATTATAGAAGCTCTCTACAATACCTCCATCAGATTTCACTTGTATTCAACTCATCCATTAGTGTTCTAGCTATGTCAAGGCTAATCTGACCCTAGTGTCCTCTACATAGGTACCAATAGAATACTCTAGACCTCTCTACTACCACCCCTATCAATGGAAGCCCTACAGGTCTCCCCATTGCTATGTACTCCCAACACCATACCTGTAGGAAAGAGGTAAGCACAAATGCCTTACCTCTATGGTAAAAAACCATGTGAAGTGTCCTATACAAATGACATAATATGTATGGCCCCCAAGAAAAATACATACCCTAATCCCTCATGTCACAAATAACCTCTACAAGATTCCATGGTATGTGGCAATCACTGAGATAACACAATAGTAGTCTTGTCATCGTACCACTAAGCACCACCATCAGTAAAGAGACCCTAGCTATCTGACCAAGTCTCTCAATGCTAAATATGCCCTTCT
The DNA here is from genome assembly GCA_028583015.1 of Wollemia nobilis. Lineage (NCBI taxonomy): Eukaryota > Viridiplantae > Streptophyta > Pinopsida > Araucariales > Araucariaceae > Wollemia > Wollemia nobilis. Next base: position 9,846,967 of record JAQPPZ010002832.1, on the reverse strand, counting down.
CAAGCAAGAATCTTAGATCCCCAAACAACCACTACATCATCTGGCTCTTATTACTATATGGAGCTATGTACATGCCCTTAATAGGCACCCTGAGTATCCTTCAGATGTCCTCTAGTGTTGGGGCCATCTCCCCTATCGATAACCAAAAATAGGAAGACCCTAGATACCATTGCTCAGCCAATGTTGTCAATAACCTTAGGTCTGTTGGTACTTGTGGCATTTTACCACATGTCTCAATATTGTAGCCTCTAGATTAGCACTCTCTACATCTGTAAGGGCAACCAAATATTCTTGGAGATTACCATATCTCCATTCCTTGTTATTCATAATTGCTCTCTATCAACAAACAAAACAATAAAATCAAAATTAGCAATCAATAGCAGTGATCAAATCTAAAATTTTGATAAATAACTATTTTTATGATATTAGCTTATTCAATATCATCGAAATCAAGTCGATATCAAACATATTTTGGTGATATTGGCTTACCCGGTATCGTCAAAATTAGACCGATATCATCAAAATTGAGATGATATTCCCAAATGACCTGATATTACTGACATGACTCTATGATGACAACCATGACCTAAAAATCCAAATTTAACAAAAATTAAAAGCAAAAACATGAAAATTTTTAAGCTAAATAATTTCAAGACACTTACCCTTACACTCCCCACCATCGCTCACACCTCATCTACTCGGTGTGTGGCCTCTGCAAAATTCTCCCTCGAGCAACAGTTTCAGTAGTAGTGAAAAATAAAATGAATTAGGGTTTACCCTAACCTTTTCTATTTTATTTCATTTTACCCTAAATTCAAAATTTTGAGTTTTACACCAAACGCAAAATTTGGTGTAAAAACTTGAAGGGGGTATCACACCTAATGTAGTTATAGTAAAATTTGAAACTTCAACAATTTTTTGTAATAAATTTTTGTTTTCTTGTAAAATGTGCCATCTTTTCCTTTAATGCATTTTTTTCAAAAATGTGGTAAAGAGAGAGAAAAATGTAATAGGCTAAAATTAATCCATGTCAATTTACCCTAAGTCAAAAACATTTAAATAATTAATTAAAACTACTTGCTAACCTCCTACCTTAATTTTCATGCTGCATCAAGTTTATTTTTAACTTCTTGATGATATCGGCTCTATTTGATCGATATCATATGTCCGATGCAATATCAAACTTCATTGTATGAGATCGGATGTTTAATCTTATCCAAAATAGAAAATCATCCAAAATAGCAAAATGACAAAGTTTTGTTGTAACCATTTTATCTGTACCTAGCCAACGGTGCAGACATTACGATATCGGATGATATTGATATTGAATCAATCGATATCATCCAGATTGGTAGAGATCATAACTTCCCTTATTTTTTAGCCCAACCCCCCTAACCTACTTCAACCTATTTAATCCAGGCACTCTCCTTGGATTCCCCCTAGTGTGCTTATATTTCCATTCATTCTTGTGTACTTAGTATTCTAGTGCATATTGTTGTTCTCACATTTTTTGTAGGTTCAGATATCTAGAGCTACACATATATTGATACGATATGATATCGAACATCCAATATCGCTTGAAAATGTCTAATATTGCCCTACAATATATGATATTATCTACAAATTACTTGGGGGAACCTTTAGACCTTTTTTTGTATTTCTAAACTTATACTTTGTATTTTTCATATCATATCTATTGTTTATCATCTCATCTAAGCATAAATTTTCATTTATTATATCAAGAGTTCACTACCAATGCATTGCATTTGGTTACTTTGCATCAATAGCATAAATCTATATTGTTTTCTCTTAAATATTAGACATAATAAGTTTCGTACAATCTGATTTTTGCTTAATCAAGTTCATATTATGCTACAAATCTCTGTTTTGTTGTCAATCTATGAAACTGCAAGTTTCTACTCAAATCTGAAGAACATGTGCTTATACTGAGAGGGTGGGGTGAACAGTATAAGATAATTTTTTTTTATTTTTAATCCAAATAATAGCATCAGCAATATTAAAGCAATTTACATCACATAAAGCATCACACACATGAGAGACATGATTTTATGTGGTTCACCCAATGTGGGCTACTCCATAGAGAAAATATTCCTTATAAATTTTTCTTAAATAAATTCACTTGGGAATCCTTTCTCTACAATGTTTATGGACCTTTTTCCAAAAGAGACACCAATCCCCTTGATCAAGTTAGTGGATCTCTATCCATAGGAGACACCAATATCCTATCTCTATTCTGGATAGTGATCCTCTAGAAGACCTCTGCCTCTAGTGCCATTATAAAATGGAATTCTATCCATAGAATACACATGCCCTCCCTGATCTGGCTGGAGATCTTTGTCATCAACTCTATCACCTCCAAATCTCTATCTCAAGTCTGCACTAAACATAGTCCTTTGGTCTAGCAAAAATCTATCGTCAACCTCTATCTCTGATCTGGTACAAACCTATCCTCAAATTTGCATCAAACTATATTCTCTGATCTATCCTTATATCTGTTCTCAATCTCTATTCTCAATTTTATCCTCAATCTATTTTATAAGCTTCCATAAAATCTCACACAAATCTATCCACAAGTCTTCTCTAAGCCTTGCCTCAAACCTATTCAACAAGTTAATTCTAAAACTTTTCCAATCTCATAGAAACATAAAGATAATTGTTAGAGACTCAATACTCAACCTCTTTCTCAAATCAATTTAGAATATGTAATAATTTATTTTATATAACTTGAAAAATCACTTCATACATCCACTTGACTAGGCTTAACAAACTCTACTCAACCAATCACTCAATGAAACAATCCTTCCTTACAAACCCTAGTCCAAGCATATGATCCTTTACTGAAAACATTTCTAACAATTTTTATCAACCACTATCACATAACAATGATACTCATGCTCTTTTCAAACCCTAGTTCAAGTTCTTCACACAATCAATGGCTTTAACAACAATGCTTATAAGATAATGTTTAAACAAAAACTCTTTATTCTATAAAGCCTTGAAGCATTAACTTAATACACTTAATAAGGAAACCCTAATCAAGTCCTTTTCACTCCAAACTTATTTTCTATAAAACCAACCAATCAACTCAAATATGGAAGAATGCGCTCATACATTTTTCTTGATGATGAAGGAACCTCAAATATATACCATAACCACAAACACTTCTTTACCAAGCTCAAAGGAGTAAGAAGATACTAAACTCTCTCAAAGATACAATGCAAAATATCAAAACACACATACACCTTATCACTCCATATTAAAGAAAACATCCGCCAACATATACAAAAATGATTGACCAAATACACCTTATGATCTCCCAATTAATATAATATTTAATACCATAAATAATGTCAATACAATCTCCTTTTCAAACTAACTCAATGGCAAGAAGTCCTCTTAAATTTAATCACTCTTCAATTCACTTTTTGATAAATAAAAAATATCACAATAACTTTATTTAAAATAAAGTTCAACACCTTATTCCTTCATTTAATCAAAAATTAATAATTAAAATAAACACCTTTTCATAACCCCTTATAGCTCTCTAAACCTTATGTTTACACCTTAGGCAATTAAAAAAAAAAATCAAAATTTATTACCTCTGCCTAGGTGATATTTGAACCCTCGACATAGCTTCTCCTAATGCTCTAGCTATGGATCCAACCGCCTCATGAACTAGGAACTCGTTTGAGTAACCAAGAGCACAACATGCTCTATGTTCTTCCTCCAATGCACCAAAACCAAAAAGACTACGCATCGCTTCCTTCGACATCTAAGCACAACATGCCAAAATTCTCTTGTCATGAATTGAATGTGGACCACTCTACATCCACACACCTTAACTCAAAATCACTTGCCACTAGGCCACATGCCTTGATGGATATGAGGGTTTAGCCCTCAATGGTCTTAATCTCTTTCTCTGGCACCTTAAGATAAAAAATTATCTTCTTTCCCGCATGAGTATTCACAACAACACTTGCCACTTTGATTTCTTTCGAACGAAGGATGGATTTTATGCCACTAAGGCATATAGTTTATATACCTATTGCCTCCAATAATTTTGAACGTCGACGCCTTCAAAATTTGAATAATTAATTTATAAATTATTTAAATTCTTTAGAATTTAAATTTTATAAATTAATTTTTAAACCCCTTTTGGCTTTATTAAATCCCTATTTGATTTTAACACTTTGTATAAATAATATTTATTTATAAAATTTAAATTCAAAATATTTAAATATTTTATAAAATAAATATTAAAACCTCCTTTAGATTTTCAAAAATCTTCCTTGGGTTTATGAAAAACCTTTTATTTGCTCATCCATAGTTTTAATAAAAACCCACCTTCATATGCTTCCACATAATATTAAAAATATTATGAATCTCTTTTGCAATTAACCTTTGCATTATTCCTTGACATATTCCTTGACATCAATGACAACTTCATTCCTTAACATCAATGACAACGTTTACTCAAAATATCCAACAAGATCAAACCTACTGATATTAGATCATACCTTCTGATACCAGATCAGAAATCTAATATCACCCTACATAGTTTGATATCACCTGCAACAAGAAAAATGTAACATCCCAATTTTCATCAACATTCACTTAACAAAATTTTTGTTAAGTATAATAGTTTTACTACACTACTTTGCTTTTAAAACCCAACTTAATGTTAGTTTAGGCATAATTAATCCACACTTCAAGACTATTCACCACTGCAACTGGTGTCTTAAGTGCTCGGGACCAGCCAACTACCCACAATGCTTGCCCTTTAAGGTTCTAACTCCTCACTCAAGTTCATACAAAAATTGTCATGGGGTTGTCTCTTTTAGGGCCTATATCATCTGAAAGGGAAAAAGTTGTAATCCCCTATCCAAAACACATAGATTCTTCTATCACATTCTCTTAGGTCCTCCAACCTATTTTTTGGATACAAAATTTTTATGCCAGTGCTAGCCATTGGCCTTCTAATAAGGTTTGACTAGAGTCCACCATCGCATGGCATGTGGACTAGGTATTCAAGATCCATCATCGATTGATGGTAATGCTACCCATACCATTTACCACTAGATCTTCCAACAACATGCTTAGCTCTCTAATCATGACTTTCATTGGCTACTCCTCAACCGAGTGGATTATTGAATACCCTCACATACTAACTGATTGTCTTCCTAGAGTGTTGTCCCATACCACCGCTCTTTACTCTCAACAACATGGACCACTATCCTTAAGTGCTGGATAACGGAAGCCACAGTCTCTCTCAAGTCGCCACTACGACTTAGAGTAGTTGGGTGGGTTATGTCCTTGCTCGAATTGACCCAGTCTTAAGTGTAAATTTTGTTCAAAGTATTCCTTGATTTTATGTGCTTGTACTGTTACTTTAGGTTCCACCAATGTAATCATATACATACTAACCATATGCTTTGCAATATTTTATTATCCATATGCTTAATTTAACAAATCTAACCATAAGATGTAATCACATATGCTTTGCAATAATGTATTATCCATATACTATAATAAATCTAACCATAAGAATCATGTTAAATTTATAACTAAAAAGGAATACATATATATATATATATATTTAATATTAATACATGTAATCCTACTAAGAATAATACATCTATTTGGTCTAACAATAACTCAAGCATCTACGAAATAATTTAGGAAGAAATTCTGAAAAGAGTTCACATAAAACCAAATTTCAACTTCTAAGCAGAGCAAATTAGAAATAGCTTATCCCTTACAACATTTCTTTATTACTTTAATGAAACACTTTATATTAAAACTTAAGTTATGGTCACATCATATACCATATTCTAATAAAAGAAATCACTATATATATTTAATGTTGAGGACTCGATAACCAAGCTTTAAGTCTGGGTAAAATAATTAATCATTTGAGAAGTTTATCCCTAATGATGGTTTGTTATATATACACCAATGGAAGGCTACGTTTTTTCCTGCATTTTATAATGCATTAAAATTTATTTCTAGAAGACTTTTGGAAAACTCCTCTCCAGATTTTCTAAAAAAAAATCATATAAGATTATTTATTTAAAATTTGTCTTCATAGGACTTGGAAAAAATTCCATACATGATAAGCTCTAGAACTCATGAATGACAAGGATTTCATTTTAAACAATTTGTTGTTGCCATCGAATTACATTTGAATGAACAACCATACATGTATATATAATTTTTACAACAACTAAAAATAAACAACCTTATTTTAAAAGGATGCTTCCTCTTAAAGTAACAATAGCCATACATTTTGTAAGACGTGAATGCAATGAGTAGTTAAACTTTTTTAATACAACACTAAACATTAAACCTTCATTAATTTCCATATTAAAATGCTTTTATATAAAAATGTGGATCAATATCTTAAACCAGATGCATTAAGACCATGAAATTACATATACAATCTGTAAGTATATCTTTACTAGTTGTACAATCATTCACATTATCCTGAGGGCAAATAATACTAGTTGTACAATATTATGTCTTTACCTTATAGCTTGAACTAACCAAACTGCATTGTTATGGTCACTAATGCTTGTATAATTTGTAGCAAGTGTGAACATCTCTTCTAAGTCCTAGTTAATTTAGTGGCTAGGCTAGGTTAGTTGTCAGTAAATTCTTTTATTGTCGACAATATAGTTTATTTGGATATCTCTTCTTCCCATTATCCCTCCATTCTCTCCTATATTCCCTCTTCTACCTTATCACTCCACCTTCCTTCCCTCTTCTCCTCCAACCTCCCTTCTTTTTCTCTCCGCCAACTTCCTCCCTTCCCTCTTCATATAAATTAGTAATTCTATCCTATGTTATGTTAATGGTTGTATTGGCTCTGTATAGAAATTAATAAAGAACTATTAGTTTCAACTTATTCTATAGTCACCTGATCCAATTTTTAGATTTGGTATCAGATCTTTGTCGGGTGAGCATGTTGGGCATGAATCCCAAGGGTGCACGGTGATCTAGCTGGCGAGTGTGCTGGGCATGAATCCCGAGGGCACACCGTGATCGAGGAGCTAGGCAAGCGGATCAAGGAGGTGGAAGAGAGTAAAGCTAGGCAAAAATTTTGAGGTGACACATGGTAGGTAGAGCTGAGAGCTGACTCAGACATGCAACTCGAGGAGCTGAGGTGGACGCTAATGTGGCAATAGCTGACACATGGCAGGTTCTGGTAGAGTGCTGACTGGGCAAGCCGGGAGATGATGTGGCAGAAGTTGGGCGCTGACGTGGTAGATCAGGTGTGTGGTGATGTGGCAAAATTTTGTTTATGCACTTGGCTAAAGCATATTTGTCAGAGCAAACACGTGGTAGAAGAAGATTCATCTGAAGGATGGTTGGGAGTTTGATGTTTCTCGCCAACACTAGACCTGATATTCAGTATGTTGTTTCTCTTATCTCTCGATTTATGACTAGCCCTTCTGAGCTGCATTTGTAGGTAGCTAAGAGAATTCTCAGATATGTAAAGGGTACATGGGATTTTGGAATCCATTACCATAAATGTAACACTATCAAGCTTGTAGGCTTTAGTGATAGTGATTGGGGTAGCAACATTGATGACAAGAAATCAACCTCAGGGAACTGTTTTAGTCTAGGATCGGGACTAATAACTTGGAGTTCCAAGAAATAGACAGTAGTAGCACTATCTTCAACATAAGCTGAGTATATAGTGGTCACTCATGCTAGTACTCAAGCTCTATGGCTATGAAAGGTATTAGAAGAGATTGGAGAGCAGCAAAGTGGTCCAACAAGGATATTTTGTGACAACATTAGTGCCATTCAGTTGGCATACAATCCTGTCCACCATAGTAGATCAAAGCATTTTGATATGAAGTACCACTTCATCAGAGATATGGTGGAAACTGGAACTGTTGAGCTTCACTATTGCCACACTTTGGAGAATGTTGCGGACATCTTCACCAAGGTGCTGGCTAAAGCTCAATTTGTAAATCTGAGAGACTGTCTTGTCAGTCCTCTCACCTTTAAGGGGGAGAATGTAGCAAGTGTGAACATCTCTTCTAAGTCCTAGTTAATTTAGTGGCTAGGCTAGGTTAGTTGTCGGCAAATTCTTTTATTGTCGGCAATATAGTTTAGTTGGATATCTCTTCTTCCCCTTATCCCTCCATTCTCTCCTATATTCCCTCTTCTACCTTATCACTCCACCTTCCTTCCCTCTTCTCCTCCAACCTCCCTTCTTTTTCTCTCCGCCAACTTCCTCCCTTCCCTCTTCATATAAATTAGTAATTCTATCCTATGTTATGTTAATGGTTGTATTGGCTCTGCATAGAAATTAATAAAGAACTATTAGTTTCAACTTATTCTATAGTCACCTGATCTGATTTTTAGATAATTAAATATTTTTAACTACCCTTAATGAATTTGGATTGCACAGTTGAGGACACATTCTCCATACGCCTTCCAAGACCCCACCCTCATAGACTTCGAATAGGGAAATGGGAATGAATTTAGGATCAGCTTGGCCCTTAAATGCCTAAACATGCACAACCATGCAAGCAGACAAATGCAATGCAGGAATATAAAATCATAGATTTCCTCTCTTCACCAGATGCATGACGCTTTCACAAAGCAGAGAAACTAGAAACATACCCTTCTTTACTTTCAAGCTTTCATTCAGAGCACAATTAAAAACATTACCAGAAAAATGGACAACTAAAAACCCGAATTCAGTGAACACAGACTGTAATAGAAACAGAGCTCAAAATCTCTATAAATTCGAATGCATTCTTAGTTGAAAAGGGTAATTGGTTTTCTAACAGCATTGTAAATATTTTTATTTCTTTCCAATTCGTTCCTTAAAACTGTTTCATTATTCTTTATACATATTTTTAAAAATGTCTCCCTGTTTATTGTTTGATTTCACACAGAGCCCATCCTTATAACTATTTTTTTTATTTAGAAATCAAGGTGCCATTAATTCATAAATTCGTAGGGTTAATATATAACCTAATACACAATTTATTTTCCACTGTTCAATGCCTTACAAATTATGCAGAGAGTAGAGATTTATTTAATCATTAATATAATATTTGATTCTCAATCCCAGCAAATATAGCTCAACCAAATTTGTTTAGTTTTCCCATAGTCTTCTGTCATTTGACGTAGAGCGTCATCCTTTCTTTATTTCCCCCCCAATCCAACCTCACGGTTTTCTCAATTCATAATGCCTAATCCCTTTTCCCCTTTTGGTTAATATAGCAAGCATATAAAATAGTGCGTTGACACCTCAATGCTTTTCCTGCCAAGTATATCCTTTGAAACGCATCCACATGGCAAGTCTCATTATTTCCAAGGTTGATAGGTGAGAATTTTAATTTTATATATTATTTTAAAACTCATCGAGCTGCTTTATAAGACTTATAACATGTTTTTCTTTTCAACGATATGCATAAGTTATTTCATGGCATTTAGGCCATTCCCTATAATTGGATTTAGGGATTCAATTTACTTGTATATATATGTTTTAATAATTGTGGAAATGTAGGACTTAGTTGAATCATAAAGAGGGTGAGTCCTCTTTTAAATATATTTCCTTTATTTTACTTTTCCCATTTTCCCATTTTCACCTCCTCTATGTCGTTGGACATATATATCTATATATATATATAATATTATCTTTAATTGTTTTAAATTATTTGGCTTGTCCCATTTTTTTTTAAATTTATATTATATATCTATTTAAATGATATTTTAATTATGTATATATATATATATATATATATATATTAACAATTATTTATTTTTATTATTATTTTCTTTAATTGATATTAAAATCATCGACACGAATATGCGGCAATTCAAGACATTGGTAATTAACTCATATTCACACAAACATATATTTATACACTAAATAATAGGAAAAATGCAATACATATACAATTCCTACTGTGGGCTTCCATGTACCCACGTACCAAGGTGCTCTAAGCATGACATAATATCCCACCTTACTTGACATTTTTGACCATTGTCCTAGTCAAGGGGCAGGTTTTCTCTTCTACTTCCCGCATGATCCCTGTGCCTGCATCACAAAAACTAAGCACAAAATCACATTCTTCCAAGTAAAATGGATACAAATAATGGGGATGTGACATACTTCCTCGCTTAGGATTAACATAGTCCCTGTGTTAGCTAGTAAAATCAGACATATTTATATGCAAGTTATCACTTTCTTTTATAATTCCAGCAACTAGAAGAAAATTTTATATAGCAAGCATGTTTAATATGCATAACATATTCCATCACGAAATCATATCTACAAAAGAAATTATTATGTAATAAGCATGTATGATATAACAAGTTCCATCATAGCACCATATATAATAAAAATTATGTGACAAACATGTCTGATATGCACAATAAGTCTCATCCAGTTTTACAAAAGAGAAGTTAACATCTTAATAATAAATTATCTTTTGGTTTCAGTTTTCAAATAGGTATGGAAACTAGTTTCTCATGCTAGAAACATCCTCCCAGGTGGCATTCCTCTCGGAATACTGATCCCACTAAATCCTACATTGTTCCACAGTCCTTTTTCTCAGATGTTTGATTCTATATCCCAAAATTTTGACTAGATGAACTTTAATGAGTTGTGGGTCCAACATATGCAAATGAGTTACATACAAAATATGGGATGGATTAGCTACATATTTATGTAGGAGGAATACATGGAAAACACTATGGATTTTTGACAAGTTCAGTGGTAATGCAAGCTTGTAGGCAACGTGACTAATTTTGGCAACTATATCAAAAGGATCGACAAACCTTGGATTCAATTATCTTCTTAAAATTTTTCTTCAATGATTATTTTTAATCAATGGATGACCAGTTAAAGTAAAGAACCAACGTTTTAACTTTGTTAGAAGTTCTTTATTTTTCCTATGTCCGTAGCTTATGTTATGAAGTATGTTTTTACGTTCTTAATTTTCTTGAAAAATTTCTTTTTCTTGATTTTCTTGATTCTCCCCAAGAACCCACTCCTGTGAGGATGAGAGATAATATCAAGCATTCTTGATAAGAGTATATGCTATTATTTCTACACCCAATGTTGGCGACTCTACTAGAAAAACCTAGAAGAAAAATAAAATAAAAAAGAACAGAATAGAACATGTTGGTGAACACCAGGAGAAGTGGTAAGGAGTTGTTTATAGAACTCGAGAATCTAGAGGTATTTATACATACCCAAAAAAATCCACTTTTTAAGAATACCATTTATAATAGTAGATTAAATTCTAGTGGTAAAAGTTACATTAAGAAAATCTAGAATACTATTACTGCTGATATTTTTGTAGATGAATGTTTAAAATTAGTAGTAGAATATATATGTGATTATTATCATTTAAAGGTAGATAATTCATCAATCTATGTTTAAACTACCCAGACCCATACCACTGTAAGTCCTACATCTGTGAAATTAAATTCAACAGTAGCTATGGCTCAGGGTAATGTTCATTTGTGGAGAACTAACAGATATAAGCCTTTTGTATTACCAGTAAATTTAAATGCCTTACCCAATAAATCTCACAAATACCTCCCTAAGGTTTTAGGAAATAGTGCAGTAAATAGAGAGGATCATATCAAAAGTTTCTTATATGCAATGGACAGCCTAGAAGTTGAACATGAATATGTAGTATTAAGACTATTTCTACAGACTTTAGAAAAATATGCTATAGAATGGTTAAATTCCCTTCCTAACAATGATATCCCAGACTTCACCAAAATGGAAGAGGTGTTCCTAAAGAAGTATGGTGAAAGGAAAAATGAGCAATCATTATTAACTAAGCTAGCCAATATGAAGAAGAAATAAAATGAGGTTGTTAGTGATTTTAATAGAAGATTTTCAAAAACAAGAAACAAAATCCTTGCCAACCTCAGGCCTAGTGATATTCAGTCTATTTTTTTTTATAATAATGCTTTTCAAGGAGAGTTTAACTATGAATTAAGACAAGAAAAAGCCACTACCATTGATGATTGTATGGAAAAAGCAATGGATATAAAAATAAATATGCTTGACAGTGGTAATATGAAACCTTATTCTTTAGAAGTTAACATGCCTGAGAGAAAACCTAAGAGAGTGGCTTTTGATATACAAAGAAGAACTGAAATTGATCCTATGGAGAATTTGACCAGTAAAATGATAGAAATGTTCAACAACATGAGTAACAGGTTAGCAAGAATTGAAAGAAATAGAAATAGCGATGAATATTCATAGAAAAAGCGACCACATGTTGACAACAACCCCCCTTTAAGAAAAATTACAATAAAAATTGGGGAAACAATAATGGTTTTTAAGAAGGGAATAGGAATAGGGGTAATGGAAATAACAACTGGAAAAATAGAGATTCTAACAGGGATCAGAACAATGTCCCTAAACCAATACCATCTGCTAATGTAGCTGAAGGTTTCTCCTATTTTTGCTCTACTTGTGATGCACCCCATAACCCTGATGCATGTGGGATACACCTAAGTGATCAATGTAATGTAGATATGCATGCAAAATCAGAAGAGGATATAAGAATCAATGCATGTTGGTCCATTGAAGATGAATCCAAAGAAATGCTATTTGAAGAAGACATGGATAAATATGCTTCAAATCATCATCCCCAGATCTTAGTGACTGAAGGAACTAAAATCTTACAAAAATCACATGAGTCAATATATGATAAGATGAAGCAAGGGAAATTGATTCCCACTGCTTAAGAGGTTGAAGAATTAGAGGCAACCCATGTTTTAAATTTAAGGAATAGAACAGTCCCTGAAAGAACAAAGAAATTCTCTACAAATGAACCAAGAAGACAAACTTTCACCAATAAAAATATTATTAAAGAGAAAATTGATAGGAACCCCTAACAAAATTACTCCTGAGATACTAGAATCAATAGAAGAAGTTACCAAAGAAGAAATTAACAAACCATTGGATATAAAGAAGATAGAATTTGATGTTGGGTTAGAACTCAATAATCAAAAAGCTAATATCACATTTGGTGAACTTATGAAAGTTCAAACATATGAAGAACAAGTATGCATAACTTTTGGATTAGTAGAGCAAAAAGAAGACCCTACTTGTCATGCTGCTAGACAAAATCAACATGATACAAGATCACCATCTTCTGTCAGATCCTTCTACGTGTCATTAAGATATAAATTAGATGAAGTGGAAATATATGTGATTCATAATTGCATGCTTGATAGTAGAGCTTCACATAATATCATGCCTAATTTAATAGCTGACCAAATGGGATTAATCTGTACTAGATATTTTGCCCCTGTTTTTGTAATGAACAGTAGAAAAATTCCCCGTGTAGGGGTGATAACTGGATTATTAGTTTTCCTAGACCAACACCCCAAAAAGGGCATTATCATGGATGTAGTAGTATTTTATGTTGATCCATTCTCACTATTACTCAGTAGGCATTGGGCAGAACAACTAGGGGGATCAATAAAACTATACTGGTCTTATTCTACCATCTCCATATCATATAAGGAGAATATAATTTTAAGAAAGGAACCATTTAATAAACACTCTATAGAGTTAATTCAAATAGATGAAACCATGATTAACTTAGTTAACTCTATGGAAGAAAAAGAGATGGGAGTCCATTCAATATGACACAACCCATTCCTGATGGAAGTACCAAATGCAAATAACATGGATCCAGAGGATATGAGAATAATTGATGCTGAATCAAATCGAGTATTAACCCAAGAAATATGGACCATGTCATTTGATGGGGATAAATCCCAATCTGGAGTAGGTGCAAGTGTAAATTTGATTGATATTAAAGGAAATTACCTTGGTATACCTTACATATTGCAATTTCCTTGCACAAACAATGTAGCTAAGTACAAAGATTTACTATTAGGGCTAAGGAAAGAAAAAGAGTTAGGTATTAAATACTTGACTATAACAAGGTATGAAGAACTTATTATACTACAAATAAAAGGCAAATATCAGACCAAGCATCCTAGACTTAAGCAATATAGAAATGTTGTAATGGAAGAAATTGATAAATTCTTGGCTTTCAATATTTCATATATTCCTAGAGAACAAAATCATGTTGCAGATCTCTTAGCTGTGAATGCCTCAGGTCTAGATCACTCATAAATAACTACAAAGTACATGGACATATTTCCAATTATCTCAGTCTATAAACCTTTTGTGCCAGATAACATAGTCTATCTTTAGGTTTTTCAAGATGATATAGATATTAAGGATTTTATGACTTCGTAAAATCAATATGTAGATGTCATCTATGATGAAAAATATGAAGGAAAGTTAAAATATCAAATAGGAGAACCAATAGAAGTAATCCAGTTGAAAACTAATAGAAAACCCAAAGGATTGGTGTCTCTTGAAATCCTATTTGATGATTTTGAAAAAGCCTATAAACCTATACATAGAGAAGTGATATATGAGGATATTAATATTGGATCTATGAAAGAACCTAGAATAGTGAAAGTAGACATGGCACTACCTACTAAAGAAAAATTTGGATATATCAGTTTCATAAAAAATAACAAAGAACATTTTTCTTGGACCTATGAAGATCTCAAAAATTTCAAAACAGATGTGATGACCCATATAATATCCTTGAAAGAAGAGGCCAAGCCTTTTAGACAAAAATAGAGAAAGTACAATCCAACTCTGCACTTAGTAATACAAAAAAAAGTTCAAAAATTGTTGGACTCCAAGATGATAAGAAAAGTCAGATTTTCCTCCTGGATATCCAACTTAGTACCAATTAGGAAAAAGAATGGGAAGATTATACTATGCATGGATTTTAGAAATTTAAACAAGAGCTCACTGAAATACAATTACCCATTGCCTAACATGGAACAACTACTGCAAGCAGTAGTAGGTTCAACTAGATTGTCCCTGTTAGATGAATTTTTAGGGTACAATCAAATTATGATAAATCTAGAAGATAGACACAAGGCCGCATTCACCACACCCTGGGGTACATTTGAATATTTAAGAATACCCTTTGTATTAGTGAATGTAGGTGCTCCTTTCCAAATATCAATGGACTTTGCCTTCAAAGGACTAATGTTCAGTACTTAGATGATATCGTAGTTTTTTCTAAAAATCTAGAAGATCATCTAGAACATTTGACTGTGGTTTTTGCTCGGTGCAAGGGATTTGGAATTTCTCTAAATCCAAAAAAATGCATATTTGGAACTACACAAGGAAAATTTATAGGTCATATAGTTTCATAAAATGGGATAAGAATTGATCTAGAAAGGATAGGAGCCATTTCTAAAATTCCCCCATCCAGAAATCTAAAATGAGTAAGGTCATTCTTTGGCAAAATAAATTTTATCAGAAGATTTGTCCCAAATTTTGCAAAAATGACCAAACCTACAAATTATATGATAAAGAAAACTGGAGAAATTAAATGGACATTAGAAAATATGGAAACATTTAACAAGATCAAATAAGCCATATCAACCACTCCATCTTTAAGTTGCCCTCATTATGCAAAGTATTTTAATATCTATTTGTATGCATTTGAACATTCTATTGTTGCAGTCCTTTCACAAAAATATAATGAAAATAATGAAAGGCCAATAGCCTTTATGATCTCAAGACTAAAATGAGCGAATCTTAAATACACACTATTGGAAAAACATGTCTATGCAGTCATACAATATTTGGAAAACTTTAAAGGTATATTTGGCTCAAACAAAGTTTACTGTTGTATTTCTTTTATAGCAATAAAAGATATATTTTCTCAATCAGATCCATTGGGAAGACCAACAAGATGGACGATAAAAATTTTGCAATATGATGTTGAATTCAAAATAGTTAAAATAGTCAAATGGTAGGGTTTAGCTAAACTATTGGATAACAAAGAAGAAGCAGGATCAAAAAATATTCTTACCATAGATCAGACATATGATGATAGAAGAATAAAAAATGAAGAATGTAAATGGTATGAAGAAATTTTGTCCTATCTACAAACTCTATCATTTCCCATAGACATGTCAATAAACAGAATGAGGTCAGTCAAGCTGCAAGATCAAAAATACTATATATAGGATGGTGTGCTATATTGGAAACACCCTGATGGAATTTTATTAGTCTGTTTATATGAAAAAGAAGTCCTAGAAATAATTAATGAATTTCATAACGATTTCTGTGGAGGATAGTTTGCTCCAAGAACTAAAGCCAATAAAATCATGAGATTAGGATATTATTGGCCATACCCTTTTAAGGATGTATATAAATATGTAAGGAATTGTCATAACTACCAAGTTTTTATAGGGAAAAAAAATCTACCAACCATGCCCCTCAAGCTAGTATTCATTGACGCACCTTTTGCTCAATGGGGTATTGACCTGATTGGAGAGATCAATCCTAATTCATTTGGCCAACATAAATGGATCATAACTACAATAGATTAATTCACCAAGTAGGTGGAAGCTGCACCTTTGATAACATCTACATCAGCTGCAGTCATCAGATTCATAGAATAAAATATCTTGACCAAGTATGGAGTTCCTAAAAATCTTGTAACTAATAATGCTCAATATTTTGTATCATATGAAATGGTAGAATTTTGTGCTGAATATGGAATTGAATTATCTCATTCTGCTAATTATTATCCCCAAGGAAATGGTCTAACTGAGTCATCAAATAAAAATGTAATAACAATAATAAAAAGGTCATTAGACAAAAACAAAAGGGGATGGGATAGTGAACTTAAATTTGCTTTATGGGCTGATAGACTATCTATTAAAAGAAATACTAGAATAATCCCCTATGAGATGGTTTATGGATAAAAAGCCCTACTGCCCCCCAAAATGGAAAAAAATGGCACTTTCCCTTTTATTGCAAGATCATGAAAACCCTAATCCCATTCAGAGAAGGCTTGACCAAATTGTCTGGTTAGAAGAAAAAAGAAGAGAAACCATTAATATAATGATGGAACAAACACTGAAAACTATTAAATTGTTTAATAAGAAACTAAGGGTACTCCTTTTTCTCAAGGAGATATAGTCATTTATTGGGATCCTAAAAATGATAAGCATGGTAAAAAGGGTAATTTTGAACCTAAATGGATTGGCCCATACCCAATTGCCCATGTTATCAGTTAGAATACTTACAAGATACATAATTTGTAGGTAGAAATAATGGCTATCCCTATTAATGGCCAACACCTCAAAATGTACAATCCTTGTTGAAGGTGTATTGTACAAAAAAAAAAAAAATCCAAAAACACTGTGGTCTATTTTGTTTATTAGTTATAGCTTCCTTTTTATTCTTAAATAAAGCTGAGTTTACTGTATACATGATATCTTAGTTTGATGAGTATATCTAACTGTTGATTCCAACAAAAATAAAAAATAAAATTTATTTTAGTAATTGTTGAGCTTTAAAATTCTGTCAAAAATGAGTGTTTATGCAATAGTTGTTTGATATGAGATAAAATAGGCAAAAAACAAAGTTGATTGAAACATCATGTAAAGCCTCACATTAAAAATGATAATTAAAGTGACTTCAAAGGTCTAAAGAACTGAGTTATCTTTGAGAGGGTATTTGATCCAAAATTATTACACTCATATTTTATAGCTAGAAACTAATCCTCAACTCAAGCATACTTATTGCACAATTTTCTTATATATCCAAACATTTATCTCACGAGAAAGAAAAAGAAAAAATAAAGTAAAATTGAGTCACTGCCTGAGATATCTTGGAAAACCTCTACCGGGGCTATAGACACTTGACTGGCAGTAGGGTAAAACTAATACGGGATTAGAAGCAACTCCATCGAGGCTATAGATGCCTAAATGGCATTGGAGCCCTACAGAATGGTGAAAATTTTTAAAAGAGTGAAATCACATATTAGGCTTGGCTATTTTTCTTAGATATGTTAAAGTTCTGAAAGATTTAGAAATCACAAAAAAAATGCACAAACACACACATGGGCAAAAATATGATGAGACAAATGGTTGTGACAAAATCTGTGTAATCATATCTTATGACTTAGCTAAAACAAGCATTACAAAATTTCAAAATAAAACTCATCGATTTCTAAAATTTTCTAACATTTGTTTCCAAACTGAATGAAAAGAGATCTTTAGTTTTTCATACTCTACTTGCTTTGATATCATGTTTTCAATATATATAAAAAAATGAAAAAATGATGAAGAAAATAAAGAAAACAAGGAAGTTTTTTTTGTTATGCATTTGAAGTTTTGTTTAGCAATAAAATTTTTGTTGTTTTTTGTTAAATTTTTGCAAAATAAAACCAGGAGATTCTATGGTTCTCAAGTGCTTCATGTTTTCAATACATTGTCTGAGTCAGAGCCTATTTTGGAGCTAAATTTGACTCAACTTTGAAACCCCCAAATTTAAATTTTTGGTTTCAATCAAACTGCTTATTCTGTTAGTCATTGCTTATAGTTGTGGGTAATTCAATTTTTCATTAGTTGGTTTGATTAATTCTAACCTTAAACTTTTATAATATGAGCTTCATTGTATTAATCAAAGTACCTCAAATGGTTAGGGAAATAAATTTTTAAATTAAAAACCTAAATCCAAAGTCTGACCTTCATAAATCTTTCCTTGGGCCTAAAATCTGATTAATAAAGTCCTTAGATCATAAGATAGTTAAGCATTTACCTTGATCAAACTTCCCAAACTAGTGACTGATCGGCTTGAGAAATAAATTAGTCGGTTGGTCAAAGAATTCTAACAATCTATGCCTCGATAAGTAGATCCATCATGCAAAAAATTATCTTGGTACGTGAACCAATCATGAGGTATGCCTAACCATCCCACCGAATTAATTTGGTCTTACTAATTAATGATATATTATGCAAGCAACTTTATGAGGCCGATCGGACAAGGATTTTATACCATTAGCTAGAACGAATTAGAGAGAAGCTGAAATAATTGGCCGAGAGTGATAAACGACTATACATGCCAAAATTTGGGCTCCAACTGGCCTCCATGCCAAAAAGTTCATAGCCACACCATTAGCCAAGGTGGTCTCAAAATGAGTAAAAATAATAAAGCATCCACAAAACTCGATGGCAGAGCTTCCGTCCAATTACAATGAGCAAATGCACATAAGGATCATCCTCAGATCCATGTAGGCACATTCTCTCAAAAAACTAATGGCATATCATTCAAAAAGAACGTGCAAAATATAAAAAATGTGGTGATCCAAGGATGGCCGCAATAAACCAACCAACTCCCCTCATTAAATGACCTTAGCTCAAAAAAATGTTATAAAAACCCCTCTATTTTTAAAAGAAAACCATCACTAGCATTGTTACAAAAGTGTTCAATGAATAAGCAGTGTGCAAGAGTCGAGGGTTTTTTTTTTGAGAGCTTAGAAGTATAGAATTTACATAAGTGAGAGCAATGGCATCTTCAAGTTCAAGTTCTAATAAAGGCAAGATTGATGCCTTTGAAGACAAAGTGTCTTTTAAAAAGGTGATGGCCAGGAAGATTGGGGACCAGGTTTGGAATGAAAAAGAGTTGGCCGAATTCCATTTTTAGGCCAGCATGGAATATCGAAGCCGAAATCACCATGTATTAAAAATAGTATTTTTAAGGGCTTACAAGGTGAAGTACAAGAAGGATGTTGCTAGCAACTGTTGGAATACCAATTTTGTGAAGTTGTTTCCTCGAGTGCATTTCTTTCCAAATTTATTATCATGGCTCGTAATCTCTTATGATCCATGAAGTTGTTCCATTATGAACAAAAGGGGGAAGGCTCTCTATCACCTCATGCCTGACTGGATTTGAACAGTTTTTAAATTAACCAAAGGGGATTTGCTCTATGATGACAAGGTGGTAATGTTGTAGACGCAACACATGTTGGGGACTTCTTTCTACACTGATTTGTTCAAAGGGCCAGTGTCAATAGACTTCCCCATCCCAAAGTCCTTGCTACAATGGTGGGCAAAGGATTATTCAAATATGATTCAAATTGCCTTGGGCATAGATGATCTTAACTCATTGAGCTTGCCATTTACGTATGTTATTGCTCAGTGTAATAAAATATGCTTTCCTCACTATTTCTAGGAGGAAGTAATATGCAACACCCTAGACAAGGATTTGAAACAACTCCAAAAGGCATTAAAGCAGGATAAAGATATAATACCTTGATTATCTCACTACAACTTCTTGATCCACCTGATAGTGGGTCAATTCAAAAGAGAGGCAATAATGCAATTTGGGGGAAACCTCGATTGTATGATACAGGAATAGCTTCCCATCATCCACTAGAATATTTCTTCATTCTCAGAGTTCTACGGCTATTTTCTTCTAGCCATATATCATGTCCTAATTGAACAGTATCCTCCTAGGATAAGTCTAGGTGTTGCAGGTTATCTTAGGGAGATAGAAGCTAGGGATATCATTTTCATGGAGAAATTTACATTCATTTGAATGTATGGGGTAAGCTACCCCCAAAGGCCTTACCCACCTACTTCCCAAGGTTTGTAGAAGTACTAGAGATAGAGTGATAGTCAGCTATGGAGGCCAGGTTGTCATACCTAAGAAAATAGGTCAAAATTCCATGGGTATTTGCACCAACGAATATTGGCCATATCGTATACAGAGGCTATCCTAGCCTCATTTAAGCCATATCCATAATGGATAGATATTTTTTTGGTGAAGTAGCATGGAGACCTTATGATCCAAAAAATAAATACACATACATCACAGTCAAGGAGAAACCTATGAAATACCACAAAGATGATTATAATAAATCTTTGCTATGGGCTAGCAAGGATGAAAAATAGTTGTAGGCTATTTGGGAAAATAAGAGCATGCATAGGCCCTATACTCAGTTGGAGGTGGTGGGATGATATTCCTCAGAACTTAAGCTAGTTAGGCAGACCACGGTAGAAAATATCACACCAGCTCGACCAGTAATTCCTCCATAAGATTTCGATGATCCATTAGCAAAAATCACCATTGCCACCCTCGACCAACTGGAGATAGTGGCTCAGGTGGTAGAAGCACCTACACTAGAAGCATCTGGTATCGAGGGTACCAGTACCACCAAAAGAGGAGAACAGGTTGTTTCCAAGGCTTCGACCTTAGGTGCACAAGAATTGGGTAACCTTACCCTCACCTTACTTACACCAAGGAACCTACAAATGGCTACTGTAGGTACCTCTCAGGTCATTCCAATGGCCATAAAATATAATAATAAAGAGTCCAATATATAGGAGAGGACCTGGAAGGCTATAGAAGAGAGTGGGGAATTGGCAAAAATATTCAAAAATTATCAGGTAAAAGATATGGATGATGATGAAAAACCACTTGCCAAGAAGCCGAGAATGGAAACAAGAACTGAAGGAACAGTAAGCCTTCATTTGGTTAAAATAAATGAAGTACCAAAATTCATGCCAACTCAAGAAGCCAAGTTGGATACTATTGGTGATGGGAGAAGTGTGGAAAAACTCCGTAAAGTCCAAACACAAGAAGGTGGACAATCGACCATCTCTTTGTTAACCAAAGGGATCACTTCTCTACAAATTTATCCAAAGACCTAATCTATATAAGTGACAAGAGATATTATTACCCTACTAAAACAAGGAGTGAGCATTCACTCATATACTATGGAGGTCGTAATGTTAGAAATATCAACTTGGAAAGCCAAGGCAGCAAAATTACAAGCAAAAAATGAGAAGCTGAAAGCTATCGCTACTTCAACTCTAGTACAAGAAATAGCCTCTAGCACCACAAGGCCCAAGAAAAACTTGATTTAAAAGTATAGAGAAAAGGCTATTTCTTTGATCAATGACAATCCAAAGATAATAAATGGTTGCTACAAAGAGGCTAGTAAATTCATATTAGCTAACCAAAAAATAAAATCTTTGTTAACAGACCTGGATAAGAAGATGGTTTTAGTACTTCCCGCGTATGATTTGTGCAAAATTGGATATGATCATATTAGGACCAAGGAAGTAATAACTACATATGGCCAATACCGAAGCTGCTTGGATGAACATGAGAAAATCACCAACTTTGTCAATGAGAGATCCAGATATACGTTGATGATTAAAGAACTAGAGAATGCTAAAAAAAATCT
The DNA here is from genome assembly GCA_028583015.1 of Wollemia nobilis. Classification (NCBI taxonomy): domain Eukaryota; kingdom Viridiplantae; phylum Streptophyta; class Pinopsida; order Araucariales; family Araucariaceae; genus Wollemia; species Wollemia nobilis. Next base: position 9,824,843 of record JAQPPZ010002832.1, on the reverse strand, counting down.
AACCACCAAAGTAAGGCATTTAGGAACTTATCCAGCTATACTGATGGGCCTAGGTGTTCCTAGATAGATAGTCATAAAGCACCTAAAAGAAGTCATCTTTGATGAACAAGATGATGACAAGCTAGAAACTCAATTATTTTTTGAAGTCGGACACGTACACAATCAGGTCCATTTATTTCAAGACAAAGCTTCGACCTTGAAAGAAATTAGAATCAAGGATTCATGAATGTTGGATAGGATCTCTTAGCAAACCATCATCCACATAGAAGTATGGCTTCGTATTGTTAAATTTGTGGGGGCCACTACTGAAGACATAGAGAAAATCTAGAAACTAGCTAATGAGTCAGTTACAGGGTCAACCTCCATGGGAGAAGCTATAGACAAAGGCAAGGAAAATATAGTTGGCTAATAACAGACAGTTCTTCCCCCAAATTATTACAAGTGGACGGTGCACAACAATCTTATTTTGGGCAATTTCACTTCAGTAGCTATAAAAATAGGAGCAGCCAAAACAAATCATCAAGAAATTAGAGAATAGCATTTTTGCTAAGAGGTATACTTGAGTGTCTTATTAGTTGTGCTATTGTATTTTCTTTGTTTCTATTTTCTTTTATTCATTATTTCTTCCTCCCCTTGTTGTGTAGGATTGTATGATAGGAAAGCATTCAAGAAGCTGAGAATATTTCTAGCATTATTGAGCCTAGGATTCAGAGATTCTTCTGTTACTATATTGGAACAAGGAGAGTTGGAGAGGCCTGTTACATTATTTAAATAGAGTCCTCTTCATTGTATTGATGGATTTTTATTAGAAAAACAGAGTTAAAAGGCATTTTGCCCACTCTGCATGTAATTTTTCCATAAATAAATACAATTCTAAATCTTATTCTTGTCATTTCTTTGTCTTAGTATTGTATGTATATATATAATGGGTTACATTATTTGAATGCATTATACACGTTTCTTTCATTAGTTAACTCTTGATTTTGTTACGATATTAGAATAAAGCAAGAATGCTAATTTCCTTCTCCCCTTCTTTATGTTCATGATTAAATTAGTTGTTAAATTGCTATAAAAGCCCAATGAATCTAGGCATCAGTCTATATAAGGCATAATAGTTGGTTGTTTTCATGCTTGATCATTTTAATAAGAATACTAACTTTAATATAAATCTGGAGCGTGTAAATTAGAATTTTAATCATATAATTTCCATTGGGGTTTCCTTATCCATTCTACCATATTTTATAGTAATATTCGGGTTTAACAGAACATGAGGCAGGTCGACCAGAGCCTATAATAGCTCATTGGTTTCAAACGTGTTCTTGTAGCATGACAATTGATTTCCTATGGATGCAAGAATCAGCTCCAAAATGACCCTTATCCAAAAAATCTTGTAGTTGATTTTTAAGTTATTGTAACTCTAGTGATGTCATACGGTACGGGGTCCTCACAATTGGAGTTGCTCCAAGCACAAGTTCTATCAAAAAGTCAAATTCCCTTTTTGGTGGTAATCCTGGCAAATATTTAGGAAAGACATCCCTATACTCACCTAGTACTGGATATTGTTGGAACAGTGTTGCACTTGAATCAGTTTCCTCTTTTTTGTTCATCTTAACTACATACAACCTACATCCTTTTCTCCATGCTCTCTTGATTTGCACAATGGTTATCAAATGAGGCTGAAGATATGTTCTATTGCAATGAATGCATATTCTTTGATTAGTATTTTTTGTAAAATCCACCCATCTCTCTTCAAATTTTAGCAATGCTTTATGAGCCTTAAGCCAATCTACTCCTAGAATTATGTCAAATGCATGTAAGGGAGCTACATATAAATGCTAGTTGATTTTTCATTGAGGTATTTCTATCTGTGGGTCAAATAGACATTGGTTGACTACATAAGTTTATCTTGATCAATACTCAACTTGTCACCATTTGGCTAAAATACAAGGTTTTATAGGTATATCCCTCAAAATATTATTTGAAACAAAACTATCAGTAGCTAAAATACAAGGTTTTATAGGTATATCCCTCAAAATATTATTTGAAACAAAACTATCAGTAGCACCACTATCAATTAGAATATTCATAGTTCTCTTACCTATTTTTTCCTTAGTTAAAAATTGAGTAGTTTACCTTATAAGGTTAGGGATACCTATGGTAGCAAATATTCTATGCGATGCTTCTTCAATGGGGTTCCTATGATCTACTCTTTTAGGGCATTGTCTAGCAAAATGATCCAATGCTCCACATGTAAAATAGGCATTTGGCCCATCATTCCTTTGTTTATCATTTTCCTTATTTTGGTTGCCATTTTTACCTTGTTCTTTGTTATTATTTTTATTTTCTTGATAATTCCTTCACCTTGAATACCCTTTGTAACCCTGGTTTCTACCCTTGTTTTTGTTGTCTGATAAGTACACAATATAAGTATTTAATATTATATTATTGCACTTCCCCATGTCAGTCCTTTCGATATATAAAAGAACTGAAGATCCCATTGAACATCTTAGTATGTTTAGGATATCTTGTCATGATATTTCCTATTATGATTTGTTGTTACTAAAAATATTCCCTAAAATTCTTGGAGGCATGGCCTTAGAATGGTATTATCAATTACCAACCAACTCCTTAAGAAAATTTGAAGAAATACTGAAAATGTGTATTCATTAATTTAGTGTCTACATAGAAATGCATGTCACTATTAAGGATTTATATAATCTAAAACAAGTAAAATATGAAATATTTGCTGAATTCTTATCTAAATGGAGATAACTTATAGGAAAATTGCATTTTGCTTTATCTCACCAAGAGATGTTGGAAATCTTAATTGGTAATTTACAAGAACATTTATCTTATAAACTAGCTATTGCTATAGTAACTTATTTTGATCAAGCTATAGACTTAGAAAGAAGGGTAGAATATGCCCTTATGTAAAGAGGATAATTAAAGAAAAGGGATGAAGATAAATATTTTAAAAATCAATATAAAAAAAACAAGTAGTGGGTGATGGAATTATTGATAGTATAAATACTTCAAACATCAATACTGCTGAAGCTATAAAGAAATTTGTGTTAAAGATTCCTGATAAACCTCCAAGAGAATTCACAATACTGAATCAATCTTTAACCTTGATTTTACCTTAATTACTAGAACAATTTTTAATATGACTACCAGAAATACGATAACCAGATTACATTGCAGCTGGATATAGGGCTGACTTACATTGCAATTTTCATCAAGTGGATGGACATTCAACTAATTCTTGTAAATGATTGAAACATATGATACAAGATCTAATTGATAAAGGTAAAATTGAAGTAGAAAAATTCCCTCCAAACAATGCTCAAAAGCAACAAACTCAAAATGCTAATCAAACTTTAAATATCTTCCAACATCCTTTACCCAATCATGGTAAAGAGGTTGTGAATCAATTAGAACATCACAATGTTCCTCCTCCAACCCGATATGTTGGAATCATTAGCACTTTCCTGCCACATCAAAATTTTCTAACTTCTTATGTGCATACTCAATCTACAGTCACAATTAGACCAATCCAATACTTTCAATCTTCATATTCAGAAGATATAATAAGTAACACAAAATGTGAAACAGAAAGTGAAATTGAATTTATTCAAATAATTCAAATAGTTTTGAATATGAGTTAGATCCAATTCTTCATTTAATAGATTTATTAGTTCCAGAAGAGCTATTTCCTAGAAGAATGACTACACATTATTCATCCCAACAAACACTTTCAATTGAACAGACAGTGAATGGTAGACCTCACTTTAATTACAAAACAACAACATTGTGAGTACTATCAGAGTCGTCACTAGAAAACAAGTTCAAAATAAAAATTCTCAAATACAAACTCAAATAACAAATAAAAAATCACCTCCAAAAGCACCCACAAAAGAAAATAATTTATCAAACCCACAAAAAAAATCTCCTTATGATATTAATGAACAATTAGTTAATATTATAGCCAGAATTTCCCTTTTAGATCTCCTAAGAACTTCATCTATACATAGAGAAGAATTAATGAGTACCTTAAGAAAAATGATGGTACCTCAAGACATAGAACCCAATGTTGTGGTCAATTTTGTAATTTTCCAAGGGAAAAAATATGTAAAGTTTCATGATAAAGACATTCCTCCTCAAAGTATGTATATAGATAATCATTTATATATTACAACCTTAATTTGGGATGTAGGTGTCAAAAGAGTCTTGATTGATAATGGGGCATCACTAAATATATGCACATATAATTTATTTCAAAGGTTTGGATTTAGAAATAAATATTTAAAAAGAACTAAAATGATTATCAAAGCCTTTAATGATGAAACCCAGGAAACTTGAGGAGTATTATCGATCCCATTGCAAGTTGGTCCAAGAATTTTAGATACAATTGTGTTTGTTGTATCTTGCCCTGCATTGTACGATATTCTTCTTGGTCAAAGTTGGATTAATGCAATGAGAGTAGTACCTTCTACTTTACATCAATGTGTTAAATTTAAATTTAAAAATTAATTAGTCACTATCCATGGTGACCCCAGATCCTTTGGCATGTGTGTAATGGTAAAACCAATCGGAGTCCCATTTTTTCCTATTGTATCATCAAAAAATCCCAATCCCATTAAGAATCCTTCCTCACAAACTAAACCAACATCATATTGTACCACAACTAAAATAGATAGTCCTACTTCATATCCCATTTTAGATGAAATTTTACCAAGTTTATCTACAATATTAACAACTTTAGAATATACTAATTTTACTACACAAGATTCCTTTGTCTTAGCCCAATTACCACCATCTCATCGGAAAATGGGCTTACCACAAAATCTAGGAAGTATTTTTCATATAGGTATTTGCACCTTTATCTACGTAGGGTATGACCCTAGCAAAATTAATATTCAAATAAGTTTCACACTTTATCAAGATGGGTTTGCTCGATGTTATTTTTCTCGATGTAACATGGGTTATAATGGTAAAGGTTTAGGTCCTTTTGAAAATGGTGTAGTGACCTCGGGGCGCACGCATCGCTCTTACTCTACTTGCAAATGTGTTTAAACCCAAAAAATAAAATGAAAGACCATGAAAAATATTATAACATGGAAGTAACAAAGATATGTCTCTTTATTTGTATTGAAACTTGGTTACATGTCGGTCCCTCTTAGGGATACCCATTTTGATACAATGAGGTTACAAATGGGTAAAATATCCCCTCACAAAGGGGTGGTGTGCTATCACAAGCTCCCTAGTTTTGCACACGAAAAATGTATGATGGCTTACAGATGCCTCCTTCTCCAAGTATGTTCCCTAGAGGGATCTCTTTTTGATCTCATATGTTGCAGATTCTGTCCAGTGGACCTATGGCCCTATAAGCAATGAAACATAAACACACACTTAGATTTCCAAGAATGCCTCCCCGGATGAGGTTGTTAGTAGTGAATATATCAAATGAAATAAAGTGCAAACTAAACCTATGCTATGAAGTTGAATTAATGAAATGATGTTATGCGAATGATATGGTAAACAAAATAATGAAACTAATGTATAAAACCCTAAGCTAGACCTATGAGCCACTGTCCAAGATAGCGGCCACTAAAGCAAATCTTGCCCTCTTTGCTTCAAGGCTATGGATCAAAGCTTGTATCCGATATTGAAATGATGGTTGCTTTTCTTGATATGTTGAATATTTCATATGTGGGAAACCCTCGGGTGGAATCTCCCTCTCTTTGATAAAAATTCCATCTTGTATCAAGATTTCCCCCCTGGTACTCTCAGGCTTGCACATTTTAAAGTATGTGAAACCCTAGGTCTATTCCCAAGCCCTAGGACTGAATCCCTCATGCATAGTGAAGGTTAGCATGAGAAGTTTTTTGTCTTTTATATGTTTAAAGACTAGTTAACTAAAATCTAACTATAAACTTGAGTCTTCTATGCAAACTAGTCATTAGCATGATAAGCTTTGTCTTTGTCTATATTTGAAGGCCAGTTAACTAAAGTCTAAATGTAAACTCAAGCCTCCCATGTGAACTGACCATGAAATGGAATGTAAAGTTACTCCCGCTCACCTTTATTGCATGCAGACTACCACTTCCATTCGTGATTGAGCATATTTATCAACAAAATACTTTTTATGGCTTAGCTACTATCATCTACAGTGGCTAAGATTTGGCCATTGTTGTCTATAGTGGTTAAGGCCTAGATGCTCTAAACTTGAGCGGCTAAGGTATGGCTGCTCTAGTCTTGATAGGATAGGCTTGGATGGGCCTAAAATACCCCAGATGAGTGGTGAGAACCACTTTTGATGCTTGGATGGCCCAAGATGATGTCATATGATCTTATGAATGTACCTATGTGGGTAGCTCCCCTAAACATGACATGTTTTAGGTTTCTATAGATGCCCCTTTTTGCTATGTGCTATGTGGAAAATACAATGTTGAGCAAAATCATAAACTGATCTATTGGTAGAGTGTATTGTGATCAATAGTTTGATCAATTTTGGATGGCCCTATCATGCAAGATGACGTGAACCCTTAAAATCATTGCCTTAACATTCAGACTTAGCTCAATGGCTTGAACATGTTAAATTGCACTCATTCCTCAAACTCAATCGAGTAGCTTCAGCTGCTACAATAGTTTTGATTGGTAGGAGAGCTACTATTGAAGATGTCATGTTTGATTACATTCTTAGTAAACAAGGGAAATTATGTGATTATTATATGCAATGATTCATAGGATGAACACAATTTTGTTATGATCGAGTGATATTTTATTGATTTTGATTATGATTATTTAAAATGTTTGAACTACCTCTTCACTCAATGAATTGGTGAAGAAATGACAATGAATGAAGTGACAAGTCGCTTGACCAATATGACTAATTTGGTTCCTTTCTAGTATATGTTCCTTCAATGTTCAAACCCCCATACAAGTGTGATTCCAATTGTTTATGATAACCATCCATCCCTATCTTGAGGAGTGGTCTAGCCATCAATAGTCTTCTTAGGGAGTTAGGATGAGTGATTCTGTTTATGCTCATATTGTATCACTTTGGATTAGTGTTTTTGATGTCACAAGGGAATGAGGATGATCCTATCATACTCATGGAGCAGTTTGACCATATTGGTCTTTTTTGGGTTTGAAGTGATACATAGTGATTCCAAAATGAATGTTTTTTCCCCAAGTATCCTTATGGTGACTTACTCGTCTTACCAAATTACATGGAGTGCAAGTCATTGCAATCGCTAAGTTGATAGAGTAAGTGAATGGATATGAGGCTTACTCAAGAATTTGTTTTTATGTGATTTTTATGTTATTTTGGTCATTATGATGACTAGAAGTCTTCAAAATGTGCTTATATGAATGTTTTTGTTTCTTCTCATGGAGGGGCCATGACTATTTTTGTCTAGGATCTCGGCCGCTATCAGGTCCAACAGCCACCATAGGCCTGGTCCTGGCTGTTCTTGTCCTGAGCAGCTAAGCGATGCATGCCACTAACATTAGCAGTGGCAAAGGCAATATAAAATTCAATCCTAGGGTTTTGTCTTTTCACTTTGCCAGTTGTAAGTTTGCTTTCTTGGGCTCTAAGGTGAAAGTGACTTTTGCAATTTGGGGTGTTTCTACGACTTGGAATATCATGGCTACACAGGGTGAAGCATCTTTGGGTGGAGGACCCAGATATTCTTGAGTACTCCCTCAACCCTTAACCTTGCTTGTTTATTTTAGTTTTTGGGTAAAACTGAACCACATTAAGTAATCGGTAATTGAACCTCATTAAGCTTGTTGGCAATGAATCAAAACCCACAGCTAGGCTTATTTTAGGTTTTTATGTGGTGGGCTTGTCCCCATTTTGTTTTTGTTGCTTTTGTTATATTTTTTGGTATTTTCTAGCAAATGGATGATGAGGTATTTTTTGTGTATCATTTATTGCTTATGTTTTTGTTTTATGATGTGATGGAGGATGGTATTATGATGAATTGATACATGTATATGTTAGATGATAGATGATATTTATGATGATGTGTATTTGATATGCATACTTATTTATGTGTTTATGTAGATTATTTCATGATTTAATTATTGTGGCATTACATGATGTATTTTGAGTTGATTTAATGATGGATTTTTTATCCTTGTATGGATGAATGCAACGATGTGATTTTTGATGTGAATGAATGATTTATGACCTATATATTTATGGATGAATGCAATGATTTGATATTTTATGTGAATGGATGATTTATGACCTACGTATTTATGAATGAATGCAATGATTTGATCTTTGATGTAAATGGATGATTTATGACCTACGTATTTATGAATGAATGCAATGATTTGATCTTTGATGTGAATGGATGATTTATGACCTACGTATTTATAAATAAAATATTTTTGCTAAATGCATGTTTAATTTTGTTTTAATTTATACATCTAACTCATGCCATGATATGGTAAATGCAATATGTAATTTAACATGAATGAACTTGTATGTTTCAATTACTTAAAACATAATAGATGTCTATACCATGATTTTGACAATTTAACGGGTGATACCACAGAAAGTATAACAACCATGAATCATTCTGTAGCGACCCCGAGATGCACACACCACCCCTTTTTACCCCTACTTGCAATATTTTAAAAAACCTAAGATGAAATGAAAGACAAGAAGAAAAGGAAATATGGATCCATTTATTTGTATTGAAACTCGGTTACATGTTGGTCCCTCTTAGGGATACCCATTTCGATACAATAAGTTTACAAATAGGTAAAGAGTGCCCCTTTTGCAAAGAGGTGGTGCGCTTATAAAGGATTTCTAGTTCTACACACAAAAATGTATGAGGACTTACAAATGCCTCCTCCAAGTTTATTTCCTAGAGGGATCCCTTTTTGCTCTTGTATGTTGTAGATTCTGTTCGATGAACCTATGGCTCTGTAAGCAATGAAAAAACAACACATGCTTAGATGTCTGATGTTACCTCCTCATATGAGGTTGTGAGTAATAAAATAATATAATGGAAATATGATGAAACTATGCCATGAAATCATGTAAATATATGCTAATTATATGAAAACATGAAGAAACAAAATGAAAGAAGCTATGTCTAAAACCTAAGCTAAGCCTATGGGCCACTTTCCAAGACAACAGTCACTAAGGTAAACCTTGCTCTCTTTTTCCAAAAGCTATGGGACAAAGACTGTATCTGATGTTAAAATAATAGGTGTTATGCTCTTTGATTCATCAGGGCTTCATCATACATGTGATATCAAATAGAACTCTCCAAGTCTCGAAAGCCCTCCTCAAAAATATGTATCTTTGTCTCTGATATGATATCCTATGATCCCTTGGTGCTCTTAGGCTTGCACCTTTTATAGTGTGAAACCCTAGGTCTATGTACAAGCCCTAGGAATGAATTTCTCATGCATAGTGCAAGTTAGCATGAGAAGCTTTTGTCCTTTTTCTATGTTTGAAGTCCATTTAACTGAAATCTAACTGCCCACTTGAGTATTCTATGCGAACTAGTTGTTAGCATGAGAAGATTTTGTCCTTTGTTTATGCTTGGAGGTTAGTTAACTAAATTTTAAATGCAAACTCAGGCCTCCTATGTGAACTGGTCATGAAAATGAATGCAAAGTTACTCCTGCTCACCTTTATTGCATGTAGACTACCACTTCCACCTATGATTAGGCCTATTTTTTGGCAAAACTACTTCTTATGACTTAAACGTTATCATATATAGTGGCTATCTTGCCACTGTTGTCTATAGTGGCTAAGGTCTAGTCTCTCTAGGCTTGAGCAGCTAGGCTTGGATTGCTTGAAAAGGCCCGAAATGAGTTGTGAGAACCACTGTTGATGTTTGGAAAGTCCAAGATTATGTCTTATGATATTATGAGTATGTCTATGTGAGCAACTCCCCTAAGCATGACATAATTTAGGTGTCTATAGATGCCCACTTTTGTGATGCATTGTGTGGAAAATACGACACTGAGAAAAAATGTAGAGTGATTTGTTTGTATGGTGTATGATGATCAATGGTCTGATCAATTTCAGATGGCCAAATCATGCAATATGGTGTGCATCCCTTGAATAATTGCCTCAAAATTTAGAGGAATTAGCTCAATGGATTTTGCATGTTAAGTTGCACTCATTCCTCAAACTCAATCGGGTAGCTTCAACTACTACAACAATTCCAACCAGTAGGAGAGCTACAATTGAAGATGTCATGTCTACTTACATTCCTAGTAAATAAGGGAAGTTTGTGATTTTTGTATGCAATGATTCATAGGATGAACATGATTTTGCTATGATCGAGTGATATTTTGTTGATTTTGATATGATTATGTTGAAATTTTGAACTACTTCCTCACATAATGAATTGGTGAAGAAATGACAATGAATGAAGCGACAAATCGCTTGACCAATATGACTAATCTGGTTCTTTTCTAGTATTTGTTGCTTGTAATGGGTAATCCCACATCCAAGTGTGATTCTAATTGTTTATGATAATCATCTATCCCTATCCTGAGGAGTGGTTTGGCTATCAATAGCCTTCTTAGGGAGTCAAGATGAGTGATTCTATTTAAGTTTAAATTGTATCACTTTGACTTAATTATTTTGATGTCATAGGGGAATTTGGATGATCCTTTCACACCTGTGGAGCAGTCCTACCTTCTTGGTCTTATTCGGGATTGAAGGGTGGCACATCGTAATTCCAAAATCATTTTTTTTTCGTAAGTGGCCTTATGGTTATCTACTCATCTTAGTGAAATACATGGAGTGCAACTCGCTACAATCGCCAAGTTGATAGATTAAATAACTAGGTATGATGCCTACTTGAGATTGTGCTTTTATGTGATTATTTTGTTATATTGAACATTTTTATTATCTAAAATCATCAAAGTGTGTTTATTTGCTATTTTTGTGGGATCCCTCAAGGAGAAAATCCTTTATTTTGACTTGTGGATCTAGCCACTATCAGGTCCAGTGGCCTCTGAGTCCTTGCCAATGGTCGTTGTCACCTTGAGCGGCCAAGAATTTTGGGTCGCTGACATTAGTAACAACCAAGGCATAATTAAGGAAATATAAAATTTATATTTCTAGGGTTTGACCTTTCACTCTCACTATTTGAAGATTCACTTTGGGAGCTCTGGTGTGAAAATGATGATTACGACTTTGGAGTTTGCTAGCATAGAGGACATGGCTATGCAGGGTGAGACATCAACTGTTGGAGGAGTTGGAGCTTCTTGGGTATTTCTCTTTTTCTAAACCCTAGCTCTCTTTTCTCTTGTCTTTGTAAAATTGAACCTCACTAAGTAATGTGTAAAATTAACCTCACTAAATTTGTTGGCATTGAACAAACTCCGTAATTAGGATTAGCTTACCCTTTTCTATGGTGGTTTGGTCCCCAATTTTGTTTTTTTTAGTGGATTTAGCCTAGGGTTTTTGAATTTTTTCATTATTCACCTGATGTTGCCATTTTGAGCATTTTTGAACTTAGCTTAATTTTTTATGCTTGGGTGGGAATATTTTCTTTCTATTTTATTCTTTTCCCTCCACTCTTTTGATCTGTTAGGCAAAGGTTCACAGGTTTGCCATGTCATCCCTTGGCCTATGTCACTCATAGCGGTTGGTTTCGATCTGTTGTTGCTCAGAGCATCCAAGTTTGAACCCCAATGATCAAAAATTTGACTGTTGGGTCTTGGCCGCTGTTGCCTCCAATGGCCAGGTTTTGACTGTTGTAGTCAACAGTGGCTAAACTCTTAGCTACGTTTTCTTGCATTTTGTTTGGATTTTATGATATATTTGATTTTTATTTTTATTTTTCTGATTAGGTGCAATCTTATCCTTTTTTCTTAGACTTAGAATAGCCCATACTCTTTTGCACCATTTTCATGTTTATTATGAATTATGACTTAGATGCACTATAGTTATATTTTGTATTTCTTCTACTTTTCTTAGATCCTTACTGCTCGACCTTGATACCCAAAGCTCCTACTTGACCTACTTCCTAGCTTTGATGATACGAATTGGGCATGGTTCAAAGTACGTAGGTTATAGTATGTCATAAGGCTACCTTACATCATGGCAGATTAGGATTACCTTATGGCTCTAGCCCATCACTGGGACCCATGGACTAATACCTTCCACCTCCTAATCGACAAGATGACCATTACGCTAGAGGATGTTTATAGGATATTTTAGATTCTATTTGATGGTGTGGCCATTATCTCTTCGACCACTAATGATCAGGTGGTTGTCTTCACTTGAGTGTTTATAGGGCACCCTATGGATGCTCTCAAGGACAACAAGTTTGGAGGAGTGTCTATCAGCCAATAGCACAATGAGGGCATCTTTATGGTGAGGCATGTTGTATTTCTAATGGTGATCAACAATGTTCTTATCCTGGACTACTCGGGTTTGAGGTTCCCATGGAACCTTTTGGTGATGGTGCATGATCTATTGGATAGTGAGGAGCCTATCATCTATGCATGGGGTATATCACCATTGGCTTAGTGCTATGATGAGTTGTACCACATCCATTGGTGAGGATGTTTCAGTATTTCTTATAGCTTACTCTTATAGGTTTGGGTATGGGAGCTTATTAGGGTAGATCACCCTAAGGGGCTCTTGGCTAAGATCACAATGATCAATACTCAGACATAGTGCTATGCTGCTAGATGATATCAAGAGCATAAGGAGTGCAAGAGTCATACTTTCATAGGGGAGCTATCCCACTACACTGATGTTTTCACTAGATTTTTGGTCAGATATGTCGTGTGGTGGCCTTACCATGAGTGTCCTACTTGGGATGATCCAGCTAAATTTTCTTCCAGGAAACGATGTGAGCTATGGCTCGTTGGTCATAAGGTTGCCATCCAGGAGTATTTATTCTACTCATGGGTTATTCGTTAGTATGGGTTGTAGCAGGATGTGCCCTTGATACTATTCTTGTAAAGGCACCTCACAGTAGAGAAGGACCTACCTCCATGATATATTACAAAGCTTTTAGACAAGGAATATGCCCCAAATATTGACCCTAGAGTGGTTGGGGACGTTACAGAGGCATACACTTAGTTGTGGAGTGATCATATTTGTCATGGTGTTGATAGCCTAGGGTACAGGGATGATTCTAGGGGTGATGGAATAGATCTGATAGGATGTAGAGTTTGAGCCAAGACTGAGGTATGGGGCCAGCCAGAAAAGCAGGTGGTAGTGGAGGATCCTTATGTTCCTAAGGAGAAGTAGGAGTTAGAGCCTAAGGAGAGAGACTCTCCTTTGAGAGCACAGCTGCATGAGATCAAGGTTGATATTTAGGCCATTAATATCTAAGTACAATGGTGATATGCTACCATTGAGCAACTCACAACACAGATACAGGCTCTATAGGCTACTATTGAGGGTGGCAACATTAGGATACAATTTGTTGTTCCTCCTACACCGTAGGAGGTTCAAGTGGTAGGTTCAAGAGTAGATGTGGGAAAGCTTCAGTATTTATTGGATGAGCATGAGGAGTAGATCCAGGGACTTGTGGATCATGTCACCATTCTTCAGATGTAGCTCAAGAGGCATGGGATTATCCGTAAGGATCTAGCTGGTGTGGGTGGTTCACAGGTCAGTGGGTGCTCCACCTCGGGGTAGTCTTCTGCCTATCCTAGCCAAAGGACCCATAATCGAATAGAGAGACTGATAGGCTCACATCATTCAATTCACAACACCACCACAAGGGGATGTGGCACTAGAGGAGGTGATGCAGGGGGCTTAGTTCCAATACTTGATTGATGCTTTATTTGATCCTTGATCCATTTTTGAGGTCGACTGACCTATATGACTGTAGCCCATGGATATTTTTGTACATCCATTAGACTTGACACACATACTTTTATTATAGCTTTGCATTATGACTTATTATGTGTATCATTTATTGCTCATGTTTTTGTTGTTATTTTATTTTATGATATGATGCGATGATGTTATTATAATCATTTTATGAATATGTTAGATGATAGATGATATTTTAAGATGCTTAGATGGATGTGTAGATGCTTATATGATTTGATGATATGATGCGATGTATGAATGATGAATTTATGATTGTATGCAAATGGATGTTGCCTATATGTTTTATTATGTGCTTTATGGATTTGTTTTTGTGAATATGATGTTATTAAATGCATGTTTTAACTTTGTTTTAATTGTATGCATCTAACTTATGTGTTGGAATGGTATAAGCGGACCTGTATGCTCTAATCACTTAAAACATACGAAATGCATATGACATTGACAATATTAATGGATGATATCATAAAAAGTAAAAAAAATAATCATGAATTTAAATAATCACTCTTATCATAAGAATTGATTAAGTATTCATATATGAGATGTAATGGTGTGTAATGTGTTTTCTTAATAAGTTTTTGTAAATTAAAAGATATAAAGTAGTTAGTGGTTGTCTATATACTATTTCTAATATATATGCGGTATTTGTCCTACTATGTTGATACCCCCTAATTTATAGAATCTTATAACGAAATTTATGGTGTGGATGATGTTATGATTTGTTGCTATGTAAGAATTTTTGGGGCTTTTCGGAGATTCAAACACTCTAGTTACCCTATAAACAACTGTCTATTTACCACTTAGACTTTTGAAAAGTAAGGCTTTTACCATGGACCTAGTTTTTCATGATCTCTGTGTGTGCATGTGATTGTATATTTTGAGGTAGAATTCAAGCATTTCCTTCGATGTCAGGCGGGATTCTTTCAACCCATTGCTAATATCAGGGATCCTCAAGTGTTCATCTCATCCTTATGTTGGACTTAGTTGGACTATACCACTAGGAAATATTGGGTTACCTAAGCTAGCTCATCCACATTCAAACATTGGTCTACACAAATGCATGAAGCAATTGTAATAGACATATCATCATGTGTAAGGATTTCCCCTTCCAGTTTTGTACAATGCTGAAAATTCCAGGGATTCAAGCTTTATTCCCTTCTTTGTCTTCTTTTTGGCTTTGGATATTTGCTCATATGTAGTGATGAAAATCATTGTTGGTTTTGATTGATTTTTATTTGAACGAGGATTTTTGTAGTGATGATAATCACTGTTTATTTTGCTCATATGTAGTGATGAAAATCATTGTTTATTTTTTATTGATTTTTTTTTAGCTATGTTTTTTTTTTTTTTTGAATTTATGATTTGTGTATCATATTATTGCTTTGAAATCTGGATTGTATGCTTGGCATTTTGAATATGTACTTTGCTTTGGCATTTTGCTTATTTTTATTTAAGCAAGGGATTTGGATAGGGTAAAGCTTGTCCTTTTTCCAACTCTCAACACCTTTAATCTGGTTGCATAGGGGGATAATAAAGGAAGATCCTTTTTGCTTAAGGTAACCTAGATTGCTTTTGTAGCTTTCATATTTTCCTTGCACCAGTTAGGATTTTAGTGTTTCAATTAATGACGGGATCTTAAATTTCTAATGCATTATCATAACTAGACCTTACCTTCTACTAATCAAAGTTGTTTTCCTCAAAAGTGGATAAAATCACTAGGTGTGGTTGATTAACCAAAAAACCTTAGTATATTATGTATAGCAACAAATAATGGTTGTGTTGAAAAACACAATTACACACGTGTTAATGGAGGTATGGATTTGAATGATTTGCATGACAAATTGTGGTATCACTTTTAAGGCTCTCATGACATATACAATTGTAGTAGATATGAAAATGAAATGTAATGATGTGGATGCGAGATGCAAGATGCAATTGTTTTTGTATTTTTTATTAATTTGACCAAAGGGCTTATTATGCCTTTGGGGCTTCTTGTATTGATTCTGACCAAGCATTTTGACTTTCCCTTGTAGCCTTTGAATTGATGTTGACCAAGCGATTTGAATTACCCTTGGAGCCTTTGAGTTGATGTTTGACCAAGCAGTTTGAATACCCTTGGAATGTTTTGAATTGATTTTGACCAAGAGGTTTGATTTATCCTTTGAGCATTTTGAATTGATTGTATTTGACCAAGCAGATTGAATTACCCTTGGAGCCTTTTGAATTGATTTTGACAAAGCGTCTTGAATGCCATTGAAGCATTTTGAATTGATTTTGACCAAATGGCTTAAATACCCTTGGAGCGTTTTGAATTGATTTTGACCAAGCAATTTGAATTACCCTTGGAGCCTTTGATTGATTTGGACCAAGTGACTTAAATTACCCTTGGAGCCTTTTATTTATTGGATTTGACCAAGCGGTTTGAATTACCCTTGGAGCCTTTGATTTGATTTTGACCAAGCGGTATGAATTACCCTTGGAGCCTTTGATTGTATTTTTGAAATTTTATGTTTTTATGCTTTGTTTTGTGTTTTTGACATATTTGAATGTTTTTGAATTTTGACATATTTGAATGTTTTTGTATTTTGACATATTTGAATGTTTTTGTATTTTGACATATTTGAATGTTTTTATGTTTTATGTGTAAAATACCTTTAATTGAATGATATTGAGAGGCTCAGGCTCCTCAACACCATCTAATGATCTAAGGCGATATGCTCCAGGCCTAACTCTCTATGAAATCATGTATGGACCTATCAAATTTACCATAAATTTATCTCACAGATGCAGTGATAGATTTGAATTCTGCTGGCTTTATTTGAGCAATAGATCTCCAACCTTGAATTCCCTTAAATGGACTTTACTATTGTAAGCTCGCACAAGGTGATCTTGGTAAACGTAAATATTCTATAAAGAATTGACTTAGCATTCATCAAGAAGCATCAACTGATAAAGATAGCCTTACCATGCAGCGTCATCATCTATGAAGTCCTTTAATGCTATGTGTAGAGTCAAAATTTTCAACTCTAGTGGCATGATGGCCTTAGTGCCATATACTAGTGAAAATGGTGTTGCCCCAGTGGGCATCCGTATACTAGTCTTGTATGTCCATAGTACAAGAGGCAACTGTATGTGCCAATCCTTGTGATTGTCTTGCACCATCTTACTCAAAATGGAGACTATTATTTTGTTTGAGGCTTATGCTTGTCTGTTTGCTTGTGGATAATAAGGTGTTGAAAATTTGTTGAATATGGTATTTGTTCATTAAAGCACACATAATTTTTTCTTGAAATATGGCCCATTATCTAATATTATCTTAGAAGGGACCCCAAAATGAATTATGATATTATGGAGTATAAACTCCACAATACTTGGTCTAGTTTTTGATGTTAATGGGATTGCTTCTACCCATTTATTTAAGTATTCTATGGATGTTATGATGAATGTGTGTTGACCTAAGGACAGGGGTGAGATTTTCCCAATAAATTCTAGTCCCCATTATGAGAATGGCCATGCATCCTAGATGGGCTGTAAGGCTTGCAATGGTAAGTGCATTATATTCACATGATGCTGGTACTTACTACATTTCTTAACATACTCGCAGTAGTCCTTTTCCATGGTGGGCCAATAGTAACCCATTCTCAATATGCACTTAATTATGGCCATGCCATTGAAATTCCCTCCACATGTACCATCGTGATCTTGCAAAATTTCCCAAGATGCTTCCTGGGGCTCAAGACAATGGAGTAATACTCCATAATATCCTCATCTATAGAGGATTTCTCCTAGAAATATGTATCTTGTTGCTATTTGTTTGAACATTTTCCTTTCAGTATGTGATAAACCTTGAGGTACTATTCCAAGCTTCAGGAAGTCCTCCAGTTGGGAAAGCCAATCCTGATAAGCCATGTCTTCTATAGAAAAGACAACTTGCTCTTCTTGTATTTTTGAGCTAGTGAACATGGATTGAGGAAAAAATATATGGTGTATGGTTGCACCACACTCCACAAGTCCTTGGGAGATCAATGACCCCCAAGGTTTCATCTACAAGAAATCTCTAGCTATGAAGGACCAATATTGATTTGGCTCAATGTTGATCATGTTGACTAATTCTTGGTTGTTATGAGCTTCATGGTGTATTACTGAGTATGAAAGCAATTTCACATGAATGGTTGTAAAATTAGGAGATGGATTTTGAGAGATTAAGGATACCGAAGAGGCCATAGTGTCTATAAATCTATTCAACATGCTAGGGATTGCCTCAATGTCGTACCATTCCAGTCGGGCTAGGTAGGTGTCAACAAGTTCCTTGTAAGTCTTCAGGAGTGGGCACATGCATTGGAATAGTCCTTTGATCTGGTTTACTATGAGCAAGGAGTCACCAAATATATTCAATATTTTAATGCCCATTTCTATGGATTTTTTGAGTCCTAGGATCAATGCTTCATATTCTATGTTGTTTTTTGTGCATGGGAAGTCTAGTTTGAATGATAAGGGCAATGGGGTACCCTGTGGTGTGATAAATACAATCCCTGCTCTTCCTCCTAATTCACACTTTGAACCATCAAAGAACAATGACATGTCTCTTTCTTTATTAGGTTCTTCGAGTTCTGGAAGATCTGATAATGCAAATACTGCATCATCAAGAAATTCTATGGTGAGAGGCTTGTTATCTTGAAGAGGCATCTCTGCTAATTGATCTACTATGACTTGTCCCTTTATGGAATTTTGGCTTATGAACTTTAGATCAAATTCTATCAATAGCATGATCCACATTACGATATGTGTATTGTGATATATCTTTCTCATCATGTACTGCAAAGGATTCTATTTTGATATGACGTAGGTCATATGGCTCAACATGTAGTACCACAACTTTCAAGTTACAAAGACCATTGCTAAACACAATTTTTTGACATATACATATCCTATCTCATAACTCACCAAGGTGCGACTAATGTATTATATGGCTTGCTTTTTATCTTGTGTATTCTTTCGGGCTAACATGATTCCCAATATGAAATTAGTAGCCAATATATAGTAAAAATGGTATGTATGGCCTTGGTGGAGCCAATACTGGTGGCGTTCCCATATAAGTCTTGATATCTACAAAGGCTTGATGGCATTATTCATCCCAATGAAAGGGGACCTCCTTGCATAGCAACTAATTCATAGGTTGCCATTTGTATGATAATTGCATGATGAATATTTTTATGGATGATATCTTGCCTTGTAGGCTCCACAATTCCCTAATGTTGGTAGGGATGGTCATTTCTAGTATAGCCTTTACCTTTACAGGATCTCCTTCGATGCCTCTCTTGGATATAATGAATCCCAAAAGCTTGCTAGAAGTTATGCCAAATACACACTTCTTAGGATTCAATCAGACATTGTATTCTATGAGGTGATCAAAGATTTTTCTAAGGACTCCGACATGCTTTTGCCATAACAAGGACTTGGACAGTAAGTCATCCATGTAATCTTACAAGATTTTATGCATATAGTCATGGAATATGTATGTCATGGCTTGCTGATATGTGGCACTAGCATTTTTGAGACTGAATGACATCACTTTGTAATAGAATGTTCCTCATGGAGTAATGAAAGTAGTTTTATGTTGATCTTTAGGCTTAATCTAGATCTGGTTGTATCCAAAAAAATCATCCATTAGGGAGAGAATTTTATGACTTGCATTTGCATCTACAAGAGCATCTATGTTTGGCAAAAAGAATGAATCCTTTGGTGTTTCCCTATTTAAATCTCTAAAATATGTGTAGATACAGACTCTTCCATCATGTTTCCCCATGGGTACCATGTTCTACACCCACTCATGGTAGTCGATAGGAACTATGAATACTACATCCAGTAGTTTTTGCAATTCATTCTTCACCATCAAAGCGATGGTTGGGTGCATTTTCCTCAAATTTTGCTTGACTGGATTCTTCATGGGATCCAATGAAAAGTTGTGAATGACTAAGTTTGGATCTATCCCTGGCATGTCTTTGTAAGTCTAAGCAAAAATATTTGGCCTCTCTTTGAGGAGAGGAATTAGAATGGCTTGTTACTCTAGAGATAGACTTTCTCTGAACTTGACTTTTCTTGGTTGGGTAGGATCATTGTTGATGTCCACCTCGAAAGTCACTTCTATAGCCATATGTGACCCATCCTATAGCTGATGAGGCATGGGTATCAAATGAATGTCATCGGTAGGATTTATAGGACCTAGTGACTCAGGTTCCAAACCAACATGGAAGATGTCATATGCACAACTTGATGCAAAATGGAATGACTATAACATCTCTTCATTGGAGAAGAGGTCTTCCAACTCTATGGGTGAATTAGAGTGATACCAATCAATAGCCTCTACATCAAGATGCAATTATTTGGTAGGATCTACTATATTGTGAAGTGGAGTGGTCAAATCAATGGAGATCATGTTTATAGATAGAATGAAATCTCTAGGACCACATGGGTGCAATATTGTCTTGGGTGTTTACCTTCCATACTCACAATGAGGTTCTGGAGGAATGGGAATTTTTGGATCTATCCCATAAGAAAGGTGGACAATAGGATCATTGGGCTCTAATTTCTCGTTGAATGTATGTAGAGGGGGATTGACCATTCGATGAATGGCAACTAGGTCAACAGGTCTCCCCAAAAATCATAGATGAGGGTCTATGGCACAGAGTGCCGCCTCTCTCTCTAAGAGCTTGTTCACTTGCTACAGGTGATGTGGTCCAAGGTAAGCCATATTGATATCATCCTTAAAGTTATCATCACTTATCCAAAAATTGTTAGCATTGGTATGCGATCCTAAGACAAGGGGCTCATGTCCTGGCCCTAAGTAGGCCATCTCTATTTCATATTCATATTTTTCATCACTTATGAAGAATCCATTTGCATTTGTCTCTTGTGCCAAAGTTAGGGGTTGATGGCTTAGGCCTAAGTAGGCTCTTTTTGTTGAGTCTTTTGATTCATAGTAACTTTCATCTGATGTATACCCACTATCATGACGAATGGACCATGTGAATATTTGTAAATAATGAGGTCCTTGGTAGGCTAAACCAATTTGCACCTCATCATCACTTGCTTCATATCCATTATCCTCATCCCATGAGTTTTACCCTATTGGGGTGGAATCAATTGAGATGTTTGGATGGTAAATGTCTGGTGGTGGTATGTTTACCGTGGCCACTTATATGTTTCTAAAATTTCCTATTCTTAGGGGGTGATAAGAAATGAAATCAATATCTTCTCCTAACACTAAGCTTAATATTTCCAATTCTACTAAAAGAGAGTCATATTGACCTCAGATATAATAACCTAAGCCAAATCTATTAGATGGAAGCTGATATTATGGCTCGTATGGCCACATGTGCCCCTACTCATATATTCTAATGCTATAGCCATGACAGTGGCAATGCTCAAAGTATCTTAGAGAAAACTTAGGGTTAGAGAGGTAACGAACATTGACCATGAATAATTCATCACTATCCTCTTCTATATCTGAAGAATTATGGGTATAGTCTAGGTCGACATAGACAAAATTGGTTTGGTTGGGAGGGATTCCAAGTGGAACCACTATTCCTACTGGTGGCCTCAAGTCCTTAGGCCTTCCTATGTCTTGTGTAGACTCAATGATAGGCATAAATGTAATGTTCTTCAAATGGTACTCCCTTACACCTGTGCTCACCAAGTGTATTGATGCATGTGATATGTATGACCCTACAGATGACACTAGCGAAGTAGGGTGATAATCACTATCTTCATCTTGATCTTGAAGATATTCCTCTTCCATAGTACTTGGAATTTCATAAATGGATACAATTGGCACTTCCTTAGGCCTTTGTTCCTTAACTAAGGGCTCCTTTAGCTTCTTATTGTATTTTGGTTTTGACGTTGATGGTACTTTAGAAGAATTGACTATTTTGAGGGCACTAGGAGGTGTTGAAGTGCATGGGTCTTTTCTTACCCCTTTGTCTTTGTTATCCACTTGTGTGGTTGGAGATGAAGGTGCCACATACAGGTGAGTAGATGAGATTACAAATTATCCTAGAATGTTCACTTGATTGACGTATTTAAAAGGCTCTTCATCAGCCAAAACCACATAGACTTTGTTCTCGTGCACATACTTGATACATTGGTGCAAGATTGAAGGCACACACTTCATGGCCCTTATCCAAGGATGCACTAAGAGGATGCTATACTACATAGCTCCTTCCAATACATGACATATCACAGGGATGGTCTTGTGCCCCACATTTATGGGTAGGACTATCGTTCCTATAGTATTGCATAAAGCATCATTAAAAGCTCTCAATTTGTAAGCTCTTGGAATGATATTGGACTTGGTGATCTTGAGGTGCTCTATTGTAGTTGTTGTAATGATGTTTATTGATGAAACTGCATCAACAAAGACCCTCTTGAAAGGTAAGTTGTTTATTGCCACTATAATTTTTAGCGAAGGGTCTGGTAAGGCAGCAAGAACTATATTAATCTCATAATCATAGAATCAGATTATAGGTTCCTGGCATTCTTGTACTTGTCCCACAAAGTGATTGAATTCATTTGCATCTTGGGGTTGGGGCTCAATTGTTCTTAAAATCTCCATTAAAGTCTCCCTATGCTTTGGGGACTGTTCTATGAGCTCATAGATGGATAAATTAGCTAGATTCGTCTATAGGTTTTTATCCAATCTACTCTGAATAGTCACCAGGGTCACGTTGGTGGACCTGGAAGGTTGTCTTACCTTTGCCTAAGAGTAGCTAGGATGTTCATGGGAGCTACAGGTGGTTGCGGTTGACCATACCGCCTAGTCCTTATTGCTATGTTAACAATATCAACCATCCCAATGCATTCATGGGTAGGTATGTCAGCTCAAACCTGATTGAATTGGGCCCCTTTCTATCAAGGGACCTCATGATTGGACAATGGGTTTTTGTATATGCCCATGTCTCCATTATCGAGAGCTAGTGGGTTGTCAACTTTTAGTTCTCCTACCTAAATCATATTTTGCACTTGATGCTTAAACCTAACACAAGCCTCAATGTCATGCCCTGATATCTTGTGATAAGGGGAAAATTGATCTTCCTTATATCATTTTGTCTTAGGATGGTTTGGATCTATAAGAGGTATAACAAGAAATATGATCCTCCTAGCCTCACTCAACTGATTAAAGATTTATTGCATTGATTTTGTTAGAGGCATGAAATAACGAGGCAGCTTGCATTCTCTATTTCTTCCTTGATTTTTCTTTTGGTCATAATTGGTCGACAAGGGATGTGCTTGATAGTTCTATGGTTGTTGTGCACCCCCATACTTGGGTGTATCCAATACAAATTGATTGACTAGAGCAGGGTTGCCCTGCTTCTACTTATACTTGTCATTCTTACCATTCTTGTTCCACTCCCTTTTTTTTTAGAGTTTAGTGGTTCCCTCATCTACTTTTATTTCTTTGATGAGATTGGCCTATGTCAAAGCCTCCTCAAATGAAGGATATTGCTGAAGTTGTAGAAAGAGGGAGATATGTTTAGAGCAAATTTTGGTGAACATGCAAATTATATATTCTATGGGAATAGAGAATGATAATTTTACCATGACTTTTCTCCATCTATTCCCATAATTCATTACTAGCTCGTCATCATACTGTTTCAATTTGGCTAGGTCTAAAAGGTTCACCTTGTTATTAGCACCAAAGGAGATACACTTTAGGAATATGTTTAATAGTTGCTCAAAGTTGGTTATGCTATGCTTAGGTATTTGGTTGAACCATTGAGTGGAAACACTTGAAAATGTCATTATAAATGTTCTTAGCATGAAAGTGTCACTGTATTCAATATGAAAACAAGCATTGATAAAATTAGTGACATGCTCTTATGCATCCTCTTCACCCTTAAAATTTTCTAACCTAGGCATCTCAAAGTACTTAGAATATGGAGGGCCAGGGATTGATAGGCACAATGGTTGGTTTTGTATCTTGCTCAATGTTGGTGAGTTCCCAGCTGCCTCTTTTTTCTCAAAGGTTTTCATCTTTTTAGCAAGCTCTTGAAATTCTTTTTATGCACAAATTTCCTCCTCTTGTAAGCCTATTCATTGTGGCAATGGAGGTAACTCTCTATCCATTTTATTTGTTCCATTTTCCTCCCTCCTATGATGGGACTCATGATTGTGATCCTAGTTTGTTATGTTTGCCCTTCCCCCATTAGTTGGATTTTGTTCATGATTTAGTGGGGGATTTCATTGTTGGCTATCTTGTCTAGTGTGCCTTTGCTTAGGTGAGTTAGTGCGTCTTGCTCTTTGGTAGTCACCACCATTTGCCTATAAATTATTAAGAACTAGCCTCTTAACTTGCTCTCTTAAACATTGCTCATGTTGGCACAAGAGTCTTTCTCTTTGTTTCTCTTGTTTGAGAGATTCCACTAGCTCTCGCTCCTTATGTAATACATTTTCTAACTACCTCATTCAGTCAGTTTGCACTATTACAAATGACTCATGTTTATCTGACTCTTTTCTTGTTGTCTTGACTACATATTCCTCGAGGAGGTTTCTATCGTATCTATACTCTTGCTAGCTAACATGACTTGTTTAGTGTATTTTTGAGTATCCCTATGATCAAACTCCATGCATCTATTGTGGGGTCACTCTAAGGTACCCCCAGACTGAGATATGTGTTTAGAATTCACAGCTCATGAGCTTCTATATGCATAGTTCTCAATAGCTATAGTTCTTTGAGTTGGTCAAGTAGGAAATCGATCCAACCCATCTAGCTATCTTGTTTTCCATGGTTGGTCCCATGGGGTGCCATTCACTCCTATGAGGTCAT
Source organism: Wollemia nobilis (assembly GCA_028583015.1). NCBI lineage: Eukaryota > Viridiplantae > Streptophyta > Pinopsida > Araucariales > Araucariaceae > Wollemia > Wollemia nobilis. The sequence goes on along the minus strand of JAQPPZ010002832.1, from coordinate 9,800,172 downwards.
AGTCTATAGGAATATTTACTTTTGTGTGAAGGTTTTCTTCTATATGATTCCCATGACTAGATGTAGCTCTAGTTTCCTACCCTTCAGTAGGCAAATATGTTTATATGTTTCTTGTGAGTCTTGATGTGTTGCAATTCTTGTTTGCCTTCTTGATGAAGAAGGCTTTGTGGTAACATGTTTTCTCCATGTGGATGGAGATGTAGCAGTATCATAATCCCTATGTGAAGAATGAGTCTTAGAACCTTCTTTATGTCCATGTGAGGAGGAAGCCCTTGAAGCTTCCTCACATCTTTGATATGTTTTTGTGTGTTTAGAGGAGGCCCTTGAGGTCTCTTCATGTCTCCTTGATGAGGATGGTTGTTTATTTATGTGAATTTATTCCATGATGTGGTTCCTTACTTGGGGTTTCTCTAGGAGATCCCCCAAGGGTTGAGTTATCACCCCTTAGGCTCACGAAGCTATGTCTTATGATCTTACGGGTAGGTCATTCAATGTTACTATGACTCTGCCTATGGGTATGAGTTGCTTCTGTCTCTCCCTCCATATCATAGAAGACTCATCCATAGTGACAATCAAGTACACTCATGCCAAACATGATTTTATCAAAAGAAGCTAGGGTACACCACTGAAGACCCAATGGAGGGTTCACCTAGCTATTCCACTCTAAACCAATGATTGTTCCAACAGTGGAAGACAATTTGAGTAAAAGTAACTTAGTATCACTATAAATAAGTTTTTCAATCCATATCTAGGAAGATATAGGGGAAAAACCAGTGGAAGGAGATAAATTCCAATGTCACTAGATAGAATTGAAGGTTGGTGATGAAATCCAACTCCCAATATTTAAATGAGACGTGTGTGTGTGGTGTTCATTTTAAGCTTGCGTAACATAAAGTGCATTATATAGTAGCAATTAATCTTTCCTATATGCCTAAGTGTAAAAATACATTTCAATATTCAAAAATGTGCATGAACTACTATGATTTGTATGAGTGCACTTCACTTCGTGCAACTATGGTCTCTAGCAAGGCCTCGAAGCAAGCAAAAAGCATACAATGTATAGCACGTTGGATTCTAGGGTGAAATTTTTAGGCATAAGCCATTGTTCCTAGAAATGCCTAGTGGAAAATTTAAAAGAAGATATAAGATATGCAAAAGCTTAATTTTTTATCCTTTTATTCTTTCAATTTATAAACATGAATGTGCTTTAAATTATCTATTTTAGATACATAAGTAGACATAAAGCTGTAAAATATTAGAGAAGCTATACCAACCTTTGATCTAGCTCAGAGAGTCAATGTTTTGACCTCTACTGCACTCCAGTTCTGGCCATTTTTGACCAGAGTGGCTAGTTCTTGATCGCTGGAGCTCAGAGTGGCTAAGATCTATTGGCTACTATAGCTCAGAGCGACTAGTTTCTAGTCGTTGTAGCTTAGAGAAGCTAGGCCTGCACACAAAAATAAGTTATTATTTTGATAGAAAATAAAAAATTAGTGGTGTTCCAATTGTGATAACCATCTGTAGAGACCATAGGAATGCATGCACCGACCCTTTTAACCCTACTTCCAATGATATTAAAATATCGAAGATGAAATGGAAGACAAGAAGAAAAAGTTTATAACACAAAATAACAAAGATAGATATCTTTATTGATATTGAAGCTCAATTACATGTCAGTCCCTCTTAGGGATACCCATTTTGATATAATAAGTTATAAATAGGCAAAGAGTGTCCCTTTCACAAAGAGGTGGTGCACTTATAAAGGCTTCCCGGTTTGGCACATGGAAATGTATGAGGACTTACATATGCTTCCTTCTCTAGGTCTATTTCCTAGAGGGATTCTTTTTGCTCTCGTATGTTGCAAACTTCGTACGATGAACCTATGGCCCTATAAGTAATGAAACAACAACACACGATTAGGTGTCCGAGATTGCCTCCCCATATGAGGTTGTTAGTAATAAAATAATGTAATGGAAATATGATGAAACTATGCCATGAAATCATGTAAATCTATGCTAATGATATGAAAACATGAAGAAACAGAATAAAAGAAGCTATGTCTAAAATCTAAGCTAAGCTTACGGGCCACTATCTAAGACAATGACCGCTAAGGTAAACCTTGCTCTCTTTGCCCTAAAGCTATGGTTTAAATCTTGTATCTGATGTCAAAATAATAGGTGTTATGCTCTTCAATTCATCAGGGCTTTGTCATACACTTGATCTCAAAGAGAACTCTCCAAGTCTTGAAATCTCTCCTCAAAAATATGTCTCTCTCTCTGATATGATCTCCTATCTCTCTTGTCCTCTTGTGATAAAGGATAAAAGATCTCTGGATGTCCCTTGGTGCTCTTAGGCTTGCACCTTTTATAGTGTGAAACCCTAGGTCTATGTTCAAGCCCTAGGAATGAATTTCTCATGCATAATGCAAGTTAGCATGAGAATATTTTTTCCTTTGTCTATGTTTGAAGGCTAGTTAACTAAAATATAACTGCCCACTTGAGTCTACTATGCAAACTGGTTGTTAGCATGAGAAGCTTTTGTCCTTTGTTTATGCTTGGAGGTTAGTTAACTAAATTTTAAATACAAACTCAAGTCTCCTATGTGAACTGGTCATGAAAATGAATGCAAAGTTACTCCTACTCACCTTTATTGCATGCAGACTACCACTTTTGCCTATGATTAGGCTTGTTTGTCAACAAAATATTTCTTATGGCTTATTTGTTGTCATATGCAGTGGCTAATATCTAGTCGCTTTCATCTGTAGCATCTAAGGTTTGGCCACTCTACGCTTGAGCGGTTAGGATATGGCCACTCTTGGCTTGATTGGCTAGACTTGGATGGCTTGAAAAGGCCTCAAATAAGTGGTAAGAACCACTGTTGATGCTTGGAAAGTCCAATATTATGTCTTATGATCTTATGTGTGTCTATGTGAGTAGCTCCCCTAAGCATGACATTATTTAGGTGTCTACACAAAGCAAAACAACAAGGCTAGTGATGATATCATAGGGGTTTGACACAATTAGGGACCTTCAAGAGTTTTTTAGAAGGTTGGTTTTTTGTTAAGGTGTGATATTTAGGTATAATTTCTTATTCTAAAAACTTGGAGGAAAAATGGTTAGGTAAAAATAATAAAAACAAAGATAATAGAAGGAAAAAAGAGTCTTAACCACATAGATAAGTTCTTGATAAATCCATTGGGAATCGAGATCACTGTGGGGATGTGGTCCTCACCTTAGGCTTGGTATGATTATTGGATTTTGGGGATTTAATAGGAGTTATTTAAATACTAAATCCAAGTATAGAGGATGGTTTGATGTGTAAATTAAATAGTCACCTAAGTTTGGACTAAAAGAAAAGAAAAATATAGTAAATAATTAAGAAATACTGTAAAAATGTAAAAAAGACAACTATGCAGTAGACAAGAGATATCCTAAAGATGATTATTTATTTGCATGAACAACTAATCCTAGGATACAAAAAATAAACTTTTTCTTATTTAAGTAGAAGGACAAGAAAAATGCATAGACAAGCTAGCCTAATTGCACAACTACATGCAATTTCACTTTTAAATGCCTAAGGTAAAGGAGAGATAAAATAGATCAGATTTACTAAATTGTTTAATTGCCTAATAAGTGAAATAAAACTAAGGTTCCTTTTAAATTTTAATGATTGAAATGAAACTAAGGTTAAATTTTAACTTTGATAACTAAAGTGAAACTAAGATTGATTTTAACTATAATAATTGAAGTGAAACTAAGATTATTTTTTTCTTTTTTATAACTAATGGAAAATAAAATACAAGAACACAAACAACAAAAATAACAATAAAATAGAACACTTAGTTATTCTAGCATTTATCCTTGCACCAATATCACACCTTGTAACAGACAACCATGAATATGATTTCATGTCATGCAAGCAAAGACCACAAATTTGAGAAAAACTTGCAAAAAGAAAACACTTAAAAATGGTTGTTAGTGTTAGGGTGTGCTTAAGCCATGATGGATTCTAGGTTCATATATGTGGTATTAAATCCATATTGGTCATTTTATATAACCATAAATGTACATAAAATAAATGATATTTTTAGAAGTTGAAGAGATGTAGAGCAGATAATAGATATAAGAGGGTTTTATAGAAAGAAAAAAATAGACAGAGAAAACACATAAATCAAGGAGGAGATAATGAAGAGAAGAAAAATTACTCCAATTCACCCTAGATATATTTTTTGTCATTACATAGAGACCAAAAATTTGTGAAGACTAAGAGAAGGTCCAAGGGAAGTCTAGAAAACACTTGGAAAAGTGTTTTTATTGAATTTATTCCTCATAAGAGGTGACCGTGAATTTATGAAAGAGGTAAAATTGAGAAAAGGAATGAAATATGGGTCTTCAAAAAATTCATGCCTCGTAAGTATGGACCATGAATTCATGATAGGGGATAAATGAAGAAGTAAAAGGATCGAGAGGTATTCTAATAACAATACATAAATTACAAATAATAAAGCTAAAACTAACAAAGATAAACAAGATATAATAAGATGATAAAGTAGAACATTAAAAAATAAAATAAAAGCTATAAGGCAAAAATAAATAAGTAGAATATAATCTAGAACCAATATATAGATTGTCAACAATAAAAATAAACCTATCAAAGAAAAATAAGGTACACTAAGTAGATAAGTAGGAAATAAAAAAAAAACTAGGACTATAAGGTTAGGCAGAAATAAACTTAAATGAATAAAAATGAAACTATATCTATAAGAAAAGTAAATATAAAAATAACTAAACAAAAATTCAATAGGGGTAGAGGCAAAAAACAAGATAGTAGTGGTCCCCTAGGATGAACCCTCCTTTCAGGCCTCCTAAGACGGTGAAACAAAGAACCACTTGGACGCAATCAGAAAGAAACCAATATAAATTCACTATTAGCAATGCTATATTAATTTGTGATTATCTCTAGTTCATAGATTCTTAGCACATAGATAACTTATGTGTAGATCACTTGTTTCTTAATTATCAAAAAAGGGAGCTCAATACCCCTATTTATAGGAGCTTTGAAGGCAAGGTAGGAAAATATTTTAAGTCAAAACTAGGGTTATGGATAAAAAAATGCAAAGGTCAACTTGAGGGTTATGGTTTTTAGGGAGGGTTAGAGTTTTAAGGGAAAAACCCTAAAATCATGATTTCTTGGTTGATCCAAGTTGATTGTGAATTCATGAAAACTAACCATTCAAGGTCAAATCAATGTGAAGAATGCTACATGAATTCATGGTTGTTCCGGGATGATTGTAAAATTGGAAAAGACCAAAAAGATCCTAAAAAATAAGGGGTGGAGAGCTAAAGAATTGTACTTATAAAATTTGATAGGCTTCCTAGATATCTAAGGAAAATTTAGCTCATTTGGCTAGGTCAATTTTTGATGTCTACATTATATGCCCTCTTTGATGCATTTATGGCATAATAAATGTGTGCCAAAGAAAATTTGTAGACACCTTCAAGATTGAAATGACTAGCACTAAAAGAGGTAGCAAGTTTAGGTGGAGGGATGGTACAAAAATGGTGTAATTCTAAACACTTGTAAATTTTTGCATGCTTTACAAGGCAAAGATGTCATAAATGCCGCCAAGGCCATGGTGCCCCCTTGATTTTTATAAGGAAGGAAAACTTCTTGAAGAAACTCAAAATGGTAGAGGGATAAGGAATAAGAAGAAAAGAAGAAAAAAAGAGGATATAGAAAGGGAGGGTAAAAAGGAGAGGATGAAAAATAAATTCATTTTCAACGCATGAAGAATAATAAAGAGGTATTTAGATAAAATAGGTAAATAGTGCAACTAACTCACCATTTGAGAATAATGAGGGGCAAATCCAACACAATAGTGAATTAGGGATAGGTAGGCATTGAAACCTACCTACTAGACTAGGAAAAATTAGGTTAGATTTAACTTTTTATGAGTTATTTTTTTTATTATTTAAAAAAAAAATTCTAGAAGTCACTATGCAAAGGTCAATGTAAATTTAGGGGTCAACCATGAATTTGGACAATTGACTACACATAACAAATTTTTGGTCAATGAAGATTGACAATGAATTTATGAATTTATGCATTGGAACTATAGGGCACAAATTCATGAATTCACACCTTAGAATTGTAGGGAATAAATTCATGATTTTGTACCCTAGAAGAATGGGGTACAAAATCATAAAAGAAAAAAATATGAAGAAAAAGAAAGAGGAGAGAAAAAGAGTGAGATAAATATTAGAGATAAAAATAGAAATTGAATGGTTGTGGATTGGTGAAATTTAAATTTTTATTATTTTAATGATATGAAACTAATGAAATATTTTATTTAGTTTGGTTTTGCAACAAGATGTACTTGATATTAGGGAATGATAACCTTGGACCCTAGAGGATTCCATGAGGGATATCATAGTAGGATATTGATAAGTTCTATAGATGGTGTGACTTCTACATCTAGAAAAGATACCTTGGGTAGATGTTGATAGAGTACTCTTAATGACACTAATAGAGAGGTGTTATCTAGAGTTATCAATGTTATAGCTATCAATGATAGAGATCACCATCACATTAGAGAATGTGTGGAAAATCTTAAGGATCTCTACAAAGGAAGGGTATTTTACAAGGAATAAATTCCCTAAGCAACACTAGAAATGTTATTGGGGGACTTGACACATGATATTAGGCAAACAAAAATTTATGTTGATGAGATGCCCAAGCGATATGGATTCAATATATTTATCATTGTCCGCTATGGGGTGGTGGATAGATTCATGGTGTGCCATACTAGTAGGTGACATCTAACATAAGAATTGGTGCATTTAGTGGTAGACATGTGAGACTAGCAACTGCAGTTTGCATGGGGTCCATATGTGTTGGCCTATATGTACAAGATGTTGTAAAATATCATGTAGAAGTTAGGAAGTAACATTATTTGCATGAATCTCCTCCAATTATGGTGTTGTAAACATATATTTTTTTGGATACCACATGCAATACCAATATCATTACCTAAATTAGAGTGGCCAAAAATATACAAATGGGGTTTCCACTTAGAATGTCCAAAGGATATTTGTAGGTATTCTACAACTTGGATGTAGGATGGTAGACAAGATATGAGACCCTATGATCATCTAGAGGTTATGGCATCAATACCTAAGTTGAGAAGAGGATGACTATGAGTTATCTAGGGCTTGAAGGATTGAAAGGGTGACTATAGACTATGATGAGCTATAGGTATACCATTTTGATAAGGTGCAGAGGTAGTTTGTCATCCTGCAATAAGTGCTAGACTTATTGGATTATTAGTTTAGATGGAAATGGAGAGACCCATTAGGAGTGGGTAGGGATATTAGCATAGTGAAATTCATAGAGCAGGATATTAACGATCCTATCTATTTTGACCTAAGTATATGACATTAGGGTGGCCTTCAACTATAGATGATGGTATCAAAGTATCATTTATCTTGAGGATATCACAATTGATGCCTATTTAGGGGTACCAAATCATGGATTAGGTCATGCAACTATCTCTACAAGAGACCACCTAACTGACCATAGAGAGGCAACAAAGAGGATCTAGTGAGTTGAGGCAATGATAGGTGGATTTTAGGTTGGATATGGTGATGGCCATTAGGATGACTGCCACTATATCAATCATATGAGGAGAAGGGATATTAGGAGTATCCCCCACAACTACAAAGGTATGACCTAATGGGATAGTGGGTTAGGATGAACCAACAAGGGATATGAATGTGATGTAGGCCATGATGACCAACATACAGAGATATATGGACCTACTCCCCATGGATAGGGCTAAGAGGCTAGAGGGGCTATAGGGTTCTCTGGATACCATCATCACTAAGTAATATCAAGCCATGGTAGAGAGGGATACAATGGTAGTATAGGTAGAGTGCATCAAAGAGAGAGGTGGCTATGGAAGAGCAAGAGTGTAATCAAGACTACTCAAAGAGGTATGCAATGAGGGTAGAGTGCCTTAGGTGGATATGGGTAGGCTATATTAGGATAGGTATCAAGCCTACTCAAATGGGATGACCATCATGATAGGCAACCAATAGGACCAAACGATCTGATCGTTGTAGTAGAATCTATAGAGGGATAGGAACACTCTATAGGTGTTAGTTTAGAGGGAAAAATTTTAACATACAATGAATTTTTAGGCCATCATAGTATATTAGAGGGTGCCTTTGCCATCCTCACGATAATCCCATAGCAGATATCAATCCTAGACATAGATCATATCATAGTCCATGAACATACCTCCATCAATACCACCACTAGTAGTTAGAGTAGATGATTATAGATCATATACTTAGGGAAAGAAGTGGGATGACATGTCAATTTTAATTGTGGTATGCTTCCCTAGGCTATGGTATGGTTGAGTGTGTCAAGATTTTTATTATGGTAAACTAACACACTAGATGATATGTACTATCTACTATTCTAGCAATAATATCTAATTGTTTTGTTATGTTTATATGTATAAATTATGATTGTTAATTTATATGTATGGATGAATGAATAATAAAAATCATAAATTATGAATGATTAGATAATTAGATTTAGATAAGAAAATTGATGGATAAAAAGTGAGAAAAAATGAAAGAAGAATGGAATAAGAAAAGAATAAGAAGACTTCAAAAAGGTAAAATAAAAAAAATAAGTGCTTGTATTATGCCTTTTAAATCAACATAGATCAAGAGAGATTAGTTTTACCAAAAGGACATAAGTTCAAGCAAAATATTGATGAACAAAGAACAAAGTAGAGTGATAGCCAATAAGGATGTGTGCTTACCAATGATAAATGGTGAAGCAATACTTTCTATGGATGTGTGCTCGTCTATGATAAAAAAATAGAGTGATATATTGTAGGGGTGTAGGATTGTAGATGATTAAAAACTGGTGTAGTAATATCCACTATCGGTGTGAACTCGCTAGTGACCAAATATTGAGTAATATTTGATATGGGTGTCTGCTCTATAGTGACCAAATGTGGAGTGATACCCACTACATATGTGTTCTCACAAATGACCAAGGATGGAGTTATATTTTATAAGGGTGTAGTGCTCATAGATGTTCAAAAATAGAATGCCACCCAATAGGGATGTGGTGCTTGTAGATGGTCAAAATTAGAGTGTTACTTGATAGAGGTGTAGTGTTCATAGATTGGATAAGCAATTGAGTAAAGAAAAAGTGTGTGTGTTTTCATGTGATAGGTATGTGAGATAGATAAAATATTAGAAGATAATAGTGAAATCACAAGAATAAAGTATTATTGTTGATGTTTGAAAAGTTTAAAAGAAAAATAAGTGTACATCCTTTGTCTTTGTGAAAAATAAAAATTATTAAAAACTTTCAAAGGACAAAGGATATATGAGAGATGAAGAGAAATATATCCTTTGACTTGGGGATAATTTAGATGAATTATTATAATTACAAGGTCAGGAAATATATAAGATAGATAAGAAGCTTTCTTTCTACCAACAGATGTAGTTATATGGAAAAATAAACTTCCCACTAGCAGAGAATTACCCATGTATATATACAAGAGGGGTAATCATTAGCATTCTAATGGGTAAAGTAAAAAATATGCCCTAGGTTGGGGATTCACTAAGCATTAGTGACCTAGTGCAAGTGTAATGTGTATGACCTAATTCTAACTAGATGTCATCATTATCTCATTGAAAAGTCCTAAAAAATATATATGAACAAGTAGTTATATGCAAGTATGATCAAGCAATAAAGTAACTATATGTTAATCATAAGTGCAAAAGGAGAAGCAGGTCAAGCAATTCATTCAAAGTATGACAAGTAGTTATGTAGTATGAGCAAGCAAATCAATGCAAGTTGGCATGAAAGAAGCAAAATAAATGAGATAAGACAATTAAAAAGAAATATGGAAGAATGGAGAGAGGTAGGTGAAAATAGAAGAAAAAATAAAGTTATGTATAATATATTTTTAACTGCATTATGTTCATTGGTTCTTTATGATTCTTTTCCCTCTAAGGTTTCTAGATGGTAGGCTTATGAACCAAACTTGACTATTATGACAAAGGGGCGTAGCTAATTGGGCTAAAATTTTCCCTTCAATTTTTTTGAGCATTGGTGTTATTTTGGTTTTCCTTGAGGATAGGGTCCCTTATTTCAAAATAATTATTATAAAATTTCTTAGTGTAAGTTTTTTTGAGCCTATTCAGATAGGCTCAAATATGCTCTGAGGTGTGGATGGGGTTTTATAGCTCTAACTGGTTCAAGTAGGCTAGGTGATACTCATCATCGACTGAGGTATATTGTAACAAGATGCACAAGGATGGAACTTCCGACTTAGGATGTAAAAGGGTAACTAGGTTGTAAAACAAATTGGTATATGGGAAAGGAGGTCCCTCATCCTATTCACTCCATTCCAAGCCATGAAGATCAATAAAATCTATAAAATTTATGACTTGATCATCATAAATGGTAAGGGCTGGTTCTTGTTGGGTATGTGGCCTATGCCACACATCCTAGGCCAAATTTCAACTTCTAAAGTCTCCTTAATATATTTTTGTTGAGTCCCAAAACCCCTACCATTGTATCCCATATTAGTTAGGATTTTCTTAGGAAATGGGTAATCCTTGGAGAGGTAACAAGTGGTAAATAATTTCTCAACATATGAGGGTTACAACCATGAATATTTTCTTCATGAGAAGTTTCCACACAAGTAAAGGTGCACATACCTATGTGTACTACTTCACCCTTCTTATGGGATAAACCCATGGTTTGAGATGAAGGTGGTAGCCTTTCTATGTTTATGTGAGGATTCTAAACCAATTGATTAACTTGATCCTTTGAAGAAATTTATGATTGGAGGACTCTCACTAATTCTTAAGTTCTTGAAATTCTTAGTAATTTTAGATGGATTTAATATCGAGTAAGAAGAAGAGAGATAAAATTCATTGAGAGAAACTATGGGATAAAAATCAGCTTTGGCTTAGGCTTGCTCAACCATTGAACAATACTAAAATGGATGAGGGTCACCTAATATGGTTATGAGTTGATTCTTAGATTTATATTTAAGATATTGATAAAGAGTTGAAGGGAAATCCCTCATAACATAGATCTAAGGACATCCAAGAAGAATATTAAAATAAGTTTGACAAGATACTACATCAAATAAAGTGTCAAGGATTTTGGGTCTTACCTTAAGTGAAAGGGAGATAATGCCATAGTAATCTTGGAATTCATTGTTGAATGCTTTTATAATTACATTAGATCTAGTTATGTATTCCTATTTTAATCCAAAATTTTAAAACAATTGATAGCTACATATATTGAAGTATGAACCATTGTCTACCAAGATTCTCTTCATAAACTTATCCCCAGTATAGTTGATGATGTAAAGGGGGAAATTCCCTTGTAATTTTGTTATAGGAAGATCATAATCATAGAATGGTATGTGATTGACCTCAAGAGTACTTAAAAAATTATCTAGGTTTCTAGGTGGGCTATCTTGCTAGATAGAATGTTGACTTAAAAGTTTGACTAAGGCTTCTCTATGGATATAGGAAATGTTCTAAGAGGAAAATATTAGTTGGTGTACTAGCTAGTTGTTGTTTAAGATCAAATAATGGTTTTGGTTGATGTTTTAAAACTAATGGTGGTTCATAATTACTTGTATTCTTATTTTTAATATTCCTTAAAACCAATGGAGTTCTAGAGGGTTGACTATAGGTTGGAGTTGCTTGTTTCTGAGGTTGTTAGGATTGTTGTTTTTGAGATTATTATATAGTTTTTACTTCTATCATGCCAACCACATGATCATAGGATTGAGGTATGACATGATAGGAAATTTGGTTAGTCACTTGTTGTTCAAGTTTGGGTAGAGGATTTTGAAATATCCCTATATCTTGGTTTGTGGATGGAGCAGGTTGGGAATCACCTATTGTAGACAACTAAATTGTGTAAATCGTATAAGACTATCAGTGCATTACATATGCATTCTTATCAACAACATATGGCCTTATTAGGCACCCCTCTAGGCTAGCAAAAGGCTTACAAAACCCTCCAAAACTCTTTTTGGAGGGTTTTTAGCAGTCTGGTGTAGTTTTGGAGCCCCTACTAGTGACCGTCCCACCCAAGGATGACCACAGTTGGTGACTGTCCCACCTAGGGATGACAATCAATAACCATCCTTGGGTGGGACGACCCATAACTAGACCTTTGAAAAGTCAAAGGACATGCTAAATGGTAATCTAATACTACCATTAGCATGTATAATCACCCTAGATTGATTGGGGTCATGCAGTGGCCTTGTATATTGGGAGCCCCAAAGGAGCAACCCTCCCCTCCCCAATAAATGTCACAATTAGGACAAATGGCATCACTTGCCTCGCATGGCAAATATGACATTTGGCCCTAGATTCCCTTTTGGGCTATAAAAGGAGGCCCAAAACCTCCATTTAAAAAGGAAGAGATAAGGATAATTTGATCAACGAAGTGCTCCCCAATTCTTTCCCTACTTGTCCCCACCCATTTGCAAACTAAAACTCACCCTTTCCCTACCTTGAAACCCTCTTCACTTTGAAGGTGCTTTTAGGGATAATAGGATCTGATTTACCAATACAAATCCATACAAATTGAAGGAAAAATTGGCCCCATATGTTTAAAACACCCTCACCCTATTTTGGACCAATTCCAAAGGCTATAGGTGACAAAACTAAGCCAATTTTGTAACTGTGCCACTTGGGGATGGCTAGTAGTTAGACCATGAAACTCATAGGTATTGTCTCAAAATTGTAGATAATTTTGGATAAATTCCTCATAGACATCCTTATTATGTCTAGATGAACCTCTGGTCCAAATTTGAGGTCATTTAAAGGAGTTTTGGTTTGGGATTTGGAGTCCCCAATGTTGCAGGTCTCCATGGCTCACCCCAAAGAGGCTAGTAGTTTAGCATAACTTCACCTTATAACTTGCTTTAAAATCCATTTATTTCTTCTTATATCATCTTAGAATATATATATGCTTATTTTAGATGAGTTTTTACATATGTAGATCACTTTGTTTGGTTGTAGCATTCACACCTTTTACTATGTTTTCTATGCTATCTTCATTTTATGAAATAGGTGCTACTAACCTCATTTTAAGCCCTTGTGTGTAGGTCCAAGTAGTTCTACATAGGATGAAGGAGATAAGAAGACCATAATAATAGGTTTAAGGATAGATCTCAATCATGGGATGCAAGATTTACAGAGACAAACCATAGTTTAAACCATTTTTAGGCCTCTTTCAAGGGACTAGATCCCTTGAACATTGTAATGGAATTTGTATAAATTTGTAAAAGCCATCAAGGGGATGATTGTAATCTCATTTATTAAAGCTATTACTGATTAAATATAAGGATAAATCCACCATTTGGTTTCATATGTGCTTAATTTTGATAGATTGCAAGTTTATGCTCATTTCCCTTTGAATGTTTGATAACTATTACACATTGCAATAAAGTGCCCTTAAGGCGGTGTAGTAAATTTAATATCTTCAGTGGTGATCACAATATTTGATGTTTTTCAATATCTGCTTCCAATGGTGCTAACTTAGACCTCCTTTTTTGGTTTTCTCTATTGCAAGTGCTGACCATTCTGAGAAGAAATAGTTTATTTACTGCTCCATGGCACTGGGTGAGATGGCCTGCTCCATGGCACTGGGTGGGATGACCCCCAATATGTGATCGTACCTGACTAGGAAGACCATAAAACTAGACATTTTCTACAAAAAATTGTAGAAATAGAAACTTTACAGGTTCATTTTACACCTTTTTGCCTCACAAATATGACTTTTTACTATTTAAAATTGCAAAATTTCATGTTTTTCTCGCTTATTATTTGAATAGAAAGGTTAGAATTTCTCTTTCCTAGATAATGCATTAATTATATTAGAAAAATAGAAGAAAATATAGTAGAAGTAGCTGCATTTGTCTATATTGATTGCTTATCACTTGCCCAAAAGGGGGTTAAGTTCATATAGGTGTGCATTTTTGGTTTCCTTTTATGCTACTGACAATTTTGAAATTAAAATGCACATTCATGCATTTAGTTGAAAATAATTGGGTGCTACTTTATTTTCTTTCAATATTTTAAAAGGAACCCCACACACCAAGTTTTTATTTTAACATCAATGGAGTTGGGCTTTCACATCTAACCCATTGTTCGAGACCAATAGTTGATGTAATTACCACTCGATTGGCTTGTGAAAAGTATTATCGAGACTTTTCTACAGCCAATGCCAATCCAAGATATGTCCTAACCATGCAAAATATCATGCATTCCTATTTAGAGGGGTGTATCACTACACACAAGGTGCTGGGTGAGGGTTGGTAGTACCTATGCTACCTCATTGGATATGGATTTCATCCCCATATTTGACTTGTGTGAGTATATAGGTGAAATCCTTTAAAATTTGAGAATATCATTCAACTATATCAAACATGAGAAAAGTATTTTCTTTATAAATAAACACATATTGAAACACAACAAAAAGTTTAAGATTCACATTTAAAAAATTTTAAACAAGATAATCACTTTTATGCTTGTGTGTCTCTATTGTTTGTTTGTTTCAAATTCATATAAATTGTAAAGGATATAAAAACATAGTAGTTAGCATATAGATTTATGGTGCATACTTGTAGCCAAGCCCATTCAAGGGTAGAAGCTATGGGAAATAGAGAAGAGGATATAGAACATCCTCATGTTGAGTCTAGGGATAGGATCATTCCTCCTTAGAAATTAGCTACTCATCCTAGTCGTAGACCGACTGACGAGTGGATGGTTAGTCATAGAGAGTCAAATAGAGGATCTAGCTTATAGGGGACCCCTTCGTAGGGTACTCCTATAGGTTATAGTCCTAGTTTGGGAAAGTATCTCCCTAATTCATATGATACAAACACCTTCTTTCAAGAAGAGTCACCGCCCAATGAGGCACCTCCACATAGAGAAATACCATGTGTTCACATGCCTACTCGATCCTCTATTCCTGATCATATGTAGGAGAAAGAGCTCACACCTTGAGTAGGGTTGAATGCTCATATCAATATTTCAAGTCACACTACTCGAAGGTATCAAAATCACGAGTATGATAATCATCAAATTAGGCGACCTTATTCCACCTTACCTTACCTTGTTTACAAGGTAAGACCTAAGGAACATCCAAATTATCCTCATGAAAATATGTCAACAAAAGCATGTTGTGCCTCTATGCCCATATTCTTTAAAAAATATTTGTCTAGGAGAGAACCTCAATTCAATGCTACTACCCTTGATCGAGGGAAGCACATAATTGATCTCATAGAGCCTCCTGAATAGAATAGACAATGAGGCAATCATGCTAAGTTACATAGACCTAATATAGCTGATCAAATTAATAATTTGGTCTAGAGATATATTGAACGCCAAGCTGAGTTTAATTGACTTAGGTCAGATAAACATCACTTAGATCTCTTAGAGAAAAGACAACAAATAGAGAAAGAGAAGCTTGAATGACAAATTCAAGAAACTTTGTGTCATAGACAAGAGGCTCACCCAAGGAAACTAAATTTCCAATAAGATAGGTCTCCTAGACCTAATCCTATGTTTCCTCCTAGACCTTGTAGGCCTGAACATAATACATATGATAGGCCAAACATAGATCACCTTCAACAGGTATTAGTTCCTCCTTGTAGGTCCATAATTGAAACACCTTATGGGGCTTATGATTATTTGGAACAATATGAGGATTATGTAGAAGCACCTTATGGAGGCATGGCTGATGTCAATCAAGCACCCTAACCTAGGCTTAATATTCCTCGTCACCTCTATGAGTTCAAAACAAGGAAGAGGATATTAAATCCTTGGATGTGTGTCAAGATTTGCTTACACGCTTAGAAACTGTAGAAGGTAGGACATCTGGCAATGGGCTTCAAAATCCTACTTTGCATCAGCTAAAGAACCAACCGTTACACCCATCCATTCCTTCCCTAGTCTATCCTGAGCATTTCAAAATACCAAATTTTGATATATTCAAGGGTGAATAATATGCTCAAGAGCACGTTACTATATTTCTAAATTTGTACTTCAACATACAAGAAAATGATGCATTGCTCTTAAGTTCTTGAGTACCCTCACTGGTCTTTCCATTGAGTGGTTCAACCAACTTCCAAAACATAGCATCTACACATTTGAACAATTTGCTGAGTCATTTTTTGAATGTTTCACCTTTAACACCAAAGTAAAGGTGCCATTAACTGATCTCATAGGAATGAAAGAAACTGAGTATGAGACGATCATTGAATATGAAAATGGGTGGTGAATGCTTTTGGCTAAGCTACCCTATCTATTGCTAGTGACTGAATTAACTTGTTTATTCTCAAAGAGTTGCTTGAAACCCATATCTTTGACATTGCAATTACAAAAATACCCTACCTTGGAAGAAGCTCTAGCATAGGCTAGAAACATAGAAGAAATCAAAATCCAAGAGGAAGAAATAACAAAACCTCACAAGAAGGTGTGGACAAAGAATCCTAAGAATAGATTGGCACCTACAAAGCTAGCTATGGTCAATCAAGTGGCCATAAATGTCCCTATGTCTCCTCAAGTTATGCCTCCCCAAAAGGCAAACTATCAGGCTCAACCTTCTCCAGCGAATTATAATAATAATGGTATAGTGAACCAAAGACAAAAATAGCATCACCCTCAGTGATAATTTACTCCCATCACTGAATCCATGGATTATCTTTTTGATAAATTATGGGCTATAAATATGGTTAATTTAATAGATATCAAACCCAACGATCTAGAAATAGGTAAACCCAAGCTTATGGGATGCTAAGAGGATCAATATTGTAAGTTTCATCGACAAAGGGGCCATGATTTACAATCATGCTATGGTTTTAAACATGTAGTACAAGACATGATTGAGAGGAATGAGCTTACATTAGATGCTCTAATATATCCTACCAATCAAAAAATGGGTATTTTCAAAGACCCTTTTACCAAATCACAAGGTACAAGCATCGCCTGCTAAACCAATGAATGAGGTGAATCAAAAACACCCTTTTCAAGGGTATGTTGGGATGGTGAGTATTGTGACTAGGAAAAAGAGATATCCAAGTCAAGTCATACAGTCTGTAGCTTCAAATGATGTTATAACTACGTCGCAAACTACACGACTTGTAGTATAGGGCCTTCCTTCTAAGCCAATAGTGACAATTTAGAGCAAGCTTGCACAAATCTTGAGGACCACATCAGCCCAATTTTCCATCTATGAGTTGATCCAGCAATCACCTCCACATTGGGATGCCTTGATGGATATTTTAAAATCCATAGAGTTGCAACCATAGGAGTCCAACTCTTTCATAGATTTTGTGGGACATATACAAAAGTGCAAAGAACCAGTCATACAATTTCATGAGCATGAGCTAAAAGAAATAGTCAGCGATGTGATAGACCCTTCTTTACACATCATTACATGTATAAATTAGATACCATATAAGAGAGTGCTTATAGACACAGGGTCCTCAAGTAACATCATAAAAACTAAAGCACTAAAGCATCTTAAATTTCCAGCATCTCATGTTGTGGCATCAACTTACACTCTTCATGCTTTCAATGACACAATATGCTCTATTGTTGGTACCATAGTTTTACCCATTTAGGTGGGACAAAATATTATACTGACATTGTGCCATGTGCTAGAAGGTGAGATGGCCTACAACATTTTGTTTGAAAGACATTAGATATAGGATATGAAGTGTGTCCCATCCATCATGCATCAATGTCTTAAATACACTCATGAAGGGCAAGTACAGGTAGTATTTGCCGATCTAGAGCCCTTCAAATACTACAACATGTTGCAAAAAATTCTAGAGTTGACATTACCTTCGACTGATGTAGACTTTCAATTCAATACACCTGATAAAAATCTACCCATTCCATCACCTACATCATCATCTACTCCATCCTCATCATCACCATCTTTAGAGAAGGCTTCAACATCGTCAAACCCTTCATTGAGGAACATGTCAAAGAGGCCTATTGATGAGATCCCACCATTAGTTTCTACCATATCCATGGATGAGGTTCCTTGTGTCATTAATGAGGAATTACCTCCAGAGGTGAACATTAAATAACCTCAAACCTCCTTTCCATCTCATCCAGCTTCACCATCCTAGGTCATAGTCCAGATGTCTAGCACAGGGTTAGGAGAATACTTGGTGAGAAATATCATGATAGTTCCATCAGTGGATATAGTGCAAGATATGGGAAGACCTCGTATTTCCATATGTAGCATTGTACCTCTTGTTATACCTCCTAATTAAATTAATTTCATATATGGAGGTATAGAGTATGGAGCTCTGCCAATTCCTTAGACAAAAGATGACGATGAACCCTTTTCTAAGGATATAAATTATTTGTCAAATCTAGACTATGCATTAAAATATCTAAATCATTATAATTGGCATGGGTTGGTCTTGGCCTATATGATTAGGGTGGTTGGTCTTGGCCTATATGATTAGGGTAATCGTGTTCCATGTCAACCCCAATATCAACTTCCATATGATAGATCCGGGTTGGGAAACAATAAATTGGTAGCATTGTATGTCCTCATCGAGAGTCTTGAGCACCTATGCCTAAGTCATTAGGCTAAACTCACCCACGATCCATATACTAATCCGAATCATGTTCATTCCTTGGGATATCATTTTCCCATAGACATGACAAATCAAGGTCTTTCTAGTGATGTTGCCCAACCCCATGAAGTGGGGGTGAGCTCACACACCTTGCAATATGATAGTGAGGAACAGGACCAAGGTCCTCCTCATGAATGGATGAGTGATGATGAATATGATTATGGCATCGTACCCATTAACTGTCATAGCTCAGATGATGAATACGAGTGCATGTTCCCTTTGGACAATGAGGATGAATATTTTATTTGTATGTTATTTCCCATCCAAGAACCCATTTGATGCTAGATTTTGCCTCATGAAGAGTAGGTTCACCCTCTTTCACATAGGCCACCGCCAATCATTCCATTTCCACCTGAGCCACACCCATGAGTTATGAGACAACATCAGATCTCTAGACCTACTCACCCTAGAGCAGGAGATCATGGATCCATCAACATGATTTCCATAGATTTAATGATACCATTGGTGAATCCAAATGACCTAGCTAAGAAATTACATCTTTATTTAGAAGCAATTGACTTTGATCAGGGAGATTCTTCTTCATCGCCCTCATAGTATTGGCCTTGTGAGGAAATGTTACAACCTTTTAACTTTTCTTCAAGAATTACTTAGGATGTTTTTCAAGCTGAGGTTGATCCTAAATTTCCTATGGAAGAAGCAAACCTAGATAATGACATTCATTTAATTCCCACCCCACATTATTTGGAGGATGGGTCTCACATGTCGATTGAGCCAAAAATTGACAAGGATATCGGTACAAATCCTGATAATTCCCATACCATTAAATTAGGGGAAGACCTCTCCCTAAGTGAGCAAGATGATTTCACAACTACATTGAAAGCAAGGATTAAAGCTTTTTCTTGGTCGTATAAAGATATGCCAGGACTAGACCCAAATATAATGATGCATAATTTACATTAGACCCCAAGATCAAACCTGTTAAGCAAAAGTTCAGAAAAATACATCCAACAATAGCCTTAATGATGAAATATGAATTACAAAAGTTATTGGATGATGATATCATCATCTCACTAGATTATCCACCATGGGTTTCAAACATGGTTCCCATAAAAAATCCTGATGGGAGTATTCACATTTGCATCGACTTTCGAGATCTTAAAAGAGTGAGTCCTAAGGATGAATTTACCTTACCTAACATCGATGTGTTGGTAGATGCAATAACAAGATATGAAATGGTATCCCTAGTGGATGGATTTTCTGGATATAATCAGATTTACATTAATATAGAAGACCAAATCAGAACGATGTTCACAATGCCTTAGGGGACATTTTTGTACAAGGTCATGCCTTTTGACCTTAAGAACACTAGTGATACCTACCAACGAGCCATGACATATATCTTACATGACTATATGCACAAGATTTTGGAAGATTACATGGATGATTTATTGGAAAAATATTTATTACGCCATGAACATCTCAATGTACTGTGTAATATCCTAGATCACCTCGTAGAGCACAATGTTATACTTAATCCCAAAAAGTGTATCTTTAGTGTCACATCTGGTAAACTTTTGGGATTCATAGTCTCCAAGAGGGGCATAGAAGTAGATCCCAAAAAGGTCAAGGTAATACTAGAAATGCCTCCCCAACAACCATTAAGAAACTACATAGTTTACAAGGAAAGGTCACATCCATAAAATGCTTCATAGCGCAGTTATCGGATAAGTGTTGACCCACGAATAAGTTGCTACACAAGGGGGTCTCATTTCATTGGGACAAGGAATGTCAAAATTCCTTTGATGAGATAAAAAATACTTGGCTTCACTACTTGTATTAGCTCCACCACGACCAAGAGTGCCATTCTATTTATATATCTTAGCTATTGAGTTAGCTTTAGGTACCATGTTATCCCAAAAGATTGAATTTCACAAAGAACTGGCTACTTATTACATTAGCCGCACATTGGTCAGCTATGAAGTTAGATATGCATATGTTGAGAAGCTATTATTAGTAGTGGTCTTTGCCACAAAAAATATACACCATTATATGTTAAATCACACCACATATGTTGCATCTAAAGAAAATCCATTGCACTACATGATGTGTAGAACATATCATAATAGTCACATGATGAAGTGGATAATGTTGTTGATGGAATTTGACCTAGAGTTCATTGGATAGAAATCCATCAAAGGATAGGTCATAGCCGATCAACTAGCAAAGTATCCTCTATAGGATGATCAACCTCTAAATATTGAACTTCTTGATGATGGAGTATTTCAAATTTTAGAATCACCAGATTCTACAGAGCCCGAGTCACAGGCAAACATAATTCTATTCTTTGATGGTTCCAAGTGCGAGCGAGGTGGTGGTGTAGGTATCATGTTTTTCACACCGCAAGGGGCTCCCATACCTCTTTCTTTTAAACTTAATTTTCCTTGTACCAACAACAACATCAAGTATGAAGCTCTCATCATAAGACTTCAGATGGTAATCACCATGAAAATAACAAAGCTAAACATTTTTGGTGATTCCTTGATCATAGTTAATCAGGTAAAAAGGATTTTCCAGTGTTGATGTCTAGTATTGCAGGCCTACAATGCCCTAGTGGACAAACTCCTGGTCAAATTTGAATGGTATGATACAGAGGCACTCCCTCATTCATTTAATCATTTTGTGGATACAATGGCTTCCTTAGGGTTGCTAATTCCACATGACCCTTCAAATGATATCACAACTATTCAATTAAAAACACTATCACAAGCTATGAATAAGCGTGAAGAGCATAAGGCTATACCAATTGCTCACATGATTCATATTGAGCCTTCTCATGAAAGGTTCTCTCAACTACACAAATATTTGAATAATGTTAATTGAGGGACTTTGTTCCCTCGTAATCCTTTTGATACTAGCACAACACTATATCTCCATGTTCACTCTCAATCAACGTTCGCACGAGACAAACATCAAAGGGATAACATG
The DNA here is from genome assembly GCA_028583015.1 of Wollemia nobilis. Taxonomy (NCBI): domain Eukaryota; kingdom Viridiplantae; phylum Streptophyta; class Pinopsida; order Araucariales; family Araucariaceae; genus Wollemia; species Wollemia nobilis. Next base: position 9,778,490 of record JAQPPZ010002832.1, on the reverse strand, counting down.
ATTCATAATATTGAGGCTTCTTCAAAGAAATATTGGGCCATCCAAATTAAATATTATCTTAAACTAGGTAATATTCCACCTGGATTGTCACACGCCACAAAGCTAGCATTCAAGCAAAAGGTGGAAAAATATGTCTTAATAGGAAACATAATGTATCATCAAAGTTATGAAGGTATTATCCTTCACTGCTTAGACTCATAGGAGTTAGCTTGGACCATCACCCAAGTGCACGACAGTACATGCGGTGGTCACTTTAGTGGCATGGCCATCGCCAAGTGCATTATTTGCATGGGCTATTATTGGCCAATTTTAGAGCAATATTGTTGTACTTATGTTAATAAGTGCATGAAGTGTCAACACCATGTAAATTTAACACATGTACCTTCACAAGACTTACAACCAATTCAATCGGTATGGCCATTTGCACAATGGGGGTTTGATTTAATTGGAAAAATCTCACCTACCTCATCGGTCCATCACATGTTTATCATAATTGCAACCAAATATTTCACAAAATGGGTGGAAGCAATTCCTCTTACCACAATGACTGGACCTCGCATTGTGGAGTTCATACTACATAACATTATATGTCATTTTGGTATTTCCATCCAAAATAGTATCGGATAATGGAACACCCTTTAAAAATAATTATGTGCATGCGTTAACAAAAAAGTATAACATAAATCATAGCTTTTACATGCCCTATTATCCATAGGCCAATGGGCAAGTAGAGGCATCAAATAAAATAATAGTAGCCATCTTGAAGAAAATCGTTCAGGAAAATCATAAAGATTGGCATAATCAATTACCTCTTGCCCTTTGGGCCTATTGCACTAGTATTCAGATGCCCATTGGGGCAAATCTATTTTCACTAGTGTATGGTTCTGAAGCCATCATGCCTCTGGAGTTAGATATTCTATCGCTATGCATTTCCATGCAAGAATTCATCGACGATGATACAACTAGGCAAGCCCAGTTAGATCATTTAATGTTTCTTGATGAACGATGCGTGAATGCCCTCGAGCATCTACGTGTTTATCAAGAGCATATTAAGAGAGCTTACAACTTGAAACTACGTTAGAGAGACTTTCAAGTAGGTGACTTAGTTCTAAAGGAAAACCAACAAAACTCAAATTTGCCCTCCAATTTGCAAGACAAATTTGCAACAAACTAGCTAGGTCCATTCATCATTACACATCAGATTGGACCTGGAACTTATTTCCTAGCATCCATCAAAGGAAATTAAGAACCCAAACCCATGAATATAATTCATTTGTGACCATTTCATTCTTAGAGAACCAATAAAATAACCCTAGGTAGTCGTAGACACTTTTTAAGTGTCCTTGCCCACCTAGGTCATCCTAAAGGCTCCTAGCAATTTTTGACTGGCTAGGTCACATAAAAAATCCCCTAGACTATCTACGATCATCTAGGTCAACATTAAATGATCCAAAGGCATCCATAAGCCCTTTTGTCACAACCAAATTCCCCTAGGTAGTCATAGACACTTTCTAAGTGTCATTACCCGCCTAGGTCACCCTAAAGGCTCCTAGCGGTTTTTGACCGTCTAGGTCACATAAAAATCCCCTAGACTATCTACAATTATCTAGATCAACCTTAAATGCTCCAAAGGCATCCATAAGCACTTTGGTCACAACTAAATACCCATAGGTAGTTGTAGACACTTTATAAGTGTTGTTGTCTGCCTAGGTCACCCTAAAGGCTCCTAGCAATTTTTGACCAGCTAGGTCACATAAAAAATCCCCTAGACTATCTACGATCATCTAGGTCAACCTTAAATTCTCCAAAGGCATCCATAAGCCCTTTTGTCATAAAACATACCCCTAGGTAGTCGTAGACACTTTCTAAATGTCGTACCTAGGTCACCCTAAAGGCTCCTAGCAGTCTTTGCCCGTCTAGGTCACATAAAAAAGCTCCTAGACTATCTACAATCGTCTAGGTAAACGCTAAAATATACAAAGTCATCTATCAGACCTTTGGTCACCTTAAAAAGATCCTATATTATCTATGATCATCTAGGTCAATCCTAAAATATCCAAAGGCATCTATAAGCCCTTTGGTCACCTTAAAATGCTCCTAGACAGTTTACAACTATCTAGGTCAAACCTAAATGCTCCAAAGGCATCTATAAGCCCTTTGGTAACCCAAAAAGATCCAATGGCATTAATTAAGCCCATTGGTAAACTTGTACATATATACACATATCTCAAAAATAACAAAAAAAATCATGAAAACCATCAAATACAAAATTATTGCATTGTATTGCATTTCTCATCACTTGTATTATAATCATAGTCGCATTAGGTATACTCATCATTGCATTATGAATCATTCCACATTGATCATATATGTCTAACACCAGATCTGTACTTTAGGCATCTGGTAAAAATTCATTGTTATCATATGTCAGTTATACCACATGTTTATATTACATTTACACTGTACATTATATGTTTGCTTCTTGTCACTTAGCCATTGTTAGTAAAACATAGTTAAAGTTTTCAGTCACTTAGACACATCTAGTTGTCTTCTCAAATTTTGTAGAACTATAGCATGCTTTTTAGAAGGTATAATCATACTTAGATAATTCTTGGTATACATCAAAATCCCAACACAGTTTTCACATTAAAAAATCCAAGTCTAAGGAAATATTAAAACTATGAAGTAGTCTAGGTTTCTTTCAAGCAAAAAGGTTATCTTGATCATCCCCCTATGCAAATGGTTCAAATATGCTAAGAATTTACAAAAGGACAAGTTACTCCTTACCAAAAATCCCTTACCCTACACTGGGGTAAGTATCCCAAATAAAGAAAATCAGTAATGATTATTATCCCCCGAGTATTGAAAACATACATTTCCCTACAATGGGGAAAGAATCTCAAAGAAATATTCCAAAGAAAATAGTGATTATTATCAATCCAAAATATGCATAAATAAATAGTGATTATTATCACTAATAAAAGCAAAGAAAGAAACAATGGTTCTCACCACTATTAAAATCCCTTGCTCAACAAATCAAAATGAGAAAAATTTCCTTGAGAAATTCAAAGAAAGGTAGGGACTCCGAAACTTGAATCCCTAAAATTTTCAGCATTAGAGAACCATAAGGTGATCCTCATTATAGGTTTTGTGGATAGCCTACTTGTCAATGGTGGTAGCCTCCTGCATGATGATATGTCTATCACTTAAGAAACTTGTTTAGTTATAGGCCAATGTTTGAATGTGGATGAGCTAGCTTGTTGTAACTTAGGTTATATAGTGGTCTAATCAAACTAAGTACAAAAATAAAGATAATGAGACTAGCAGAATGATCTCTAGTACCGATGGGTTAAATGAAACCCATTTGCACTAGGGTAATCTTATGTGTTATCATGGTAATGAACTCACGTGCACACACAAGGATATTGATTATCTTGGTTATCTTAGTAGGTGCATACTTTATCAAAATATCATGTATAGTTATAATATAGCTTTTGATTAGGTAACTAGAGTGTTTGATTCTCTTAAAACTATCAAATACAATCATATCATGTCACATTATCCATTCCACTTTACATCATGTTGTCACATGTTTGTCAAAATTACAATGTCCATCAAATAAAGTGTTATAATAACATGAAAATAAACAAGATACATTTTGTATAGTATATGGTGCTAGCATATAATGTGTCAAATAGTCATTATAAATCCATCATAAAAAATTAAATCTAATCAAATCATTACTTTCAAATCATACACATTTAAAACTTTTGTTTATTAAGTGATATTCATGATCTAGGATAGATATCGGTTAAATATTAGCAATAATATTTAAATGGCCACTGACTATTTTATGCATACCTTTTAATTTACAAAAGCATATAAAATGAAGCATCCACATCTACATATCATCAAATCACATCATAGGATAAATACATGCATCTATGTTAGACATCCATCATAACATCATATAGCAAATATAAAATTGCATTCATATCATAAAGCAGTAAAATGACATAATGATCAAAATATAAGTCATATATATATATATATATATATATATATATATATATATATATATATATATATATATATATATATATATATATATATATATATATATATGTCCATATATATAAAAGCCAAAAGCAACATCATAGTCCATAAACTACCCATAGGCTACAATAAAAGTGAGTCATCCAACTTTGCAATCCAAAAAAACCAAAAATAACCATCAGAGTCTACTGACCATGGTCACGCAGGACCAGTACCTTGACTCTCACCTCTACTCTCAGTATGAGTCCATTATGATCTCCCCGACCTACTTCCCCATGATCTACTACCTCTAGATACATCCATCCTTTGAGAAGTACTCAAAACCCTCATTCGAGTAGATGAGTGTCCCATCCCGCTCCCATGGCTACATTGTGATCCAATATCTAATGCTCAATATCGTATGCACCCATTATAGCACACTATCTCATCCTCCATCATATCCATGTAGGCATGCTCCTCTCAATACCTATTTTGATAGGTCACTATCAAATCCTAGAGATGTTCTATCTCCTCCTGCATCCTGGCTAGCTCACCACTGCTAGACTCCCCATGGCTAGGGTCCTATCTACCGACTTATGCCTGAAATGTAGCTACCAATGTTGCCTACCACTCCATATCCTCCTGTGCACTCTGCACCTATGCCTATAGTAAATATTGATCACTTTGTAGCTATGTGATCCTAGTATCTCATGCTACTAACTTTGACTGTAGACCCTGATATCTCAAATCTCCCTCATCAAATCCAACTAGATCCTGTACATCTATTAGCTCCACCCTGTCTGCTAACACACACTGACGCACAACTCACTCACCTATTTTTGCCTCCTCATCATCTGGAGACTCACCAAAAACCTCCTCATCTTGAGCACTTCTAGTATCATTTGCTATCCTCATAGCTACATCCCCTTCTAGTGGTCCCTCCCCTCACCGCTTCCACATGACCCACCATGCATCATACTCCTCTGTAGTGCCTACATCATCTAAGTTTTTGACTATCACCTCAGAATCTAACTCATCTCCCAAATCCTCTACCACAGGCCATGTTAGAGTCCTCTCATCCCCATGATTATGATAGACCATCGACTCATTGGGAAATCCATGGTGTAGCTCAAACTATCATAGCACATGATCATTATATATATACTCTCACTCTATGCCATGTTGCCCTATCAACCACCTACCTCACTAAACTTAGCGTAGATGTGTTGAAGCCTCATCCTAGGTAGGACAATCCCTGTAGGGTCTCCACTTTATATCCACTACCCTAAGATGTGCAAAAGCCTCTACATAGTGCTCTACCTCCCTAGCATAGCATCGGCTACACCCTGACTCATGCAACTTCATCCATAGCACTCCATAGCCAATCTACCTATCCGGTAGCTCTGCTTGAGTGGTCCACGATAGTCCTCGAGGTCTATACACTGTAATATGCTACCAAGCCCAAGACTGTAGTAGAAATATATAGCCCAAACCCTTCCAACCATGATATTGGATATCATATATCTCACTATATAACTATGCCATTAAAGTAGGACCCCAAGCCATCACTATCAGCTCCTCCTCTGTGCAGTCAACTAGAGTAAAAACCAGCTCTATTAGGTTCCATGGGAACCTAGCTCTTGAAGAGTTAGGTAGTAGCATGTTGTTAATAAATGTCATCAAAAAAGTGTACCTAATTCCAAACACACCTTCGTAGTGCCATCTAGACACTAGAATCCCTCCACTAACCCTATTAGTTAGGACATCCTCCCAACACGCGTCAAAGTACCTCCATACTATGACCTACCGTAATTCCATCAGATAAGATACTATCTGGTGCCCCTCTATAAAAATACATAGTATCCTATAGACATCCTCTAGTGTCACTGTCATCTCCCCCATAGCTAAATGGAAAGTATTAGTGCGAGGGTCCCATAGATCTATCAGAGCAGTCAGATAGGCGTGGTCTCCCATGACGGGATCTAACCACGTAACCTGCTTTAGATCGATGGCAATGAGCTAACGCTAGTATTCTAAACTAAAATTATCTCTAGTGACCTGAAAGAGACTCAGTACCCTGTATCGACTGCTAACTATCTGCTCATGCAAATCAGGGTGTCAAACAGGCCCTAAAATGCAAATTGTTGCTATAAAAACACTAAAAATACACACAAAAAGGCCTTTTCTAGCCTAGTTTTTGGCTGTTCCACCCAGGGACATACCTTTATTTGGTAGCCATACCACAAATGGATGGCCACTAGTAACCATCCCTCACAGGGATGGTCCCCAAATAGGGATAAAATAGGGTCAATTTGACCCTTAAAATGCCCTAAAAACCCTAAAAAACATAAGAAAAAAGTGTTTTTTAAACCTAATTTTTTTTGTAAATAAAGCATGCCTAAGGTTCAATTTTATGTATTTCAGTACTCCTAAGTTTCTTAAATCATGGGTGTGGCTGTAGTCATGAAATTAGAGCAGAAATTGCAAAAATTCAATAAAATAGGGTAGAGGAAGCATGTAATCCATACCCATTTCACCTCTACTCTCAGTATGAGCACACTTTTTGCTGGATGTCCCACCATGGGACATTAAAAAATACTTCCCTCATCCCCATATATGATGGTAATAAGAAAATTGCTCTTAAAAACATCAAAAATATCAAAAAATTGGCCAAAAACCCACCAAAAACAAGGCTAATTGGGAAAGAACATGAGAGGGATTTAGAATGAACCTATAATACTTTTGGATGCATTAAAATACTCTATTTTAGTACCCAATAAGGCCTCCATGTCTGGACCACACCATAGGAATGATATATTGGACCTTTTGCGTCCAAAACTATTCATCAAAATAGTCAAAAATCACCTCTGAACATGAGTACCATGGGCAAAAATAGAGAGTTGACCCAATTAATTCATATGTTTTAAGTGAATCATCGCTTTATAATTTTTCATGCCATCATAAAATCATCACTTGAGGGGGTAGTCATCATAACAAACTCAAAAATTGAATCAACATTTAAACACTCATAAGTGTAAAATTCCATGCATTCAAAAGAATCTTGGCTAAAGATAAATTTTCAAGCCCATGTTGGGGTAAAGAATGAGTATAAAAAGAAGATTAAATAGGCTTGACCTCCTTGAAACCTTAGGAATTGACCCATGTAAAATTTTACAAGAATACAAGGCACCAAGACCTAGTATGCCCTAAGCCCCATAAAACTATCATTACAACACGATTGAAAGGTATACATGCAATCAATCCTTCGACTATGTCAATAGAAAGGATTCCAAGAATGTATGATTTTCCAAAATGAAGGAATCTAGAGTTGATTAGGTTAATCAACAACCTTGATCATCCGATGATTTAGTGATCTATTTTTGCTCAACGCTTTGTTTCATAGTGTGCATCCCAAAAATGGGGCATCTGTATACACCTAAATGATGTAAATCAGATAATACTATCAGTGCATTACATATGCCCTCTTATCGACAACATATGGCCTTATTAGGCACCCATATAGGCTAGCAAAAGGCTTCCAAAACACTCCAAAACTCATTTTGGAGGGTTCCTAGTAGTCTGGGGCAATTTTGGGGCCCCTACTAGTGATTGTCCCACCTAGGTATGGCCATAGTTGGTGACCGTCCCACCCAGGGAAAGCCATCAACAACCATTACTTGGTGGGATGGCCCCTATATAGACCTTTGAAAAAGTAAAAGGATGTGCTAAATGGCAATCCAAGACTGCCATTAGCCTATCCAATCACCCTATATTGATTGGGGACCCACTAATGTACTGCAAGGCAATATATTGGGAGCCCCAAAGGGGTAACCTTCCCATCCCCAATCAATGATGAAATTAGGACAAATGGCATCACTTGCTTCACATGGAAAAGATTCAATTTGGCTCTAGATTCCCTTTTGGGTTATAAAAGGAGGCCCAATACCTCCATTTCAAAAGGAAGAGAGAAGGAGAATTTGAGCAATGAAGTGCTGCCCAATTATATCCCTACTTGTCCCCACCCATTTGCAAACTAAAACTACCCTTTCCATACCTTGAAATTGTCTTCACTTTGAAGGTGCTTTTAGGGATAATAGGACCTGATTTACCAATCCAAAACTGGCTAAATTGAAGGACAACTTGGCCCCATATGTCAAAAACACCCTCACCCTATTTTAGACCAATTCCCAAGGCCATAGGTGACAAAACTAAGATAGTTTTGTAATCGTCCCACTTGGGGATGGCTAGTAGTTAGTCCATGGCACTCATAGGGATGGTATCAAAAAAATAGATGATTTTGGATAAATTCCTCCATAGACCTCCTTATGATGTCTAAATGAACCTCTGGTCCAAATTTGAGGTAATTTGGAGGAGTTTTGGTTTGGGATTTGGAGTCCCCAATGTTGTAGGTCTCCATGGCTCACCCCGAAGTGGCCAATAGTTCAGCATAGTTTCACCTTATAACTTGCTTTCAAATCCATTTTTTTTTGCTTATATCATCTTAGAATATATATATATGCTCATTGTAGATCAATTTTTATATATGTAGATCACTTTGTTTGGTTGTAGCATTCACACCTTTTACTATGTTTTCTATTCTATCTTCATTTTATGAAACAGGTGCTACTAACCCCATTAAAACCTCTTGTGTGTAGGTCCAGGTAGTTCTATGCAGGAAGAAGAAGCTAAGAAGATTAGAATAATAGGTTGAAGGATAGCTCTCAGTTGTGGGATGCGAGATTTACAAATACAAACCATAGTTTACACCATTTTGAGGCCTCTTTCAAGGGACTAGATCCCTTGAACATTGTAATGGAATTTGTGTCAATTTATAAAAGACCTCAAGGGGATGATTGTAATATCATATATTGAAGCTATGATTGATTAAATAGAAGGAGAAATCCACCATTTGGTTTCATATGTGCTTCATTTTGAGAGATTGCAAGTTTATTCTCATTTCCCTTTGAATGCTTGATAACTGTTACACATTGCAATAAAATTCCCTATAGGCGGTGTAGTAAATTTCATATCTTCACCTATAACAAAGTTATCCTCATCTGTTAAACCTTGGACTACATGTTTAACTCTCTTACATTGATCGGTAAGATGTCCATCCACTTTATACTAGTCACAATGTTGATCTTATTTATACCAAGATATCATTGTATTTGGTTGTCTTATATTGGGTAACTCAATCATATTGGCTTCTAAGATATGCTTAAGGATGGACAGTAAAGGTTTGTTGAGTTTCATGAAATTTCTTGGTGGAGGTCTCTAACGTTTATTGAGAACTATTTTTTGCAAGGTAGTTGTGTTTACGTTGTTGGTATGTCTATTATCAGTGACACAAGGTTTTCCTATCACCTATAGATATAGAAGTTATGGTGCACAAACCATTTGCTTATGAGTAACTTAAAATTTTGTATTTTTTGGGTAGCATTAATTGCACTTGTGCCCCTATCCTAGGGTTCCCCCTAAATTTTTTTAGGAAAAAATAACATTCTTGAGGAAACATGATTAGGCTATGGAGATAAATCAAGGAAGAGAGGGTAAATTTATCTAGAGCTCTTGAGGATGGGGGTAAAATGGTTGGGGGGTAAAAAAAATATTTTTACCATGATTGATAGGGAGTTAAAGCTCTAGGAGAATAATCGATGCAACATATTTGATGGATCACTAGGTATAACCCATGTGCCATGTGGATGTCATTGAGGATTGGTAGTACTAGAAAGATAAATACTATAAGAATGCCTCAAAAATTATAATTTTAATTTTAAATTGTGGCAATGTTTTCTTCCTATGATAGTGATTATGCTATTGATGATTTAACTACATGGAAATAATTTTGCAATTTGTGAAATTGCTCTTTTTGGATAGTGGTGATAAATTTTCCTACAAGTGGTGAGTTCACTAGGTGATAATTTTGTGAGAGGATGGAAATTTTTGGTATGTGGCATTTTTACCAAGTTAGGAGTGATTTTGCAAGGGTAAAAAATAGGATATGGTTTAGAGTTTTCTTGGTTAGATATGCTAATGTATATATAGTTTTCTATGTTTTGTATTCTTAGTATAGATTTTTAGAGTGTAGAGAGCATAGATTATGGATATTAGATATGCCATTGGACATGTTAATTCTAATAAATGAGACATATTTAGACATCATGAGGCTATGGTATGTAGACCATATGCCTTATATTGAATTTGATTATGCACTTCTAACTACATTAGAAAAGAGATGATACTCAAAGATGAGTATCTTTTGTCTATCCATAGGAAATATGTCTATCACTTTGCAGGGCATCTAGAGGATTTTGGGGGGGCATTTAAGGTGCACATATCCAAATTGTCTAGAACATGGAAAAAGCAATAAATATTATTTATAATTAGGGTTAGATCTCCCTTGGTATAGTGTAGTATTGATATCAACCACATATTCCACGTTGGGCACTTAGAAAGGGTGGAAACAATACTTTGCACCATGATATATTACCTATTGGTAGACCATATGAGAAAGAAGTTATTTTCATGGGGTTTGGGTGAGGTGGTTTTATAAGTGAGGGATGAGCAAGTCTAGTTTACATGATGACCTAGTGTAGACACCTAAAACATGCCATGGTCAGGAAGACTACTCACATGGGTACACTCATAGGTCATGTGACTAAACCTTGGGACCTTCCAAGTGTCAAAAGTGGTTTTTACCACTCATTTGGGGCATTTTCAGCCCATCCAAGCCTGGCCACTATAGACCAGAGTGGCCAGAATCCAGCCGCTGTAGCTCAGAGTGGCCAAACCTTAGCCACTATAGACAATAGTGGCTAAGCTTTTAATGCATTTTTTCACCCATCCAACCTAATATTGGGTGGAAGTGGCAGTCTGCATGCAATAAGGATGAGCGGGGACAACTTTGCATTCCTCCTCACAACCAGTCTACATGGAAGACTCAAAGTCCAGATTTAGACTTCAGTTAAACATAGAAAAACAAAGAGCTTCTCATGCTAACACCTAGTACGCATGAGGGATTCAGTCCTAGGGTTGAACATTGACCTAGGGCTTCAAAAAACTTAATAATGAATAAACCTAAAAGCACTAGGTATACTTCTAGATCTTCTTGGACATTCTTGGACCTCCTTAGACCTTCTTTCATCAATCAGATGGAGGGAGAGCATCATACATAAGAACTTTGAATAGGTTGGATCATTGGGGAGAGCTTCTAAGAGACTTGGAGAGCTTCCCTTGGAGATCGATTCTTGTAGCGGAGCCTTGTCAAATTGGAGGGCAAATCTGAACACATAAGGTAATCATTTTAACATTAGTAGCAGACTTTAGCCCATAGCCTTTGGATCAAGAGAGAGAGATTCCACCTTAGCGGCCACTATCCTGGATAGTGGCCCGCAACCTAGTCTAGGGTTTTAGGTGTTAGTTTCTTTTATTCTGTTTTATCTCTCATTTTAGTAGCATAAGCTTTATTTTAGTTATTTTCTTGCATAGTACTAGTTTCATTGCATTTATTGAGATTATTCATTGCTAACAACCTCATCCAGGGAGGCAATCTTGGACATCTAAGCGTGTGTTGTTGTTTCATTGATTTTAGGGCTACAGGTTCAATCGGGAAAATTCACAACATACGAGTACGAGAGGATCCCTCTAGCAATCAGACCTAGAGAAGGAGGCATCTGTAAGCCCTCATACATTTCTGTGTGCATCATTGGGAAGCCTTATAAAGTGTGCCCCCTATGCGAGGGGATATTTCATACACCTACTACCCTCTTTTGTGTGTAAAATCATGTATCAAATGAAGGTTGGTTTTTTTTTTTTTTTTTATATATATATTTTTTTTTTTTTTTTTTTTTTTTTTTTTTTTTTTTTTTTTTTTTTTTTTATGGGGGGTGGGTTCCGGTTTTTTTTTTTTTTTTTTTTGTATTATATTAAAAATTTTTTTTTTTTTTTTTTTTTTTTTTTTTCCCTTTTTTTTGTTTTTTTTTTATTTTCGTGTTTGGTGGGTGGGGCCGTGTCGCTACAGATGGCGATCACGGTGGGACCCCTACCTAGTTATTTAGCTTATTTGCATTTTTTGCCTCTTTATTGACTCGGGTTTTGTGTGCAGGTTTAGCCGCTCTAATCTACAGTGGCCAAAATTTAGCCACTCTGGTCTAAATCAACTAGAGGTCAGCCACTCTAGTCAACAATGGCTAGAAGTTAGCCGCTCTGGTCAACAATAGCTAGAGCTAGAGTGTAGCAAAGGTCAAAACACTGACTCTCTGAGCTGGATTAAAGGTTGGTACAGCTTTTCTGACACTTTATAGTTCTCTGTCTATTTATGTTCCATTAAAATCAGTGATAATTAAGAAATATTTCAATTTGGAAAACTGAAAGAATGAAAGAGAAAGAACTTGTATCTTGCACATCTTAGGTTTCTTTTTAGATTTTCCACTAGGTGTTGCTAGGAACAGCGGCTTCTATCTATAAATTTTACCCTAGAATCCAATGTGCTAGACATTGTGTGATTGGTTTGCTTGCTTTGAGGCCTTTCTAAAGGCCATACTTGCACCTAATAGAGTGCATTCATTAATCTCATAGTAGCTATGCACCTTTCTGAAATTGAAATGCATTTTGCATTAGGCATATAGGGAAAGTTCATTGTTGCTATATGATGCATTCTTATTCATGCAAAAAATTAAAATGAACCACACACACACACATATCTTTTAAACATTGGGGAGTTGGATTTCATCACCAACCCTCAATTCAGTCCGATGATATTGGCATTCATCTCCTTCCACCGGTTTGCCCCCTAGAGCTTCATAGAAATGGATTGAGGAACTTACTTATAGTGACACTAAGGTACTTGTGTTCAAACTATCTCCCACTATTGGAACAATCATTGGTTCAGAGTGGAAGAGCTAGGTGAAACCCCCATTGGGATTTAAGTGGTGTACCTTAGTCTCTTTTGAGAAATCATGTTTGGCATGAGTGTTCTTGATTATCACTATGGATGAGTCTCCTCATTCTAAATCCAAAGCAACAACAAGAAACAAGAAACAACCAAACATCAAAATACAACAAACAGTTTAGGGCACACTTAAATTTGTAATCAAGATAAACATTTGCTTGATATTGTTTGATCATATTTAAGTGCAACACAAAAGCTAAATTTCCAAAATCAATGGTCAAAACAAGAAGTAGACATCCTCGGTCTGACATCGAGGGAGAATCCAAAACAACACATACCCTTAGGCAAAGTCATAGTAACATTGAAAGACCTACTCGAAAGACCGTGAGATGCAGTTCTACGAGTCTAAGGGGTGATAACTCAACCCTTGGGGGATCTCCTCGAGAAACCCCAAATAGGGAACCAAATCAGGGAACTACATCACATCAACACAAAGAGGCCTCATGGCCATCATCATCAAGGAGACATGAGGAAACCTCAAGGGCTTCCTCTAAACACACAAAAACTTCTCAGAGACATGAGGAAGCTTCAAGAGCTTCCTCCTCACATAGACATAAGGAGGGTTCTAGACCCCGTTCTTCACACAGGGATGATGAGGTTTCCCCATATCCATCCTCATGGAGGGTAGAGAGGGCCACAAAACCCTCATCACCAAAAGGGCACACAAGAGTCCCAACATCCCAACATTCACATGAGACACTTAGAATAGATCAGCCCACTGAGGGGTAGGAAACTAGAGATACCTCCAGTCATAGACATCAAACAGAAGATATCCTTCACACAAGAGGAAGGATTCCAATAGACTATGACCTTATTGGAGTAAATGGCACCCCACAGGATCAGCCATGGAAAACAAGATAGTTGGATGAGTTGGATCAGTTGCATCTGAGGCCACCTCCCAGAACCATAGCCATAGAGAATTCTGCATCTAGAAGTTCATGAACCATGACTTCTAAGCCCACTTCTCAAACTAGGGGTGCCTCAGGGTGACCCTATAGTAAACATATAGAGTCTGATCATAGAGACACTCAAAAATATACTGAACAAGTCACATTAGCTAGCAAGAGCAAAGAGATAGCAAAAACCTCTTTGAGAGATCTATGAATCAAAACCACTAGGATAGGATCAGATAAGCATGAGTCTTCTATGACTATGCAAGTTAACCATGTACGATGGTTAGAAAATACCTTGCGCAAAGAGTGAGAGCTTGTAGAAGCTCTTGAACATGATAAACAGAGAGAATGGTTGTTGCACCAACATGAGCAATGTTTGAGAGAGCAAGCTGAGCAGCTAGCTTATAGCAACCAACAAGCAAATAGAAATGATCATCAAAGAGATCAATGCACTGACTCACCAAGAGAGGAGCGCACTAGACAAGAAGGAAACCCACAACAAAATCACCCTCCAAATCATGAGTGAAATCCAACTAGTGGGGAAAGGGTAAACTTAATAGAGCAGGATCAGGCACATCCTAAATCCCCTCATAGGAGGGAAGAAGATAGAGCAAATCAAATGGATAGAGTGTTACCTCCACCACCACCATGGGGGTCTACAAGAGGAGGAACTCCTCACCTCAAAGGCCTTCCAAGCACTTGCTAAAAATATGAAGTCCTTTGAAAAATAAGAGATGGCTGGTAGCCAACCAACATTAAGCAAGATACACAATCAACCATTATGTCTATCCGTCCCTAGCCCCGCATACCCTAAGCATTTTGAGATGCCTAGGTTGGAAAAGTTTAAAGGTGAAGAGGATGCACAAGAGCATGTTACTAATTTCATCAATGCATATTTTCATCTTGAAGACAATGATGCTCTCATGCTTAAGATATTCATTATGACATTTGCGAGTGCCACCACCCAATGGTTCAACCAGATGCCCAAGCATAGCATATCCAATTTTGAACAACTAGTGAATGCTTTCTTGAAGTGTTTCTCTTTTGGTGCTAAGAGGAAAGTGAACCTTTTAGACTTGGCCAATTTGAGACATTATGATGATGAGCCAGTAATGGATTATGGGAATAGATGGAGGAGAGTCATGGCAAAATTATCATTCTCTATCCCCATAGAAGAGATCATCTGGATGTTCACCAAGAGTTGTTCCAAACACATTTCCCTCTTGCTACAACTCCAATAGTACCCCTCATTTGAGGAAGCTTTGGCATAGGCCAAACTCATCGAGGACATAAAAGTAGATGAGGGAACTATCAAACTCCGAACCAAGAAGGAGTGGAACAAAAATGACAAAAATGGCAAATACAAGCAGAAGTAGGCAAACCCTACTCTAGTTAATCAAGTGGTATTGGCTACACCTAAGGATGGGGCTGTGCACCAACCCCATAATTATCAAGCATAGCCCCCACCAGCCAACTATGATCAAAAGAATAATCAGGGATGAAACAAAGAGTGCAAACCCCCTCACTATTTCACACCATTGATAGAATCAATGCAATCAATCTTCAACCAATTGAGTGAGGTAGGAAATATCAGGTTCCCTGATATACCTCTTATAGATCCCAACCATCCTAAGCCAAAAGGATATAGGGAAGATCAATTTTACCCTTATCATAGGATACCAGGGCATAATATTGAGGTTTGCATTGGTTTCAAGCACCAAGTGCAAAACATGATTGAGGTAGGAGAACTTAAAGTGGACAACCCACTGGCCCCTAACAATAGAGATATGGGCATCTACAAAAACCCACTACCAAACCATGAGGTCCCTAGAGGGCAAGGTGCACAAGTCAATCAGGTCCGAGTTGATACGCCTACCCATGGGTGTGTTGGGATGGTTGAAATTGTCAATATAGCAACTAGGAGTAGATGGTATGGTCAACCACAACCTCCTATAGCTCCCATTAATGTCCCCACTACACCTAGGTAGAGGCAGGGGTAAGACAACCTTCCAGGTCCACCAACCCGACCTATGGTAACTATTCGGAGTAGACTCGAGCAAAATTTACAAATGACTCCAGCTAAGCTATCAATATATGAGCTCATACAATAGTCCCCAAAGCACAGGGAGACCTTGATGGAGATTTTAAGGTCAATTGAGCTCCAACCACAAGATCCAAATGCATTCACCCATTTTGTGGGACAAGTACAAGAATGCTAGGAACCTGTAATTCGATTCTATGATTATGAGATTAAGATAGTATCTACTACCTTACTAGACCCTCCATTGCACATCATGGCATCAGTTAATGATTTACCTTTTAAGTGGGTCTTGATCGATACAGGTTCATCAATCAACATCATCACAACAATAGCAATAGAACATCTTAAGATCCCCAAGTCCAATATCATTCTAGGAGCCTATACATTAAGGGCTTTCAATGATGCTTTATGCAATATTATGGGAATGATAGTCCTACCTATCAAGGTGGGGCATAAGACCATCCCTATGATGTGTCATGTCTTGGAAGGGGCCATGCAATACAACATCCTCCTAGGGAGACCTTGGATAAGGGACATGAGATGTGTTCCTTCGATCTTACACCAATGTGTCAAGTATGTGCATGATAACAAAGTCTACATGGTGTTGGCCAATGAAGAGCCATTCAAGTATGTTCATCAGGTGGATTTTCTAGGAGAATTTGTGATTCCTTCTACCCACTTGTCTGTAGGACCTTCATCTCCAACTACACAACTGGATAACAAAGACAAAGGGGTACAAAAGGACCCATCTGCATCAACACCTCATCTTGCGCACAAAGTAACTAATGCTTCTAATAGACCATCAACGTCTAAACCAAAAGATAATCAAAAGCTAAAGGCACCCATGGTTGAGGAAAGAGAGCCCAAGGAAGCACTAATCATAGACATTAAGAAGAGTCCAACTCCCATGGAGGAGGAAGATCTCCAAGATCAAGCTGAGGAGATACTAGAACCCACTTCGCCAGTGTCGTCTATAGGATCATCCACATCACATGCGACAATACACTTGGAAAGTATAGGGATAGGAGAGTATCTTGTGTAGAACATAACATTTATGCCCATCATAGAGTCTGCACAAGACATGGGATGGCCAAAATATCTAAGACCACTAGTGGGAATAGTGGTTCCACTTGGAATCCCTCCCAATCAGATAAACTTTGTCTATGTTGGACTAGACTATGCCCATAAATCTATGGATATAGAAGAGGACAATGATGAATTATTCACCATAAATGTTCGTTACCTCTCTAATCCTAAGTTTGCTCTAAGCTACTTTGAATGCTACCATTGGCATGGTTACGGTCTTGGTATATATGAGTAGGGGTGCATAGGCGGCCATTCGAGCCGTAATACCAGCTCCCATCTGATAGGTTTGGGTTAGGCTATCACATCAGAGGTCGAGATGACTCTCTAGTAGCAACATTAGATAGATTAAGCTTGGGGTTAGGAGAAGACATCAATTTTATTCCCTATCACCCACCAAGTGCAAGATATCCGAGCAATAGACAAGTGGCTATGGCAAGCATACCACCTCCCGAGACTTATCATCCAAGCTCCACAATTGATGCCACCCCAATAGGTTACAACTCATGGGATGATGAGCAAGAAGAAAATGGATATGTGGCAAGTGATTATGAAGCACAAGTGGGCTTGGCCTATCATGGGCCTCACTATTTACAAAGCCTTGCCTGGTCCATCCACAATGAGAGTGGATTCATATCGGATGAAAGTGGCTATGAGTCAGAGGACTCAATAGAGAGAGCCTACCTAGAAATAAGGCAATGGCCCCATGACTTGGGGTAGCATACTAATGCAAATGGCATCTTCATAAGTGATGAAGAATATGAGGATGAGATAGATATGGCCTACTTAGGACCAAGAGACGTGCCCCTTACCTTGGGGCCGCATACCAATGCTAATGGTTTTTGGATAAGTGATGATGATTTTGATGATGAGACTGAGATGGCTTATCTTGGACCTCACCACTTGTGGCAAGTCGACATATTGGTAGAAAGAGAAGTGGTACTTCATGCCATAGACCCTGGCTTGTAGTTTTTGGGGAGACCGATTGACTTGAATGTCATTCATCGCATGGTCAATCCCCCTCCACCTACATTCAGGGAACTCTTAGAGCCCAATGATCCTATTATCCGACCAACTCATGGGCCAGATCCAGAGATTCCTTTTCCTCCAGAGCCTCATCATGAGTATAGGAAGGAAACCTCTGAGACAAGATTTCAACCATGTGGTTCTAGAGATTTCATTCCATCCATCAACATGATCTCCATTGATTTGACCACTCCACTTCATAACCCAATAGATCCCACTAAACCTTTGTGTCTTGATACGCAGGCTATTGATTGGGATCATGTTGATTCACCCATAGAGCCTGAAGATCTTTTCTCTAATGAAGAGACTTTACAACCATTCCATTTTGCATCAGGTTGTGCATATGATGTGTTCCATGTTGGTCTGGATCCTAAGTCAGTAGGACCTATAAATCCCATCGATGACATTCACTTGATACCCATGCCTCACCAATTGGAGGATGGGTCACATATGGCTATAGAAGTGACTTTCGAGGTGGACATCAGTGATGATCCTACTCAACCAAAGAAATTCAAGTTCGGAGAAAGTCTATCTCCAGAGGAACAAGCCATCATAATTCCTCTCCTTAAAGAGAGGCCAAATCTATTTTCTTGGACTTACAAAGACATGCTAGGTATTGATCCAAAGTTAGTTGTTCACAACCTTTCATTGGATCCCCTAAAGAAGCCAATCAAGAAAAAATTGAGGAAGATGCATCCAACCATCGCTTTGATGGTGAAGAACGAGTTACAAAAACTATTGGATGTGATCTTCATAGTTCCCATCGACTATCCTGAATGGGTCTCGAACATGGTGCCCATGGGAAAACCAGATGGAAGAGTCCACATTTGCATAGATTTTAGGGACTTAAATAGGGCAACTCCGAAGGATTCATTCCCATTGCCAAACATAGATGCTCTTGTTGATGCCACTGTAGGTCATGAGATGCTCTCCCTAATGGATGGGTTTTCTTGATACAATCAAATCTGAATCAAACCCGAAGACCAGCATAAGACTACTTTCATTACTCCATGGGGAACTTTCTGTTACAAAGTGATGCCATTCGGCCTAAAGAATGTTGGTGCCACATACCAGCGGGCCATGACATACATATTTCATGACTACATGCACACAATATTGGAAGACTACATGGATGACTTGCTGGCCAAATAATTGGTATGACAAGAGCACGTTGAGATCCTTACAAAAGTCTTCGATCACCTCATAGAGCACAACGTCAGATTGAATCCTAAGAAGTGCATGTTTGGCATGACTTCTGGTAAGCTCTTAGGTTTCATTATTTCCAAGAGAGGCATTGAAGTCGATCCTACAAAAGTAGAAGCTATAATAGAGATGGCCGCCCCTACCAACATTAGGGAGTTAAGAAGCCTACAAGGCAAGGTAGCATCCATAAAATGGTTCATTATGCAATTATCAGACAAGTGTCGACCCATGAATCGGTTGCTATGCAAGGATGTCCCATTTCATTGGGATGAAGAGTGCCAACAAGCCTTTGCAGAGATCAAAACATACCTGGCAACACCACCAGTGTTGGCTCCACCAAGGCTAGACGTGCCATTTTTGCTATACATATCAGCTACTAATTTTTCTTTGGGCACCATGTTAGCCCAAAAGAATGCACAAGACAAAGAGCAAGCCATATATTACATTAGTCGCACCTTGGTAAGCTATGAGCTAGGATATGCGTATGTAGAAAAGTTGTGCTTAGCAGTGGTCTTTGCAACCAAAAAATTATGACACTACATGTTGAGCCATACGACTTACGTTATATCAAAATAAAATCCTTTGCAGTATATGATGAACAAGACATATCACAATACACGTACTGCAAAGTGGATCATGCTATTGATAGAATTTGATCTAGAATTCATAAGCCAAAATTCCATCAAGGGACAAGTCATAGCAGATCAATTAGTAGAGGCACCTCTTCAGGATAGCAAGCCTCTCACTATAGAATTTCTTGATGATGCAGTCTTCGCATTATCAGATCCACCAAAACTCGAAGAACTTGAGAAACAAAGAGACATGGCATTATTCTTTGATGGTTCAAAGTGTGAGCAAGGGGGCAGAGTAGGGATAGTCTTTATCACACCATAGGGCACTCCATTGCCCTTATCATTCAAGCTAGACTTCCCTTGCACAAAAAATAACATAGAGTATGAAGCCTTGATCTTGGGACTCCAAACAACCATTGCAATGGGCATTAAAATATTGAATATCTTTGGTGACTCCTTGCTCATAGTAAATCAAGTCAAAGGATTGTTCCAATGCAGGTGCCCACTCCTAAAAGCTTACAAGGAGCTTGTTGACACTTACCTAGCTCGACTAGAATGGTATGACATCGAGGCAATCCCTCGTACATCAAACAGATTTGCAGACACCATGGCATCTTTGGGATCCTTAATCCCTCAGAATCCATCTATTGATTTCACAACCATTCATGTGAAAGTGCTCATATTTTCTATGATACAACATGAGGTTATTGACAACCTAGAGTCAGTCAACATGATCCAAACCGAGCCAAATCAGGATTGGTCCTTCAAAGTTAGAGCTTTCTTGCAAACAACCCCTTGGGAATATTTGATCTCTCAAGGTCCTATAGAATGTGGAACAACCATTCATCACAGGATTGTTTCCCAATCAGTGTTCACAAATGCTGGATCACAAGGAGAACATGTCATTTTATCCATAGAAGTAGTGGCTTATCAGGATTGGCTATCCCAATTGCGGGATTTCCTGAAGCTTGGAATAATACCGCAAGGCCTATCGCATGTCGAAAGATGAACATTTAAACAAAATGTGACTAGATACATTTTTCTAGGAGAGATCCTTTATAGATGAGGTTACGATGGAATGCTCCTTCATTGTCTTGAGCCCCAGGAAGCATCTTGGGAAATTTTGCAAGCTCATGATGGTACATGTGGTGGTCACTTTAGTGGCATGGCCATCGTTAAGCGCATTTTGAGAATGGGTTACTATTGGCCCACTATGGAAAAATAATGTTGTGAGTATGTCAAGAAATGCATCAAGTGTCAGCATCATGCAAACCTCACCCACTTGCCATCACAAGCCTTGCAACCCATCCAGGAAGCATGGCCCTTTTCGTAGTGGGGATTAGACTTGATTGGGAAGATATCTCCCCCATATTTAGGCTAACACACGTTCATCATAATGGCCACTGAGTATTTCACCAAATGGGTCGAAGTGATCCCCTTAACATCAACAACTGGACCAAGGATTGCGGAGTTTATACTCCACAATATCATAAGTCATTTTGGGGTCCCTTCGAAGATTATATCGGATAATGGACCATATTTCAAGAACAAAAATGTGCATGCTTTAATGAAAAAATACCACATCCAACATAGTTTTTCAACACCCTATTATCCACAAGCAAATGGGCAAGTCGAAGCCTCAAACAAAACAATCATCTCCATCTTGAGAAAAATAGTAAGAGATAATCATAGGGACTGGCATTTGCAGTTACCTCTAGCATTATGGGCATATAGGACTAGTGTGCGGATGCCCACTAGGGCAACACCATTTTCACTTGTATATGGCACTAAGGCCATCATGCCCCTAGAATTAGAAATCCCAACCTTACGCATAGCATTGAAGGACTTCATAGATGATGATGCTGCATGACAAGGCCACCTGGATCAGTTAATGCTTCTTGATGAATGATGAGTCAATGCCTTGGAGCATCTCCATGTTTATCAGAATCACCTTGCATGAGCATACAATAGTAAAGTCCATTTGAGAGAATTCAAAGTTGGGGATCTTGTGCTCAAAGAAAACTAATAGAACTCAAATCTACCACCGCATTTGTGAGACAAATTTGTGGTAAATTGGATAGGCCCCTACATGATTTCAGAGAAGGTTGGACCTGGAGCATATCACCTCACATCTTTGGATGGTGTTGAAGAGCCTGAACCTCTCAATATCATTCATTTGAAGGCATTTCATACATAAAAATAAAAAACATTCAAATATGTCATAAAAATAAAAAACATTCAAATATGTCATAAAAATAAAAAACATTCAAATATGTCATAAAAATAAAAAACATTCAAATATGTCATAAAAATAAAAAAATTCAAATATGTCATAAAAATAAAAAACATTCAAATATGTCAAAATCAAAAACAAAATCAAACAAAAATCTCCAAAGGCATCTTAAAGCCCTTTGGTCAAGTCAAAATCAAATCACAAAAATGCTCCAAGGGTACCCAATCCGCTTGGTCAAAATCAAACAAAAAGCTCCAAAGGCATCTTAAAGCCCTTTGGTCAAATCAAAAACAAAAATGCTCCAAGGGTACCCAATCCGCTTGGTCAAAATCAAAAAAAAGCTCCAAAGGCATCTTAAAGCCCTTTGGTCAAATCAAAAGCACAAAAACAATGCAAAAATAAAAAATACAAAAATATTTGCATCTTACATCCATATCCACATAATTGCATATCCATACATATCCATTGCATTCGCATATGTTATGATCACATTTTTTACAAACGATGCCACAGTTTGTATCTCAATCACAATATTCAAGTTCATCCTCATCCATGCATCCATGTGTGTAATTGTGTTTTTCAACACAACCATTTCATGTTGCTATACGAAATATACTAAGGTTTCCTAGTATTTCAACCATGTCTAGTGGTCTTATCAACTTTTGTAGAAAGCCACCTTGATTAGTAGAGAGCAAGGTCTAGTTGTAATAATACCTTGGATATTCAGGATCCCATCACTAATTGAAACACTAAAATCCTAGTTGGTACAAGGGAAAGATGAAAACAACAAAGTGGTCTAGGTTACCTTAAGCGAAAAGGATCTTCCTTGCTTATCCCCCTATGCAACCGGTTTAAAGGTGTTGAGAATTGGCAAAAGGACAAGTTCCACCCTACCCAAAAATGAGTGATTATCATCACTACATAAATCCCTTGCTTTCATTAAAACAAGCAAAAATCCCGAAACAAAGCACAAATTCAAAATCCTAGTTTCCAAAGTCATAATTCAAAATCCCAAAATCAAACAATAGTCAAAGTCAAAACAAACAAGTGAAATTCATCCTTACATAAATCCCTTGCTCAAAGAAAAAAAAAAAAAATAGTCAAAATAAACAGTGATTTTCATCACTAAGTATGAGCAAGTATCCCAAATGAAATGAAGAAAAAAAGGAATAGAACTTGAATCCTTGGAATTCTCAGCATTGCACAAAACTGGAAGGAGAAATCCTTATGCATGATGATATGTCTATTACAAAAGCTTCTGGAATTTGTATAGACCAATGTTTGAATGTGGATGAGCTAGCTTAGGTAACCCAATACTGCCTAGTGGTATAGTCCAACTAAGTCCAACATAAGGATGAGATAAAACACTTGAGGATCCCTGATCTTAGCAATGGGCTGAAAGAATCCCGCCTGACATCGGAGGAAATGCTTGAGTTCTATCTAAAAATATATTCATTTGCACACACAGAGAGAATGAATATCTAGGTACAGAGTGAAAGACTTGCTTTTCAAAAGTCTTGTATGGTCAGTACATAGTTGTTGATAGGGTAACTAGAGTGTTTGAAGTCTCAGGAAAAACCCACAAATAAATTTCTAACATAGCAACAAATCATATCATCAATCACATCATCAACTTTCTTTATAAGCTTCTATAAATTAGGGGGTATTAATAAAATAATATTAAACTAGATACTGGATATATGTCAGAAATGATATCTAGACGACCACTAACTATTTTACATCTCTTAAATTACAGAAGCTTATCCAGAAAATACATACATTCCACACCATTACATTACACATATGGATGATTTAAATAATTAATTCTTATGAGTAGAATGATTATTAAATATTCATGGTTGTTATACTTTCTGTGGTATCACCCGTTAAATTGTCAAACTCATAGCATATGCATCCATTATGTTTTAAGTGATTAAAACATACAAGTTCATTCACATTAGATTACATACTGCATTCACCATATCATAGCATTAGTTAGATGCATACAATTAAATAAAAATCAAACATGTATCTAACAAAAATATTACATCCATAAATACATAGTTCATAAATCATCCATTTACATCAAATATCACATCATTGCATTCATCCATACATAGAATCATAAATCCATCATCAAATCAACTCAAGATACATCACATCATGTCACAATAATCAAATCATGAAAGCATCTACATAAACACATACATAAGCATCCATCTCAAATCCATATCATCATAAATATCATCTATCATCTAACACATATATCAACTCATCATAATGCCATCATAACATCACATAAATAAAACAAAAACATAAGCAATAAATGACACGCATAATGAAACATAAATGCAAAGTCTCATATAAATATACCTATCTCAAAATATGTTAGAATGTGTATTCAAATTATCTCAAAGTGCATGAATATACAAAATCACCCATAGGCTACAAGTCATATAGGTCAAGCAGACCTCAAAAAATAGAATCCAAGTGCATCATCAATCAAACATAGGGCATGTACCCCTAACATCACCTCCCCCTATGGTCGTGTCATGCGTAGAGTGATGTGACCCTATTGGTCTCTCTATGTGAGTCCGAGTCCTCTGACTAGGATGGATGGAAGACTACCCAGAGGTGGATCACCTACTGACCTATGAGCCACCTGCACCTGGTGCCTCCCTAGGGACAACCCCATGCCTCCTAAGCTACATCTAGAGAGAGGCTATATGGGAGACATGCACCTAGATCTGCTCCTCATACTCATCCAACAATGATTGTAGGTGTAGAACCTCTACCCCTATGTCTGCCCTAGGATCTACCCCAGTATCACCCTGTGGTGTAGAAGGAGGAACAAAAAACTGCATCCTAGTAGCACCACCCCTAATAGTGGCCTATAAATCCTGGATCTATAGTGTGAGCTGCTCTATAGTAGCATCTCACTGGGCTATGGTAGCATCTCACTGCTGTACCTAGATCTTGGTCGACTGAAGCTCGACCTCGACCTCATGCAATTATGCTCTTAGAGGAGAATCTCTCTCCTCGGGATCTAGCTCCTCCTCATCCTCCTTAGGAGCCTCCTACTCCTCCACTGCCACCTACTCTACTAGCTGGCCCCACACCTCGGTCTTAGCTTGGACTCTATGCCCTACTGGATCTACACCATCATCCCCACCATCATCCATCCCAAACTGCCCTCACCATGCCACATCAGGTCCCCCCACCACTGCACAAATGCCTCTGTGACTCCCCTAGTGACTCCTAGGTCAACTACTAGGGCATCCTCCTCATCAGAAAGCTCTGTGATCCATGGAGGAGGAAGGTCTCCCTCTGCTATGAGACATCGGTACAAAAATGGAACTAGTGGCACATCCTACTGTAGCCCATACTGATGGAGAACCTAGGAGTAGAAGAAATACTCCCTAATACCAACCTTGTGGTCGATGAGCCACCACTCACATCATGTCCTAGCTATGAAACTAGCTGGGTCATCCCAAGTCGAGCACTCATGATATGGATGCCACATAATATCTTTGGCCTTCAGCCCAGTAAAAGTATCAATGTAGTGGGAAAGCTCCCCGCATGAGGATGACTCTTGCGCTCCTCATGCCCTCGAGCCCATCTAGTTGCATAGCACTAGGTTCACTCCTCAATAGCTATAATCTTGGTAGGAAGCCCTTTGGGATGATCTACCTTGATGTGCTCCCATCCCCAAACCTGTAGGAGCAAGCTACAAGCAATGCTGATGTGACCCCATCGATGGATATGGTACAACTCATCATAACACTGGGCCAATAGGGACCTCCCCCATGCATAGATGATGGGCTCCTCATTGTCCATCAGATCCTGGACCATCGCAAGGAGGTTCCATGGGAACCTCAGGCCTGAGCAATCTAGAATAAGAATATTGTTGATGACCATCAGCAACACTACATGCCTCATCATGAAAACATGCTCTCGATACCAACGTATAATAGAGACACCACCAAACTTGGTGTCCTCGAAGGCATCAGTAGCATGCCTTCCGAACACCCAAAGAAATATAGCCTCATGATCATTAGTGGTCGATGAGGTAATGGCCACTCCATCAAAGGGGATCCAGAATATCCTATACACATCCTCCGACGTGATAGTCATCTCATCGGTAGGAAGGTGGAAGGTATTAGTCCGAGAATCCCATCGATGGACCAAAGTCGTAAGGTAAGCCTGGTCTGACATAATGTAGGGCATCCTAGTGACAAACTGTAGCCCATGGGCCTTGAGCCAGGCCCAGTTCGTAGCACTCAACAGGGGTAGAAGGTCATTCATGAGCTTCGGGTCATGAGCCTGAGCTGCGAGAATCTAAGAGCAAAAGAGAAAACAAAGCATAACTACAATGCATCTAAGGCATAAATCATAATGAAACATGGAAATGGTGCAAATAATGATGGGCTACTCTAAGTCCAAGCAAAAGAGCAATGAAATGCACCTAATAATGCAGCAATTTCATAAAAGCAAGTCAAAAATTAAAAAAAATCGGTTAAACACTTCAAAAATGCAAAGAAAATCAAAAAATTTACAAAGTGTTCTTAGCCACTGTCGACTACAGTGGCCATAAATCGGTCGTTGAAGCTGAGAGCAGCCAAGCCCCAACGGTCAAAATTTTGATCGTTGAGATTCAAATATAGCCGCTCTGAGCGACAATGGCCAAACCACAGGCTAAGTTGGCCACTCTGAGCAATAGCGGCCAATGAGCGACATGATAGAAACATCTGCCCTAGGCCAAAAATAACAAAAAAATAAAAAAAGAGCAAATGGGGACAAGCCCACCACATAAAATCCTAAACTAAGCCTAGCTACGGGTTTAATTCATTGCCAATAGGTTTAATGAAGTTCATGTACCGATTACTTAGTGTAGTTCATTTTACCCAAAAAATGAAATAGATAGGGTTAAGGTTTTGAAGAGTACCCAAGAAGCTCTGGCTCCTCCACTCATTGATGCCTCACCCTGTGTAGCCATGATCCTCTACAATGCAACAACACTCCAAATCATAGAAGTCACTTTCACAACAGAGCTCTGAAATGCAAACTGATAGCTGGTGAAAGTGAAAGGTCAAAACCCTAGGGTTAATTTTATATTCTCAAATTATGCCTTGGTCGCTGCTATCGTCAGCGGCCCAAACTTCTTGGCCACTCAAGATGAGAGTGGCCATGAGCAGGAATTTGAGGGCCACTGGACCTGACAGCGGCCAATAGCCTAAGAAAAAACAGGAGGGATTCTCTCCATGAGAAGCAACAAAAACATTAAATAAACACATTTTGATGACTCATGGTTATCATAATGTTCAAAATAACAAAAAAATTGCATAAAAACAAATCTCAAGTAAGCCTCCTATCAAGTTACTTATTCTATCAACTTAGCGATTGCAGCGATTTGCACTCCATGCAACTCGACAAGATGAGTAAGTTACCATGAGGTTACTTGGGGTAAAACATTCATTTTGGAATTACGATGTGCCTCCTTCAATCCCGAAGAAGACCAAGATGGTCGGACTACTCCATGGGTATGAAGGAATCATCCTAATTCTCCTATGACACCAAAAACATTGAGCCAAGTGATGCAATACAAGCATAAATAGAATCGCTCATCCTAACTCCCTAAGAAGGCTATTTATGGTTGGACCGCTCCTCGGGATAGGGATGAATGATTATCATAAACAATTGAGATCACACTTGGATGGGGGTTTTCCCATTAAAAGAAAAAACACTAGAAAGGAACCAAACTTAGTCATATTTGGTCAAGCGACTTGTCGCTTCATTCATTGCCCTTCCCTCACCAATTCATTGTGTGAGGGGGTAGTTTGAAACTTCAAATAATCATAATCAAAATCAACAAAATATCACTCGATCATGTCAAAATTGCATTCGTCCTATGAATCATTGCACTCAACTCTTACAAAACTTTTCCCCATTTGTTGGGTTCATAAGCAAATAGGACATCTTCAATTTGTAGCTCTTCTCCGGTCGGTTCTATTGTAGTGACATAAGCTACCCGATTGTGTTTGAGGAATGAGTGCAAGTGGACATGTGCAAGCCCTATGCTAAATTAAGCCTTCAATCAGGTTGAAGCAATGATTCAAGGATGCATGTCATCTTGCATGATTGGGCCATCCAACATTGATCAGATCAATGATCATCGTACACCCTGCAAACATAGCGGTCTATGTTTTCACCTCGCGTTGTGTCTATTACTCAGCGCATCACAAAAAGGGGCATCTGTAGACACCTAAAACATGCCATGGTCAGGAAGACTACTCACATGGGTACACTCATAGGTCATGTGACTAAACCTTGGGACCTTCCAAGTGTCAAAAGTGGTTTTTACCACTCATTTGGGGCATTTTTAGCCCATCCAAGCCTGGCCACTGTAGACCAGAGCGGCCAAAATCCAGCCACTGTAGCTCAGAGCGGCCAAACCTTAGCCACTGTAGATGACAATGGCTAAGATTTTAATGCATTTTTCTACCCATCCAACCTAATCTTGGGTAGAAGTGGCAGTCTGCATGCAATAAGGATGAGCGAGGATAACTTTGCATTCCTCCTCACAGCCAGTCTACATGGAAGACTCAAAGTCCAGATTTAGACTTTAGTTAAACATAGAAAAACAAAGAGCTTCTCATGCTAACACCTAGTACGCATGAGGGATTCAGTCCTAGGGTTGAACATTGACCTAGGGCTTCAAACACTTTATAAGGAATAAACCTAAAAGCACTAGGGGACTTTCTTGGACATTCTTGGACCTCCTTAGACCTTCTTTCATCAATCAGAGAGAGGGAGAGCATCATACATCAGAACTTTGAACAGGTTGGATCATTGAGGAGAGCTTCTAGAGACTTGGAGAGCTTCCCTTGGAGATCGATTCTTGTAGCGGAGCCCTGTCGGATTGGAGGGAAAATCTGAACACATAAGGTAATCATTTTAACATTAGTAGCGGACTTGAGCCCATAGCCTTTGGATCAAGAGAGAGAGATTCCACCTTAGCGGCCGTTGTCCTGGATAGTGGCCCGCAACCTAGTCTAGGGTTTTAGGTGTTAGTTTCTTTTATTCTGCTTTATCTCTCATTTCATTAGCATAAGCTTTATTTCAGTTATTCTCTTGCATAGTACTAGTTTCATTGCATTTATTGAGCTTATTCATTGCTAACAGCCTCATCCGGGGAGGCAATCTCGGACATCTAAGCGTGTGTTGTTTCATTGATTTCAGGGCTACAGGTTCAATCGAGCAAATCCGCAACATACGAGTACGAGAGGATCCCTCTAGCAATCAGACCTAGAGAAGGAGGCATCTGTAAGCCCTCATACATTTTTGTGTGCATCATCGGGAAGCCTTATAAAGCATGCCCCCTATGCAAGGGGATATTTCATACACCTGCTGCCCTCTTTTGTGTGTAAAATCATGTATCAAATGAAGGGTATCCCTCAGAGGGATTCATATGTAACCTAATCTGGAGAATATCAATAATAAAAGCATTCATTCATTTACTTCTTTGCATTCTGGTTATATCTGCTTTGTGCCTTTCATTTATTGCATGTTTAATATTAAAGGATTCAATCGAATCACAAGTAGAGTAGTTGGTGGATGGCGCACCGCTTCCTCGGGGTCGCTACACCTAGTATCTTGATGAGGCTTTATCACACCCTATACAGGGTTGTCTCTAGAAGTGAGAAAATTTTAGAATGTTGCACCTTATTGTATATATTATGTTGGGAGCACACTGTTATTTAGTGGCTATAGGGGTTTACAAAATTTTGAGAAAATAACATATGTGCATTAGAGAAATATAGGTGGGTCCATAATTTTAAAAGGGGCTAGTGGTATTTCAAATACATCTTAGGGCCTACATGGAGGAACATTGAAAATTTACAATCAGGCCAAATTATATAGAAGCCATGGTGCCATCATTAATGGTGGTTGGAGTATGTCTACTAGCTAGATAGGGTGAGGATATTTATATGGATACTAGGGCTATGGGGAGAGAGGAAGATTTATAACATTGATAGGGTATATATATAGTTCAATATAGTACAAGATATACCTATACATGAGGAGATATGGTATTGATGGGTAGCAAGAGAGAGGATCTTTGGGGTTCCTCCTAACCTAAAGAGATTTATGGAGGACACTAATGATGCATTAGTAGCTAACCCAAGAGTGGATGATTTAGAGGTTATAGTTAGTTACATGTAGTGGTATAGGCAATTTTGACCATTGAGGATCACAACAAAGGCCAGAGCTAGTATATGGTGATGAGTTGTAGCTATACTATAAAGGCTTATATAGGAATTTTGGTAGAGGACTAGGGAGAGGAAGGTAAGGAGAGCACTAGGTACATTGATAGAGAGGGAAATGGACATAGTATCACTAGTATTGATGCATTCTAAGGAAGGGGTACGAGCAAAGATAATACCTAGCATATGCCTAGATGAGGTGGTATCTACTACGAGTGTAGCATTTTTACAATGGATCCAATATTTAGAGGCTCAAGTTATGAGTTTTTATATTACATGAGAGGTGGAGTAGCAAGCTCATTGGGTAGGCATGAAAGATGTACAAGCTTGGATTTCCTAGGTGGTGGTATAGAGGGATAGGATATAGATAGATAGGATGATATGGATGGCAGCTTTGTAGGAGGTAGTGTATCTTATGATAGAGCATGACGCACTTCAAGGCCAAATGACAATATTGGATTTAGAGAGGGATATGGATAGAGGGATAACACAAGAATAGGTAATCATAGTGGAGCTAGGGTAGAGTGATGCTATAGTTTATTATTTTATGGACCAGTTAGATCAATCTGAGGTAGATGCATAGGTTAATATGTAGCTTACAATATTTTATCAAGGTTTGTACTTTACCACTATGACTATAGGTTAGAGGAAATAATCTCTAATTAGGAATAGATCCTAATATTTCTCTAGGATAGTGTCAAGGGCCTCATAGAATTTGGTTTGGTGGGACCACCACCAACAAAAATAACAATATAAAGGGATCTAGGTGACATAAGATCAAAAAAATAGAGTCTACCATTTTGGATATATAGTCTACCAAATTTGGAGAGTTAGAGCCACTTTAAAAATATTTTTGTAGACACCTAAAATTGTCACATTGTCCTTTGTACATAACCATTGTCTAGTGCTTTGAAAAACAAACCCCAAAAACCAATTTTTGGATCAAAAACCATTAATCACCCCATATAATCCTCCTTTGCCACTTAAACCCTCTCCTACACCTAGCCCTTGGTCATCATGTGACCACCCCTTCTAAATCCTAGTCAATCCTAGGTTAATCTAAACCCTAGGTCAATCCCATTTATAAGTAAAACAAAACATAAATATCCCTAATTAAGGGAGGCCCATCTCCACTCACACATCCCTAGGCACCTACCCCCTTTTCATAATACCTACCTCCATTCTCATAACACCTATACCCATTATTAAATGCATTTAAGGCTTTTAACTAAAAAGGAAGGCTTTTCTACCTTCCCTATGTATTAATGGGTATGGTGAACACATGCCCAAATAATACACATGGGTGGGAGAAAGCTTTATCTCAACCCTATCCATTAAAGGATATTATCTCTCCTTCCACTTAACTACCACCTCATCCCCCTCTCACCTTGCCAAAAAGTTTATAAAAGGGATCCTTTTTCATCACTTAAGAGAGGAGGATCTTTTCATACTGTTACACTACCAAAATAACTATAGATTGTGTTCTCAAGAATTTAGGACATCCAACCATCCAAAACTCCTCCCTTTTAGCTTCTTAAAAGTAAAAATCAAAAGTCTATAACATATGATAGGCACCTAAATTGAACCAAGAAAATCTCCAGATAGAAAATCATCAAATCCCAGTCGAATAGTGTTAAACATATGGATAGGTACATTCATTTTTTAGCATGCCCCTTGGTATATTTACCAAAAAACCCTACCATATATCATATTCTAGGTAAGTATTATTATTCACATCACTTTTTATTATTTTTAGATGCATTACATTTAGATTTTGAGTCTTTTTGTTTGTTATCATGAGGGGTCTAATAAGATAGGTCCCCAAATATTTTTAATGATTTTTGTAGGGCTATGCAATTTTAGAGGACTGATGTAGCTAATAGTGGACCACAAGCAATAATACCACTCCTTCAAGGATATTTTAGAAGACCTTTGTGGTATCGTACCGATATTTTCATGGAGGGTTCCTCGTCTAAGAGAATCTATATTTAGCCATTATGGTAGATCTATAAAAAGGACATATCTCTTGTAACTCTTTTTGAATATCAATAAAAATAGCACATTTTCTAAGAGTTCAATTTTTTGGGGGCAATGAGGATGAGTGTACTATTGTATGATTATTTGATTCATGTATACCAATTATGAATTCATGTTACATCAAGATGGATAGTGTATATGATGAGATGTATATTATATCATTTGGTTGATATATTATATAGTAACAATGGTTTTTGATTAATGTGTATTATTTTATGATGAGATATGATGGACATGTGATGCAGGAGCATCCAGGGCAGCACAACAATCTTGCATCACCGAAAAAAAACAAACAAAAGAAACAAGCAAAAAAAGTTCTAAGTTTGAAAAAAAATATATAAGGTTCAAAGGTGTCGCGATATCGCGACATAAAAGTTGTCGCGATATCGCGACACCATCAGCATCACGACGGGCGCAAAATAAGTTGTCACGATATCGCGACATAAAAGTTGTCGCGATATCGCGACACCATCAGCATCACGACGGGCGCAAAATAAGTTGTCGCGATATCACGACATAACAGTTGTCGCGATATCGCGACACCAACAGCACAACGGCGGGCGCAAACTTAATGGTCGCGATATCGCGACATAACAGTTGTCGCGATATCGCGACACCATCAGCACAACGGCGGGCGCAAACCCAAGTGTCGCGATATCGCGACACAAAGGTTGTCACGATATCGCGACACCTCCGATCAAGGGCGGAAGCAAAACTCAAGTGTCACGATATCGCGACATAAAGGCTATCGCGATATCGCGACGGACTTAGAACAAAGCAAGAGCTAACATGCAGATGTCGCGATATCGCGACACCTCGACAAAGAAGGTCGAAGGGCAAAAAAGTGTCGCGATATCGCGACACATTGGCGAAAGAGAGCCAAAGGCAGAAAAGTGTCACGAAATCGTGACATGTCACGTTTTTGCGACCTGGCTAAGAAAGAGAAGGCGGGTTTTTGCGGACTATTACAGAACGACAGTTGGCGGTTCCAGAAGCCGTTAAGGCAGTTCCAGGAAACCGTTGCAGCGGTTACAGGGACGGTTGCGAACGGCGTTTACAGCAAGAATATTTGATGATAAAAAGGGATTTTTTGAAGGATTGCGGAGGCTGGAGAGACGAAGGCTGCGGCTTCTTTTGGCATTTTTCTTACTATGTAATTTTTCATGGTTCCGAATTGTAAAGCTTTCCATGCTTCAAAATAAATTGTGTCTTTTGAAATAAAATTACGTCTTTTCTTTGTTATTAAAATTGGCTCCCCATCAAGTGGTATCAGAGCAGTAAGATTTTGAGTGTGTGAGCAGAGCGCCGAACGTGAGGCAGCTTGCACCAAGATCTGGGGTTACGAGTTCTGAGAAATAGTGAAGCAGAATGCCGCCGCGAAGAAATCGTGGTGCTTTGGAAGGAACATGGTTCCTGAAGGAGACTTTCGAGCATTGCGAGAGGCAAGTGCGAGGCCCTACAGGAAGAATTGCGTAGAGGAGTAGAGCCAAGAGGAGAAGACCAAAGCGATGATGAAGCTTGCGGAGTTGATGATCCGTCTGAAGAAGAAGAAGAAGCGATGAGTTCTGCAGAAGCTCGAATGATTAAAGCTATTTCTCAAATTGGGAAAAGGCCGAAGATTGATGTATCCACATATTCTAGAAATTTAAATCCAGAAGAATTAATTGACTGGATTAATGACATGGAGGAATATTTCGAATATGAGGAAGTTGAAGATCCAAATCGAATTAAATTTGCTAGAACAAAGTTGAAAGGCCATGCTGGCATATGGTGGAAAGGAGTGCAAGCTGGAAAGAAATCGGAGAGGAAAAGAAAAGATCACCAGGTGGGATCGAATGGTTGAAAAACTAAAACGACAGTTTATTTCGGTAGATTACGAATTAGATCTGCTAAGAAAAATGCAGAGTTTGCGCCAGTCCAACAAGTCTGTTAAAGAATATACAGAGGAATTTTTTAAAATTTCTATCAAAACTAGTCATACAGAAGCAAATAAAGAGAGAGTAGCCCATTACATTAATGGGTTGAGAACCAGCGTGCAAGAAGAATTGAGTTTGGTTCGAATGAGCACCATTGAAGATGCTTACCAGTTTGCTCTGAAAGTGGAAGAGAAACTGAACCGTAGATTTGACAGTAAACAAAGAGGAAGAGGTCATGGTGGAAGAACCAGTGGAGGTAAATATGATGACCAAAAGCAGACTGGTGAAACCAGCAATCACCAGGAACAGAAGGAGGAGAATGCTTACCGACCCCGTAATCAGAACAATGATTATCAAAGGGGACGAGGTAGAGGTGGACGCGGATATGGAAGAGGCAGATTTCGTGGAACCTGTTTCAATTGCGGAGAAGAGGGGCATCGATCATATGAGTGTCCCAAACACCAAGAAACACCGAACAGAAGGCCTGAAGGTAATGCCAGAGCTACGGTTGTTGAGGATGGTGTTGAATCTGAGCACTTTGAAGAAGCAGAGCGAGGAGAAGTGATGATCACAAGGAGAACCTTGTTGAACGAAGAGAAGGAACCAGATCAGCGAAAAAGCCTGTTTCGCACGAGGTGCAAATGTTCAGGTAAAATCTGTAATATTATTATTGATAATGGTAGTACGAGATAATTTGGTTTCTGAGGAAATGGTAGCTAAGTTAAAGCTAGAAAGAAGACAGCACCCGCATCCATACCGGATTGCGTGGTTGCGAGAAGGACCATAGAGCATTGGTCGGTGAACAATGCTTGGTCAAGTTTCAAATTGGAAGATACCGGGATGAGGTCCTGTGTGATATTTTGCCGATGGATGCTTGCCATTTGTTCTTGGGAAGACCATGGCAATTTGATAGACGTGCAGCGCATGATGGGCATGCAAATACCTATTCCACGACAAAAGACGGAGTATGCCACAAACTGAAGCCATTGAAGGAGGTTGAGGAAAAGGTATGCAATAATGCTAGAATTTGTTTAGTAGATGGCAAAAAAAAATTGGATGGTCTAAAGAGGGATTCAATGTGTTATGCATTAATTCCTGTTGTAAAGAGAAAAGAAACTACTGACATTCCAGCAGAAGTTGAACATCTGTTAGCAGAATTTCTTGATATTATATCAGACAATGTGCCTGAGGGTTTGCCGCCAATGAGGAAGATTAGTCATCAGATTGACTTAATGCCAGGATCTAGCTTACCCAATAAGGCTGCCCATAGAATGTCTCCTATAGAGAATGAAGAGTTGAACCGCCAGGTTCAGGAATTGTTGAGGAAGGGTTTGATTCGAGCAAGTTTGAGCCCTTGTGCAGTGCCAGTAGTACTTGCACCAAAGAAGAATGGCGAATGGCGAATGTGCACTGATTCCCGAGCCATTAATAAAATTACCATTAAATATCGCTTTCCATTACCCAGAATGGATGATATAATGGATTGCTTGAGTGGAGCTAAATACTTCACTAAGATTGATTTGAAGAGCGGATATCACCAGATACGTGTTAGAGAGGGTGACGAATGGAAGACAACCTTTAAAACCAGAGAGGGTTTGTATGAGTGGTTAGTTATGCCATTTGGATTGACTAATGCACCCAGTACGTTTATGAGGCTGATGAATGAGGTATTGCGTGACTTCTTGGAAAAGTTCGTGATAGTTTATCTGGATGATATTTTAATTTTTAGTAAAACATTGGAAGAGCATTTGATGCATGTTCAGACAGTTTTTGAAAAACTGCGTGAGGAGCAATTATTAATTAATATACGAAGTGCAGTTTTGTACAGAAAGAGTTGATTTACCTAGGATTTGTCATCTCAGAGGAGGGTCTGAAAATGGATCCTGAAAAAGTGAAGGCTATCATTGAATGGCCTGCCCCACGAAATGTAACAGAGGTAAGATCGTTTCATGGTCTTGCAAGTTTCTATCAAAAATTTATTAGAGACTTTAGCAGTATTTGTGCGCCCCTAACAGAAACTATGAGAGGGGATAAGAGAGAATTTAAGTGGACTGCCAAGGCAGGTACCAGTATGGACATATTGAAAAAGAAAGTGACAGAACAGCCCATTCTGGCACTTCCAGATTTTAATAAAGTGTTTCAGGTTGACTGTGATGCTAGTGGCAGCGCCATTGGAGCCGTATTGAGCCAAGAAGGTAAACCTGTTGCATATTTTAGTGAAAAATTGAATGATGCTCACAAGAAATATTCTGTTTATGATCAAGAATTCTATGCTATAATTCAGGCTCTTAAGAAATGGAGACATTATTTGCTAACCAAAGAGTTTGTTTTATATACTGACCATCAAGCTTTGCAGTATATAAATAGTCAAGGTAAACTTAACTAGCAGCATTTGAAGTGGGTTGAATTCCTACAAAGTTATACCTTTGTCTTGAAGCATAGAAGTGGTAAATCTAATAGAGTTGCAGATGCCTTGAGTAGAAGGCATAATTTGTTGATGGAAATGAGAGTGCAAGTTGTTGGGTTTGATGAACTCAAGAGTTTATACCCAGTAGATCCAGATTTTGCAGAGGCATGGACGGCATGTGTGTCTCCTACTACTATGGATCGTACTAAGTGGTTGGATTTTATGATCCAAGATGGGATGCTATTTCGGCAGAACCAGTTGTGCATTCCACGCAGTTCCATGAGGGAAAATTTGATCAAAGAGAAACATAGCGGAGGACTAGCAGGGCATTTTGGTCGAGATAAGACCATTGCTCTCGTTAGTGAGAATTACCATTGGCCGTAGTTGCAGCCGGATGTGACCAAATTTGTGCAGGGTTGCAGAGTGTGCTAGATGGCAAAAGGAGTCAACCAGAATACAGGAATGTACCAGCCATTGCCTATACCAGAGAGACCATGGGAGGACATTAGTATGGATTTTGTTCTTGGTCTGCCAAGGACACAACGTGGAAATGACGCCATTTTTGTTGTTGTTGACAGGTTTTCGAAGATGGCTCATTTTATTCCATGTCAGAAGACAAGTGATGTTGTTCATATTGCAGGCTTGTTTTTCAGGGAGGTTGTGCGCCTTCATGGTCTACCCCAAAGCATTGTCTCGGACAGAGATACCAAATTTGTGGGTTATTTCTGGAGAACCCTGTGGAAGAAGCTAAAAATAGAATTGAAATTCAGTTCTGCGTACCACCCGTAGACTGATGGACAGACCGAAGTAGTCAATAGAAGTTTGGGTAATCTTCTACGATGTCTGGTAGGAGATAAACCCAAGGGATGGGATCTGATTTTACCACAGGCAGAGTTTGCTTACAATAATTCTGTCAATCGCAGTACTGGTAAATCCCCATTCCAGATAGTGCATGGGAACAGCCCAAGAAATGCTTCTGAGTTGAGGCCGATGGATAAGGGTGACAAGCGCAGTGCTGAAGCTGAAGACTTTGCAGCACACATGAAGAATTTGCATGAAGAAGTACAGCAGCATATCAGTAAAATGAATGCTACTTACAAAGCTCGAGCAGATCAGAAGCGACGTTTCAAGGAATTCCAGATAGGAGATGAAGTCATGGTTCATTTGTGCAAGGAACGTTTTCCTACCAAAACCTACAATAAGCTAAAAATGAAGAAGTTTGGACCATGCCGGATCATAGGTAAACGAGATTCAGGCAATGCCTATGAAGTAGATCTACCGAGTGAGATGAATATTTCACCCATCTTCAATATTTCAGACTTGGTTGAATATCATGCAGGCAGTTGTAGCGAACCACCCAGTCCGGATCTGTGGAACATTCCAGCATCCACTCCAGACAAAGAAGAAATTGAAGACATACTCGACACTCGCGAAGGCAGAAGTACCCGAAACAGGCAATATTCGAAGTATTTGGTCAAGTGGAAGAACCGACCTGTCGAAGATGCCACATGGTTGTCCAAATCAGAGGTTGATCGTCTGGGTTTTCCTCTGAC
This sequence comes from Wollemia nobilis, assembly GCA_028583015.1. Lineage (NCBI taxonomy): Eukaryota > Viridiplantae > Streptophyta > Pinopsida > Araucariales > Araucariaceae > Wollemia > Wollemia nobilis. The sequence goes on along the minus strand of JAQPPZ010002832.1, from coordinate 9,740,277 downwards.
CGTCCAGAAGTGAGGATCACTTCTAAAAATCTACCCTGGGTGTCTGATGCAGGAGCATCCAGGGCAGCACAACAATCTTGCATCACCAAAAAAAGACAAACAAAAGAAACAAGCAAAAAAAGTTCTAAGTTTGAAAAAAATATTCTAAGGTTCAAAGGTGTCGCGATATCGCGACATAAAAGTTGTCGCGATATCGCGACACCATCAGCATAACGACGGGCGCAAAATAAGTTGTCGCGATATCGCGACATAAAAGTTGTCGCGATATCGCGACACCATCAGCATCACGGCGGGCGCAAAATAAGTTGTCGCGATATCGCGACATAACAGTTGTCGCGATATCGCGACACCAACAACACAACGATGGGCGCAAACTTAATGGTCATGATATCGCGACATAACAGTTGTCGCGATATCGCGACACCATCAGCACAACGGTGGGCGCAAACCCAAGTGTCGCGATATCGCGACACAAAGGTTGTCGCGATATCGCGACACCTCCGATCAAGGGCGGAAGCAAAACTCAAGTGTCGCGATATCGCGACATAAAGGTTGTCGCGATATCGCGACGGACTTAGAACAAAGCAAGAGCTAACATGCAGATGTCGCGATATCGCAACACCTCGACAAAGAAGGTCGAAGGGCGAAAAAGTGTCGCGATATCGCGACACATTGGCGAAAAAGAGCCAAAGGCAGAAAAGTGTCACGAAATCGCGACATGTCACGTTTTCATGACCTGGCTAAGAAAGAGAAGGCGGGTTTTCATGGACTGTTACAGAATGACAGTTGGCGGTTCCAGAAGCCGTTAAGGCAGTTCCAGGAAACCGTTGCAGCGGTTACAGGGACGGTTGCGAACGACGTTTACAGCAAGAATCTTTGATGATAAAAAGGGATTTTTTGAAGGATTGCGTAGGCTGGAGAGAGGAAGGCTGCGGCTTCTTTTGGCATTTTTTTTTCTTGTGTAATTTTTCATGGTTTCGAATTGTAAAGCTTTCCATGCTTCGAAATAAAATTGCGTCTTTTGAAATAAAATTGCGTCTTTTCTTTGTTATTAAAATTGGCTCCCCATCAATATGGGTGCATATTGTTTGATTTATTATTTATAATATATGATACAAGATGCATTTAATTAATTAATTAATTAATGGTTAATGGATTTATAATTGGTTTAGGATAGAAAAACTAATTGATTATTTTAAAGGTAACATTCATTAATTATAATATGATTAATAAATGGATGCAAAATTTGATTAATTAATGAGTTAGTATATGGTAATAAAATGGATTGATGTCTAATAATTAATTAATTGATTTATATTATTGAGTTTTATTGGGTTATATTGATTAGAAATAATACTAAATGGTGAGATAATAATTGATGAATAATTATTGGGTGGAAGAAGAAAAATTTAGGTTTTGAAGAAGCATGATTGTCTTGCTATATGCACAATTGAATTACACAATTTTGAACTGGTATATGTACAATACATAAAAATTATTTGCATAATTTAATTTATTATATGTAAAATATTAAGAACACAAGATTATACTGATATGGGGGATGAAAAGTATAAGATAAATTTTTTTACTTTTCAATCCAAACGATAACAGTAATAATATCAATGTAGTAATGAAACAATGCACAAATCATCACACATATGAGAGACACATATTTAATGTGGTTCACCCAATATGGGTTTCATCCATGAAGAATATTGCTTATAAATTTCTCAAAAAATTTCATGGGCTCCAACCTATAGGAGACACCAATCCCCTATTACAATATTCATGGAAACCAATCCATAAGAGACACCAATACCTCATAGACACCACTCCATAGAAGATACCAATCCCCTCTGCTCTGGTTTGTAGACAACACTTCACTCTATTCTAGTTTTGTGGATACCACTCCATAGGAGACATCAATCCCCTCTTCTCTAGTTTTGTGGACACCACTCCACTCCATTCTAGTTTTGTGGACACCACTTCATAAGAGACACTAATCCCATCTGCTCTGGTTCCATGTAAACCACTCCACTTTGTTCTAATTTTATGGACACCACTCCATAATCCTCTCTACTATGGTTCTATGAATACCACTCCACTTTGTTTTGGTTTTGTGGACATCACTCCATAGGCAACATAAATCCCTTCTACTTTGGTTTTATGGACACAACTCTGCTCAAACTCTATCTTCAACTCTGCTCAAACTCTATCTTCAACTCTACTCAAAATTTATCTTCAACACTGCATAAAACAACTCCATAACCTGCTCAAATCTACTTACTAAACCTACTCATATCTGCTCATAAAACCAACTAAAAAAAGTGCTTAAAACTACTCCAAAACCTACTCATAAATGTGCTCAACAATATGATCCAAAACCTGATTACTAACGTTGCTCATCTACTTCCAAATATTTCCTGCATACAATGCTCATCTATTCCCAAATCTTACATACAAAAAAATATATTCCCAAGTCTTGCATACAAAACAATGCTCATCTATTCCCAAATATTGAATGCATACAATGCTCATCTATTCCCAAATCTTACATACAAAAAATTTCTCATCAATTTCCAAGTCTTGCATGCATACAATGCTCATCTATTCCTCAATGTGCTTCCTCAACTAAAGCAATTCAGATATATTCTACCCAAAATTATTTTATATTCATGAACATATAGAGAATAATATGCACTAACAAATTCCCAATATGTTCTTCACATTCATTAACTTTATCACTTTCACATGACTCACTTTTATTACATCAAAAGGTAGCTTTAGTCTAGCACTTGATCACTAACTTGGTAATTACTGATTTGCACCTTTCCTTAAAAACCAATCACAGTGCACAAATCTATCCTTTTCATATACTCCCAAAATCAATCATGAACAATGCACAAATTTGTTTTCAAATCTGATCTATAACCCTTGCATATTTATTTCCAATTTCAAGCAAAAACAATGCACATCCAATAATTCCTTATACCTCCCACTATATGACAAAAATATTTTCTTCAAATTGATTAAGCCATTTTGATAAAGGAATTAAATCACCATACCTCTAAATTTACATCAATGATGATGATGAGATTTCCAAACCAGTCTTAACAAAATGATTTTCCTTTTGTTTGTGCCTTCAAAAACTGGTTAGCAATTCTCTTTTTATTTTCTTGATTAGATATCAAATCAATCATTTAAAAATCCTTATAAAAGGGATGCACAATAAATATTTATTAACAACAAAAACTCATATATCTTCTTTTATAACATGCAAAACACACCTTTTAAAAATATCAATATTATACCTTATAACTCCCTCACACAACATGCAAAACACAATTTAAAATTAACCACAATACACCTTATATCTCCTTTTTCCAACATGCAAAAATATAATTTTCAAATAACCACAATCCACCTTATATCTCCCACTTAAATTTAAACTTTAATAAAAAAATTAAATACCTTTGCACAACCACGAATCAAACCCCTAACCTCTAGAAGAGTAGTACTTTCACAAGTGCTCATGACCAATTGTGCTACCATAGTGGGTGAAATAAAAATGGGAACCCACATATTTATCCATGTTCCTGAGCTCTATCAAAAAAAAAATCTCAACAAAAGTGGCATCGATCAAATTTGACCTCCTGAACTCCTTCTTAGTAGTGTTCCATGCAAAGCCACACAACGGGCTGGGCTAGCCTAGTAGGTGAAAAAAAAGGAGCATGATTTAATATTTGTTCATGTCTTTTCTCTCCTTTAATAGGAAAACTTTACAAAAAATGGCATCAACCATATTCAACCCTACAACCTCATGCATAACAACGCTCCACGCAAAGCTTGACAACCAGCTAGGCTATCCTAGCTGGTGACAACAAAGGGGTGTGATATCATCTTTAACCTTGTCTTTTGTTGGCTCCTATTTTTTGTTGCTCCTCTCCTTTGGCTGCCGCTCGCACTCCATGATGGATTTAATCGATTGCCATTGCATATCCAAAGGTGAATTATCACCATATATTTATATGCTTCCTAATGTTGTTTGATTTTTGTCCTAGTCAACTCAAACCTTTTTCTTTCAAACTTTATAATCGTTGGTGCCTTTTTATTTTTCAAATTATTTATATTATAATATTTTAAATATTATAATAAAACCTTTGTCCCTCTCTTGAAATATTTAAATCTTTTTGTCCCAAGAAACTTTTAAACCTTTGTCCTTTTCTTTATAATATTTAAATTTAATATTTAAATATTATAATCCTTTGCTTAAAAGATAGTTGCCTTGCTTTGAGATATACCTTACCTTGAATAATTATCCATTGTTTGCTATTCACCAAATCCATTTTTGACATCGTTGATATATTGTCCAACCTTATAAACTTCTCACCCTTGAATAATATTTTTGCTTTGAATACCATGTACCTTTGACATCAATGACAACTCAATATTTCCAACAATCTTCCTCTTTGTCATTGATGGCAACCCTACAAAAAAATTCTTTTACTATAACTAGATTTACTATCTGCTCCCCCTAACAAGCTACTCCCCCTTACTAAAAACTCTCCCCCTTTGACATCAATGGCAAAAGGGCTCCTTGGGGCTAAAAATAAGACACTTAACACAACCCCCTCACCACCTCCTTTTCTTGAGGTGATCAATTATGGGATGGGAGTGAAACTCCCAAATTACTATGCTCCTCTTCTTGTTTCATTTTCTTTCTCCAAAATTTGGAGATCATACCTCTTTGAACATTTTGAGCATCCTTTTTCTTGCCTATCTTTGGAAGTTTTGGGAACACTATTCTACACCATCTAGTTGTATACCCAAAATTGTTGCATTTGTAACATATGATATTGTAGTCCATAGGAAGTGCAAATGGATTGAAATTCCTCTTAGTGAAGCCAAAAATATCCATATCATGGACCCTACAATTTATAACTTTATGAACAAAATGTTTACATGAGAAATAATGACCATGGAAGAAATTTTGAAACCTGTTTGATTGCCTTGGAGAATATTGTTGCATGGTTCTCTCATTGTTTTTCTATGATGATCTCTACTCCATGATGGTGCATTTTTTTCTTCTTCATTTATGCTTCCACTTATCAACATATCAACATAGGTCTTAGGCTCTTTTTAAATTTTCTTTGATGCCTCTTTTACTTTTGAGATTGACTTCCCTTTTGTTTCTCTTGACCTTCTTCAAATCCAAGTCCAGTCTTGATAAATGGAGATATCTATGATTTGGTAATTTCATCCAAGTTTTTTAAGCTTTTCCTAAAATGATATATCTTATCATTAAATTTTTCAAGTCCCTTACTTAGAATGATAACTTCATGTTCTAGTCTTTCACACTCTATTTCTTTTACCTTTAACTATTCAGCCATACCTTCTTCATTTCTCCTTGCCTCTTCAACCTTTTATTTTAATTTTGTGAGATCTTGTAGAAGCTTTACCATTTTTTCTCATCCTATTGTACTTGAGGATTTAATTTTGAGTTCTTATTTATAACCCTCTTCAACTCTTCAAGAGCAACAATAAGTTCCTCTTCTATGTCAACTGTGGCTTCTTCTAAATATTTTGAATCTTTCTCTTCTTCTTGATCTTCAATAACAAGATCATCTTCTTTCTCTTCTATGGCCAAAAATAAGATTTTTTCTTTTTCACTATTGAAGAGGATTTCATTATTGTTGCTGGAAGCACTGCTTTCTTATTCAACATAAAAACTCTTCTTGTGTCTTTGAAGGATCTTCTTCTTATGCTTTCCTTTACCATGCCTATTTTTCTTTTCATGATAAAATTTTATTTTTTTCTTTTTCTTGTATTTCTTTTCTTCTTCATTGTGACTACTTTCAACTTGTGGACAATTGGATGCATATTGAACAAATTTACCACAGTTAAAAAATTTCATAAATTGTATATCTTTGTGTTTTCTTGGACCCTTCTTTTACCTTCACACAAAGTTAACTTCTTCACTACTTGATTCTTCACTTGATTCTGGTTCTTTGTTCTTTACCTTCTTTGAAACTTTGAATGTTACCTCTCATTTGGATGTTCGATATTTTTATGTCCTCATAGCATAGGTTGTGAGAATCCCATGTAGCTAATCCATGCTCAAATTTTTGAGATCCTTCATTTCTTCAATTGCTAAAACCTTTGCATTAAACCTCAATTGAAATTTGAAGTTCCATCCCAAATGAAACTTTTTTGTCTAGTAGGATTAACACACAATCAGACAAGCTAGAAGAAAAAAGGTTCCAAATAGGACTACAAGGTTTTGAAAGGACAATATGGAGAATTTATTCACATTATTATGATCTATAATATGTACAAGATAGGAAATTTATTTACACAAGCTTGATCTATAATATGTATAAGATAGAAATTTAATCGTAAAAAATCAATTTATAATATGGTGGTGCGTTTAATCACATAAATTTGATCTGTAATATGTACAAGATGATGAACTTAATCACACAATAAAATCTATTACTATCCTTATTTTTGGTTAGATTTTCCTAGAGGACTTGTTTAGCTTTACCCTAAGTACTTGGTTAACTTTGTACAAGGTGATGAATTTAATAATATATAAGGATATCAAGCAACAAATTTAATCATATAAAATGATACAAAGTGGGAATTTATTAACATGAAATGATATAGAGAAGAAAATATAATTGCACAAAATGATATATATTGGTGAATATAATCACACATAATTATACAGAGCAGCAAATTTAATCACACATAATGATACAAAGCTATGAATTAAATTATACATTATAATATAGAGTGATAAATTTAATCAAACATGATGATATAGAGTGATGAATTTAATAGTGCAAAGTGATACAAAGTGGAAAATTTAATCACACAAAATGATATAGAGTGGTGAATTTAATCACACATAATGATATAGAGCAGCCAATTTACTCCCACATAATTATACAAAGCAGCAAAGTGAATTACACATAATGATACAAATTGGAAAATTTAATCATACATAATGATACAAAAAAATGACTTTAATTGCACATAATGATATAGAGAAAAAATTTTAATCACACATAAGAGTGGTGAATTTGATCACGCATAATGATACAAAGAAACAAAATTAATTGCACATAATGATATAGAGTGGTGAATTTTATTGTAGATAATGATACAAAGAAAAAAATTTAATCCCACATTATGATACAAAGCAACAAATTTAGTCCCACATAATTGTATAATTTGTAATTTATTTTAAGGTAGAGTTGTATGCCCTCTAGTTTGGGGTTAAAGTATAATCCTATAAGTTACCCCTAATCATGTAATATTAGTTGAGGTAGATAAGAAGATTTTTATTAAGCAGATGATAATGATGCCAATAGAATGGTGGGATGAGTTTATCCCAATGACCTTATGTATCATCAAGAAGTGTGGAAAATGCCCATATAATACTTGAAAAAAACATAATAGTTTATGTATTTGCAAAGTAGTAGGAAACAAAGCTTATCTTGCTCAAAAATTCATAAGGATATGAGGGTAAACATGATTAGTATTATGATAAGAAGAATATATTTCATGAGATAATTAATTGAAGAAAGGAATTTATAAAAATTTGAAAATATAAAATAAAGGAGATATATTGAGCTATCAATACTACAAATTGTTACAATGCTCATCATGTAGAACCTCAATGTAGCCTAATGAGGTCTATTATTGCAGATGTATAAATTATTTTTAATGGATGGTATATAATATTATTGAAAGATGAATTTATAAGTCATAATGCATATGCTTAATATCTATAGGATGTATCCACCCCTTTTAATGTTTTATATGACCATAATAATAAAACCAATTCAATTTGTGATGAGTATGGGTGATCCTAGCTCATTCATAGGCTAGTGGAGATATGGATTACACACAATTCCATATTAGGTGGATCCATACATGACTTATGCAAATGCAAAGTACCAAATATATGTGACCCATACTCTAAGGCTTTAGGAGTAAATGAGGTGGAATAGGTGGTCATGATTGGCACCTTGACAAATGCCTTTGAAATTTAATATAGTTGCTCCATCACTTGAGATGGTATGCTTGGCATGTTTAGGATTAGAGCCTATTATGTTGATTTTCAAGGGCTATTGAAATATGCCTATGATGAGGTTGAGAAGAAAAGGTATATAAATATGATAAAGAGAGAGTGAAGAAAATTTTATATGGACTAAAGCTCATTGGACTATAAAATCTACTAGCATCAGTTACCTAGTTTAATTACAATGTAGAATGACCAATTCTTAACTCAGATCATCATTTCATCATGGTGGATGTCCATGAAGTGAGGTAGGGAAAGTTTAAATGAGGGGAGGATTATGCTAATGGGGAGAAATATTATGCACTATTTTATGACAAGAGATTTCATAAGACATTATACACATGCAATATATCAAATAGGTAAACTTCTTTAGAGGGTTCATGAGGATAAGTGGTGAGATTGAGTTGCAAGAAGATAGAAGAGACTAATAAGTAGAGATGTAAGGAGGATAAAAATATATAAATATTAATTTATTAGTAGAGAATAAAAAAAAAAGTTGATTGAGGGAAGAAAGTAGAGAGGGGAGGGCTCTGGTCCCTCCCATGCTCCCCCTCCCATGGCTCCTGGTTCCTGCCTAGTCCCTGGCTCAACCTAGGTCATCCCTCCCAAGGTGTGGTTATTTGCAGATGATCTCCTGGGGGGAGATCCTTCTCCACTATCTGCGCCCCTCCCAGCTGGCTAGGGTTTCCTTGGTTGTTTTTTTGGACTGGTGCTTCCCAGGGATCCCTGTTTGGTTGGGGATCCCTTCCCTTTTTCCCTCAGGCTTCCCCCTGGGGTTTTTTGTAGGTTATTCATGTGGATCTGGTCCCCTGTGTTTCTCGGTGTAGTGGAGGTGACGGTTTAGGGTTTGGATAGCTTCCCCCTTTTTCTTGTGAATCCTCGGTGGGCTCTGTGCTTGGACAGGATTCTTGGTCCCTGCTGCTGGGATCCTCTTCTGTTTTCCTAGGGTGGGTTCCTTGTGGTGCAACTCTCTGGTCACTTCCTGATGGGCTGGATCCTCTATGTGCTGGCTGTCAGCTTCCTGCAGGATGGCTCTTGCTGAACGAAATATTTTCCCGGTGGGTGGGATGGTTTCTCCATATGGCAGGATCCGCCAAATCCGCCGGTTTTCCTGCGAGGCAAGATCCTTTCTTTTTTGCTGGTTTCCCGGATGGCGGGATTTCCATGTTGCTTCCCACTAGGTAGGACTGTTTGTGGTGGTTTTTACTACTTCCCGTGAGGCAATATTTTATTGTAATGGTTTTTCTTTGCTTCTTGTTGGGCGGGATCTTCTCGATGGTGGTTTTTGGCTACTCCCCGCTGGGCGGGATCTCCAAAACTACTTTCTTTCTTATTTGTTTATTTTCCGCTGAGAGGGATTGTTTCATGCTTACTGTTACCGTTGGGCGGGATTTTTGTTTTGGTGTTTAGTTTCAAGGGATTGATGCCCTAGGCCCATTGCTTATGTAATCAGGTTTTGGGATGCTTGTTAAAACCCGTTGTAAATACAAACACTACTTACCAAAAAAAAAAAAATGATTTAATCATGCACTATGCCTTGGCAGTGTAGATACCTAAAACACATCATATTGGGGAGACTTCCTAGATGAACTCCTTTAAAGCATGTGATCCAACTTGGGTAGCCTTAGGGCTAAAACAGTGGTTCTCACCACTTAAATAGGGACATTATCCCTTGCAACCAGGGCCATATCACCCTGTTATGGCCTCCAGATCAAGGCCATATCACCCTTATATGAGCTCTAGATTGAGGCCATGTCACCCCAAGATGACCACACCAAAAGCAAAAATTAAATATAAAGTAGGATAGTTGGCAACCAAAACTACCAATTAACCCTATGCATGATCTTGTACAATGATTTATCACCTTTCATGAGCCAAAATATAAAAATACATGCATTAATCAATTGCATGAAGTTTTTAAGATGAGCATTAATTTTTCTTAATGTGAACTACCTCTTTAATTTTTCATGCAAAGGGTTTGTACCATTATTATATTTCATTCAAGAAATATATATTAGAACTCACCCCCTCAATTTGAACCCATATGATCTTTAATATCTGGCTAGCTACAATATTTACTACCTTAATATTTATTTTTATAGAGTTCAAGCTTCTGCATTGCAAAGTATTGTTGCATTTTTTATCCCCAAGTTCTCATGTTGCTGAAAACCATGTTGTTAGATTACTACAAAGATTAAAGGTTGTGCTTCCATATTTTGTGCAAATTGAACACTTCTACTTTGGTCATCAATTTGAACCACTAATTTTCTCCCACAATTAACCAATACACCAACGAAACCCTAAGTCAATCCCAAACATCACCTCGACATGGCCTCAAAAAATGTAATCCTATACTATCCTAAGATGACCTCTAATAGAGATATCATTTTCATTCTTTTATTTTATAATAGCTTATACTTTGTTATTTACTATTTTTTTCAGTAGTATAGATTTTTTTTCATGCATTTGATTCATCTTTATTTTAGTATTTATTATCATCAAAATGAGCCTTATCTTGAGAGGCTCTGCATATTCTATTGGCATCATTTGCTTTATTTGTGTGCAAATTATAGGATTCTACAGGGACAAAGGAATGCAAGACCTTGGCATCTAATCCTAAGTGATAGTTACGGAAGCTCACTCCAAAACTTGTGATTATAATAAGACCTTGTTGAGTGTGCTAGGATTCATTCAGAAAGGGGACATCATTTATTGTAATGATTGTATCACACCATTGAACTCCATTAAAGGGTACATATTTGTAATACACTTTGAGATTATTATTAATATAAAGGACTTGGTCTACTTGTCCTTATTATTTATCTTTGTGGATTGGTTATATATTTGTTTTAATTATTGCTTTATTGATTACTTTTATTGGTGCACTGGTTTTCAAGCATATCAAATGGTAATCACGATGGGACCACAAGATATTGTGTTTAGCTTTTTGATGGTTTTTTGATATGTTTTTGCATCTTAGAAGTACTCCTAAACCACCATATAAGGGTGATAGGTCCTCTACTCTACAACCATCTCAAGTCAACATGGCCTCTAGTCAGAAAGTAAGTAAACAAAATAGCAAACTAGATCTACATCAAACATAGGCTATCAAAGTAAGTGCATTTGTCCTTCTTTTTCTATCTTCATAAATAAAAGTAAAGATAAATTTTAACTATCAAGTCTTTGTCTATGACCATATCAGGTATTAATGACCCTTGTTTATGATCATCTCATGTCCATAAGGCTTCCATCTATGACCATATCAGGTCCATATGGCCTTTTTCTACAATAATATCTATGCGAGATGTCCCCCTGTCTGTAACTATTTGGTTTGTATGCTTATTTCTTGTTCAAAGGATGTATATAATATAGTATTTTGCATTACAAAATCTATTTTTTGCATTAGTAAAAGGAAGAAAAATCATGTTTTATAAATCCTCACACACACACACACAACAACTTAATGCTAGTTAGTTGGATTTAATCGTCAACAACCAAAAATAATCATGCAATGTGGGAATTCATATCCCACCATGGATTGGCCCCATAGCAACCATAGTAGCATCAAGTGAGTGGATTTTTGGACTTCATCACCAGAAAGTCCTCTACTTTTGGGTATGCCTAAAGTAGGATGGATTAGACACCCTACATTTTAGGGGCTAAAAAATTATAGAAATATAGTTGTTGTTCATACCCAAGCTCAAACAAGAGGGTAAAGTGAAAGCCCATAATGGGATGATAGAAAGGTAATAGAAAACATGAGCTCTTTATGGGTTCTTTATTTCTATAGGTTTACCTTGATCCATATCCAACATAGGAAGCCACTTATGTCATTTGGGTTACATTCCTTGATAGGGGAGTGTGTTCAAACTACCTTTGGTAGATTTTTATTTTGTTTACCCTTAGCTATCATAGGAATAGGGGTTTAAGCATAAAAACACATTTAAAAAAATAACAAGAATCAACAATCAACAATCAAAAATTAAAAGAGATAAACACATTATTTTCTTGATTTTTTTTACTGTTTGCATAATTTAGATCATGGTAATAACACACAGCCAAGCCATATCAAGGGCTAGTGCTACTAAAAATATACAAGGAGACATGAATATATTCAAGTCAGTCCAAAGTATTTGGCCATTCCTAAATGGGATCCTAGTTTTCATCATAATACCAACATCACTTATATGGAATTTGACCTTTAGGAGATCTCTATTTAGGATGTATTTGTAGGTCCTCAATATGATCAGAGTGATGAGCTTCATGTTCAAGAAACTCTCTATGCTTTCTTTAGAAAAAACCCCTAGCACATGGAGGGTACTAGTAGATTTTTATCATGCATTCACATCCCGACTCACCTTATTTCTCAATCAAATCATGAGAAAGAATATACACCATGGCCAGATATAGATGATCAAGTAACTCCACTTGACCGCCCATGGATGAGTTAGCAATATGCCTAGTTGGATAGCTATGGCACTCATCATCCTAGTAATACCACCATGTCAACTCATGCATTTATCATAGACAAGGATGAGGAATACCTAGATCATCCTCTCACTCATTATGAAGAGTACTCTACACAAGCACGTTGTGCCTTTGCACCACTTGAGTACACAAAGTTTACCTTTATGCATGAGTATCATGTTAATGCAGCCTCCCTTTATCATGGGAAGCAAGTGGTAAAAAATTCTAGGATTGAGAAGCAATTCAATCCCATTTGTATTAATACTAGGGCCAATCATCCCCATATAGCTAATCAGATAGATCTAGCATCTAAGCCAAATATTGGTAGACAAGAGTAGTTGAGCTAATTATGACTAGATAAAAAATGCTTAGATCAATAAAACCAACTAAATAAACATAGATTGCACCAAAATAGGCTATATAGGTAGTGATTACATTATGACCAATTTCAAAAGCATTGCTTGAAATGGTTCCTACCCCTAACACTCATAGGTTATAGGTCCATCAAAGGTTCCTTGTGCAACATCAAAACATACCACCTAGACCAAACCAGAATTGTCTTCCTTATTATTGAGAAGCAACACACCCCACTGATCATAAAATTTTAATCTTATGATAATTAAATTTTTCTCTAAGGGGACCCTCTTGAAGTATTTTGATTTTATTTCCAAATTTTTACTTTCATCAAGGTTTTAAATTTTGCTCGCATCAAGGTGTCACAATTGCTTGCCTAAAAGCATTGGTCTCAATTGAATTGATATGGATATTTGCACTTCAATAATATTATTTCAGATTATTAATTTCAGAAAATTTAACCTTTAATAGTTTTCCTAAGTTCTAAATTATTAAAATCGAATTTTAGGGTTTTCTTCAATTATTCATCTTACCCTAAATTCACATCAAATTTGAAATCAGCATATATTTTGATTGGAAAATTTGTTTGAAGTGATTCAAATTCTGGGTGGAAGATCTTGATCTCCTCTTTCCAATGGTACAAATTTACTAGGAGTTAGATGTAATTTCATTTCCAAAAATAGTAGTTTCTTATTACATGTTGTGATCGTATTAATGCAATATATCTTGATAAAAAAAAAAAAATTGTCTTCTCTTTGCAGATTTGGATACCCATTTGGCTTTTTTACAAGTGTGCAAAATTTTATCTAAATATTGGAACTTTGATGTTTTGCCTAATTTGCACCATTAGGGTTTAGGAGTAAAGTCATGGCCTGGGTAAAGCATATTCTATACCACTCTCAATTGCTCTTTAACCATAGAAAACTAGAAACATATTCCTTGAAATTAAATATTGCTCCATTCCACTCATTGAAATGGTCAAAATTAGAATTCTAAAGTCAAATGAGCGGGTTGCAACATCTCCATTGACAAAGTTATAGATTTCAAAAGGAGATTTAATTTCATTTCATGTTATCTCATGATCCCAAATGCTCTTTAATCATAGTGGAATAGAAACATCTTCATTGTAAAAGTACGGATTTCAAAGGAGATTTAATTTCATTTCATGTTCTCTCTCGCTTCCAAATTCTCTTTAATCATAGAAAAATAGAAACATATTCATTGGCAAACATGCAAATTTCTAAGGATATTTAATTTCATTTCATGTTCTCTCTCACTCCCAAATGCTCTTTAATTATAGTGGAATAGAAACATATTCATTGGAAAAAGTGCATATTTCAAAGGAGATTTAATTTCATTTCATGTTCTCTCCCACTCCCAAATGCTCTTTAATCATAGTGAAATAGAAACATCTTCATTGGCAAAATTGAGAATTTCAAAGGAGATTTAATTTCATTTCAAGTTCTCTCCCACTCCCAAATGCTCTTTAATAATAGTGGACTAGAAAAAAGTCTTTTAACCAAAGCCTTTGTTCTATCCTGCTCATTGCCCTATTTTGCAATAAAAGAAGGCATTATAATTTAATTTTTAATTATATTTTTGCCATAAAAATTAAAAGCTTAAACCTTAGAGATAATTAAAAAATTAATTAATTAATTAAAACAAAAATCTTTAAACCTTAGAGATGGTGGAAGTGGGAGTAGGAGTATGAGCAGGAGTAGGTACGGATGTAGGGCTGGGAACAGGCTTAGAGAACTGTGTAGGTTTCTGGGTGGAATCGGGTTCAGGATCGGGGTCAGGCATGTTAGGGCCTGGTCCCAAGCCAACAAGACCATCGATGAGCCCAGAGGATGGGTCTGTGCCTGATCTGATTGGCGTCCAGGGTGGGGATGGCATCTTGGGTCTAGGCCCCCAGGCTGGCCTCAATGCGAGCGTAGGCCAAGGGAAAAATCCCCTTAATCCTGGGTAGGGATTTGTCTCAGGAGGGAACAAACCCTCCTATCAGCAGATCTTTACAGGCACCAGGGCCCCTTCCTAGGCCCTGGGGTTAGGGATTTCCCTCGAGGGCACCCACATTTCTATTCATGAGGACGTCTATGCCTCCTTGGTAGCTAGTTACTCTACCTCCCTGGTAGGGAAATTCCTAGGAGGGTGCCCAGACATGGAAACCATCCACATATGGGTAGCTATCAAATGGAAGGTGTCTAAGCATATTCAGCTGGTTGTCCTGACCAAGGGTTTCTTTGTCATCAAGCTAAATAATAGTGATGACACCAAAAATATCTTGTCGATCAGGCCTTGGTTTCTAGGGTGCAAAAGCCTCTTACTTAGGCATTATGGAGCTGACTTCCACCCCAGCACCTAAAGCATCAATTTTTCCCTGATCTGGGTTTGTCTCCCATACCTTCCTTTTCACCTATGGCATGAATACATCCTAAGACTCATTGCTCAGTCAGTCGGGGACCTGGTGGCCTTCGACCTCGCTAACAAGGTAGGATCCCGTATGGTGCATGCCAGATTTTGCATCAACACCAATATTGAATCTAAACTCCCCTCTTCGATGAAAATCTCATCTGGGTCCTTCTTGTGGCACCAGCCCATGATCTACAAAAATAAACCTGCCTTCTACCCCACCTGCTACACTCAGGGCCACCTCCCCCACCAATTCCTAGTTTCCAAAAATGTTGATGGCCCTGTCCCCAAACTCCTTTCTCTATCAAGTCAGGCCCCATCTCGAGGGCCTCCTCATGATGGCCAAAGATCCCAAGCCTAGACCAGTAAGGAGGCTCCCCCTCCTACCCCAAAGGACCCTCATGTGGACCCCAATCTAGAGGACAGTCTCCCCCAAGTTTCCCCTTCCACTGCTCCCTCCCTTGGGTCATCTTTCGGGGCCCTGATCCCAGGTTCTCCCTCCTTTCCTACTTTTAATCTTTCCCCATAGTCCCTTGCTTGTGCCCCCCTCCAAGAATGCAAGCTGCCCGGGCTCCTTTCCCTGCTAGTTCCCACTTTTGTCAAGGCCCCCTTTCCCCCCACTCCCGCTATCCCCCCTTGACCCCCCCTGCCCCTCCCGATGATCCCTATTGGGATTCATCCCTTGGAGTGTGTATTTGAGATGTCAGATGAAGAGATCGAATCTAGTTCTCCATCCGGGCCTACTGAAGTCAGCCCCAAGATGACCCGAAGTAGGACTTTTACCATAGACTTTGGCAGCAAACTCAAAAGAGAACAGCCCACCCTAGGTGACCAATGAACAAGGTTCACTAAAGATGACATAGCCAATGGCTCCCAGACAACTCTCTCTGACATTGGTGCAAGCTTCTCCAAGATGGACGTCATCTGATCCAGACCCCCCTCTCAGGCCAGGAATGGGGGAAAGTGACCCCATAAGGGTGTCAAATGAAGCTCATCACTTGAAATATCAAGGGGCTAAATGGGGCCCCCAAGAAAAGGATCCTCGACCAACTTCATAGGGATCACCACCCATCCTTCCTCCTTCTTTAGGAGACCAAAATAGATGACGTTGTTGCCTGGCGTGTAGCCTAAGACACCTGGTGCAATTGCGAGTCCTTGTCTACCCTGACAGCTGTCTTAGTTGGGGGTTTGTTGTGCATGTGGGACCCTTGGTATTTTAAGGGAAGACTCATATCTTCATCTCCTAGAATAATCAACATTCTGGTCCATTATGTGAATTCAAGGCACTCATGGATTTTGTCCAACGTCTACGCTCCTAACAACCCCATCGATAAAGTAGACTTATGGAAGGATATTAGCTTGATGAGAGAAGCCTTTTCCCCCTACCCTGGATCCTAGCTAGGGAATTCAACAACCCCTTGTTCCTTTTGATAAAATTTGGGGCTCAACGGTTCAGGGCAAGAGCATGGAGGACTTTGGAACCTTTATCACCCTCAATGAGCTCATGGACATCAATTTGAAAGGAGCCAGGTTCACTTGGTCCAATAGAAGAGTGGGAGCAAATCATATATAAGTCAGACTAGATAGAGTTTTCTTGTCCAAGGAAGCCCTTCCCATGTTTGACGATGCCACCCTGTTGGCCCTCCCCAAAATTGGGTCTGATCATAGCCCCCTCCTCCTCGATATTGACCATCATGCCTCCCCCAAGAGTCCTTTCTAGTTTAAGTCCATGTGGCTGCATCACCTTGACTTCCTGGCCTAGGTAGGCCATTGGTGGGCTCCCCTAGTCACTGAACACCCTATTGAACAAGTTTTTCACAAGCTGAGATGCCTCAAATAGTAACTCAAGGTTTGGAATAAGGAGGTGTTCGGTAATATTTTTGAAAACAAAATTATTCTTAAAGATAATATCGAAGACCTCGAGTCCAGATTTCAAGCAGGCTCTCAAGACCCGAGGCTCAGGGAAGAGGAACACCTTGCTCTCAGTGAGTATCACAACATTTTGGCTAGGGAAAAAACTTTTTGGAGGTAGAATTTGAGAGACCTGTGGCTCCAAGATGGTGATGCAAACACTAAGTTCTTCCACGTGTCGACTCTCAAGAATAGGGGTTCCAATAAAATTGTTGATTTGGTCAGCAACGATGGTATAATCATCAAGGAAGAAGAGTACATTCAGGCTAAAGCCACCCACTTCTTCTAGGAGATACTAGGTGACAACCCCCCCATGTCCCTGGAAGTAGCTGAATCCCTTCTAGAACACATTTCTTCTATCTCAGCCATGGGAAACGAGATGCTTATGCATCCCTTGTATAATTCTAAAATCCATGCTGCCAGTTTTTACATGAAGGTTGAGGTGGCCCCGGGCCTGGATGGATTCCCCCTCGATTCTTCCAATATTTTTGGGACATCATCGGGCAAGAAGTGTGTGTAGCCATTCGGGACCTGTAGACTACTAGCTCCATCCCCATAGGTATCAATTCCACTTTCATAGCCTTGATCCCCAAGACCTAGGCAGCTAGATCCCTCTTAGATTTTCACCCCATCAGCTTATGCAATGTCTTGTATAAAATCCTGACTAAATCCATGGCCTCCCACCTTAAGGATATCCTTCCCCTAATTATTGCCCCCTATCAGGGCAACTCGGTCAAAGGCAAACTTATCACAGACAATGTTATAATCATGCATGATGCCATTCACTCAGTCGTCCTATCCAAAAAAGCCTCCTTTCTACTCAAGCTGGATATGAACAAGGCCTTTGATAGGGTTGACTAGGATTTCCTATCCAAGGTCCTCCTTAAGTTTGGGTTCCACCCCTCCTGGGTTAGTCTCATAAGCAACTACGTGTCCTCCCCATGGTTCTCCATACTTTTCAACGGGTCCCCTGCCAAGTTCTTCCCCAGTTCCAGAGGCCTCTACTAAGGTGACCCCCTATCCCCGATCCTCTTCATCATCTTGGCTGAGGCCCTGGGGCATACCATCTCGGGCGCTATGACTCGTGGTCTCATTTTGGGCATCAGGCCTATGTTGGGCCTACCCCCTATGTCCCACCAGCAGTTCATGGATGACACCATCCTCACCACCTCTGCCTCAATACCTCAAGCCAAAAACCTCAAGCATATCTTGACCCTGTACAAGGAGGTGGCTGGGGTAGAAAATCAACCTCCAAAAAAGCAAGATTTTCTTCATCCATGCTCTCTTGGCTAGGAAGATTAGAATCAGGTGAATATTGGGCTGCACCCTTGGTTCCTTTCCCTCCTCTTACCTTGGGCTTCCCCTATTCACAAGTGTGTCCTCCAAGGCCCTGTGGGGTGGGGTGATTGAGCGGATTCAGAGGAAGCTTGCCCCCTAGAAAGGTCACCTCCTCTCATAGGCTAGCAGAGCCACCATCTTGGCGGTAGTCATGTAAAGAATTCCTATATATTTTATGTCAGTCTTCAGAATCCTGGCCTCCATTGCAGCTCACATCAAAAAAATTTAGAAACGATTTCTCTGGTCGGGCAAAAAAGATAAGAAGAGGATTCTCTTGGTCTCTTGGCCACTGGTTTGCCACCCCAAATGTGAGGGAGGGATCAGGCTTAGGTGGGTGGTCCTCATGAACAAGGCCCTCTTGTCCAAACATTCTTGGAAGGTGCACACCAATACCCTTGATGAGTGGGTCAACATCATGCATAGAAAATACTATCATAACCACCCCTTCCTTAGTGAATCTCAGCCTTGAGATGGATTAGCATTTTGGAAGTCCCTGATCTTCACCAAAGACATAATCTAGAAAGGGACCATATGTATCCTCAGGGACGGAGCCAAGATCAACTTCTGGGAAGACAGATGGATTCATGATGAGGCCCTGATTACTGACAAAGAGCTTCTCATCCTCAAACTAGGGCTTGCAGATAGAGGGCCCAGAGTGTTAGCATATCTTACCTAGAACCAGGGTCAGGCTACCTAGAAACCCATCCTAGATCCCAGGCACCCACTCCAAGTTGCTAGGATTTAGCATCTTCTTAAGGTGACTATCATCCCATCCTCTGGAGGAATCGATAGATGCATTTGGAATGGTAATCCCAGTGGATTATTTTCTATAAAATTTGCTTATAGTATCCAAAGAGTCCCTGATGAGGCTCCCTTTCCAACCCAATAGGTGTGGGCCAAGAAGTTGATCCCCAAAATCAACCACTTCATTTGGGCGGTCATCCAAAACAATATCCTAATGATCAAGAATCTGATTAGGAGGGGCTTTCGGATCCTGAATAGATGCTTCCTTTGTTATTCTTCCAGGGAGTCCACTAATCACCTCTTTATCAACTGTCCCTTTTCATCCAAAGTCTTAGGCCTCATCCTTTCCCAATTCTCTATCCAGTGGGTGGCCCCCAACTCCATCTCTGACCTCCTGTCTCAGTGGCCCAACCCCTTTACCCATCCCTTCATTTGCTTTCTCTTGGGCTCCTGCCTTCTTCATATGCTTTGGCAACTCTGGTTGGAGCACAATAGAAGAGCCTTCTCCTCCTCGGACCGCTCCCCCCAGTGGATAGCAACCAAGATAGTGACCTTTGCCCTTGAGAATTCCCTCTCCATTCCCTTTACTGAGGCACCCCAACAACTGGGTGAGGCCACCCTCCTATCCTCCCTCAAAATTTAGCTTCCCCCCTGGCCCCCCCTACCCCCTCTCATAGTTCTACAACTAGGTGGACTGCCCCCCCTCTCGGATGGGTCAAACTTAACTTTGACAAAGCTTCTAAATGAAATCCTGGGCCCTCGGGTGTGGGTGGTGTCATCCACGATAGTCATGGGGTCCTAATATTGGCATACGCTGCTTCGCTTGGCATCCAGACCAATAACTTTATCGAAGCAGCAACTCTCCTCAGTGGGATGACTGCCCTCAAGGAATCCACCCCAAAAGTCATCATCGAGGGTGATTCCCGAGTTATAATCAACGCTACCCATAGCTTGGGAAGTTGCACTTGGTGCATTCACAACTCCATATAGGAAGTCCACACCATTCTCTAAGGGCTCCCTGATCATGCCCTTCAGCATGTGTACAGAGAAGGCAATAGGGTAGCCGACTTCATGGCCAACTAGGTCACCACAGTAGAAGATTTCACTACCTGGACCACAAACTTCCCTGAAGCTTTGGCCCAAATAGTATCGCAAGACAATCCAGCATTGATGATGGCCCAGGAACTTAGCCTGTCCTATTTTAGGGCCCTGAAGATGCACGGTCATGTCTCGTGCTTCCCCTGTAGCTTCCAAATCCAAGGAGACCCCCTCCCCTGAGGTTCCCCTTCCATGAAAAGGCACTGGCCCACTCGAAAATGTAGAACTCTGATCTAGGGCCCATGCGGGACCCCGAATCCTACTCAAGTCACAAAGGCCCAGCCCCAGGCAGTAATAGATCTACTAGAAGCTCCAAGAAGGCCAAGGTGGAGGTCCCGGAGGCCACCGAAGTCAGTTTTGACTCTGATAGCAAGATGCAAAATTTGATGACCAGGGCCTTCCTTGACATTACGATTGGCTCCCAAAGTGGCTTCCTTAGTAGCCAATGCCCTGGCCAAACCCATCGTAGGCTAGGCAATGGCCCTGACTGGGAAAGGAACTACTCTGTTAGGTCGGGCCCTGTCCAGGCCAGGCCTGACCATAGGGCCTCCCGGAGTGGCGACGAGCAGGTTTTTGCATTTTTGGCATTTGCTGTTTTGTGGTTTTTCCATGTTTTGGTGGCCATAGACCAAAGTTTGTAGTGCTGGTCTCATAGCTAGTCTATATTTTTATAGGCACTAGGGCCTTGGGCCCCAGACTATTGCCCAAGGGTGCAACCCCAGTTTTTACTCACAATTGTAGCCATGGCTTCCTATGTAACTAAGGTTTTGGGATCCTTCAACAAAAAACCCGCTGTAAATATACTGTTACTTACCAAAAAAAAGAAATATTTAAACCTTAGAAAAATGAAATTAATTAATTAATTATTCTATTAATTGTCTAATCTTTGTCATTTTATTTCTATTTTTGCAAAAAATTTGCTAGTGGCAAGAGTAATGGAAGATGTGATGGCAAACATGAAACTTCAATGCAAAAATAGGCAAATGCAGCTATGCAGAGGTAGAAGATGTGGGAAGTTAATAATCCACTTAGATTTTTGTAGATCCCACTACAAACAAAGACAACAAAGACTTGACGATGCATGGTCGAGGGAGTGCCCATTTAATGAAATGCAACTGCAACTAGCTGGAAAATAAAAGCATCTACATATAGTTGCATTTTGATGAGGATAATATCAAAATATTTCTTCACCATTTATGGCAAGATATTCGAGCAGATTTTCAAAAGTTGTTGGAATTCAATGAAGCTATTAAAACATGTTTTATCATGTAAGACCCCAGTGGTGGGATTTTTATAATAGGATTTAAAATTTGGAAGTAATATATTTTGAAAATATCAAGGCATGTCCTGAGTCTATATATACTTTTGTTGAATGTAAAATCAAGATGCAAGAATTTATAATAGAAGTATTTTTTTTAATTATTTTTCTGAAGAACTCATCTATTATATTTTTTTTGGTAGATAATATACTATAGCATTAATACCAAGTTTTACAGGTTGACCCAAAACCTTTTACAAAAATCAGCCCAGGGCTATTGATGAACATGTCCTTACTAAGAATCCTATATATGTAAAATCTACATGCCATCAAAGACATTACATCCGGTAAGGCACATAGCCTATTATCAAAAAGAAACTTCCCATACAACATTTTGGGTATACCTCGAGAAAACACACCTGCATCATAATTACAAAAAAAGAAACAAATATAGATCCCTTCCTTGAAATAGTGGAGAAACAAAAAGCTACAGACACACATAGTAGAGTACTGAAAAAAACTCCCACAAGCTCTGTATTGACAATTACTCTTAATAATTCTTTGGTAATTTCTTTCTTCCATATATGACATGCTTTGGGACCACATCCTATCTTGGCCAATCAGCCTTGGAGAAGTGAACCTGCTAGCTATATTTATGGTGGTGACTATCTGGTGGTCCACATGGCTCTGGTTCAAAGTCTTATATTGTCATTTCTTTCCTGCCCTATGATTATCAACCAAACTCAAATTATTAAGATGACTAGGAGCCATGTTATCTGACATGTGACTATCTCCATTAGTCTTTGTGGTATTTCCAAGTAGCATCCACCAAGACTGATAGCTCGGATAATTTTTATTATGATTCCATTTCAAAAAAGAGACGGGAATACTCATAGCCTTCAAACTTATAGTGCCTTCCCTGTTGGTAAATTTGACTATCATTCTTGGCATTCTTGTTGAATAAGCTCCTCTACTTCACTCGGGACATCGTGTTCCCATTTGAAAATTTCATCACCATTGAAACATAAACTGTCCAGCTTATCAACAACTTTGTTAGTTTCTTGAAAGACATATTGGGCTTTTTTATCCTATCTTCCATGGAAAAGGATCCCAGCCTCTTCAACAATTGTTTTAATCCTCCAAGGAGGTGTTTTCCAATTACTGATCATAGAGTCTCCTTCTACGATCAAATTGCCTTCTAAGTCTTGAGTCATTTGAAGGCCTCTCCACCTAACTCTAGATTCAGCTTCATTGTTCGTCCTTATCCCCAAATATTCAAAAAATACAAGCATCATATTCCCATTATGATCTCACACAATGCTACCAGTGCCTGCTCTACCAGGATTTTCCTTAGCTACTCCATAAAAATTAAGCTTAAACCAACCCGTAGGAGGTGGGGACCACTTAACATTGGCTCTAGGATTGACTAACCTAGGCACAGACTCATCTAACAAGGTTAAGCTTAAATATTGAGCAATTGTGGTCTCCTATAGATGAGGTTTATGGCTATCAAAATGGATAAGGTTCACATTCTCATTGGAAAAGGATAGGATCCTAGTAATGATAGTTTGATGATCATCGATAGACTCATTAAAGACTATATGGTTCCTTTCTAACCACACCTACCAAAGATAGTGATTGAGAAAAATTTTCCACATGTATCTAAGTCTTTGGATTGAAAAGGGGCAAGGCCACTAGATGAAAAAATGAAGTACGATGGCTAGTTTAACCCAATAAATATTGAAGGCCTGAAAAACCCCACTTAGGATAGTCAAGGAAAATGGGCACTCAAGGAAAATGTGATAAATGGTCTCCCAATTAGCCCTACATAGATAACAATGATTAGTGATACAAATACCTTTACGCATCATATTATCGATGGTTAGAATTCTTCCTTGGATAACCAGCAATGAAAATACTGTAATTTTTAGAATTAATTTTTTAATCCAAACTAAGTCCTTTTGGAGGACAAAATCCTCATCATCAAGCAAGAGCTTGTAAGCTTATTTAACAGTGAACTGTCTATTTTTTGTAGGAGCCCAGGTCACTTGATCTTCCTTGGGTATCATGGGGATAAACTGTTGGCCGAGAATGTTACAAATATCAATTGATTCCACTTGAAATCCCTGAATCCTTATTTGTTTCCACTTCATTCTACCTTTGTCCTCAACCATATAATCGGAGACTTTTCTACCAATGATTTCTTTCATGATATCTCTAATTCAGGATAAGTTAGGATATTGCATCAATGGTTCATCCTTAGCTCACCTATCATTCCAAAAATTTATCCTCTCACCATTGCCTAAAACCCATCTTAAACCTTTTTTGATGATTTTATTACAATTGAGAATTGCTTTCCAAAAAGCAGAACCTTTGATTGGAACTGAGTCACTTAGAAATTTCATATTTTGAAGATACTTTCATTTTATGATAGCTATCCATTCATTTTCTTCACCAAAAATGAGGCACCATGCCTACTTATCTAGTAAAGCTAAATTTATATGAGCAATTCTCCTCAAAACTAAGCCCTCATTTTCCCTAGGCCTACACACTGTGGTCCATCCTACAAGGTGTATCCTTTTTTTTTCCTCTGATCCAGTCAATAAAAATTCTTTTTGGAGTTTCTCAATTTTTTGGAAAACCTTCACAGGGAATTTGAAAATGAAGTGAAAATAGACTAGAATGCTCTGAAGAGAGGCCTTAGTGAGGGTCGGCTTTCCTTCTTGAGATAGAAGATGACCTTTCCATACAACAAGTTTTTAAAATTATTTCAATAACCCTGTCCCACATTGACTCTCTCGGAGAACCAATGAAAATAGGGAGACCAAGATACAAAGTGAGGAGGTTTGATATATCACACCCTAAAATTTTTGCAATCCTTCCTTGCCTCTGCATGGGGGTGTTCAAGAAATATAACTTGCTTTTACTAAAATTAACTTTCTGACTAGCAACGTCCTCGTAGAGTTGTAGGATGCATTTAATTATTTTGGCCTCAACCACTGATGCCTTAATCAATAGAAGGGTATCATCGATGAATTTTTGGTGAGAAACAACCCTAGTGAGAGATCTTTCCTTGATTCTTGATATTAGCCCTTGAAATGCAATCATTTTTTATGGTTCTTCCTAAAGCTTCTACCATAATGATGAATAACATGGGGCTGATAGGGTCCCCCTATAGAATTCCTCTATGACTTTGAAAGTAACCAGTAGTTGTTCTATTAACCAGAATCGAGAACCATACTTTAGAAATGCATTTTTTGATCAAATTAACCCATTGGTGGTGAAAACCAAACTTAAGGAGGATAGCAATTAGAAAGTCCAAATTTAGCTTATCAAATGCTTTGTTCATATCAAGCTTGAGGGCAAAAATAGACCTGTTAGTCTTATGAGTAGAGTGTAGAGCTTCATGAACTATGATAACTCCATCCAACATTGACCTACCCTAGATAAAAATTCTCTGGAATCAATCTATGATGCGGGGTATAACATATCTCATTCTATTTGCAATGGCTTTAGTTAGGATCTTGTAAGAAACATTGCACAAGCTGATTGGCCTGAAGTCAGACATAGATTTAGGGGTTTGATTCTTAGGAATTAGGGAAATAAAAGTAGATTTGAGACCTTTTGTGATATCATTTCTTTCTTTGAATTCTATGATAGTAGAAATTACATCCTTACTTATGATGTCCCAAAAAAATTGATAGAAATGAGAGGGAAAGCTATCAGGTCCTGAGGCTTTATCTGGCTCCATGCTAAACAAGGCTTCCTTAATTTCCTCATCAGAAAAGTGGGCTAGAAGCTTAAGGTTTATATCCTCATTTATTATGTTAGGAATGGATTGCAAGAGAATATCTTTGGCCTTCTCATTGCACTATGATTCTTGACCAAGGATAGAATTGAAATAAGTTACTACCTCCTTTATGATTTCTGTTAAGTCCTAAGTAATAAAACCATCTATTTTTTTAAAAAAAATTATATTGTTATTGCTTTTGTTTCTAAGTGTGGTGATGTGAAAAAACTTAGAATTTGAATCTCCATATTTTAACCAAAGAGCCCTTGATTTTTACCTCTAATATATTTCCTCATAGGCCAAAATGTTATGAAACTTTGCTAGTTTTATCCATTCCTCTTGCCTAGTAGTTTCATCAGCATCACCATGTTGAATACTCTAATAAATTATCTTCAAAATTTCAACAACCTATTTTTTATTTTCAAATAGGTTCCCAAATACCTCTTTTTTCCAAGTTCGAAGCTTTTCCTTAACAAACTTTAATTTGCTAGCAAGTTTAAAAGTTGCACTACCCCTGACAAGCTGCTACCACCACTGAATTAAGTTATCTCTAAAATTGGAATGTTTGATCCACATAGATTGAAATATGAAAGGTTTCTTGAAGGACAGAGAGTTAGGAATATCCAAAAAAATGGGATTATGATCAGAGGTAATTTTAGGAAGGTCTTGTAGGGTAGAAACACTGAATAGAGTTGTAGTCTCCTTTTATATAAAAAACCTGTCAAGCCTTTCTTGAATGAGATGACACCCTATCTGTCGATTGCTCCAGGTATAATTCACTCCTCTAAGTTTTACATCCATCAACACATTGGAGTTTACAAAGTCATTGAACTCATCCATGCTCCTGATAGGTGGTCCATTTCCACCCATTTTGTTTGAAGCATAAATAGGAGTGTTAAAATCCCTAGCCAGAATCCAAGGGATATTATGGAATATTTCACTCAGATTGCCTAAGTAATCCCACAGTAGAGCTCTCCCTTGAATTGAAGTTGTGGCATAAATATTTGAAAGGATCCACAACTTGTTGCTATTTATTTTCTTAAATAAAAAACTAAGAACCCTATCATATTTTTGAATAATGGTGCCTTCTACTATCCGGGGATCCCACAAAGTCATAAGGCCTCTAGACGCTCCTCTGGATGATTTGCAAACCATATCCCCTTGATTCTAGATTTTTTTGCTACTTTTTTGACAATCTCATCAGTTTTTGTTTCTTGCAACATGATAATAGTTGGATTCACTTGATTTCTTATTGCACTGACTTCCCTATGTTTGGGCAAGTCATTGAGGCCTCTCACATTCCATGAGAGGAACTTTATTTAGATTTTTTGGGATTTCTTCCTCTCCCCCTCACTTGAGGGGGTTTTCCTAATTTTTTGTCTTCAAAACCCGGAATAACCTATTGAAACAAGGTTCTCTATTTTCCATTGACAATGTCATTATTAGTTTTAATTTTTTGATGCTCAGCATTTGATATTCTCCCTCTTATTTATTCACCACCAAAATATATAGGAGACTTCATAGTGCTCCTGGTTTGTTTAGGACTAAACTGGGGGGAGGCAATTTGTTGCAGAACCAGACTGCCATATTCCTTAGTCTAAAGAGATTCACATATCTCCACCCATACATCTAAATATTCTCCCTTTTTCCTGTATTCCCCTGGTCTGTGGGACGTCCCCTTAGTAGGATTCATCTGGATCCTAGTGATGATGTTAGGGAGATGAAATTTTTTATTTTCCAATGCCTCAGCTTTCTTCCTAAGTTCTTCAGCATTAGGGTTTGGCTTTGGGATTCCCACTGGGCTTGAAATATTTTTAGCATTGGGGTTTAAGGATATCGACTTGGATAGGTATTATAGAGATTGCGAATTAGGATTTGGCTTTGTGATGCTCATGGGGCTTACAATAATTTTAGCATTAGGGTTTGAGGATCTTGACTTGGATGGGGATTCTAGAGAGTAAAAAAGGTTAGCTTGAAGGTTCTGGGCTTCCATATCTTTTGATAATCCTCATACTCCCATATTCAATGGAATTGAAAATTTATTTGAAACTAGAGGATTGGAACTTACCTGAGTATTTTTTGTTTCCAAAAACCTATTGTTTTCCTTTATCTTGTTGGGACCCTACACCCTCTATTTTCTTTTTTTGGTAGACATAGTTTTCCTGATTGAAATCACCTCTGCTAGGGAAACTCCTCAAATTTCCTCTATCTAGCATTTCCTACTTCTGATTTTCTCTATTTATTATCAGGTTAGGGTACTGATTGCATAGATGTCCTTGATTTTTGCATTTTACATAGAATTTTAGTCTATTATCATATTCTATCGACTATTTTTGATAGTATTCTCCATACTGTAGCTCCACAAACCTTGGCAATTCATTATCCAAATTAGCATTTATGTAGATTCGTGCATGAGTCATCCTTGTCCTGGACAAGGTTGCATGGTCAATGGAGATCAGGTCCCCTATAGTTTTGTCTATGCCCTACAACAAATATTCATTGAATAACTGGGTAGATAGACTCAAGAGATGAACCCAAATAGGGGTAATGTTAATATTTTGCCTTTTAGGGTCGAAATCTTCACCCCATCATTTGATAAAAAGGATCCTTTTACCCAAAAACCAAGGACCTCTAATTAAAATATGGTTAGCATCCTCCATATTGTTAAAATAGATAATGAAGAACCCTCGAGCTAGAGCTACCAACTCCAAGCTGCCTACTGGTCACCATTTACCTATCACCCAAGCCCTGATAGTCTCCATGTCCGACCTACCTCCCAAAAAATTACCTACCAGGGAGAATTCTTCCATTGAAATAAAAGGTCTCATGGAACTTGCCGAGGCCAAAATTTTATTATTTACTATAACTAGGGGTGGAATATAGAGAGCCTCATTTCTTTTAAATCTCATAGTCTCAGTAAAATACAACCACTTCTTGCACCCCATATTGTACTTTGTATCTTTTTTGTCGAGATCTTTCTGAGAGTTGGGCCCTCACGTGATGCCCACCTCCAAATCTGTCACAACCTGACTGCCTTCCTCTAGATCCATGCTTGATCCATGCTCAAGGTTCCAACCCACCCCTTCTGTACCTACTATACCTATGCCACCTTGGCTGAGATTCTTTCCTAGAAAAGTTAAACCCTCACTCCCACCACACCCGCTAAACCTTAGCTCACTCATTCCTCATACTCTTCAAATCCAAAATAAACCTTAGGTCACTAAGTAGGTAAAGAACTCATCTATTATCAACATGGGATCTTTTGCAGTATTATTAATCTAAAGTGGCATATTTAGATGCTTAATCCACTTATTAAATTTCATGGTGCTTTCCTTATTTATTCTTTTTTTCATTGAAATGAATGTGATAATAATTGTTTTGAGTTTTATTGATTTAGGTATATTGTTGATGTTATGTGAAGAGCTTCATTGAAGTTTACTCATTATGAGATTTAGTTCCTTTCCTACTGGCTATGATTTTGATGTGTGCTATGCTACTAGAAAAATCATCCCAATAAGATTGAATCTTTAGAATGATTAATCTATCCTAAGAAAGTGTTTAAATATACAATTTAAGGATTTGAAACTAATAGCTTTGGTTTGTGTGCATGAGCATTCGCTATCCGTATATATATCTTTTTAGTTACAAGGAAAATTATGATTTAAATAGGTTGGTTTGTTCTATATACTTGTTTCACCCCTTGCTAGATAATAAATTGATCTTATAAAGTTGGACAATTTATTATTCTATTGGTTACGATTGGAGAACATAACAATATGCCAAGTTGAAATAATAATTAACAATTAAAATTGTAGTATTTCATCCTTATTTTTTGCTCTGGACCCTACCTTACCCTCTCTATTTTATTTATGAAAGGTTCTCAAAACCATCCTCAATAGGATTATTGTCTTTGCGAAATAAAACCTTAGCACCGTATTGGATGAGAACCACTCAATTCCTCCCCAAGAAAAACAATTACCTCAGGCCTTAGGTATTGACAACAAACATTCCATTCCTTTGACCAATCCTAAAAATGGGATTTCTTGGGAGCCACCCCCCAGGGTTGGTTTAAACTAAATTTTGATGGTGCAGCCAAGGAGAACCCGAGAAGAGCTGGAGCTGGAGGAATAATCAAGGATCATCAAGGAAATCTGGTCAAGGACTTCGCTGAACCATTGGGAATCAAAACTAATAACGAAGCAGAAGCTAGAGACCTTTGGAGAGGGTTGCAAGTAGCCCAAGCAACTCAAGGTAACTTGATGATTGAAGGTGATTCGATGAACATCATCAACCTATTAACCAATGGCAAAAAACCTCCATGGAGAATCGAGGGACTCATCAATGAAGTGAGAATCCTTTTTGTGGCAAGACAGAATAGGAGGGCTCGTCACATGTACTGTGAGGCCAACAGGTCAGCTAAAAAATTAGCCAACATAGGTGTTGATGTTGGTAGTTTTGTGACATGGACACAAGGTGTGCCACATGAAGTGGAAAACATTATTAGTCATGAAAAGAAACCTACCCATTAAGGAGAAATATGAATGGGTGTTCTTTCCCCATGGAGCTGGTAATAACTATGGGGTTTCCCTCTAAATCATACCAAATTGGAAATGAAGGTAACAATGTGTAAGCCTTGGAGGATTCTGAAAGAGAATAGGAAATGGGCAAGCAACATGATTCACAAGTGCAAAGTTCTAAAATTCAATTTCCTATCAATGTAAGTAATTTTTATAGTTATGTTTAGGTATGGGTGTGCCTTGTTAGTAAGGTGTTTTAGGGGATTCAACATAATTTCTGGTAAGAAAGTTTCAAGGATGACTAGGATCTACAATCTCAGTAGAAGGCTAGATATTGTAATAGGTTTTGGGTTAATCTGCAAAACTTGGTAATTAATGAAGACTTTTATTTACCAAAAAAATATTTCTTAAAAAAAATTGTTCTTTAATCTACTAAACTTCAAATAGCTATATCCATTCACAAATGCAAATATGATCATGAAAAACACAAATCACCACCAAAAACCAATGAAAAAAGGTTGAAATCCCTTGGAGGTACACAAAAAATCCACTTGAAACTATTCTAGGAGTGGAAAAGAGTGATAGCATTCGATCCAACTCTATAACTCACACCTTGGATATCCAACAAGATCCAAGAGTGAGAGGGAATTCATTTTTATTAAGTGTTACTTGTGTTTTCTTTTTAAATTTCATAAGGTGTGCATGAAATATGAGCCAACACTCATATGCCCCTCCAACACCATAGGTCTGAACAATGTCAACCATATAACCATCAATAAGAGTATGATATCTATGAGGACCTTCAATTAGATTACCAAGAACAAGGGTATCATAAGTTACCTTACGAGGACATGGTTGAGGACCACATTCAACCACCTCACCCTAATTAAAATTGTTTGCCTCCCCTTCCTAGAGAATGAAGGTGTACCTATAAGATCATTTTATAAGATTCTTACTAGTTTCTAATTGATCACATTAATTATTTAGAGAAAGAAAATTTGGTATAGGTTATCAAAAACCTAAATTGCCAATTGTGCAACAAACCATTGCATCCATCAGTTCCATCCTCATCATATCTTGAGCATTTTGAAATGCTAAAATTAAATAAATATAAAGGATATGAATATGCTTAAGAGTATGTCACAAGATTCATGAATATGTGCTTTCATATTTAGGATGATGATGCCCTAATTCTTAGAAAATTTTGCATAACCCTTATTGGGCTAGCCTTAGAGTGGTATAATAATTTACCATGACATAGTATAAACTCCTTTGAACAACTGATAAATGCTTTCTTAGAATGCTTCTCATTTAACATCAAGAGGAAAGCAACATTGAATGACCTGTACAAACTTAAAATATTTGAAGAGGATTCAGTCATGGATTATGGCAAGCGATGGAGATCAACTATTATAAAATTGCCATTCACTTTGCCTATCACAGATCTAACTTTACTGTTTACTAAGAGTTGTTCAAAATATATTTCACTCTTACTGCAACTCTAATAGCACTGAATATTGAGGAAGCCTTAACTCAGGAAAATATTATTGAGGACATCAAGGTCCAATATGGAGATATCAAGATCTAAAATAAATATTAGAGCAAAAATTCTAAAGGTAACTACACATACCAAAAGTTGGCTTCGATAAATCAAGTCATCTTAAGTATGACAGGGCCC
This sequence comes from Wollemia nobilis, assembly GCA_028583015.1. Lineage (NCBI taxonomy): Eukaryota > Viridiplantae > Streptophyta > Pinopsida > Araucariales > Araucariaceae > Wollemia > Wollemia nobilis. Next base: position 9,708,621 of record JAQPPZ010002832.1, on the reverse strand, counting down.
TCACAACAAGTTGCCTCTCAATCGCCTAATTATCAAGCACAACCTCCACCTGCATAGTATAATTCTAAACCTTAGAAAAATTAATGGACGAATCAACAACCTCCTAATCACTAGTATACACCATTTCCTAAACCATTGGATTCTATTTTTCATTTATTGTGCGAGGTCCATTAATCTACCTAAAGTTCGATAACAAAATCCAAATAAGACAAACTATAAGAATCATAGAGGGGATTTAAATTGCATCTATCATCAGAAAAATGATAACAATATTCAAATATGTTATGCATTTAATAATCTTGTGTAAAATATGATAGAGTGAAATGAGCTTCAAATCGATAATCCTCTTGCTACAAACAACCAAAATATTGGCATATTCAAGGATCTATTACCTACACATGGGGGCCAGGAAGAACAACCTAGACAAGTGAATGAGATACATACAACCCTACTAAATTAGGGCTTTGTTTTGTTGATTAGCATAGTGACAAGGAACCGAAGATACCCAAACCAACCTACACAACCTGTAGGTCCAACCTATGTTCCTTCAATGTCATAGTCATTGCTACCACAAAATCCAATCAAAATTCCTTCACCTTGTTTGGTGCTCATGATAAGGAATAAAATCACTCAAAGTCTAAAGTTGGCATCGATAAAACTTTCCATATATGAGCTAATCCAACAGTCAACTCTACATCGAGAGGCTCTCATGGAAATTCTAAAGTCAATTGAACTATAACCACAAGACCCTAACTCTTTCAAAAAAATTTTGGGGTATGTTCAAAACTGCAAGTAGCTTGTTATAATGTTCCATAATCATGAAATCAATCCAATACCTATTGATATAGTCAATCCCCCATTGCATATCATTGCTAGTGTGAATTGAATCCCTTATAAGTGGGTCTTGATAGATATAGGTTCCTCCATTAATAATATTACTATTATTGTACTTCAATATCTGAAGCTACCACCATCACATATTACATTATCTACATTCACCCTTCAAGATTTTAATGATGATCTATGCTCCACTATCAGCACAATAGTCCTCCCTATTTAGGTTGGGCTAAATACAATTCCTACATTGTACCACATCTTGGAGGGTGCAATGTAGTACAATATATTACTTGGTAGACCTTGGATCTATGATATGAAGTGCATCCCTTCCATATTGCACCAATGCATCAAGTACATCCATGAAGGGTAGGTTCATGTAGTTCTCATACACTTAAAACCTTTCAAATTCTATAATTTGGTCAATCATCTACAAGAATCTACCTTCCCTTTAGTACATCTAGACATATAACCCAATTATCCTATAAAAGGTCTAGATACCTCACCAAAACCATCACCCACATCCCAACCATTTCCATTGGTCTCTTCTGATAATCCTTCATCATCGAATCATCCAAGTGGGAATCTATCGAAGGTACCAATCGATAAAAATCCATCATCCAGGATTATGCATAAGCGCAAAATATCACAAATTGGCTCTATTTAGGATTTTCAAGATTTTAAATTGGCTAATTTTGGATCTTTTCACTAGGGCACATTCTCTTGCAATTTATGGGGTGGAAGCTTTTTGGGGGTAAATTTGCCCACCATGGATAATCATGAACCTAATTATATTTTAATTCATTGACCTCAAATTACAAATGATTTTGATTTTCCTGCCCAATTTGCCTTTAAATTATAAATTATTTTATATTTCCCATCCAAATCACCTTAAAATTATAAATGATTTTATTTTTTTGCCAAAATCGCCTCATATACTACTTATATATATACTATACTGGATACCGATAAACATACATAAAAAATAATCTAACTCGAAAATAGCTCTAAAACAATGAAAAATTTGATAATGTTATAGAGGAGTGTCTGTAAAAATACGTCAATCGGTTGTAGAGTTGTGTCTATTGGCATAAGACGATCAGTTGCAGATGTGTCAATTGGTATTTGTCTATCGGTTGTAGAGGTGTTAGTCGGTTGCATAGGAGTGTCTATCAAAATAAGTCGATTGGTTGTAGAGCCTTGTTTGTTGGCATAAGATGATTAGTTGTAGAGGTATTGATCGACATTGGTCAATTGGTTGTAGAGGTGTCAGGCGGTTGCTGAGGTGTCGATGGGCATTGATCTATTGGTTGTAGAGGTGTTAGTCATCATAAGTGAGTCAGTTGTAGAACTGTGTTGATCAAAATTAGTCATACCTACAACTGATCAACATGCATGTAATAGATTGTACTTTCTACAACCAATCAGTATGCCTATAATGGATCGATATATTTGCAACTGATCATCATGTCTGCAACTGATTGACATACCTAAAATTGATCAACATCATTACAAATGATCTACATGTCTACAACTAATCAGTATGTCTATAATCGATTAGTATGGTTGAACCCAATCTATTTATCTACAACTAATCAACATGGCTGCAACTGATTGACATGTCTGCAACCAATCAATTTGTCTACAACCAATCGACATAGTTGTACATGATTGGTTTGTTTACATCCTATCAATATATTTGTAGTCAATCGGCATGTTCACAACCAATTGGCATATCTAAAACTAATTAGCATATCTACAACTGATCGTTATCTCTACAATCAATCGACATATATGTAATTGATCGGCATATTTGTAACTGATCATCATGTCTACAATCGATCAGCATACCTGCAACCGATTAAATTTTACATCATGGCTACAACCGATCAACATGTTTGCAACAAATCGACATATTTATAACTGATCGACATATCTACAACCGATCATCATCTCTACAACCGATCAACATGGCTACAACCGATCGACATGTCTGCAACCAATTGGTATGGTTGTAGCTAATTGGTTTATCTCCATCCAATCAACATGTATGTAGTCAATCAGTATGTTTGAAACCAATCGATATATCTACAACTGATTGTAATATCTACTATCAATTGTCATATCTATAACTAATCAGCATGTCTACAACTGATCGACATGTCTACAATCGATCATCATGTCTACAATCGATTGGTATACCTACAATCAATTGAATTTTACATCTCAGACCGATCATCATAAATTGTAAAGGCTAAAAGCCTTTCTTGTCAGCCTAAATCCTTTAAGTTTGTCATACATTTTTAGAGTTTGTAATATGATATTCATGGCCCCAAACATAGAAAATTTGCCACAATTTGAAATTTTTTGGAGAAAAAACTTTGAAATTCGCCACGGTTTGAAATTTTTTGGAGAAAAATAATTGCAATTCACCATGTATACTTCTACATATTTTTCTAGGATTCCAAGACAATTCACCTTCATTTTATAAATATATTTCGAGGTTGACCCCTTATGCATAACCCTACCATCATAAATCTCCACCATTTTTGAAGTAGTTATTCCAAATTCTATGGATGAGGAAGAAGCACCCATTTCCATGGATGGGTCATACCAACCTGCATCCCCATCATCATCATTTGCCTTCTTGCAAATCATGGTCCACATGACCAATCCAAGACTCATTTAGTATTTAGTATAGAATGTTACACTTACTCCCCTCATCGAATCAGTGCAAGGCATGGGAAGACCTTGCCATATGCCACTACCCATAGGTACCATTGTCCCTCTAGGATATCCTCTAAATTAGATAAAATTTATCTTTGAGGATTTTTATGTTACCATAGAGTCATATCCTATGATATAATATGATGAGCCATTCTTAGCAACCATTGGCTACATGTCAAATCTGACCTTTGCCCTATAGTAATTTTACTACTACCACTAACCATGATAGAAGTGGTCTTGGTCAATATGAACAAGGTCTTTGAAACCCTTACCAACCATATTATCAACTACCTACTAATAGGTTTAGCTTAGGATATTTTATGCATATGTTTGATGAAATCCTTGCAGACTTGCTCCAACACCTTACCATAGGATTTGGGGATGAGATTTATGAGAATGAATATGTCGATCTTGATCACATTTATCTACCAAGTGATCATATTCCAATCACAATGATAACTATTGAGTCCTTTGACCCTTCTAGTGAGGCATCCAAAGAAAACAATATGAGGAGGATTTAGAGTATCTCATTCCAAGCTGCATTCAGTGGCTTAGTGATCATATTTGAATTAAATCTCCTAATAAAGAGCATACAAGAGGTTAGATATCTAATGATGAGTCTGACAAACAAGAAGAGTTTGAGCTAGGAAATAACCCTAAAAATGATTGGATCAAGGAAGATGGTGAATCTGACCAAAATTGTGATGACATGTCTATAGATTCATCTAACCAAGAGTATGACATAGTGTCTATTGCTTTAGATAGCTCAAAGGATGAATCAACAACCATCGAGCCCCTCAATGATCTAGACAATTTTTATCTTCATATTTTTTTGCATTTACCATTAACCATGATGCATCAACTTCTCACACCCAGGGACTCCATTGCATGTACTCCCTCTAGGCCACACCCTATCATTCTAGTTTCACTAAAACTGCATCCTACACTTGGGGGTGTTGAGCAATTAAACACTTCCTACACTTGAGGTTGTTGAGCAGCTTATCATTTAGATTTTTTTGAAGTTGTTAAGGAACTTAAACCTCTTAACATTCTTCACTTGTGAGAATTTCATGCACGACACATAATACATAAAAAACAACAAAATTAAAAAAATGATAAAAACAATATTAAATCAAAAATATTAAAAATATTGCATTGCTTACATTATGCATTACACATTACTGCATTTCATTTATTAATTGCATTAGGCATATCAATCATTGCATACACCACACATTCATTTTCACTATTTGCATTTCATAGAGCACCATGCTTGTATGACTATCATGAGTCTTAACCACACCTTTTCTCTTGTCATCATTTGCACTTTTTCTTGTGATATTTTGATTATTAAGGGGTCCTCATAAGATAGGGTAGATACTAGATGCCCATTAGCAATGATGTTTAGATGGCCACTAACTATTTTATGCACACCTCTTAGTTTTCAAAATTTTATAATGAAAACACATACACCTATCACATTATATGCATCCATATTCCCCATCCTAGGTGTTTATGTTATATCGCCTCACCCAGTAAGTTGTTACAGGGTGTTCACTAGGGTTTTTTGATCATTTAGCCATTCCTAGTTTTTATTTTCAAATTTTTGTATAAAGCTATCTTATTTTTTTTTAAGTTAGGGTCTTTCTTTGATTGTGCCTTGTATATCTCAAAATCCCAACACAAATTCACATAATTAAATCTGATTTTGAACAAGGAAGGATGACACTACAACATAGTCTATATCCCTTAAGTGAAAGGTTTTCCTTTCTAATCCTATTATTCACATGGTCTAGGATGCTAATAATTAATAAAAGTACAAGATCCCCCTACCCAAATAAATAAAATCCCTTGCTCTTCCACAAAATGAGCAAGTATCCCCTCCTAAAAAATATATAATAAAATAAATGGTTTTCACCACTAAGATAAATCCCCTTGCTCTTCCAAAAATTAAAAATGAGCAAGTATACTAAACAAATAAAAAAAAAAAAAAAAAAACCAAAAGAAAAGAAGGGGGTAATGAGCTTGAATCCCTAGAATACTCAGTTATTCAAAAGCCATGGGGAAATATCCATTTCTAGAAATGGGCTATAGATGTCAGCTTGGTAGTGGAGTAGCCTTATGCATTGTGATGTATCTATCACATTAGTGCTATTTTATACAAATCAATGTTAGCTTGCAAATGAGCTAGATTTTGGGTGACTTGTATTACTTAGTAGTCTAGTTTAAACAAGTATAAAATCAAGATAATGATGACCATAGGGTGATCCTCATTACAAAAATGGGATCTAAGAGCCAACCTAGCAATGGAGTAATCTTATGCATCACCATAATGAACTACACTATGCACACATAGGGATATTGAATATCTAGGTCTTCCTAGCAGATTTTTATCTTTTAGAGTCATGTATAGTCAGTATACAACTTTTGACTAGTCAACTAGGGTGTTTGAGTCTCATGAAAAACCTTGTTGTTCCCTTGTGATATCTCAATGTTCCCTCCATCATTTACATTGTGTAATATTACATATGATTGACCTTTAAATGCATGACCTTCAAGAAAAAATAAAATTTTTATCGATGACCTTTATGCATTCTATGGTGCTCACACTTACATTGTTTTGCATCTTAGATGCATTAATTATATTTACATTTAAACATATAACTCATAGTTTTCATCATCATGTCATTAGTAAATAACATACATTCATACATATAGGCACATATTCTAGATTTATAACATTAAAAACATACTACAAGTGCATCTAGGAATCCATATATACATATATAATGTCTAGACATACATCCACAATCCATCATTGCATCCATAGGTACATATATACATAAAATAAAAATAAGCAATAAACAACATGATAAGACAACTACAAATATAATATCATATATATCATGGAAAATACATAATTTTATAAAAATACTTATAGGCTACAATAGAGTGAGTTCTCAGACCTTGCACTCAAAAAGAGAAGCATATACATAGTAAAATTAGGCTAGCCCTGCACCGTCGATCTAACCATTACCCTCAACCCTATCTTGATAAGGTTACCTTGATCTACTGACACTTGAAGTCTATGGATGGTTTGAATATCTAGGAACTCATGGTATCACTGATGGCTATCTAGACTCATTGTGAAGGCTCTACTATGATGACCTTACTAAAAATTTTGAGGGTAGTCTATCTCCTAGTCACTCCACCCCATCCTCCAATAAAGAGATATAGTCTCAATCTAAGCATCAATGATATGTATAGCGGGACAATATCCCTTATAAATTTATCATCTAAGCCTATAGCTTGGACACATCACCAGTGGACTTCCCACCTATGCCCTATCCTATGACCACCCCTACCACTACTTGGACCTATCTAGATACCATACCTATCAACTAAACCTGTAGAGCATCACATTCTTCTGTAGCACCTTATAGATACATTTGTAGAGCATCTCACTCTACTATAACTCTTATAACCTGCACCCATAGAGCATTTCACTCTATTGTTAGTCTCCCAACCTCATCCTTTAGACTCTTAACTTAAGCTCAAAGGTTGTCCCTCTCCTCACCAAATCCCCTCCAATGCTACCTATCACTATCCAACTGGATTTGTAGAGATGCCACTATGGTATCCCTCTCTACTAGCAAATCTTGTAAAGTATAGATATGATCTCTAAGAGTAGCCTATTGATCTTGAGGATCCTCCTTAGCCTTCCCCTCCTCCTCCTACTCCCCTATCTCAAAAATTTCCCTCCAATCCTCAATCTAATGATGTACTCACCACTCTATAGAGTCTCGCTCCTTGGTCATAGCTCTAACTTTCCCACCACAACTAGTTACACCTCCCTATGATAATAGAGTAACCCACCAAGTATAATATGTTGTAGTCATCATTGGTTCCTCCACACTAGTAATAGCTAGCAGTTTATATACCTCAACACCCACAGGCTCAACTTAAGGCCTCTCCAGTTGAGTCTCATTAGTCCAACATTGGTATATCATGGTCTCATCAGGTGCACCCTAGCACACCTCAAACTACTGAGTCATGCAAGAATATTGAAAGTACTCTTTCTCAATGCCATGGTAGCCAACCAACCATCAACCATACCTAAACCACCTCATATGCTAGTCTACCTTTGACCATGGTGAACAATCCCTATAATGCTACCATACCATATGATCTGACCTCAGCCTCATAAATAATTTAATATAATTTTGAATCCTACCTGAAGAGGGATAAATCCATCCCCATTCTTAATCTCACCTCTAGTGTATTCCAGAACCAATATCCCTATCCACCATCTAACCATGAGTCACCTAGGGTAGCCCATTCGGTTTGTCCATCCTAAGCTGAGTCTACCTCATTATTGTATATCAAAAATATCATTAGACATTTGCACCAAAAATGTTGTACCACATGACATAATTATTGGCTCATTTACAATACACTCAAATAAGTCTTGAACCAAGTCCAGAAGATTCCATGGGAAACTCGCACTAGATGAAATAGGTAATAGTATGTTAGATATGAGTGAAATAATCATTGCATTCCTAGCTATTAGGATACATTTATCATAACAATCCTCCATAAACACCCTACCACTCTCCAAATCATGCTCTACTGACTCCCAATCCTATGAATATACCCTCTAAAGCACTATCCTCCGCTGACTAGTGTGAGAAGAGATAATGGTATGTCCCTTGATAATAACATGAAGAATCCAATAGATATCTTCCAATGTGACTATCATCTTGCCAATAAAAATATGACAGGTGTTGGTCTGACTATCCCACAAAAATGTCAAGGTAAGGTTATGCATAGTAGTTGTTTATCACCAAATTGGATAAACTTAGGATTTTCAAAATTTGGAATTAGATAATATTTGGGACCCTTGATCAGGGCCCATTAGCCAAAAAATTCTAGGTATAATTTTTTTGGGTCAATTCATCCCAATTTTATAATAATTTGACCATTTTAAGTTTAATTTTTCAGCATTGCCCCTAATTATAGTGAACCTTCTACATGTATTTGGACACTATTCGCCTATATTTTGAAAATGATTCACCATATTTTAATAAAATCATTTTGGGGATGACCCCTTATGCATAATCTTGTTTAGTCAAGGCCATCAAGTAGGCATGGTTTGCATGTACTGGATCTAGTATCACAATTTTCATAAGTTCTATGGCCTTTAGCCAATCCCAATTTGCATTAAATATTTCATTGTGTGCTCTCCTATATATGGTGGTAAATCAATGATGAGCTCTAAGGAGATGAAATAAAAAATTGGCACAAATCAACAATCAAGTCACAAAAAAACAAACAAAAAACTAAAAATCAATTAAAAAATTTGAGGTAATATAAAACCTCAAAGAGACCATCTCAACCTAAGATAGTCTCCAATCAAGGTTATCTTAGCTTAATATGACCTCCATAGTGATCATATTTTTTATTGTTGGAATTCAAACAGGCCATATCACCCCGAGATGGCTCCCATATCCCAAAGAGGGGTTGTCCTCCCTCAAGACAACCCATAAATTGGGGCATTTACATACAAATATAAGCATAACAAAAAATATCCAAAAAAAAATACAAAACAAGAAGCATGAAAAATAAAAGTAAATTGATTCCTACACTATATTTTAATCTACGAAGTGGTTCATCACCTTAATTTTTTAGGTGATGTTTCTTTACCATATTAATTAGTGAGGTTCATTTTATTTTTCAAATTCAACAAGGTGATAATGAGGTACTTACCCTCCTCTCTCCATATGCTCCACTCAAAGAGGTCTTGGGTCGGTCCATGATCTAATTTATGGTAGTACTTTGCTTTGAAATTCAACTCCCTCCTCCCTATATCTCTCTTTTTCCAATCATGCATGATAAAAATGATATCAAAAATCATGAAAATTTACATTTTATATCTTTCACCATCATTGCAACCATCTGATATGATCACCAAAGTGCCATACAACCATCTTGAGGTAAGATAGTTGTACTTTTTGTAAAATAAAAAAACACACAAATAATAATCACAAAAACAAAAAGGGTTGCAATCATCATGGTCGTAAGGAAATCAACCCTCGAAATTGCATAATCACCTAATCAAACTCAAATCAAGTCATCTTGGTAAAGTGACTCATCATTTTCATCATTTTCTATATCCTCTATCAACTTGTCTCTTGAGGGGGTGGTTATATAATGAAAAAATTTATAACCAAGTCAACAAATAAACAACCAAATCATGCAAATTACATTCATTCAAGAATCATTGCCAAAAATAATAATATGCCCTCTTGTTGAGGTAAATAACAAGAAAATATTTAATCTAACCGCTTTGTTTGGTATACCTCCATGGTTTTACCAAAAATACTTGGTATTATTCATAGCCTAGGCTTTGTAAGTCCCCTGAGCCTACCTGTAAGCTAAAGAGAAACCAAGACCAGATTCCTCAATGAGTTGGAAGCAATGTTTCAAAAGTGCATGTTGTTTACATGATTGGGGCATCTTAAATTGATTAGATCAATATACATCATCAACCATCAATTTGAATTTAGTTAATCTATATTTTAATATTTACAAAACCCCTCCCTATGAGGAGTCCTATGAAAAGAAGCATCTAAGTCAATCAACCATAAGTCATCGCATTCACTTGAGCATGTTGCAGCTAAGAATAAATTCCCTGAATATTCATTTATGGTATTCATTTCTATATAAGTTCCTTCATAATATGATCAATTATTATCAGCCTTTTTAGATTTATAGTCTCTTTTATAATGCCCTAATTTACCACAATTCTAGCATTTTCTCTTTTTTAGAGCAACAAATTTACCCCTAGATTTTGATTTCTTTTCAGTTTATTTATTTTTGTTTATTTCTTTAAAAAAAACTCTCACAACCAAGGCTTCCTTTTGATGATAATACTTAGAATATTTTCATCTCATATCCTCAAACAACAAATTTCCTACTATATCCTCTACTTTCAATGTAGATGTAGCATTGGTGATAGCCATAACAAGGTTATCCCATGAATCAGGTAATAAACAAAGTAAAGTAATACATTTTTTTTCTTCATCTATTTTTACTTCTATAGAGGTTAATTGACTTACCATAGTGTTAAAATAATTTAAATTTGTATCCCTAAAGTCACCATCATTCATTCGAAGTGAATACAATTTATTTCTAAGAAATATTTTATTTACTAGTGACTTTTTCTAATACAATGTCCCTATTTTATCCCATAACAAATTTTAAATGATCTCTGTAGATACATTCAACAATACCAAATCAGATAAGCACAATCTGATAGAGCTCCTTGCATTCCTATTGATTTTTAGCCAATCCTCATCTATCATTGATGTTGATTTTGTTCTTGAGACCATAATCCACTAAACTCTATCAACCAACATATCCTCCATATTGATTTTCTATAACTCAAAATATATCCATTAAATTTTTTAATCTCTATCTGTGTGCTTCCCATATTTTTCCTTTTCCTGGATCCTTTCATGTATGGCTCCCACTCAAGAATTAATTTATCACAAGGTTGAAACCCCTAATCCTTGAACAAAGTTAAAACCTATCTTTGATACCAACTAAAGAGAAATAAATAGCCTCGATAAACTAAATTAGAAAAGTATTAATTACAAAATCAAAAGAAGAAGATAGCAGATTCACACATTACAAAATATTTATCCTAGAAACCCTCAACCAAGAAAAAACTAGCACATTATTATCTTCTTATTGTATTAACTTGATCATCTCCAATACAATAATATTCTTCCTCTATATCTTCCAAACCCTAATGCAAGTGTGATATATATAACAAAGGCACATGCACATATTTTACAATATCATGGGTGAAAAAGCATGGGTTCAAATATAGTAACACTTAAAGCCCATATGGGTCTAAAAATAATTTTAAAAGCCCTAAAAATTGTGGTACATATATAGGTATAGAGTATCTAGTACCTTTAAGTGTTAACCCCACCATAATAAAATGGAAAATATTCAACATATTTCCAACATTAATCCAAACAATGATAGGCACATGTATACAACCAATTATAAGAGCACACAAAATGTAAGCAAGCAAAATATAGCAAGTAGAATGTAAAATCATATTAGTACCTTTTAATATGCATTATGTTTATGGTTTATTTAAGTTATTCTCCATAAAACATGGCTAGCTAATAAGACCTTAATTCAAACTTAGCAATGATGATGAATGGACCTAGTGAGTTAGGCTAAAACTTATCTTTGAGATTGGTTTGGGTATTGGTGTTCTTTTCCTTAGAGAAAGAGATCACCCACTTTAAATGAGCAATATTATACTTTCTTACCATAATAATTCTTAATCCTATTTTGATATGCGTAGAGGTAATCTAAGGCATGGACTCAATTTTTCTAAGCAATTGTAATTGACTAAGACAAGCAAGATGATATTTATCTTCAATGGAGGAATCTTGTAGAAAGATTCATAGGGAAGAAATCTCAGGCTAAAATTGAAATACTACTTCAATCCCATAAACCAAAATATAGGGAACTATGCTCGTGGTCATTCAAACACTAGTATGATAGGCCCATAAGGTGGGATAGAGTTGAATATGCCAGTCATGACCAATTATTATAACAAGTTTCTTGATGATCTTGATCAAATTTTTATTATATGTTATAGCTTAGCCATTAGCTTGAGAATAATAAGGCATAGACCACTTGTGCTATATTTTTTTCTTGGAACACATATTTTGAATATTTTTCTTCTTGAAGGTTGTTCCATTATTAGATATGATGATAGATGGGATACCACAACAATAAAAGTTTTGGTTGAGGATAAATTTAGATACTTCCACTCTAGTGGATGAAGAGAGGCATGGATTATATCTATTTGGTGAAGTACTCCATGGCTATGATGAATTTATGTCCATTAGATAATGCATGATTTATTTTCGAATGATATCAATTCCCTATATAAAAAAAGACCAAGGGGAGCTAATTGGTTGAATGTCTTGGGATGGGGCATAAATAAGGTTGTCATGTCTTTGGAAATTATTGTACCTCTTTACATAGTCACAATTTTATTTCTTCATAGAGGGCCAATAATAACCTACCTAGAGAAGCTTCTTGGCAATGGCATTTCCACTAAAATATTCATCGCATGATCCCTCATGGACCTCTTGAATGACTATGTTAGCTTCATATAAAGTGAGGTATCTAATAATCATACCATTAAAATATCATTCATACAATATGTCACCAATGATAACAAATTAACAAGCATATTGGTGCAAATTCTTACAATCATTATGACTTAAGCCTTTAGGCAAAGTGTCACCCTTAAGGAAAGTGAATATGTCCTATACTAGGGATCAAAAGAAAAAATACTTCTATAGAGAAGACCTCTAAAGGTGAGTGGATAGATTCCATAGTAGTGGGTTCCTTAATTTATCAAATGAATATCATGGCTTATTCATCATCGAATGCTAGGAGAATGAGATATGCAATAAAAACCATGGCCACCTTATCAAAGATAGACATAAGCTTTGCAACAATGTCTTTGTAAGGTTTGAGTTTAGTTTTTTAAACACCTTTTGCCTAGTTTATCATAAGTTGAGAATATATAAAGTTATATAGGGTATTAAATAACAAAGTTAGGGTTGCATGAAGTCCAAGGATAAGGGCCTCATACTTAGTAATGTTATTGGTATAAGATAATTGAAGTTTAAAGGAAATAAATATGAGTTGCTTTTGAAATGTGACTAAGATTATTCTCATCCTTACTCTTTTGACATAATGAGCACCATACAAATATAAGGTCTAGAAACTAGGTTGATCAAATTGCATAGTGAAGACTGATTCATTGGGAAAATCTATGACAATAGGGTGGGTTTCTTCTAATGGGGTTGTAGCTAGTTGGTTAGTAATGACTTGTCCTTTGATATTTTTTTATTAATAATATCTATGTCAAATTCATTAAGGGTGATAACCCATTTATGAATTGACCCATATATGTGGGGTTTTGACATGAGATAATGCAATGGATCAACCCTTGTGATAACAAAGGTTTCATGATATAGCATATAATGTAATATTTTTTGGGATGAAAAGACCACAATAAGTCTTAGCTTTTCTAGAGGCATGTAGCAAGTCTCATAGCTGGCTAAGGTCCTACTAAAGTAATAGATGGATATTTCCTTATGTTGGTTATTGTATTGGTCCAACATAGCTCCTAAGACATGATTAGTTGCAGCAAGATAGAGCAAAAATAGGCTATATGGATTAGGAGGGACAAATATGTTTTGGACTAAAATCTACCATATCTACGGATAGGAAATGCACCCTAGAATTTAGCCAATAGTTTAGAATTGGATAAAAATAATATTTCTCTCAATTTCAGTATTTTAAGAAGGTTGGCTCCTTGAGATGATTATGTATTTAGAAGAAAAAGGGTTAGAGATATTTAATAAAAATGGATGGGATATAGTGTAACAACATTGGATTTCACTAAAAAATATGCTAACACAACTAATTTACATGATACTTAATAGACCAATCATTATCAATTACAATCAAAGATTCATTTGACTTAAAGAATTTACTTTAATTATTCCAAGAACTTAAATAATTAGCAATACAATAGTGATCGAAAAAGAAAAATTCACTTTAACATAATAAACTAAGAATTTAAGTGTAACAAAAATGACTTAAAGTAAAGAATGAATAGATAAAAACCTACAATCACTTGATAATGGAGGCCAAACAACTATCACTTAATTAGTCAGCAACAATGTTACATAGTAATACCAGGCAAGGACTACAAAGTCAATACTTATATCAGGAGTATCATGGCTTATTTATAGGCCTTGTCTTGAAACTTACAACATAACATTTTACAATCAATTACAAGACTATTACAAAGATAGGTTGGCAAAACAATTCTAGAAGTTGAGGTGGTTGTCTCAGATCTCATTCTACATTTGAATCTAAATTCTTGTGAATCCCACTCCATTGATCTACAACTACTCTTTATAAGTGTTTGAATTACTACAATATATTTGTTAGAGCTATCACTTTCACACTTGGGTGGCAAGAGATTGTCTAGCTAGAAAACACTGAAGTGGTTATAGTGCCTTCTTAGAATAAATTTGGCTTTGAGCATTACTATTCTGGATTTGTAAAATGGGTAGCTCTATTTCTATATATCTTGCACAAATTCGATATTGGAAGCAGAGTGCTAACAACATCACCAAGGGAAGGTTGGATTTATGCATCTCAATTTTAGGAATCATGACTTTGAAATATTTTCTTGCAGATTTCTATGATCTTTTATTTTTAGTGCTTAAACCACTTCTAAGGTAAGCCTATCTTCATGCATCCTAGTATTATGCATCATGGCTTTGCAAGATTGTGGTTTCATGAATTGAGGCTTTATACATTACTAGAATTATGTGATTTAATTTTGACATTATTGCCAAGATAAACTCAATTTTGTTCAATAATAGATTTACATGTTTTGATTGTGAAGATCTTGGCTTAATGCAATGACTTCATGTAATATCGGGTTTGATGTAACTATGCTAATTTCATTCTCAAAAATAACTTGGTCTTATGCATCATGGCTTTGTGAAAATACTAAATCCATCAACACTCAGCCAATTTTGTGGAAAAGATATTTGCCATTTGAATTGCAAATGAGGTCATGAATTTGACATATGGTGCCTCCTAGGTTTTTTGGATTGTGAACTTGTAAAAAGGGAAGAAGATAAAATAGGATGGAAAGGAGGAATGGTGATCAAGGACACCTGGTATATGGTATCCCCAAAGAAAAAGGTACCTCCATGAGCATATTTTTCTATAATTGAGAGCTGCTTCAGGTCCAGGAAAGATACCTTAGGAAAATATTCCAAGCACTTGTAGTCCAAAGTCTACCATTAGTGTACTTTTTTCTTTTTTCTCTTCACACAATTGTGTAGGAACTTTTTTTGTTTGTCATATATAGTAATGCAATACATCATGTTTTCCACAAACCCATGATTGTACTAGAGAGCATTATGTATTGGATTATTTTGCTTGTAGTAGCCATATATAGAGCTTGGAGGGTAGTTACACCAGCTAATATTTCCATAATTATTACATTGTGCTTTATTTTGACTTGGATATTTTTCCTTAAAATATGGAGCTTATGTGGATGGTTTGTTCACATGTCTTATTTAACACTTTTGTGTTTGTTAATCTCCTTTGTCTCAGTTGTATTGCATTTTACTTTCACCGTATATGAGATGAAATGTTATATGGTATATTTAACACATAATTTTTTGGCTTAGCTCATGCCATGTCATGATGATTAAGTACTTCTCTTGCTCTTTTTTAGTCTTCATGTCTTATCCATTGGGATACAAAGTCATGAGAAGGGTTGTGGAGGAAAATGGTGGATGAAAAATTTATGAGAGTTTATTAATGTGATGAAATGGGGTGGGTGAAGGAGTAATTATGATATTTAAGAGGGTGTTCATTGGGAAGAGAATGTTAGAGATAATACCTAAAAATGATGAGTCTTTCTACTTTTGTTTGATTTTCTTGCCTTTGGTCGATCCATGCATCTTATTTTATATTTGGCTATAGTCTGATCAAATTAGAGTATTGTTCATAATTACACATTTTTTAGGGCTTGATTTAGTGTGTGTAATTTTTAATAGCCCTTATATTTTGATAGATAAACTTGTGGCTACTTTACCTTCAAGGATTTTAGGCTCTTTTTTAGGCATTATGATCTTTAAACCCATTTGGACTTGCAATATTAATATTCCCATATTCCTTTCTATTGTGTACTCAACTTTAGGTATCTTGTAAATGGGAACCTATTATATAAACCCATTAATTTGTCATGGGTGTTTCCCTATCAATGTAGCTAAGGTTAGTGAGAGAAAAATCAATCAAGTGGAATAGCAGTAAATAGATGATGATAAAGGAGGGGAGCGGAGAAGTTTTAGCAAAAACAAAAATTGAAGGATAAATTTGATATAGTGCAATTCGTATTTCAACCACTAGGGTAGCCCAGTTGGTTACATAGCTCATGGGGAGTGCCACCTAGTAGGAGGTTGGGGGGTTGAAATCCTTCGATGTTATTTTTGTTGAAGATAAAGCAGTAGAATAAATAAATTTATTTTTTTATATTAAGGTTTCAAGTGCTACAATAGTGCAACCAATTAAAGGGCCCATGATAGGGCACTACACCTCACAAGGTGAGGGAATCAAATCCTATCGATAGTGGTGAGAGTGTAACAACCTAAATTTTTACCATAACTTATATATATATATATATATATACATATTCATATTTCATGAGGTAATGGTCATAATCATGAACTAGGATAGAATCATTCCTTTTGGATTGTAAGTTATCAAGGCAAATAACATCAAGAGATATTAATGAAGAACACAAGCTTATACTGAGAGGGGGGGTGAACAGTATAAGACCACTTTTTACTTTTCTTTCCAATCAATATTATGCAATATAAAGATAGCAATATCAATAACAGTAATCAAAGCAATGCACAAATCACCACACACAATAGAGACACCAATTTTACGTGGTTCACCCAATGTGGGCTACTCCACGGAGAAAATATTTCACTAAAATTTTCTCAATCAATCTCTTGGGAATCCTTTCCCTATTACAATGTTTATGGACCTCTATCCAAAGGAGACACCAATCCCCTAATCAAGTTCATGTGGATCTCTATCCATAGGAGACACCAATCTCCTAACTCTGCTCTGGTTGGTGATCCTCTAGAAGACCTCTGCCTCCACTACCCTTAGCAAATGGAACTCTATCCATAGAAGACACCTGTCCTCCCTACTCTGGCTGGAGACCTCTATCCTCAACTCTATCACCTCCAAAGCTCTATCTCAAATCTATACTAAACACAGTCCTTCGGTCTAGCACAAATCTATCCTCAATCTCTATCTCTGTTCTGGCACAAACCTATCCTCAAATCTACACCAAAATCTATCCTCAAATCTATACTAAACATAGTCCTTCGATCTAGCACAAATCTATCCTCAATATCTATCCTCAAGCCTTAACTCAAAGCTTGACTCAATCTCAAATCAACTCTCTTGGATCTACCCCAAACCTTAACTCAAGGTTTGAACAAATCAATCAATCAACTCTACTCTCAAGTCTTCTCAAAGACTTATCTCAAATCTACCTTGTAAGCTTCCACAAAATCTCACACTAATCTGTCCACAAGTTCTCTCTAGAACTTGTCCAAATATTCTCTACAAGTCCTCACTAGAACTTGTCCAAATCTTCTCAATAAGTCCTCACTAGGACTTATCCAAATCTGCTCTCAATCTATATTGTAAGCTTCCACAAAATCTCACATAAATCTATCCACAAGTCTTCTCAAAGACTTACCTCAAATCTGCTCAACAAGTCCACACTAGAACTTGTCCAATCTCATAGAAACATAAAGAGAATTGTTAGAGACTCAATATGCTTCACATTCACTTAAATACTCAATTACTTTCAATCACTCTTTTAGAAACATATAGAGAATTGTTAGAGACTCAATATGCTTCACATTCACTTCAATACTCAATCACTTTCAATCACTCTCTTAGAAACATATAGAGAATTGTTAGAGACTCAATATGCTTCACACTCACAATACTCTCAATCACTTTCTCAACTCAATTCAGAATATAGAATAATTTGTTTTATAGAACTTGAGCTATCACTTCACACATCCACTTGACTAGGCTCAACCAACTCTACTCAATCAATCACTCAATGAAATAATCCTTACTCACAACCCTAGTCCAAGCATATGAACACTCACTCAAAATGTTTCCAACAATGCTTATCAACCAATCTCACATAACAATGATACTCATGATCTTTGCAAACCCTAGTTCAAGTTCTTCACTCAATCAATGGCTTCAACAACAATGCTTATCAAACAAGGTTTTATCAACAACTCTTTATTCTAGAAAACCTTGAAGCATTAAAACACACTCAACAATGCTTATAAAACAATCTTCACATATAGCTCAACAACTCAACAAGGAAACCTAATTAAGTCCTTTTCACTCCAAATTTGTTTTTCATAAAACCAACCAATCAACTCAACCAAGGAAGAATATGCCCATACCTTTTTCTTTGATGTAGGATGACCTTCAAAACCTAGATCAAATATCACAACTTTCTTTGCCAAGTACAAAGGGTTAGATGACAAGAATTATCACCCTAACACTTTTCACAAAATACAATGATAACTCAAATCCCAAATACACCTTATTGCTCCATCTCAATAATAAATTTCAACATCATAATTTTCATCAAAAACTCTTTAATAAAATATAACTCAATTACTACTTATAACTCCTTTCTCAAATTGCACTTATCAAATAAAATACTTTATAAAATAATGCAATTTATTCTTCTAAGATAAAAATTAATTACCTTAGTTTTACTTTATCAAAAACTACCTTTTATCATGCCCAAAAATCACTTTAGCTTATAAGTAAATAATCCACTTTTAATCATCACCTTATCCCTCCTAATATTCTCACACAACCTTAGGGAAACAAAAATTAAAAAAAATTGTACCTTTTCCCTTAGTGGGTTTTGAACCCATGATGCTTCCTCCCAAGCGCTCTAGCTATGGCCTTGGCTACCATGTGAGCTAGCGCTCACGTGTGAGCTAGAGTACCCAAGCACTCTATTCTCCTTTTTGCTGCTGTCAAAAATGAAAACCAAAAGGGCTTCAACACTTTGTTGTTTCGATGTTTTGAACCCACAATCTTACTTCCAAAAGAGCTAAGTCAAATGTCACTCGAGCTAGCCATTGAATGGTGCTATAAGCAATACACCATGTTTCCATGAAATACAATTTTTTTAACACACGAATTTACTCAGCACATTTTCCAAATTCGAAAGCATATATCTTTTGCCTTAGCAAAGGCAATATTTATATTGCCTTGTTTCTTTCAACACGTCGGTGGAGGTAACTTCAACTTGCATGTTGGCAAAATAGCTTTAGTGTTTTACTATTTGATTAAATAAATATTTATTTTATAAAATTTAAATTCATTTGAATTTAAATATTTATAAATTAAATATTTAACCTTCCTTTAGAATTTTTAATGTGGAATAAAAAGCCTCCTTGGGTCTTTATAAAAACCTTTATTTTTGCCCATCCATGGTTTTTAATAAAACCTTTTACTTATGCTTCTTATAATATTAAAAATAAATATTATGAAGCTCTTTTTCCATCAACCTTTGCATTGCTCCTTTTGACCTCTTGGCATCAATGGTGGTTCACTTCTTGGTATTAATGACAACCTCATGCCTTGACATCAATGACAACTTTATGGACTCAAAATGTCCAACAATCTCCCCCTTTGTCATTGATGGCAACCCAATAACTTTTTACCATTTCCTTGACCTTTTTATTTTGCTCCCCCTAGGAAATTGCTCTCTCCTTAAACCAAATCTCTCCCCCTTACTCAAATACCAAATTTCTCCCCCTTACTCAAATCTCTCCCCCTTTGACATCAATGGCAAAGGGTCACCTTTGGGGCTCGGGGCTAAGAATGAGTCTCTTAGCTTAGCCCCTCCCCCACCTCCTCTTGAGGTGGTTAATTCTAGGGTGGGAGTATTTCTACTCCCATCAAGCATTGGTATTTACCTTTATCTTCTTTCCTTCTCATCTGATCCTTCTGATTTCTTTGACTATTCTTGTTTATGTCCATATTCCTATTCTTGTTCATATCCATATTCTTGTTCTGTTCCTATTCTTGTTCTTGTCCATGTCCATATTCCTATTCCTTTTATATCCATATTCCTGTTCCTATTCCTTTTCATGCTTGATTCTGGAATGTCTTCTCTACACCACTTTGTTGTATGTCCATAATTATTGCACTTATAACACTTAATGTTATTATTCCTTGGAGGTGCAAATATCTTAGGATTTCTCCTAGTGAAGCCATATCCTTTTCTGTCATGAACCCTGCAATTCATTGCCTTGTGACCAAACTGATTACATGAGTAGCAATACCCATGGAAAAGTTATTTGTTCCCATATTCTTGTCTTTCATGTGTCCTGCACTATGAAGCCATGTGCCCAAACCTGTGACATGAAAAACATCTTCCATTGAAGTTTCCTTGTCTTGACCTCATTGGTCTCTTAGTCTCTCTTAACCTATTCTGATTGTTGTTCCATCTGTTTCTTCTTTGTGCATTGTTCCTTTCCTTGTTGAACTTTCTATTGTCCAACTCATCCTCAAAAGTCTCACTTTCTCTTACACTATCTTCTTCTAAAGTTTCTTCTTCTTTAAGTTTCTTCTTCTTCAAAACTTGAGGTTGACTCTTTTTCCTATTTCTTTTGATCTTGTTCAAAACCAAGACCTATTTTGTTTGTTGACCTTCTTTGTACCTTGATAATCTTATCCAAAATATTTGAACTCTTTTTGAACTTGTGTAGCTTACTCTTGGATTTTTCTAAATCTTCCCTTAGTAGAGCTACTTCTTGTTCTAACCTTTCACATTCTAAGACCTTTGCTTCTAACTTATCCTTGAACTTCTTTGTCTTAGCCATTGACTTGTTTAGATCCTCTATAATCTTTCTTCTCTCTTCATCACATTCTTGAAACTGAAATTCCAGTTTAGAGTTTTGCTTTCTTACCTTCTTTACTGTGTCAAGAGCATAAATAAGTTCTGCCTTAAGATCATATCCTTCTTTATCTGATTCTTCCTCTATTTTTTTGCCTTTGTCTACATCTTCATTTTCTTTTGACTTGTCTTCTATAGGATCACCTTCTTCTTCTTCTAGTGCCATTAGAATATTCTCTTCTGGTCCTTCAAGTGTATCTTCATATTCATCATCACTAAAACTAAAACCATTCCTTGTACAACTATCTTCAAGATGACCAAAATTACCACATCTAAAACACTTGAGAATTATTGGTGACCTTTTCTTGACTTCTTTTTCTTCAATCATAAATAGGACTTCATATTTATCATTATCTGAGAAACTAGTATCACTATCACTTGAGTACTTACTTGCCTTATCTGCATAGTAGCTCCTCTTTTGCCTTTGAAAGAACTTCTTTCCTTGTCTACTTTGTCCATCCTTGCTTTTCTTTTGGTGCCTATATCTTTCTGATTCCCTATTCCTGTGATCCTATTTTTCTTCATCATTGTTATTTTTAGCTTCTTGACAATCAGTTGCATAGTGACCATACTTTCCACAATTGAAACATTTAATATATTTTGTATCTTTAAATCTTCTTGAATCCTTATTCCTTCTACCATAATTAGCTTCTTCATCACTGGATGACTCATTGCTTGATTCTGACTTCTTACCCTTTGTCTTCTTGATTGCTTTGAAAGCTGCTTCCTTCTGGGGATTAGGTTCTTTTGTTCTTAACTCAAAAGTTGTAAGAATACCAAGCAACATATCTCTTGTCAAAGAATCACCATCCTTTGATTCTTCTATAGCAGAAATATTTTCACTAAATATTTTTGGAAGAGATCTTAAGACCTTATCACAAACATCTGATTCTTCAACCTTAAGTCCAAGTCCTTGCATAGCATTAACAACCTCATCAACTCGAAGTAGATAAGTACTAATGTTTTCCTCATCCTTCATTCTTAACTCTTCAAATTGTCCTTTGAGATTTCGTATCTTTGCTTTCTTGACACCTTTATCTCCTTCATATATACTTTGCAACTTATCCCAAATTCCTTTTGCATCTTGATAATGCATAACTTTTATGGACTCTGTTCTATGCAAACCTCTCAAAATTGCATTCATTGCTTTTGAATTGTAATGTTGTAGAAGCTTACCTTCCTTATCTGTAGGTGGATCAACTGGTGGTATGTATCCATTTTCCACTACTTCCCAAATTTCATTGCCAAGTGCCATCAAGTGAATATTCATTCTCATACTCCAATATATATAATCACTTCCATCAAATATTGGTATTGAATTATCTGAGGATACATTCTTAGAATCCATTGTGTTCTTGAAAGATTTTCCTTCAAGTTGTTAAACTCTTTCGAAGGAACCCGCTCTGATACCAATTGAAGAACACAAGCTTATATTGAGAGGGGGGGTGAACAGTATAAGACCACTTTTTACTTTTCTTTCCAATCAATATTATGTAGTATAAATATAGCAATATCAATAATAGTAATCAAAGCAATGCATAAATCACCACACACAATAGAGACACCAATTTTATGTGGTTCACCCAATGTGGGCTACTCCATGGAGAAAATATTTCACTAAAATTTTCTCAATCAATCTCTTGGGAATCCTTTCCCTATTACAATGTTTATGGACCTCTATCCAAAGGAGACACCAATCCCCTAATCAAGTTAATGGATCTCTATCCATAAGAGACACCAATCTCCTAACTCTACTCTAGCTGGTGATCCTCTAGAAGACCTCTTCCTCCACTACCCTTAGCAAATGGAACTCTATCCATAGAAGACACCTATCCTCCCTACTCTAGCTGGAGACCTCTATCCTCAACTCTATCACCTCCAAAGATCTATCTCAAATCTATACTAAACATAGTCCTTCGATCTAGCACAAATCTATCCTCAATATTTGTCTCTGGTCTAGCACAAACCTATCCTCAAATCTGCACCAAAATCTATCCTCGAATCTATACTAAACATAGTCCTTTGGTCTAGCACAAATCTATCCTCAATATCTATCCTCAAGCCTTAACTCAAAGCTTGACTCAATCTCAAATCAACTCTATTGGATCTACCCCAAACCTTAACTCAAGGTTTGAACAAATCAATCAATCAACTCTGCTCATAAGTCTTCTCAAAGACTTATCTCAAATCTACCTTGTAAGCTTCCACAAAATCTCACACTAATCTATCCACAAGTTCTCTCTAGAACTTGTCCAAATCTTCTCTACAAGTCCTCACTAGAACTTGTCCAAATCTTCTCAATAAGTCCTCACTAGGACTTATCCAAATCTACTCTCAATATGTATTGTAAGCTTCCACAAAAGCTCACACAAATCTATCCACAAGTCTTCTCAAAGACTTACCTCAAATCTTCTCAACAAGTCCACACTAGAACTTGTCCAATCTCATAGAAACATAAAGAGAATTGTTAGAGACTCAATATGTTCTACATTTTCAATACTCAATTACTTTCAATCACTCTTTTAGAAACATATAGAGAATTTTTAGAGACTCAATATGCTTCACATTCACCTCAATACTCAATCACTTTCAATCACTCTCTTAGAAACATATAGAGAATTGTTAGAGACTCAATATGCTTCACACTCACAAGACTCTCAATCACTTTCTCAACTCAATTCAGAATATAGAATAATTTGTTTTATAGAACTTGAGCTATCACTTCACACATCCACTTGACTAGGCTCAACCAACTCTACTCAATCAATCACTCAATGAAATAATCCTTACTCACAAACCCTAGTCCAAGCATATGAACACTCACTCAAAATATTTCCAACAATGCTTATCTACCAACCTCACATAACAATGATACTCATGATCTTTGCAAACCCTAGTTCAAGTTCTTCACTCAATCAATGGCTTCAACAACAATGCTTATCAAACAAGGTTTTATCAACAACTCTTTATTCTAGAAAACCTTGAAGCATTAAAACACACTCAACAATGCTTATAAAACAATCTTCACATATAGCTCAACAACTCAACAAGGAAACCTAATTAAGTCCTTTTCACTCCAAAGTTGTTTTTCAGAAAACCAACCAATCAACTCAACCAAGGAAGAATATGCCCATACCTTTTTCTTTGATGTAGGATGACCTTCAAAACCTAGATCAAATATCACAACTTTCTTTGCCAAGTACAAAGGGTTAGATGACAAGAATTATCACCCTAACACTTTTCACAAAATACAATGATAACTCAAATCCCAAATACACCTTATTGCTCCATCTCAATAATAAATTCCAACATCATAATTTTCATCAAAAACTCTTTAATAAAATATAACTCAATTTCTACTTATAACTCCTTTCTCAAATTGCACTTATCAAATAAAATACTTTATAAAATAATGCAATTTATTCTTCTAAGATAAAAATTAATTACCTTAGTTTTACTTTATCAAAAACAACCTTTTATCATGCCCAAAAATCACTTTAGCTTATAAGTAAATAATCCACTTTTAATCATCACCTTATCCCTCCTAATATTCTCACACAACCTTAGGGCAAACAAAAATTAAACCAAAAATTGTACCTTTGCCCTTAGTGGGTTTTGAACCCACGATGCTGCCTCCCAAGCGCTCTAGCCATGGCCTTGGCTACCATGTGAGCTAGCGCTCACGTGTGAGCTAGAGTGCCTCTTTCCAAAGGATACACCAATCCCCTAATCAATTTTATGGATCTCTATCCATAGGAGACACCAATATCCTATATTTGCTCTGGTTGGTGATCCTCTAGAATACCTTTTCCTCCACTACCCTTATCAAATAGAACTCTATCCATAGAATACACTTGTCCTACCTACTCTAGTTGGAGACCTCTATCCTCAACTCTTTCAACTCCAAATATCTATCTAAAATTTATACTAAACATAGTCCTTCGGTCTAGCACAAATCTATCCTCAATATTTGTCTCTAGTCTAGCACAAACCTATCCTCAAATATGCACCAAAATGTATCCTCAAATCTCCACTAAACAAAGTACTTCAGTCTAGCAAAAATCTATCCTCAATATCTATCCTCAAGCCTTAACTCAAATCTTGACTCACTATCAAATCAACTCTACTGGATCTGCCCCAAAACTTAACTCAAGTTTTGAACAAATAAATAAATAAACTCTTCTCACAAGTCTTCTCAAATACTTATCTCAAAACTACCTTGTAATATTCCAAAAAATCTCACACTAATCTATCCAAAAGTCCTCTCTAAAACTTGTCCAAATTTTCTCTACAAGTCCTCACTAGAACTTGTCCAAATCTTATCAATGAGTCCTCACTAGGACTTATCCAAATATACTCTCAATATGTATTTTAATATTCCACAAACGCTCACACAAATATATCCATAAGTATTCTCAAAGACTTACCTCAAATCTTCTCAACAATTCCACACTAGAACTTGTCCAATCTCATAGAAACATAAAGAGAATTGTTAGAGACTCAATATGTTCTACACTCATCACAATGCTCAATAACTTTCAATAACTCTCTTAGAAACATATAGAGAATTTTTAGAGACTCAATATGCTTCACATTCACTTCAATACTCAATCAATTTCAATTACTCTCTTAGAAAAATATAGAGAATTATTAGAGACTCAATATGCTTCACACTCACAAGACTCTCAATCACTTTCTCAACTCAATTCAGAATATAGAATATTTTTTTTTATAGAACTTGAGCTATCACTTCACACATCCACCTGACTAGGCTTAACCAACTCCATTTAATAAATCACTCATTAAAATAATCCTTACTCAAAACCCTAGTCCAAGAATATGAATTGTCACTCAAAATATTTCCAAAAATGCTTATCAACCAATCTCACATAACAATGATACTCATTATCTTTGCAAATTCTTTTTCAAGTTCTTCACTCAATCAATGGTTTCAACAACAATGCTTATCAAACAAAGTTTTATCAACAACTCTTTTTTCCAAAAAACCTTGAAGAATTAATTCAAAACACACTCAACAATACTTATAAAACAATCTTCACATATAGCTCAACAACTCAATAAGGAAACCTAATTAAGTCCTTTTCACTCCAAAGTTGTTTTTCAGAAAACCAACCAATCAACTCAACCAAGGAAGAATATACCCATACATTTTTATTTGATGTAGAATGACCTTCAAAACCTATATCAAATATCACAACTTTATTTTCCAAGTATAAAGTGTTAAATGAAAATAATTATCACCCTAAAACTTTTCAAAAAACACAAGGATAACTCAAATACCAAATGCACCTTATTGCTCCAAATAAATAATAAATTTCAACATCATAATTTTCATAAAAAACTCTTTAATAACATATAACACAATTTCTACTTATAACTCCTTTCTCAGATTGCACTTATCAAATAAAATACTTTATAAAATAATGCAATTTATTATTCTAAGATAAAAATTAATTACCATATTTTTACTTTATCAAAAAAACCTTTTATCATGCCCAAAAATGACTTTAGCTTATAAGTAAATAATCCACTTTTAATCATCACATTGTCCTTCATAATATTCTCACACAATCTCAGGGCAAACAAAAATTAAACCAAAAATTGTACCTTTGCTCTTAGTGGGTTTTGAACCCACGATGCTGCCTCCCAAGTGCTCCAGCCATAGAATTGGCTACCATGTGATCTAGGGCTCATGTGTGAGCTAGAGTGCCCAAGCACTCTATTCTCCTTTCTGCTACCACCAAAAATGAAAACCAAAAGGGCTTCAACACTTTGCTGTCATCGGGTTTCAAACCCGTAACCTTCCTTCCACAAGAGCCAAGCCAAATGCCACTCGAGCTAGCCATCGAATGGTGCTAGAAGTAATACACCACATTTTCTTAAACTCCATGAAATCCAAATTTTCACAGCGCACAAATTTCCTTAGCACATTTTCCAAATTTGAAAGCATATATCTTTTGCCTTAGCAAAGGCAATATTTATATTGCCTTGTTATTTCTTTCAACACGTCGGTGGAGGTAACTTCAACTTGCACGTTGGCATAATAGCTTTAGTGTTTTGCTATTTCGAATAAATAAATATTTATTTATAAAATTTAAATTTAATTTGAATTTAAATATTTATAAATTAAATATTTAACCTTCCTTTAGACTTTTTAATGTGGAATAAAAATCCTCCTTGGGTTTTTATGAAAACCTTTTATTTTGCCAATCCATGGTTTTTAATAAAACCTTTTATTTTGCCAATCCATGGTTTTTAATAAAACCTTTTACTTATGCTTCTTATAATATCAAAAATGAATATTATGAAGCTATTTTGCCATCAACCTTTGCATTGCTCCTTTTGACCTCTTGGCATCAATGGTGGTTCACTTCTTGGTATTAATGACAACCTCATGCCTTGACATCAATGAAAACTTTATGGACTCAAAATTTCCAAAAATTAAGACTTGATCAGAATCACTCTTGAGTAGAAGTGATCAACTTCTATG
The DNA here is from genome assembly GCA_028583015.1 of Wollemia nobilis. Lineage (NCBI taxonomy): Eukaryota > Viridiplantae > Streptophyta > Pinopsida > Araucariales > Araucariaceae > Wollemia > Wollemia nobilis. The sequence continues at coordinate 9,680,863 of JAQPPZ010002832.1, read as the reverse complement.
AAACCCTCATACCACTCAGATATGAGAATTCTCAAAGAGTTAGGTTTCATCCCTCATAAAATGGAAATCACCCTATATAGGCGAATGCCTTGAATATGGAAAACCATCATAGATGAAATAACCTCAACAATGGTTATTCATATATCTTAGATCCTACCCACATATTCTCGATGGGATTAATAAGATAACAAAATCACTAAATGTGATTAAAATTACATAATCCTTGGAATGCCATCTTAAGCATGATTATATTACCTTATACCTCTTAAGGCTTATTTGTCCACCCTTTTTATTTAGGCAACCCTTTTGTTATATAAATAAATCAATTAAGTTCATTATAAAAGGACATTATTTGTCCATCATGGGAGTACCCACTCCTCATGTACATTCAAGATATCCATTATCATTCACATGAGATATCCAATTGAGCAAGATTTACATTCCACTTTATGAATCCATACAACCATTGAATACATCAAGTGCTAGTTGTTAAAAGGTAAAGCTAGCTAACTACATCATTCATAATTACCCAATACATTACAAAAAATAATTGACATAATTGTATATCATTAATTCATCAACATATTAAAGTTAAGCATACATTCCTTGCATCATAGTACACATTGACATACTCTAAGAATTGAACACCTATTTCATCAAGAAATTAACCATCTTATACACTTAAGGCATTTTCATTTTGAATTGAAAGGAACATGCATAAGAATTAACATATCAAACCACAAATAGAGTGACACATTGTTTATCCTGGGAACCCTCATGGGAAATAAACCCAGCCTCCAAAATATGTACTTTCCTCATATTCATAAACTTAATATGTCAAATATTACAGATATAGAAGGACCACTATGGGTCCCTTTCATTTCATTATACATGGCAAGGAATACAATCGTTCCTCATCAAATTCATTATGTAATTAAGGAATTTTCCTAATTCCCCTCTCTAAGTTATCATTTTATCATTAAGGTATTTACCATACCAATAAGGAATCCATATGTCCCTTTAGACTCATTATGTAATTAAGGAGTTTATTTATTCTAAGCCATACTAAGAATTTTCATGTGTTTATGATAATCATCAAAATATTATTTTGGAGAAGTCATATCAATGTCAGAGATAACCATATAAGTTCCCTCAAGAATGAATTCCAAATTCATTCTACATAATTGACACAAATTCAATCCATGAATTAAAGTCTTGTACCTTTAATTCATTAATAATTTAAGCTAATAATTTAAATTATCTACCATTTCATAATTATATCATGTTGTAACAACCCATGCCATCCACCTTTCTCCTTAATATTACGTTAATAAAAGTAAACCCTTAAATTTTTAGCATGGGTAATATAAATCTCATTATAATAAAGTTATTTCATTTGATTATATACAAACCAATAGGGGTCTAATTCCTTATTGAATACAACATATTAATATATTCAATTTATTCTCAATTGATATCAAACTTGTTTCCTAAATTTGATCCAAGATTCATTTCATTACTTTCCAAATCCTATCATTCTCTTCCCAAATGTGAGCTAAAGATGCATCAAATATCCTACATAATTTTTATATTTCAATCCAAGGTTAGATCTTAATTCAATTAATTTCCATAACTGGGTCCCAATATGCACTCAGTTATTTCATTCTCTATTATAAAGTTTACAAGAATGCATTCATAAAATGTTATCAAATTTTTTCCAAAATTTGATCCAACATAATCTCTAATCGTCTTGCTAATTTGGTTATCAAAATTCAATCCAAATATTATTTCTTTTATCTCCAAATGATACCAAATTTACCTCCAATATTTGCTTTAATACTATTCAATTAATCTCTCAAAAGAGGGAAACCCCATAAATTCCCATAAATCTTCTAGCATCAAGGTCTATCTCTAAATAATTTACTTTTCTAATACTAATCAACACAAATGCCATTCCTTTTATTTTTTGGAACTTTTGGAAGAGTCCCATACCTCTTCCTGGATGGACACCAAGATCATCCATTCTTATAGTGAATTCCATTAATTAAAAATTTCATAATAAATCATACTATGTGTTTTACATACAAAATCTATAATTTCACTAAAAACATTACTTCCATTTACTTCTCACATTTAACATAAAAAAAATCACATATAAGATCTATAAATTCATTTAATATCATTTGATTTCTAAATTTAATAAGAAATACCAATAACATGTATTTTTAAAATAAAATCATTTAAATCTAAAACTAAAAAAATAATATTTACAAAACAAATGTTATAAAGGAAGAATTAATGAATCTAAATTCATACTTCATAAGTTCATTCAGTTAAATATAAGAAAATAAAATGATACCTAATCATTTTTCCAAATATTTCAACGGTGTTAAATCTATTGAGTTTTTCCACAAGTCTCATAGTGTTCAATTAGAATACTCATAAGGAAATATTTGGTTTTGACAACTAGCAATACCATTTCAAGATATTCAATTTTAAAATTGTCATATTCTAAAGCCATCCTTTTAATTTATCTAAGACCCAATATTTTCTTGCATTTGAACATCACTTTATCTATGGTTATATGCTTAATAAAAAATAATGTTTACAAATCTAATTGATTTCAATTTGATTTTCCAATAATTCCAAAAATAAAGAAAATTTATTTAATTTTAAAGCCATACAAATTTTAGTAAAACAAAACCAATTAACACTATAAGCCAACCATGGAGTTTGCTTAATTTATAAAACACATATTACAAAATATCATTAACTATTTGATTTTTAGATTAGAATACCTTTAATAAAAACATATTCCTATATTTATTTTGATATATACAAACACTATAGCTTCTTAGGTCAATACGAACAGATGAAGGTTCTGGATGGCATACCATATTATTCTATCTTAGACGGTATTTATATAACACAAAAAATTGGAGGAGAGGGATTAAAGTGGAATGAAATTACAACATAGTTGTAGTTTAAACTAAGAAGACCACCAGTAGTCCCAGTTAAATAGATGTAACAAAACATCCTACAATGCTATTAATTATATGACGATGTCAATGAATCCCAAATGTAGTGCTATGGGGTTTAAACTTATGATTCAACCAACGACTCCACATTATAGGCCAATCAGGTACTGCTAAAACTCCTTATTAAAGGTGCATAGAGCTTACACCTATCGAAAGTTACAACTATCCCAAGTTGTTTAACATTTATGCATCTACATACTATTATGGTGTAAATAAAGCATTCACATGATAGCATGAAACTAATTAAATGGCGTAAATGCATCAACATTCTAAAATAAAATATGAGTAGGAATGCTTCCACCTGGAGAGTTCCTGCAAAACCTTGAACTTCTTTACTTGTGAGACCTCCTCTAGACTTCTCCCGCATAACATAATAATCCTTTTTCTCAATCTTAATGGTAATTTATAGCTTTCTTTCTTACACAAGAAATATGTTTCTAAATATATATATATATATATATATATATATATATATATATATATATATATATATATATTATTTTTGCTTTCTTTCTTTCAGAAAAGATGCTTCTATATATATATTTTTATTATCTTCTTTTTCTTATCCCATGTGCAGGCTTCCTTTAATATATATTGTTTTAATGGAATGGGAATCCATAGAGATAAGAGAAGAATCTTATCCACCATTTCAACCTTCCCAAAGTAGCCATGCATGTGTAGGAAAGATTGATTATTTAAATCTACAAGGTAGTTTTTTTTTCATGTTTTGGTCCAATCAAAATTGAGCAAGTTCATAAAAAAACAAACTACCTAATTTCCTTCTAAAATAGGATCAACTAGATCAAATAAGCATGCTCAACAAAATAAATCCTTTATTTTTAAAAATTGCTCAATTTAAAGATTTCACAAAATCATTATAAATTGCATGATATTCTTTGCAATATTTTCTAGAATAATTTGTAAAATGCAAAACATTATTAATGTGCATTTTCAAAGTAAAATTCAATTAAACCAATCTCATGCAAATTAATCATCAAATAAAATATAAATCACATACAAATGGCATACAAGCACTCGATGCATGTGCTCAGTATCCCCCATCACCGTTTTTCCTTTGATTGGGTGGGACTTTTTAGAGTAATACTCAAGTAACACCGCCATCAGGGAGGTAACTAGTGATGATAGGAATATGAGCTTTACCTGTTGAGTTGTCATAGTCATCATTTCCCTTCTCATATCTTGGTGGTCAGTCTTCCACCTATGAGAATAAATGTTCCTACAATCAAGCAATGCAACATCATTTTATTTTGACAAATACACTACAAATATATTAAGCATTAAAACCAACTATCATTACACAAATAACATCTTAAAAATAGTCCTCCAAGGTGGGATGTGACATACTCCCCCCTTAGATTAAACACATTCCTCTGTGTTTTCCTGCATTATTTCATAACAATCAATAAAACATAGTTTTTGGCATAGTTTCCACTTTGCATAAGTGGTCCATAGTTCAACCTGTATTATTACATAGCATCATTAAATAAATAAGGAAAGTGTCTTTTCATATCTTCCACTTTTTCCCAAGTGGAATTATTTTTAGAATACTGGTCCCACTGGACCTTACACTGATCAATATTATGCTTCCTCATAGTCTTGGAGTGAAACTCTAGAATCTTAGTTGATTCCATTGTAATGACTAAGGGATTCACCATCATTCATGAGTAAAAGAGTGGCTTGCCCTTCCAAATTTGGACTTTCGGTGGCAACGTGGATTTTGTGATTCATCACAATTTTACTTGTTCCTGCATGTTGTGGGCATTTTTTTGCATAATGTTGTCCTTTACATGTAAAGCATCCCCCCAGAGGACCTACATGTTTCTTTCCCTTTTCCTGCACAATGGAAGATGATTCTTGTAACTTATTAGTCTCGGTTTTCTGGAGTCCCTTCCTGAAGCAAACTTGCTTCTTTTTTCGATTTTGTTCTTGCTCCCACTTCATAAAATCGACACTCTTTCTCTTCCTTAAAATTTATCGTTCGGGTTCTAACAAAATGGCATAATTGAAAATAGGCCTCTTTTCTTGTAAATTGGACTCGACTTGCAATGTCCCAGATTTGCACTTTTGAGCTTCCAAGTTATCTAGCAGTTGGCCCTATTGGACCAGTTGTTCCTTAAGGTCATTTACTTGTTCTTTCAACTCAAAATTCATCGCAAAAAGGTCCTCCACCATTCTGCTTAATATTTTCAACTTTCCTCTAGGACTTTCAGTTTGCTTCATCTTGCGAGATAATGTGTCCTCTCCGCTTCCTACTTTAAGGGCCATTTTCTGATATATAAAGAATAGTGTTAGATTACAATATTTCCTCAAGTTGTAATTCTAACTTCTATCTCATATCATTAATGTTTAAATTGATAAAAGTCACCTTTGTTCATGACTACTATTGCTAGTCTATTAAGGCTATAACGAACTAGCTTACTCATGGAATAGTCACTTCTTATATAAAAACACACGTTTACGACCTTCCAGAGTTTAGTCTACTGACACACAAAACATGTTGCTTTATGACATATTTCAATGCTTAAATAGCGCAAAGCACATCTACTAAATTACGACAAAGCAAGATGATATCTTCAACCATGGTAAAGGTTCAGGTTGCGACTATCTTTGGGTGAACCATTGCTAAAAAAATAGCAATCCACAAAAATTCATCATGGTTGAGATGTTCGACTTCTTGGCCAAAGGTCAAATTGTAATGAGAATTAATTAAAGAAAACATTCTTTTATCTTGTCTTGTGTACTACAATATGCCAAATTTAGATATAACCAAAATTTAATCCAAGAACATCTATAGTTCGATGATGGGTAGTTCTATGACTATGCTCTTTGGACTATATCAAAGATCTTTATCTTCTTTTAGGCTATCTCTAGGGACTAAATTTCAACTCACTTAATTCTTATTCACACAATGTTCCACTTCGAGCCATTTGGCCTAGGCAATTAACAAGTTATCCATAATAATTTGATAACCTTAATTCAAGGGGTCCTTTAGTGGATTTGAACCAACTTATGATCCCTCTTGTTCATACACACTTGAAAATAAGGAGTAAGTAAGTCAAGAAACATAGATGTCGAGTAGTTTCCCAAAAGAGTCTAAGGTACACCGCTTAAAACCCATGGAAGGGGGGTTCGCTTAGCTCTTCCACTTTTGAATGATTGTGGATCTATTCATGGGAGAAAGGAACTCAGACATCGACAATATCAAGTACTGACTTGTCCTTACCAAGCATGCATTGTTTAGAGTTGTGGGATTTTATGTTTTGAGTTTCTCTCATGCTATTGTTTCATGCCCAAATATTTTTCTAACCTAGATCTAACTAGAATCTATTAGTTAGCCTAGGCTCTGATACCAACTGTAACAACCCCAATTGTTACCACAATATATATATATATATACATATTCATATTTCATGAGGCAAGGGTCATAATCATGAACTAAGATAGAATCATTCCTTTTGGATTGTAAGTTATCAAGGCAAATAGCATCAAGAGATATTAAGACTTGATCAGAGTCACTCTTGAGTAGAAGTGATCAACTTCTACGAAACCCTCATACCACTCAGATATGAGAATGCTGGCCAAGTGTTAGATTTCATCCCTCTTAAAAGAGAAATCACCCTTAACCATATTGTCCACCAAGACCAGTATATAGGTGAATGCCTTGAATATGGAAACCCATCATAATGAAATAACCTCAACAATGGTTATTCCTAGATCTTAGATCCAACCCACATCTTCTCGATGGGGTTACTAAGATAACAAAATCACTATACATGATCAACTCATAGAATCCTTGGAATGTCATCTTAAGCATGATTATATAACCTTATACCTCTTAAGGCTTATTTGTCCACCCTTTTATTTAGGCATCCCTTTTGTTATATACATGAATCAATTAAGTTCATTACAAAAGGACATTATTTAACCATCATGGGAGTACCTACTCCTCATGTACATTCATTATATCCATTATCATTCACATGAGATATCCAATTGAGCAAGATTTACATTCCACTTTATACATCCATACAACCATTGAATACATCAAGTGCTAGTTGTTGAAAGGTAAAGCTAGCTAACTACATCATTCATAATTACCCAATACATTCCAGAAAATAATTGACATAATCGTATATCATTAATTCATCAACATATTAAAGTTAAGCATACATTCCTTGCATCATAGTACACATTGACATAATCTAAGAATTGCATAATTGTTTCATCAAGCATTTAACCATCTCATCCACTTAAATCATTTTCATTTTGAAGTAAAAGCAACATGCACAAGAATTAACACATCAAACCACAAATAGAGTGACACATTGTTTATCCTGGGAACCCTCATGGGGAATAAACCCAACCTCCAAAATATGTACTTTCCTCATATTCATAAACTTAAGATGTCAAATATTACAGATATAGAAGGGCCACTATGGGTCCCTTTCAATTCATTATACATGGCAAGGAATACAACCGTTCCTTATCAAATTCATGATGCAATTAAGGAATTTTCCTAATTCCCTTCTCTAAGTCATCATTGTATCATTAAGGTATTTCCCATACCAATAAGGAATCCATTTGTCCCTTTAAACTCATGATGCAATTAAGGAATCTATTGATTCTAAGCCATCCTAAGAATTTTCATATGTTTATGATAATCATCAGAATCTTATTTTGGAGAAGTCGTATCGATGTTAGAGAGAACCATATAAGTTCCCTCAAGAATGAATTCCAAATTCATTCTACATAATTGACACAAAGTCAATCCATGAATTAAAGTCCCATACCTTTAATTCATTAATAAACCATTCTTCCTAAATTAATAATTTAAGCTAATAATTTAAATTATCTATCATTTCATAATTATATCCTGTTGTAACAACCCATGTCAGCCACCTTTCTCCTTAATATTAGGTTAATAAAAGTAAACCCTTAGAGGTTTAGCATGGGTAATATAAAGCTCATTATACTAAAGCTATTTCCTTTGATTATATACAAACCAATAGGGGTCTAATTCCCCATTGAATACAACATATTAATCTATTCAATTGATTCTCAATTGCTATCAAACTTGCTTCCTAAATTTGATCCAAGATTCATTTCATTACTTTCCAAATCCTATCAATTCTCTTCCCAAATGTGAGCTAAAGATGCATCAAATATCCTACACAATTTTTATATTTCAATCCAAGGTTAGCTCTCAAATAAATTCATTTCCATAACTGGATCCCAATATGCATTCAATTATTTCATCCTCTATTATAAAGTTTACAAGAATGCATTTGTAAACTGTTATCAAAATTTTTCCAAAATTTGATCCAACATAATCTCTAATTATCTTGCTAATTTGGTTATCAAAATTCAATCCAAATATTATTTCTCTTATCTCCAAATGATACCAAATTTACCTCCAATATTTGCTTTAATACTATTCAATTAATCTCTCAAAAGAGGGAAACCCCATAAATTCCCATAAATCATCTAGCATCAAGGTCTATCTCTAAATAATTTACTTTTCTAATCCCAATCAACATGAATGCCATTCCTTTGATTTTCAGGGATGTTTGGAAGAGTCCCATACCTCTTCCTGGATGGACACCAAGATCATCCATTCTTCTAGTGGATTCCATTCATTAAAAATTTCATAATAAATCATAGTATGTATTTTACATACAAAATCTATAATTTCACTAAAATCATTACTTCCATTTACTTCTCACATTTAACATAGAAAATCACATATAAGATCTATAACTTCATTTAATATCATTTGATTTCTAAATTTAATAAGAAAGCCCAATAACATTTGATTTTTATATAAAATCATTTAACTCTAAAATTGAAAAACTAATATTTACAAAACAAATGTTATAAAGGGAGAATTAATGAATCTAAATTCATACTTCATAAGTTCATTCAGTTAAATATAAGAAAATAGAATGATACCTAATCATTTTCCCAAATATTTCAATGATGTACAATCTATAGAGTTTTTCCACAAGTCTCATAGTGTTCAATTAGAATACTCATAAGGAAATATTTGGTTTTGATAGCTAGCAATACCATTTCAAGATATTCAATTTTAAAATTGTCATATTCTAAAGCCATCCTTTTAATTTATCTGAGACCCTATATTTTCTTGCATTTGAACATCACTTTATCTATGGTTATATGCTTAATCAAAACCAATATTTACAAATCTAATTGATTTCAATTTGATTTTCCAATCATTCCAAAAATAAAGGAAATTGCTTTAATTTTAAAGCCATTCAAATTTAATTTAAATTAAAATAAAACAATTAACACTATAAGCCAACCATGGAGTTTGCTTAATTTATAAATCATATATTACAAAAGATCATTAACTATTTGATTTTCAGATCAGAATACCTTTAATAAAAACATATTCCTATCTTTCTTTTGATATATGCAAACACTATAGCTTCTTAGGTTAATACGAATAGACGAAGGTTCTAGATGGCATAGCATCTTATTCTATTCTGGATGACATTTATATGACACAGAAAGTGGGAGGAGAGGGATTAAAGTGGAACGAAATTCCAACATAGGTGCAGTTTGAACTGAGAATGACCACCAGTAGTCCCAGTTAAATAGATGTAACAAAACATCCTACAGTGCTATTAATTATACGATGGCATCAACGAATCCCAAATGCAATGCTATAGGGTTCAAACTTATATTTCAACTAGTGACTCCATATTATAGGCCAATAAGGTACTGCTAAAAATCCTTATTAAAGGTGCATAGAGCTTACACCTACCAAAAGTTACAACTATCCCAAATTGTTTAACATTTATGCATCTACATACTATTATGATGTAAACAAAGCATTTGCATGATAGCATGAAACTAATTAAATGGTGTAAATGCATCAACATTCTAAAATAAAATATGAGTAGGAATTCTTCCACCTGGAGATTTCCTGCAAAACCTTGAACTTATTTACTTGTGAGACCTCTAGACTTCTCCCGCATAACATAATAATTCTTTTTCTCAATATTAATGGTAATTTATAGCTTTATTTCTTCTTATACAAGGAAGATGTTTCTAAATACATACATACATACATACATACATACATACATATATATATATATATGTATGTATGTATGTATGTATGTATGTATGTATGTATGTATGTATTATTTATTATTATTTTGCTTTGCTTCTTTCAAAAAAGATGCTTCTAAATATATATATTTTAATCTTCTTTTTATTATCCCATGTGGAGGCTTCCTTTAATATATATAAATATAGATATATATAATGGAATGGGAATCCCTAGAGATAAGAGAAGAATGTTATCCACCATTCTAACCTTCCCAAAGTAGCCATGCATGTGTAAGAAAGATTAATTATTTAAATCTACAAGGTAGTTTTATTTTCATGTTTTGGTCCAATGAAAATTGAGCAAGTTCATAAAAAACAAACTGCCTAATTCCCTTCTAAAATAGGATCAACTAGATTAAATAAGCATTATCAACAAAACAAATCATTTTTTTTTAAATTGCTCAAATTAAATATTTCACAAAATTATTATAAATTGCATGATATTCTTTGAAATATTTTCCAAAATAATTTGTAAAATGCAAAACATTATTAATGTGCATTTTCAAAGTAAATTTCAATTAAACCAATCTCATGCAAATTAATCATGAAATCAAATATAAATCACACACAAATGGAATACAAGCATCTTGATGCATGTGCCCAGTATCCCACATCACCATTTTTTCCTTTGATTGGGTAGGACTTTTTAGAGTAATACTCAAGTAACACCACCATCAAGGAGGTAACTAGTGATGATAGGAATATGAGCTTTACCTGTTGATTTGTCATAGTAATCATTTCCCTTATCATATCTTGGTGGTCAGTCTTCCACCTACGAGAATAAATTTTCCTACAATTAAGCAATGCAACATCATTTTATTTTGAAAAATACATTGTAAATATATTAAGCATTAAAAGCAGCTATCATTACATAAATAACATCTTAAAAATAGTCCTCTAGGGTGGGATGTGACAAAGAGGTATTATATTTTTCCTTTATTAAAATTGATATATAGCGGGCTATAAGGTATGGTTTAAAATTTAATTTTGCAAATAATAAAAGGGAGCTATAAGGTATGGTTTGTGATTTAAATTTTGTAAATAATAAAATGGAGCTATAAGGTATAGTTTTGAAATTTAATTTTGCAAATGACAAATGAGAATTAATATTTGCAAATGATAAATGTGATTTAATTTTTTCAAAAGGAGAAATAAGGGTTCTTGTTGTTAATAAAGCTTTATATTGTGAGTTTCAAAAGGGAGACATAAGGAGTTATTTTTAAGCCTTATTGTGTATGTTTTGATAAGGGTTTTTTGATATTTGATCAAAAGGGAAAAAGAAAATTACTAACCAGATTTTGTCAAAATAGGTTTGGAAAGCTCATCATCATCACTGAGGTAAATTTGGAGGTATGGTGATTTAAATCCTTTCTCAAAGTGATTTTTTTTGAGAAAAATAATTTTGTTGTCATATGGTTGGAGGTATAAGAAATTATTGTTTATGCATTGGTTCTACTTGAAATTGGGAATAAATGTGTAAAGGTTATAGATTATATTTGTGAGAAAACTTGTGCATTGGTTTTGTTTGAAATTGGGAATAAATGTGCAAAGGTTATAGATCATATTTATGAGAAAACTTGTGCATTGGTTATGCTTGAAATTGGGAGTAAATGTGCAAGGGTTATAGATCATATTTGAGAGCAAATTTGTGCATTGTTCATAATTGATTTTGGGAGTAGATGAGAAGGATAGACTTAATGCATTATGATTGGTTTTGAAGTGAAGGTGAAAATCAGTAATTACAAGGTCAATTATCTAGTGCTAGACTAAAGCTACCATTTGATGTAATAAATGTGAGACATGTGAAAGCGATAAACTTAATGAATGTGAAGAACATATAGGATATTTTTTAATGCATATCATATTCTATATGTTCATGAAGATAAAATAATTATAGGTAGAATATGTCTAAAATTTCTTTAGTTGAGGAAAGCACACTGAAGAATAAATGAGTGCTATTTGTATGCAAGTTTTGGGAATAAATGATCAGTGTTTATAAGCAAGTTTTGGATCAGATTGATTGAATATATGAGCAGTTTATGATTGTTGAAAATATTTGAGAAGATTTTGAATAAAGTTTTTGAGCAAATTTGAGTAGATGTTGTAAGAAAATTTATGAGCAAATTTGAGGTGTTGTGTGCAGATTTGAGTAGGTTGTGTGAGCAGATTTGAGCAAGTGTTGTGAATATATTTGAGAGCATATTTGAGTAGATTGTGTGAGTATATTTTAGCAGGTTTTTATGAGAATATTTTGGTCCATATTTGAGTAGGTTTTGTGAGTATATTTGATGAGGCGTTGTGAGTATATTTGAGAGTAAATTTGAGCAGGTTGTGTGAGAAAATTTGAGCAAGTGTTATGAGTAAATTTGAGCAGGTTGTGTGAGTATATTTGAGCAAGTGTTGTGAGTATATTTGAGAGTAGATTTGAGCAGGATGTGTGAATATATTTGAGAAAGTTTTGGATCAGATGTAAGTAGTATTTATGAGTAGGTAATGGAGCTAATTTGAGTAGAATTAATTGAGAAGGATTTGTGAGCATATTTTAGAGAAGACTAGAGTAGAGGGGATTGGTGTCTCTTATGGAGTGGTGTCCAAAAAACTAGAACATAATGGAGTGGTATACACAAAACTAGATTAGAGGGGATTTGTGTCTCCTCTGGATTGGTTTCCATGAACCAGTAGAGGGGATTGGTGTCTCCTATGGATTGGTATCTATGAATTTGAGAGGGGATAGGTGTCTCCTATGGATTTGCATCCATGAATCAGTAGAGGGGATTGATGTCTCCTATGGATTGGTGTCCATAAAGTTGAGAGGGGATTGGTATCTCTTGTATATTTGTGTCCATAAACTTGAGAGGGGATTGATTTCTCTTGTGGATTGGTGTCCATGAATCAGTAGAGGGGATTGGTGTCTCCTGTGGATTGGTGTCTCCTATGGATTGGCATCCACAAACTTGAGAAGTGATTGGTGTCTCCTATGAATTGGTGTCTACAAATATTGTAATAGGGTATTGGTGTCTCCTATGGCTTGGTGCCCATGAAATTTTTTAAGAAATTTATAAGAAATATTTCTCTATGGATGTATCCCACATTGGATGAACCACATTAAATATGTGTTTCTTATGTGTGTGGTGATTTGTGCATTGTTTCATTACCACATTGATATTATTGTTGTTATCATTTGGATTGAAAAGTAAAAAAAAATATCTTATATTGTTCAATCCCCCTCTAAATATAATATTGTGTTATTCAATTGATATCAGAGTGGGTTCCTTCGTGAAAGCCTAAAACTTGAAGGAAGATCTTACAAGAACACAAATGGCACATCAGGAAGGTTTTTCATCAAATAGAGCTCCATTGTTTGATGGGACTAACTATACATTTTGGAGCATAAGGATGAATACTTATTCGATGGCACATGGATATGATATATGGTAATCCATTGTGAATGGGTTCACTCCACCTACAACTCCTCCCATAGATTAAAATGGTAAGAAACCATATGAAAATAATGCTAAGGCAATGAATGCAATCTTAAGTGGATTATGTGAATCATATTTTGTGAAGGTCATGCAATGCACTTCAGCAAAAGAAATATGGGATAAATTATAGAGAACATATGAAGAAGATGACAAGGTGAAGATGGAAAAACTTCAAACCCACAAGAGAAAGTTTGAAGACTTGAAAATAAAAGATGAGGAAGATATTTCTAGGTATCTACTCTATGTTAATGAGGTTGTCAACACAATTCATGGACTCAGAGAAAGTATTAAAGACTCTAAGATTATTCAAAAAATCTTGAGGTCACTTCCCATGAGATTCAATGCAAAGGTTTCAATAATTTAAGAAATGAAGGATCTCAAAACTTTGAGCATGAATGAGCTACATGGGATTCTCATAGCCTATTATATAAGGATGGAAAAAGATCAAACATACAAAAGAGAGGTAGCATTCAAAGCTTCAAATAAGGCAAAGAATAAAGAACCAAAATCAAGTGAAGAATCAAGTAGTGGATAAGAAGATAATTTTGTAAGAAGGAATAAGAAGGGTCCAAGAAAACACAAAGGTATACATTCTATGAAATGTTTCAATTGTGGTAACCTTGTTCATTATGCATCTAATTGTCCACAAGCTATAAATAGTAGTAGTGAACAAGAAAATTAATATGAGAAAAAGAAATAAAGAATATTTTATCATGAAAATAAAAATAGGCATGGTCAAAATGGGCATGAAAATAAGATATTTCAAAAACAAAAGAAAATTTTTTATGTTAAGGAAGCAAGCAATTCCTCTAGCAGTAATGATGAAAGTTTCTTCGATCGTGAAAATGAAGAGATACTATTTTTTGCCATAGAAGAGAATGAATATACTCCTATCATTGAAGACCAAGAAGAAGAGTAAGATTCAAAAGATGAAGAGGAAGACACAGTTGACATAGAATAGGACCTCATAGTTTCTCTTGAAGAGTTGAAGAGGGTTAGAAAGAAGAACTCAAAATTGGAGGCTCAAGTACAAGAGTATGAGAAAACAAAGGTAAAGCTTCTACAAGATATCACTAAATTAAAAGTTAAATTTGAAGAGGCAAGGAGAATTGAAGAAGGTATGGCTGAACAATTAAAGCAAAAGAAATAGAGTGTGAAAGACTAGAACATGAAGGGACTTGAAAATTTTAATGATAAGATATATTCATTTAGGAAAATCTCAAAAACTTTGGATGGTATTATCAAAGCACAAATATATCCATTTATCAAGACTAGACTTGGTTTTAAATAAGGTCAATAGAAAGAGTCAAGCTCAAAAGAGATAGAAGCATCGAAGAAAGTAATTGAAGAAGAAGAATTCAAAACCTATGCTGATATATTGAAAAGTGGAAGCATCAATAAGGAAGAAAACAATGCACCATAAAGGAACAGAGAACATCATAGGAAAATAAGAACCATGTGACCATATCCTCCAAGGCAAGATGAATATTTCTTCCAGGATTATTGTTTCTCATGTAATAATTTTTGTCACAAAGTTGTACATTGCAGGGTTCATGATAAGAATGATTTTGGCTTCACCAAGAGGAACTTTAATTCATTTGAACCTTTCAAGGACTACAACATCATGCATTACAATTGCAATAATTTTGGGTATACAACTAGATGGTGTAGAACAGTTTTCCCAAACTTCCAAAGATAGACAGTAAAAAGGATGCTCAAAACATTCAAAGAGGTATGATATCCAAATATTGGAGAAATAAAATGAAACAAGAAGAGGAGCATACTAATTTGGGAGTTTCACTCCCATCCCATAATTGATCACTTCAAAGAGAAAAGGTGGTGAGGGGTTGTATTTAGTGTCTTATATTTTAACCCCAAGGAGCCCTTTGCCATTGATGTCAAAGGGGGGGAGGGGGAGTTTTTAGTAAGGGGGAATAGATGGTCAAGGGGAGAAAATTGTGAATCCAATTGTAGTAAAAGAAAATTTATTTTGGGTTACCATCAATGACAAAGGGGGATATTGTTGGAAATATTGAGTTGTCATTAATATTGAGTTGTCATTGATGTCAAAGGCAGAAATATCTTCAAAGGTGTCAAAGGTAAAAATATCTCCAAGGATAAATGTCAATGTCAAAGGTAGATATCTTCAAGGATGTTTAATATTTAAATAATATTTAAATATTAAATATGGAGGTTCATATTTAAATAAGAGGATTTAAATATAGTTTAAAAGTTTAAATATTTAAAGGTTAAATATTTAAAACCTTGGGTGACCTCCTTGAAACCTTGGGTGACCTCCTTGCAAAATATTTAAAAATTAAAAAAATTCAAATTCAAATGTTTAGGTGCCAAAGGATAAAGTGCATAACGGTGGAGCCGACCTCATTGAAAAACAGAGGATAAAGCATATAAATCTATGCTTTAATTAATTTAAAAATCGCTAAGGTTAGCGAAAGAAAAATCAATCAAGCAGAATAGAGGCGAACATGCAGCAACAAAGGAGGAGAGTGGAGAAGTTTCGATAGCAACAAAAAATGAAGGATAAATTTGATATAGTGTAACTCATGTTTCAATTGTCGGGGTAGCCTAGCTAGTTACAAATCTCACAGGGAGCACTTCCTGGTAGGATTTTGAGGGGTTGAAACCCTTTGATATCATTTTTTGCTGAAGACAAAGTGGTAGAAGAAATAAATTTATTTTTGTGCATTAATGTTTCAAGCGTTGCAATAGTGCAGTAGGTTAAAGGGCCCGTAATAGGGTGCTACACTTCGTAAGGTGGGGAGATCAAATCCATTAGGTAGTAGTGAGATGTATTTAATTTTTTCTTTATTAAAATTGATGTTGTAGGGGCTATAAGGTATGGTTTGAAATTTAATTTTGTAAATAATAAAAGGGATCTATAAGGTATGGTTTGTGATTTAAATTTTGCAAATGATAAAAGGGAGCTATAAGGTATGGTTTTAAAATTTAATTTCTGCAAATGACAAATGGGAATGAATTTTTGCAAATGATAAATGTGATTTAATTTTTGCAAAAGGAGAAATAAGGGTTCTTGTTAATAAATCTTTATATTATGAGTTTCAAAAGGGAGACATAAGGAGTTATTTTTAAGCTTTATTGTGTATGTTTTGATAAGGGTTTCTAAAGTGGTTGATTTGATATTTGATCAAAAGGGAAAAAAAATTAACCATATTTTGAAGGAACAAACAAAGAGAAGATTATTTTTGTCAAAATAGGTTTGGAAAGCTCATCATCATCATTGAGGTAGATTTGGAGGTATGGTGATTTAATTCCTTTCTCAAAGTGATTTTGTTTGAGGAAAATAATTATGTTGTCATATGGTTGGAGGTATAAGGAATTATTGGTTGTGCATTGGTTTTTCTTGAAATTGGGAATAAATGTGCAAAGGTTATAGATCAGATTTGTGAGGAATTTAAAATTGAGAACACGTGTGCAAAGGTTATAGATCATATTTGTGAGAAAACTTGTGCATTGGTTATGCTTGAAATTGGGAGTAAATATGCAAGGGTTATAGATCATATTTGAGAGAAAATTTGTGCATTGTTCATAATTAATTTTGGGATTAGATGAGAAGGATAGACTTGTGCATTATGATTGGTTTTGAAGTGAAGGTGGAAATCAACAATTACCAGGTCAGTTATCTAGTGCTAGACTAAAGCTACATTTTGATGTAATAAATGTGAGACATGTGAAAGTGACAGACTTAATGAATGTGAAGAACATATAGGAAATTTGTTAATGCATATCATATTCTATATGTTCATGAAGATAAAATAATTCTGGGTAGAATATGTTTGAAATTTCTTTAGTTGAGGAAAGCACACTGAAGAATAAATGAGCATTGTTTGTATGCAAGTTTTGGAAATATATGAGAAGTGTTTCTAAGTAAGTTTTAGATCATATTGATTGAATATATCTGAGAAGGTTATGAATTAGATTGTTAAAAATATTTGAGAAGGTTTTGGATAAGGTTTTTGAACAAATTTGAGTAGGTGTTGTGAGTAGATTTGTGAATAGATTTGGAGTAGGTGTTGTGAGTAGATTTGTGAATAGATTTGGAGTAGGTGTTGTGAGCAGATTTAAGAGTAGATTTGAGCAGGTTGTGTGAGCAGTTTTGAGCAAGTATTATGAGTAGATTTGAGAGCAAATTTGAGTAGGTTTTGTGAGCATATTTGAGTAGGTGTTGTGAGAATATTTGAGTAGATGTTGTGAGCATATTTGTGAGCATATTTGAGTAGGTGTTGTGAGAAGATTTGAGAGCATATTTGAGTAGGTTGTGTGAGCATATTTGAGAAAGTGTTGTGAACATATTTGAGTGCATATTTGAGTAGGTTGTGTGAGTACATTTGAGAAAGTGTTGTGAGAATATTTAAGAGCAGATTTGAGTAGGTTTTGGAGTAGATGCGAGAATAATTTATGAGTAGGTTTGTAGCACCCTAAAATTGGCACAGTAAAACCTTAATAATTACAATTACTCTAGTAAATAATTCAAATTCAAATTTTAACCTCCAAAACCGCTCCCAAACCGCCGCTTAATCCGTTTCCTCCTTTCCCATGCCATTTTTAGAGTTTGTTTTGACCGTTTGACGATATCGTCGCCGATCAGACGATATCGCCCTAGATCGGACGATTTCGTCTGGGCTAGGACGTCCAGACGATCTTGTCCCAAAACTAATTTTTCACAATTAGCTTCTGTTCCAACGACGTCTCTAATCCGGGCAGAAGCGTGTCTGCACCGTTAGAGACCCTCCCCATTGGAGATCTCCCAAATAGGGATGATCTCCAACCTCCTAACCTCCCTCCTAAGCCTATTTAATCCTAAGCCCTCCCCTTAGCATCCCCCTGGCTGATATTTCCTGTAAATTGACTTCACACGCATTAAGACATCCTAAATTGCTATTTGCATTAGTTCTATCCAAATTTTGTTGCAGGTACCTTAGTATTTTTTAGCCGAAGCAAGCTTACATCGTCGCAGACGATCCTGTTCAGATCGGAGGCGATCCTGTCGAATCAGAGACGATTTCGTACCAATGCGAGACGATTTCGACTGCAATCATCATTGGGGGCAATCAGTGCCCAGAGTTTGCATTTTCCTCCTTTCAATCTGCTATTTTATTCTGCAATTAGCTAGTTTATTTATTATTTTATGCTATCTTGCATTTTGGAGTTCACCCATCTAGATCAAATGCATAATTAAGTTATAATTGTCATTAAATCAGTATAATGCATTCATGTTTCTATTTATAATTCTTAGTTTGATATTGTTATTGTCATTTTACATTGTTTCCCTATGTTAGCATTGTTGTATTTTCTATGTTTTGCACCTATTTCTCTGTTTGCAGGTCTCTGACGAATTCGTCTGATGAATTCGTCAGATCTCAGATGATCTTGTCTGATAGCAGACGATCCTATCAAATCAGAGGCGATCCTGACTACTTCAAGAATCAGAATCTTCATCAGACATCCGGATCAGGTATGACTTTTTAATCTTGCTTAATTTCTCTATTTTCTGTCCTAATTTGTTCTTCTGTATTCATTTAATCTGCATCTTCATATAGAATAATTTAGATTCATTTTGGCCAAACCTAGGACTTGGATGTTTAAGGATAAAACTGAACACATCAAACACATTCCCAACCTAGGCATGGAAACTGCCATTAAATGTTTCCTGGTGAACCCACCATCCATCGAAAAATCACCATAATACACCTCCCTCGAGAGGCGGGACCTTCGCAAGGCCTCTCAGTCCGAGGTACCATGCCATCCTTTTCACATCCCCCTTTCGGGCACGGATCCTATAGCCTGAAGGTAAGGGTGTGAAAAATTTGGAGCGATACATTTTGGTGAACCCGACGTGAATGCATTTTAAACCTTTTGAAAACAAAAACAAAAAATAAAACAACCAAAACATAGATGCATTTCAAATCATTTAAAATTAATAAGTTGCATATCATGTTTAGATGGTAGCTCCTAAGAAAATATTAGCAGTTACTATAAATGTTGAAAACCAATTGGCAGCCATAGAAATCAATTATGTGCTTAGTGTGCCTGAAACAGATAGAAATCAACTTTTGTGGGACGAACTTGATAGAAGACTTAGTGTCATTTCATCTAGGTCAACAAAACTTAAACAAATCAAGAGGCTTGTCCTAGATAGAATCCTGGATCCTCATCAACTCATCTTTTATCATGAACTTCAGAGAGCCCGCCATAGATGGTTAGCTTATAGGAGAGCTCTTGTGTCTTCAGAATTGTTCACCTTCGAGGAATACCTCGAGAACGCAGCCATTATACACCAGTTCCTAGGTCATGTAGAAGACCAAGAGGTTGTTCTTATGGATAGGGAAAGATGGAATAGAGTTCCTCGAGCTATGTTATATCGAGAGTATTGCCACGAGCTTTACTTCTATCAACCAGCATCTGAGATAGATAATATCACTATAGCTCTTTTCATTAAATTTTTGAAAGAAAATTTTCAATTTGAAGAAGAACACTTCATGACTCCTGAAGAACTCGAGCCCATTAATGATATTTATAAATTGTTTATAGAAAACTAGATCATTACTTTCAGTATTATTTCTTGCATTTATTGTGTTGTTTGTTATCTTTACAATATTATTACAAAAACAAAGAAAAACTAAAAAAACATAACAAAAACCAAAACCTTTCATTTTAAATATTGTAGTAGGTATATAATTAATATATACCTCTTAAGCTTGTTGCATATATATATATATATAAAAAAAATATATATATATATATATTTGCTGAAATCTAAAATTAAGCACAATGCCTAAACTTAGGAATGGTAAACAAACTGAAGGAGAAGAAGAAGATTGGTTAGAAGATAAAACTAGAGACCCAAATGTCCTTCTTGAAGATCCAATTCCGGAAGGAGAAACTCTAGATCAACCAGAAGATGACCTAGGTGAAGACAATGAACAAGAAGAAAATGTTAAAGAGGATGGATCCTCATCCCCTAGAGTAGCTCCAGATGGAACTATTGCTTTTGACAACGTAGATCATTTTTGGAAATTTTTCCATAATAACATTGGTGTTCTTAATATGGCAGTTCGTATTGATAAAGGGCAAATTAGTGACACTCAAGCAGCCATGGAACATATGTTTGATGTGCGCACTAATCCCTTGTCTTTCATTGATCAAGAAAGTGATAAGGCTGGACCATCCAATAGAGATATGGTCACTATGATTCAAAACATGCCAAAACAACAGGTTACCCAACCTCCTAAGGAACCTGTTATTCAGCCTAAAATCATTCCCACACAAAAGAAAACTTCCTTCACTGCTTTACTTCGCCAAACTATTGATCAATATGCTTCAAGTAAACAAAAACCTAAAATGAAGCCAAACACCAATTTTCAACAATCTGGAATACATCATAATACAACTTCAAAATTCCTTCATAACACCTTTCCTACCAACAATTTACACAATAGCAACATAGCATCTAATCTTCATGTCCCTCCATCATATGCTCACAAATCCCATATCAATGCCCTACCGAACCAATATGGTGGGCAAACTAGTAATCTGGAAGCCATGGTGAAACAGTTAGCTTCGCGTATGGACCAGATAGATCCTTACCGTCCCTCGTACAATTATCGAGAGATATGTAGTCAACCTTTGGATCCCATAGTTGTAGCACAACCTTACCCTAAGCATTTTCCCATGCCCATCCTGCCTATATATAAAGGAACCGAAGATCCCATAGAGCATCTTCGCATGTTTAGGATAGCATGTCATGATATATCACATGATGACTTGCTATTACTAAAAATGTTCCCAAAAAGTTTAGGTGGAATGGCATTAGAGTGGTACTATCAATTGCCCACTCATTCTTTGAGAAACTTTGAAGAAACAACTGAATCTTTTGTCCATCAATTTAGTGCCTACATCGAGAGGCATGTAACCATTAAAGATTTATACAACTTAAAACAAGACAAGGATGAATGTTTTGCCGATTTCTTAGCTAGATGGAGGCAGTTGATAGGAAAACTGCACTTTGTGCTACCTTATAGGGAAATGTTGGACATTTTTATTAATAATTTACAAGAACAAATATCTTATGAGCTATCAACTGCTACTTTAACTACCTTCGATCAAGCTATAGATTTAGCTCGAAGAGTAGAAGATGCCCTCATTAGGAGAGGCCAACTTAGGAAGAAGGATGATGAGAAAACCTCCAGAAATCAATATAAAAACAAACAAGTTGTTGGTGACGGAGTCACTGACAACAGAAATGTTGCTAATATCAATGCAACGAAAACAACAAAAAAATTTATATTGAAACCGCTCGATAAGCCTCCTCGAGAATTTACTAGATTGAATCAACCATTATCAACTATTTTACCTCAATTACTCGAAAGAGGTTTGATCCAATTACCAGCTATCCGGGAACCTGATCCAACTATACCCGGATACTGAGCTGACTTACACTGTGATTTCCATAGAGGACCTGGACACTCTACCAACGCTTGTAAAAGGTTGAAACATAAAATACAGGATCTGATTGATAATAATGAAATGGAGGTGCAAGCCTTCCAACCTAAACAAAATGCTCCTAATAATCCTCAAAAGACCATTCCCCAAAATCAAAATCAAAATGCTAATCAATCATTAGACATATTTCAACACCCTTTACCAAGACATGGTAAAGAGGTGGCCAATCAAATCGAACATCATAATGTTCCTCCTCCTACCCGATATGTAGGAACCATTAGTGGACATTTACTTAATCATGATCCTCAAATATTTGACACAACCTTATCCATGGTTACGACCAGGCCCCTACATAATATTCCAACTCCTGATTCTAGTGATATAGAATCAGATACTGAAAGTGAAATAGACATCACTTCAAACCAATCGAATAGTTCTGAAAATGAATCAGATCCTATTCAACCCATCATAGATGCTATGGTTCCAGAAGAACCATTTCCTAGAAGAGTTACTACTCGACCCTCTTCTAATCAATTCCTCCCAAATGAACAAGCCATAAACGCTCAACCGAGACCAGTTCAACGTCCTCAATATAACATTGTAGGTACCATTGGAGTCGTTACCCGACAACAGGCTCAAAATTCTCAACAAGAACCAAACTAGAATGATGGATCAGCTCCATTTGTTTTGAAAAATCCCAATAAAGGGAATCATGCTTCCAATGTTCAACCTAAACCCCCTTACAATATTAATGAGCAATTATCCAATACTATAGCTAGAATTTCCCTTTTGGATTTATTAAGATCTTCTCCTACCCATAGGGATGAGTTGATGCTTACATTAAGCCAAATGATGGTACCTCAAAATATTCAACCTGAAGCCATGGCCAATACTATCATCACTCGAGAAGTTGATTGTATTGACTTTCGGGATAAAGATATCCCACAACACAGTTTACATAAGGATAATCCCTTATATATTACTGCTCTAATTGGAGATGTAGCTATTAAACGAGTCCTGATTGATAATGGTTCATCTCTAAACATTTGCACTTTTGACTTCTACCAACGATTTGGCTTTAGAAGTGATGAAATGAAGAAAACTGACATGATTATCAAAGCTTTCAATGACGAAACACAAGAAACATGTGGAGTTATTACCATCCCATTGCAAGTTGGTCCTAGAACTCTAGATACCACCATGTTTATTGTACATTGCCCCGCATCGTACAATATACTCTTGGGTCATCCTTGGATCAATGCAATGCGGGCTGTCCCATCAACTTTACACCAATGTGTTAAATTCGAATTTAAAAATCAGTTGGTCACTATCCATGGTGACCCTAGACCCTTTGATATGTGTGCTTTGGCAGAACCTGTTGGAGTGCAATTTTGCCCCGCTCTATCATCCACACATCCTAATTCTTATTTTTCATCTAAAACTGTGAAACACACACCCATAACTTCACCTATTTCCCCTCCATTAATTTCATCCTCATATATAGATCAACAATCTTCTAAACAAACCACTCTAGAACCTCAAAAAGATCTTCAATCTACAACCAATCCTTCATGTTCTATCCCTATAATTTCAAAACCTATAGACCCATCTATTAACACTTCCACATTATCAACATCTATCATACCTTCCACATCTAAAGATATAGGGAATGATCCTTCTACATCTTATGCTCTTTCTGATGAACTTTTACCAGATTTATCCACAATCTTAATATCAGAAAAAACAAATGCTTTCATGCAAGATTCAATTCTTTTAAATAACTTGCCACCATCTCCTCGTACTTTGGGCCTCCCACAACCTATGGGAAGTACTTACCAAGTCGGGAGTTGTGCCTTCATTTATAAAGGATATGACTAGGGAAGAATCCCTCGAAATATCAAAACTCATCATGAGGGATATGCTCGATGTTATTTTACCAATGAATATATTAAAGCTAAACCCATAATGCTTAAAATGGGATATAAAGGGAAAGGCTTGGGACCTTTCCAAAATGGCATGAAAGAACCTTTCGAGGTAGAACCGTGGCCTCGCCCGCTGTGGTGTGGGCCTATTTCCTAGTAAGGGTCAACCCTTTCCTTTTGAAGATGATGATCAACTCATATGTTATCAAGATTATTTGGATAGGCATGATGATTTGCCTCTAAAAAATCAGCCATTTACATGTAACATGCTATCCATAGCTTACCCTGAAATGATTGCTGACTCCGATGAGGAGTTGGAAGGAGATATCTTCCACGATGTCTCCGTTGAAGAGATGTTACACAATGGATTTTATTTTGATGGTTCTATACCAACTATAGCCCAACTTGAGACCACTAATCCTCAAGATGAATTATCCAAATTAACCTTACAAGAATTACAAGAATTGGGCGTTTCACCCGCCCCACCTAATTTTGAAAGAGATCTACACATGGAGGTAGAAAACGTCATTAAAATTAATATTGGAACTGAGGATAATCCTCACATAATCAATATTGGATCAGAATTAAGTCAAGAAAAACAAGAACAATACATTGCATTCCTTAAAGAGTATGAAGATGTCTTCGCTTGGACATACGAAGATATGCCAGGTCTAGACCCTTCTGTAGTCATGCATCATCTAGTGGTCCATCCGGATGCTAAACCTGTTAAACAAAAACTTAGAAAAATGCATCCCAAAGTGGCTCTGCTAGTCAAAGGGGAGTTAGAAAAACTCTTGAATGTTGTTTTTATACAAGCTATTGATTATGCTGAATGGATCTCAAATGTAGTTCCAGTTACCAAGAAAGAAGCTACCAAAGTTAGGGTTTGCACAGATTTTAGAGATATTAACGTTGCATGCCCTAAAGATGATTTTCCTCTTCCAAACATGGATCAAATCATTGACTTTACTGTCGGGAGTGGGATGATGTCCTTAATGGATGGATTCTCCGGTTATAATCAGATCAGGATAGCTCCTGAAGATCAGGCTAAAACAACCTTTATTACCCCCTGGGGTACCTTTTGTTGGAAAGTGATGCCATTTGGCTTAAAGAACGCAGGTGCAACCTATCAACGAGCTATGACTTATATTTTTCATGATATGATGCATGATATCCTACATGATTATGTAGATGATATTATAGCTCACTCTATTAATGAAGATAATCATTTAGATGATTTGAGAAAAGTTTTTAATCGATTATGAGAATATCTTATTCGATTAAATCCAACAAAATGCATATTCGAAGTTAAGTCCGGTAAACTATTAGGGGTTTTAGTTTCTTTACGTGGTATCAAAATCGACCCTCTCAAGATTGCGGCTATCACTGATATGCCCGCACCTACTAATATATCTGAGTTACGAAGTTTACAAGGTAAGCTTCAAGCCATCCGTCGCTTCATCGATAAGCTGGCGGACAAAACTGGTCCCTTTCTTAAACTCCTTAAGAAGGATGTCCCTTTTAATTGGGATGATGAATGTAAAGAAGCTTTTGAACTTCTCAAACAATACCTCCTTAATCCACCTGTGCTTTCACCACCTAGACCTGATCGCCCATTTCTCCTGTATATTTTAGCTTCAGATTCTGCCTTAGGAGCTATGTTAGCTCAGCTTGATGATGCGAAGAGAGAACGTGCTAATTATTATATTAGCCGAACCTTCATCAGTTATGAAACCCGCTACACAACATTAGAAAAACTATGTCTAGCAGTCATGTTTGCTATGCAAAAATTATGCCATTATATGCTTAGTCAAAAAACTTATGTCATTGCTAAATATGATCCCTTAAGGTATCTCATGAGTCGACCTTATTTATCGGGTCGCACAACCAAGTGGGTTCTTGCTCTAAGCGAGTTTGATCTCACATTCATAGGACAAAAGTCTGTTAAGGGTCAAATCATAGCAGATCAATTAGCTGCTGCACCCTTAGAGTCTACCCATCCCCTCATCATTGAGTTTCCTGATGAATGCCTTCAATTAGAGGCAGACCATATTGAACAATGGTCCTTATACTTTGATGGAGCCCGATGCATGAGTGGGGCTGGTGCGGGTATTATTTTAATATCCCCGCAAAAACATCTTATTCCTCTGTCCTTCAAATTAACATTTGCTTGCACCAACAATACTGTTGAATATGAAGCTCTAATCCTTGGATTACGAGCTGCCTTGGCGCTAAAAATTAAACATCTGTTAGTTTTTGGTGATTCTCAACTTGTTATAAACCAAATTAATGAAGTTTATCAGACCAGAGATGATAAACTGTGCCCATATAAAGCCTATGTTTTACAATTAATGTCTCTATTTGATCAAGTTACCTTGGAAGCTATTCCTCGAACTTGCAACCGTGCAGCTGATGCTATGGCCGTAGCTGCATCTCTCCTGCCCTTGGAGTTAGATGACGAATATGCCACTATCATTATTCGTCGACTCCAGGAACCCGCTTCAAATAAGTCATGCTTAGAACCTTTGGATGTGTTTCTAATCAATGAAACTACTCCTGAACCTTGGTATATGGATATATTTGATTTTCTCCAAAATGGGACTTTCCCTGCCAATTCTAATAGAAACCAACGATCGGTTATTACGTAGACGAGCAAGTCGATTTGTAATAATTGGCAATACTTTATATAGGAGATCTTTTGAAGGTATCCTATTAAGATGTTTGAATTTAGAAGAATCCAAATCAGCCTTGAGTGAAGCCCACGATGGATCTTGTGGAGGACACTTCAGTGGTAGTGTCATTGCTAAAAAGCTCCTTAGGATAGGATACTTTTGGCCTACCATGGAGAAGGATGCACATGATTATGTGCGCCATTGCGACAAGTGCCAGAAACATGCTGACCTTGTCCATGCGCCTACACAAGAACTGTAGGCTATTTCATCTCCTTGGCCCTTTTCAAAATGGGGTTTAGATATTATTGGCAAAATCAATCCTGTGTCATCTGATGGACACAAATTCATCATAACCGCCACTGAGTATTTCACGAAGTGGGTTGAAGCTATGCCTTTAGCTTCCTGCACCGGCACACAAGTCTCTAAATTTATTTTTAATCAAATCATTTGTAGGTTCGGAATTCCTGCAAATCTCATCTCTGATAATGGAACTTGTTTCAAAAATAAAGATGTTAAAAAATTATGCCAAAAATATAAGA
This sequence comes from Wollemia nobilis, assembly GCA_028583015.1. Taxonomy (NCBI): domain Eukaryota; kingdom Viridiplantae; phylum Streptophyta; class Pinopsida; order Araucariales; family Araucariaceae; genus Wollemia; species Wollemia nobilis. The sequence goes on along the minus strand of JAQPPZ010002832.1, from coordinate 9,653,574 downwards.
TTCAACATCGCTGGTCCACTCCCTATTATCCTCGGGGTAATGGTCAAGCGGAAGCATCTAACAAAACCTTAATCAAAATTCTCAAAATATTGGTCAATAAAACTGCCGTGGACCGGCACATTCAGTTATATCCAGCCTTGTGGGCCTATCGAACTAGTGTTCGAACCCCCACTGGAACTTCACCTTTTGTTTTGGTTTATGGTGCTGAAGCCGTTTTTCCCTTTGAATTAGAAGTTCCTTCTTTGGCTCTACTACTTCAAGATACCGAAGTAGGAGATGAATATCGAGCTGGCAGACTCAATCAACTGGAACTCCTAGATGAAAAATGCATCAATGCTTTGGAGCATCTCCGTGCCTACCAAAACAAGCTTAAAAGATCATATGCTAAAAAAGTTCGTCATCGATCCTTTGAGATGAGCGACCTTGTTTTAAAAGAAAATAAAAAAAAATACTAATGCAACTAAGGACCTTAAAGGTAAATTTGAGCCCAATTGGCTTGGACCATACATTATCACTGCTAAATTTGAATCGGGAGCATACAAATTATCTACCTTAGATGGTAAAGAACTTAAAGAACCCATGAATATTTTGCATCTTAAACGTTACTATGTATAAATTTGGTCATTTCATCCTTGTATATATTTGTTTAAAATATTTCAAAATCACTATCTTGTATTTCTTTCAATTTATAAATTCAAAAACACCAAAAACATTCATAATCATCAAAATCTTCAAAACTACTTGTTGTATTTATTTATGGCACTTGTTAATTCTTTCAAAAACAAAAAAATAATAAAAAAAATAAAAAACAGCAATATTCTTGACTCTTTCGAAACCAAAACAACATAAAGAAGAAAGAGAGAGTCAACATTCTCAAAACTTCTCAAAAAGTATTTATATATATCTTCTTACAAATGTTGCAGTTATATGTTTCAAATTATTTTGGATAAATTAGCATTTATTTGGAATCCCTCACTTTCACACTCACAAAAATAAATATCTTGATTTTATCTGGCATGATTACTAATCTCTCTTATATCAAAGTCCACAAAATTCAATTAAATAAAGTTTGAGCATAGAGAATTGATCTTGTTATTTACTTAAACCAAGCACATCTTTTCACAATAAAATGATTATATTTGTAATTTCCATGCTTTGCTACATAGTAGAAGTGGTTTCTTGAGCGAAAAGTTTCCCCTGCTATCCTATCATGCACATGGTCTAGAATCTTTGAGAATTGGCAAAAGGACAAGCTCACCCCTACCCGGAATAAAAATCCCTTGCTCTACAACTAATCCGAGCAAGTATCCCTAGCATAGAAAAAAGAAAAGCAAAGTTCAAGAAAAAGAGAAAAAGAAAAAAGTTATTTTGTCATAGCATTATCTCAAAAATCAAGCAAAAATACAAAAGAAAAGCAAAAAGAAAAAAAAAGCAAAAGCAAAAGCAATAAAATCCCTTTCCCTACCCTTTGAAAAGAAAAGAAGGGTTGATGAGCTTGAATCCCTGGAATTCTCAATTATTCAAAAACTGTGAGGTAAGCCCCATAACAGGTGGTTTGTGCCCAACCCGCTTGGCCTTGGGTAACTCCTAGCATGGCGATATGTCTATCACATTAGCGACCTTCTTTTGTACAGACCTATGTCTGCTTATGGATTAGCTAGCTCTTGATAATCCGACTTACATAGTAGTCTAGTATGGTTATATGCATCTACATCATGGTTAATGAACACTTATTTGGTTCATTCAAATCACTTGTATCATATTATCTTGCTCAAAATTGGTAAATGAACATAGCAATTGCACACACATTTTATATTTGAGAGATTTTGTGTATCATTATGATAAATCAAGATTGGAAATGAATTCACATATGCACATGGGATTCCTTATAAATCTAACTTTTGTCTTTAAGATACTTTGAAATATTTTTTGCAAATTGTTTGGAATAATTCATTTTCTTCTTTAAAGTACAATTGTTTAGTATAAAGACAACTACATGCATAATAGAAAAATCAAAATTTCTTTCAAAACCATACAATCAAAACACAAAAAAACACATATATATATATATATATATATATATATATATATATATATTATTGACTTTCATGACGATGGTATAGTTCTAAAACCAAAATTGGAATTTTATGCCTAGCGCAAGTCCTCATCTTCATATTTTCTGTTTATTAAAAAATCAACCATGCAATAAAACTATCTCTTTTTGATTTCGCGATGATGGTATAAGTCTATACCTACATATTCTATGCCTAGCGCAAACCATTGTAACAATTTTTATTCCCCATTTATTTAAAAATCATGAAAACCATATGACTTAAATCATTATATTATACAATTATGTTTTTAAACAAAAAGCATGCACATTATCACTATTTCATGTCATTATGTCAACCTTCAATTTTGCAATGATGGTATAATTCCTAGGGAATTATCCAAAAATTTTATCACACTTAGGAATTTATGCCTAGCAAAAATCATTTTAACATTATTTCATGCATACTATTTTTATGAAAATCTGAAAACAAACCATCATCATCATCATTTGCACCATTGCACCAAAGTCTTAAGACAGTCTCTTAAGCACTCTTTTACTTTTAACAATATTTCTATACTGGGATTAGCTTGACGACCGAGTGAGCGGCGACTCCATGAAATGGTCTATAATAGCGACAATGTCCTTTGAAATTATTGTTAGAAGTCTCTTTTTATCTTTTATCACATTACATCACAAACAACCAATTTGTTACATCAGATTATTTCATTTAAAATCTTACAACATGACATTCAAACCATAATATTTCCAATGACATAATTACATGAATCATCAAATCAATCAATCAAAACATTTAAAAGCATCATAAAAATACATAAGACACAAGTCATATGATCAAAAAATATCTCATCTCATATATATATCAACAATATATACATCATCTCAAAACTGGATTGGTATGCCACAATCTGTACCTCGACATACTCAATCCTCTATCAAAAATAATAAATACTATATATCAATCTGTACAATGCAGTGCAGTAGTCTAGCCTCGAGAACCCCTCGAGCTCTCAGCCTCATCTCCTCCCCCGCCCTGAGGTGGACGAGGTGGCCCCATCGTAGTATGAGTGGTACTACGAGTCCTAGTCATCGATCGGGATGAAGTCCTCGATGACCCAATCCTGATCGGATCTACGATGTTAGCCGGTAGTGGTAATCTCTCCTCCTCTGGCACCATCTGATAGTATAATGTCTGGTAGAAAGTGATTTGGGCAATAGCCCATGCTAGCTCCCGAGTGCTCGCCCCTCCCCCCATGCTCTAAGGCATGCAATCTCATCTCTGAGCTGTGTCACCTCAGCTCGATGTCATGCAGCCTCCTCCTATAGGGTCTGCACCTATGCTTGGAGATGGATCGTCTCCGCTCAGAGAGTCACTGTCTCGCTACTCTCCCCAGTGTCAACACCCTTGCCCTTATCGAGCGATGGTGGCCTCTCTCTCTATGGAGAAGGGGGTCTCTCCGCCCTCCTCTCCCATTGTCATGGCCTCTCCTACGCCTGTGGCCTCCTCTGCTCTCTCCCTCTATGACCTTGGGCCACCTCAATAGCCACCTGGCACCGCCTCCCTATCCGATGCACAACTACATGAATCGGACCCTGAGCCCTCATCATCCGAGGAGGGCGGATGCCTACGTACCAGGCATCATAGCCATCGGCTACCCCTACATCGTCCCCATCCACTGGCTGAATGGGGGCATCATCCGAGTCTTGACTCTAGAAGCGTTGCATATCTGGAGCCCCATTGACCATAGTGTTATCTCGGATAGTCCAAGAAAACTCGTAATCCTTAAGAGATGGGATCCCCTGCTATAGATCGAACTATCACAAAACTCGGTCGTAGCGGTGGAGCTCCACCTCTCCCCTCTCCATCCTTAACTAGCAAACTCGCCTGATGCGAGCCAGCTCCTGTCCATCCTCGGCCCACCTTGGATGCTCTCTCCAAGGCCTCCAGGTGATCTGGTCTGGGACAAGGTCATCCAGCAGTCTCCGGGACATCGATAGATCAATCCACTGTGACCCTCTTCGGAGCCACCAGTAGAAAGCTCGGGCCTCTCCCCATCAACCCTTATCAAAGGAAGCCCTACCGGCCTCCGCACTACAATGTGCTCCCAGCACCAAACCTGTAGAAGCGATGTCATAACTAGACATCGACCGCCCTTGTACATGACCCCATGCAGGATCCTGTACAATCGACATAGAACAAAGCTGCCCCAAGAGAACCTATAACCATGGTCTCGCATGTCGTAGATCACATCTGCTAGCACCCATGGTACCCTGCACCCGCTCTGGTGGCACAACAGAAGTCCACCCACCACTCTGACCAAAACTTGTGTGAGTCTCGATGCCCCAGGCATCTGACGCAGCGCCTCGATGTTCACTCCGCCCTTCTCCAGGGCGAAGCTCGGGTCACCACACAACCGCATCATAGCATGGCCCTGATTGGCCGTAGGAGTGATCAACCGTCCTTGTATGGGGATTCTCAGAATCCTCCATACATCCTCTAATGTGGGAGTCATCTCCCCTGTAGGTAACCAAAAATAGGAAGAACCCGGATACCACCTCTCTGCTAGGGCTGTCAGTAGCCCCATGTCTGTAGAAACTTGTGGCATTTCTGCCACATGCTGTAAGCCGGCCTGAGCCAGCTGATCCCACTCTGCCTATGATAGAGCGGCCAAGTCATCTCTCAACCCCTCGTATTTCCATTCTCTGCTCTTTAGTAAACCTCTCTGCAACATAAACAACAACACAACAAAAAATCATTAATAAAAACTCAAGTGATTAATAATGCAAGTAAAATCAGTTCAATTTTATACAAATGATGATATCGTCCACTATTGGACGATATCGTCCCAAATTTGAGCACAATCGTCTCCGATTTTGCAAGCCGAAATCGTCCCTAATTTGATGAAATCGTCCCCCTTTCGTCGATTTCGCCCTTAGACGAAATCGACGAACTTGAGACGATTTCATCGAAATCGGGACGATTTCGTCCCGACGACGTCGACGGCCCAAAAATGGCCGCGATGCTCAAAAATTGATCAAAATTCACCTAAAAAGCATGTAAATTCAACTTAAACCATTCTAAGCTAAGTTTAGACTCTTACCCGTAGCCCGCGTCGGACCTCTGTCGATCTGTGCGCTGTCTCCACCATTTTTGCTTGTAGAGCTCTAAAAACCAGAAAAATGAACAGTAAAAATGAATTAGGGTTTTACCCTATTTTTCTTAATTTTATTCAAAACACAATTAAAAACATTTTAAAATTTTGCTTTTTCACGTTTTTACCTCAAACGTTCGATTTGGGTAAAAACACGGAGGGGGCACCATAGTAAGCTGTCGTACGATTCGACCAAGAATCGTCGCCTAAAAATGGGAATAATTTTTGCTTTCTCGTAGATCGAGAAGAACTCATCTTTAACGCATTTTCTTCAAAAAATTCGCTAAAGAGGGGGCAAAATGTAGCACCCTAAAATTGGCGCAGTGAAACCTTAATAATTACAATTACTCTAGTAAATAATTCAAATTCAAATTTTAACCTCCAAAACCGCTCCCAAACCGTCGCTTAATCCGTTTCCTCCTTTCTCATGCCATTTTTAGAGTTTGTTTTGACCGTTTGACGATATCATCGCCGATCAGACGATATCGCCTCAGATCGGACGATTTCGTCTGGGCTAGGACGTCCAGACGATCTTGTCCCAAAACTAATTTTTCACAATTAGTCTCTGTTCCAACGACGTCTCTAATCCGGGCAGAAGCGTGTCTGCATCGTTAGAGACCCTCCCCATTGGAGATCTCCCAAATAGGGATGATCTCCAACCTCCTAACCTCCCTCCTAAGCCTATTTAATCCTAAGCCCTCCCCTTAGCATCCCCCTGGCTGATAATTCCTGTAAATTGACTTCACACGCATTAAGACATCCTAAATTGCTATTTGCATTAGTTCTATCCAAATTTTGTTGCAGGTACCTTAGTATTTTTCAGCCGGAGCAAGCTTACATCGTCGTAGACGATCCTGTTCAGATCGGAGGCGATCCTGTCGAATTCGAGACGATTTCGTACCAATGCGAGACGATTTCGACTATAATCAACATTGGGGGCAATCAGTGCCCAAAGTTTGCATTTTCCTCCTTTCAATCTGTTGTTTTATTCTACAATTAGCTAGTTTATTTATTATTTTATGCTATCTTGCATTTTGGAGTTCACCCATCTAGATCAAATGCATAATTAAGTTATAATTGTCATTAAATCATTATAATGCATTCATGTTTCTGTTTATAATTTTTAGTTTGATATTGTTATTGTCATTTTACATTGTTTCCCTATGTTAGCATTGTTGTATTTTCTGTGTTTTGCACCTATTTCTCTGTTTGTAGGTCTCTGACGAATTTGTCTGATGAATTCGTCAGATCTCAGATGATCTTGTCTGATAGCAGATGATCCTATCAAATCAGAGGCGATCCTGACTGCTTCAAGAATCAGAATCTTCATCAGACATCCGGATCAGGTATGACTTTTTAATCTTGCTTAATTTCTCTATTTTCTGTCCTAATTTGTTCTTCTGTATTCATTTAATCTGCATCTTCATATAGAATAGCTTAGATTCATTTTGGCCAAACCTAGGACTTGAATGTTTAAGGATAAAACCGAACACATCAAACACATTCCCAACCTAGGCGTGGAAACTGCCATTAAATGTTTCCTGGTGAACCCACCATCCGTCGAAAAATCACCATAATACACCTCCCTCGAGAGGCGGGACCTTCGCAAGGCCTCTCAGTCTGAGGTACCACGCCATCCTTTTCACATCCCCCTTTCGGGCACGGATCCTATAGCCTGAAGGTAAGGGTGTGAAAAATTTGGAGCGATACAAGGTTATGGAGATGATTTGAGCATATCTGATTAAGTAGGATTTGTGAATAGATTTGAGATAAGACTAAAGCAAATGGGATTTGTATCTCATGTGGAGTGGTGTCCATAAAACTAGAATAGAGTGGAGTGGTATCCACTAAACCAAAGTATAGGGTATTGGTGTCTCTTTTGGATTAGTGTCCACAAACCAGTAGAGAGGATTGGTATCTCCTATGGATTGGTGTCTCCCGTGGATTGGTGTCCATGAACCAATGAGAGGGTATTTGTGTCTCCTATGGATTGGTGTCTCCTATGGATTGGTGTCCATAAACCAGTAGAGGAGATTGGTGTCTCCTATGGATTGGTGTCCATGAACTTGAGATGGGATTGGTGTCTCCTATGGATTAGTGTCCACAAATTAGTAAAGGAGATTTGTGTCTCCTGTGGATTGATGTCCATGAAATTTATAGGGGATTGGTGTCTCCTATGGATTTGTGTCCACAAACTTGAGAGGGGATTGGTACATCCTGTGGATTTGTGTCCATAAACTTAATAGGGGATTGGTGTCTATTGTGGATTTTTTTCCATGAACTTGAGAGAGGATTGGTGTCCATGAACTTGAGATGGGATTGGTTTCTCCTATGGATTGGTGTCCATGAACATTGTAATAGGGGATTGGTATCTCCTATGGATTTGTGCTGACAAAATTTATTGAGAAATTTATAAGTAATATTTCTTTGTGGATGTAGCCCATATTAGGTGAACCACATTAAATCTGTGTCTCTTATGTGTGTGGTGATTTGTACATTGTTTCATTACTGCATTAATATTATTTTTGTTATCATTTGAATTGAAAAGTAAAAAGTTGTATCTTATATTGTTCATCCCCCTCTTAGTACAAGCTTGTGTTCTTTAGTGATTTCCTATAATTTATCCTAGGTTTTCATAATGTCCTAAGCATATGATGCTAAATTTGAGTTCCTCTTCGTGATAGATTCCTTGAAACTCACAGTTATCATCAAGTGCTTATGGATGCTAATATGTTTTTTTTCTATTCCCAAGTACATTCTAGATTTAGGTAGGTGTGGTAACCATGGGTTATGATTATGAAAATATATAATAACTAGACTCTATTTTATTAAGCATTGATCCTCCCAATGCTACTTTTAGATATTCAAGAAGCATTTTTATCAACTCATATTTTATTTTATTTACCCATTTTTTTCCCATGTTGGCTTCTGATAGAATCTTCTTTGATTCAATGGCCAAAATAATTGATGCTCATGATTTTTCAAACTTTAGAGAGACTTATGACTAACTATTAAGTCTAACTATTCTTTTAAAAAAAATTATGGGGTTGTGGCTATCCTACCATAATTTTTTCATGTTGTCTCATTATTCTTTTGGCTAATCACTTATTTCTACATGTGTATTCTATGCACATTTCCTTGTAAGATATGCTTTTAGTTCTTCATATTCCTCAATATGAAAGGATTTTGGACCTTGATTAGATATTCAAACTAATTTCCTAATACAAGGGATAATCATGTGACTTTGATTTGGGTTATAGTGTCTTGTAATTTGTTCTAAAAAAAATTTGGATAAGCATGCACCAAATAGATGAGGTACATTAGCAACTACTACGTCCTATATCACTACAAGATCTGGGTATCCATGTATCATCATTGGGAATTTTTCTAGAAGACCAATTGCTTTTTTTTATTTCTCTTTGAATTTAAACCACTTGGGTTCCATTTGACTAAAGGTGATTCACATCCTCTTGTGAAGTTCTTGAAGCATAATTATAATTTTAGCTTTTGAATATACCACACAATTATGCAGTATGTACACCTTCAATAAAAGAGATAAATAAGAAGGAATAGACTAGAAATTATTCATACCTAAATATGGTATTCATATCACTAGGATCTAAGGATTATTTTCTTTCATTAAATCTTTAAGAGCCAACTCAACTAAGTCTACTCCTTCAGTTGCTAACAAGTCATTTCTCAAATATTTAATGTACTCTATAGGGAAATTATTCATCTCTCCCAAAACTTCTCACACTAAGGTTGAGGATTTGAATAAGACTTGAAATTGGTTTACTATCTTAAATCTCTGAATCTATGTGACAACTAGGAAATACTTCTTATATAGTTCATTTCTTCATTAACTTAGTGTTTGTGCCTTTGAGATTGATATCTAAGCATATGACTATGAATTTATCTTTCCACCATGTGCGTATAGTCCCTGGTCATGATAAGGACCATTTTACATTTCTTGATGCCTATAGGAAAGAGCCATTTCCTTAGAGTATGGTATTTCTAGATTTTTTATAAAATCTACCACATCTTCCATCATTGGAAAATTTTGTGAACATATACGACTTGTACATACTTCATCAACATGAGTCCCACTAGGTAATGAAAGATTACATATAGCTAGGATTTTGAATCCTTATTGCATGCTACCATTAAGAAAATAATATATCATATTCTATAGTATACTCATCTTGAGATATCACCTTTTGTTAGGAGAGTGCCTCCATATTTTTGATGTCTTTAGTTAATTTTAATATCAATACCTTTAGTTCTTATCCTATTTGGGGATGATTTTATTGTATGGTATGGGTGCAAATTACTATGGGAGGGTGGAATGAATATGATCTAGACACATTGGTATGGAATATAAGATAATTTATGGATGGATCATATAGGTATGTAGTTATTCTAGGAGGGGTTTTTCATATCATGATGAGTATATTTTCTACTAGTATGTCTTCTTGAAAAACTTGTTGGAGCCTTTTATCCTTTGACCATTGATTTAGAAGGTTTAAGTTGGGATGGAAAGTATAAATATAATAAATATATGCTTGGGTATGATAAGGTTGAAGTTGTTTAGGAAATATCTCCCAAGTCCTTTAAATCAAACATTGAAGTAAAAAATGCTTCTGTTGGGGACTCATTGGATGGAAGAAAAATGGGTAAGCAATAGGAATAAATATCTAGGATCATAAAACTCAATTATAAGACATTTGATCAACTTGGATGTACTAATGCTCTTTTATTCTACGGATCGATACCATAATAATACTTTGCACTTGAAATTGTGTATGAGTAGTCTCATAATTACATCTTCAAATATAATATCATACATGATAGCTAAAGAAACTACACATTGACAATACTTGTAAGCTATTTTTCATTGTCATAATAAATAGGGAGGAATTTTAAAGTTACTTTTAGTATTTCATGGAAGATAGATATTAAGGGGACCAATATCATACCATTTTGGATAGGATTGTTTGGCCATGATGACTCTCTCAAAGGGATCCAACCTATATCTTTAGGTAATTCCAAGTTTTATCATTAGGAGAGCCTCTAGGTGAACACACATTCTCCACTTACAAGGTCCAAAATGCTTACCAAATCTTGAACTCTCTAGGAAAGTGAGACAAAAAGACATGATTCATCCCATTAGATGTGCCAAAAATTACTAAATTTTTAGACCAAAATATACCATATCTACATATAGACAATGCACCCTAGACTTTAACCAATGGTTTAGAATTGGATGAAATGATATTCTCCCAATTTCAACCTTCAAATAAGGCTAGATCCTTGATATGATTATGTATTTAGAAGAAAAAGTGTTAAGAAGGATAGTGTTAATAAAAATGTATGGGATATAATGTAACAATATTGGATTTCACCAAGCAACATATTAAAACAACTAATTTATATGATACCTAATAGATTAGGCATTATTAATTTCAGTCATAGATGCATTTGAATTAAATAATTTGTTTAATCATTCCAAAGACTTAAAAATTTAGCAATACAATAGCTATCCAAAAATAAAAATTTGCTTTGTGTAACAAAATTGACTTAAAGCAAAGAATGCATACATAAAAAACTGCACTCACATGACAATGGAGGCCAAAAAACTACTAGTTTATTAGTTTGTAGCAATGTTACATAGCAATACTAGGCAAGGACTATAAATTTGATGTTTGTATTAAGAGTATCATGGCTTATTTATAGGTTGTGTCTTGAAACTTGTGGCATAAGATTATAAAGAAAACTTGGAAAAAAAATTCTAGAAGCTATGGTGCTCATCTTAGATCTCATTCAACATTTGAAACTAAATTCTTGTGAATTCTTCTCTATTGATCTACAATTTTTCTATACAAGTGATTAAATGGCTGCAATATATCTACCAGAGTTATCACTTTCATGCTTTGGTGGCATGAGGTTGGCTATCTGGAAAACACTGAAGTGGTTACAATACCTTCTTAGAATCATTTTGGCTTTGTACAATGGGTAACTTTAGTTCTATGCATCCTACATAAAGTGAGGCTTGGAAGTGAAGTACTAATGTCAACACCAAGGGAAGGCTAGTTTTATGCAAGGCATTGTGACTTTGAATGTTTTGCTTGCATATTCTCATGTTTTTTTCTTTTTAGTGTTTACACCACTACTAAGGTAAGCCTATCTTCATGCATCTTGGTATAATATATTGTAGCTTTTCACAATCATAGTTTCATGCATTGAGGCTTTATACATTATTGAATTTGTGTGATATCATATTAGAATTATTACTAAGAGGACCATTTTTTTGCAATCATAGCTTTATTTACGTTGATCATGAAGATCTTGGTTTCATGTTATATAAGGTTTTGATGTGGCTATGTTGAAATCATTCCAAAAAATAGACTAGTCTTGTGCATCATAGCTTTGTGTGGCCACTAAAGTCATCAACATAACCAATTTTATGGAAAAGAGCTTGGTTGTCTAAATTGCAAATGGGGTCATGAATTTGACCTACATGATGGGATAATATGAGAGATAGGATTATATTGTGTCAAAGGTTGTTTGGAATTTATCATCCCACAAAAATTATATGTCCATGCATAAAATATTGGAATCAAGTTGAGAAATGAATCTTCTAATGGATTGGACTTTACCTTGGAGACATTAAAGTTGAGTTAGGTTTCAAGGAGATGGTATATAAATAATGGTTGATATATTAGAAGGATCTACATAAATACCACATTGGGATATAATGAATCCCAAAAATGTATGCAATTTATCTCTAAAAATTTACTTTGAAGAAATAACGTTGACCTTATATTCCCTTAGCCATTTTAATATACATCTCAAATCTCAAACATGGTCTTATGGATTAAGGTATTGATCCAAGAGGTCATCAATACATTATTCCACAATGCCATGCATCATGTCATTAAAGATGTATATCATGGCTATTTGGTATGTTGATCTTACATTTTTCAATCCCAAAGGTATGATCTAGTAGCAAAAGGTGGAAGGTATAAAAGATGTCTTAGCTTGATCCTCAACAGAAATATTTATTTGGTTATATTCAAGGAACCCATCCATTATGGATAAAATTCCACAACCACCAATGAAATTGATGATCATGTTTATATTTGGCAAGGGGAAATCATCTTTAGGAAACACCTTGTTAATATCCTTACAATTGATGCAAACTCTAACACTACCCACTTTCTTGGCTATAGGAATAATGTTAGATATCTAATAAAAATAGTCAAATTCTTTGATAAATCTAAAATTAATGAGCTTTTGAAGCTCCTCCTTTATAATAAAGTCAACTTTAGGATGCATTTTCTATAGTTTTTGTTTTATGGGTTTAGCATCTAGTCAAACAACAAGATGATGACCAATTAAGGAGGGGTATAGTCCTATACTGTCAACATATGACCAAGTATAAATATCACTAACTTCCATAAATACCTTGGTATGTTCCTCATGTTTATCAAGATTCAACATCTTATCTAGCTTCAAGGTCTTTGGATCATCCAATGTACCAATATTAATGTTGATAGTCTTCCCAATGAGAATGTGTGATTCATCCTCCAGTTGAGGAGACAACAACACTCCTAAGATCTTAGTAGTCAATATTTAGAGGAAATAAATAATAATTAGGGGTATTGACATGAGTTATTTGAGGAAGATACCCATCAAAGTAGTAGGTTTCTTTAGGAATATTATCTTGGGTAAGATAACATAGGATATCCTCATTCTTAGGGGCTTCCTCAATCATCTTAGGGTACACCAGGATTAAGAAGTTCACAGTAGCAAGATGTACAAATGAAAAGGAGGAAGGACCTATAGGGACCAAGGATTATTCACTCATATTATCCAAATATAATACACTCTCACTGATATGGTATCTTCATGGGAATCTCAAAAGAAGAAAATGGATTCATCATCATATTTATACGAAAGAGAAGTAGCAAGAGGCTTATTATGGTTATGGATATATCTTATTCCATAGCATCCTTGCCAAGCTATGGTTTCCAAGGGATCCTTGATGACCTATTCATGTAAACCTAAATAATTTCCTTTATATTCTATATTTGTAAGTATCTATTTAAGGATGGAATATAAATTAGACAAGTAGTAGAAATTATACTATCTTTCAATTGGACAATGGTTACCACCATGGATTTGTCAGTCATTTGTAATACTAACACAAATAAGAGAGAAAAATCATAATTGCTCAATTTAACCCTTCCTTAAAGGTAAACCTAAGGTTTAAGGAGACGAGGAGATATTGGCTAGGTCTAAAAAAGGTTTTTTTTATTTAATATTTAATTTTAAGATGGATTGAATTATTTACCTCATATTTAGTAATTGTACTCATTTGATTATCATCTTGGTTTTCAGTCCATTATGTTAATTATATTATTTTTTTATGATTAATCAACCTCCTTGAGAGAGAGTAGTAATAGTTGTGGTAAGAGAAGGGTAAAGATTAAATTTAGGATTCCTAATCTCAATCATCTTACAATAAGTAAATAGTTTAGGATTATCTAGGATATGGATGATATTTCTGTAATATTCATACTTGAGGTATTATTTAAGGGTAGATGGGATGACCCACATTGCATGGATTTAAGAGAATCCTAGAAAAATATTATAGATGAGAGCACAAGGTATAACATAAAATAGTGTATTAAGGATGAAAAGACTAACTTTGATAGGAAATAATATTATGTCACTTGCCTAACATTTCCCCTTATTAAAATCCTTGAATATAATTTTAGATTATAGAAAATATTATTCATTTAAGCCAAAATTATTAATTAATTTAAGGCTTTAAAAATTAATACCTAACCCATTATCAACAAGGATTCTTTTGATAAGTGCATCACCATTATGGCCTATAATATTTATAGGAAGTTCTCCAATCATAGAGGTTTGAGGAAGATTGTCTAAATTAAATTGTGCCATGATTCACCCCAATGGACCCCACCATAGACATGAGACATTAGGGTTAAGGTCATGAGGAATTATTTTCTCATTCAAAAGTTTGAACAAGGAATATATTTGGGTTAAATAAGTTCTAAGAAGTTCAAGAATGGAAATATTAGTTAGAATGCTTACAAGTTATTGTTGAAGGTTGAATGCACCCTTGGATTTGTATCATACTTAAAGGATGATTTGTGGTCCTTAAGTGGAAGTAGCCTTATTAGGGTGAAGGACCAAGGGTAGTTGAGAGGGTTTATTTGATGGTTGATTCTCTTGTTGTTATCTAATTGTGACATAATTAGCAAAGGGGTGATTGAAGGACTAGGTCATACCTACCATGTTTTGATATGATGGTGGTACCCTTTGGTATTGAATGTTATTCATTTCCATTTGATCATGATTTGGTAGGAGGTTTTGAAATATTCCAAGGTATTGGTTCAATAAAGATTGATATTCATATCCACTAAAACCAAGTTAGCCAATATCTATCAAGTCCTAGATAATGTGCCTATACATATTGGTGGAATGACCATTGACATAGTGGTAGGCACACTGGTAATCAGGATAGAAGCAATACAATTTCTCATTCTTAGGATTTATGGGTTGGATAGGTGGAAGGTAAATCATATTGGAATCAAGGATATTCTTAAGGATAGTGGAAGGAGGTTGGTCCAACTTGGTAAATTATATTCTACATCTAGATTGTTGATATTTTCTTATGACCAACCTTTGGAGAGCCATTGTGGCACTTACATAATTTCTTTGACAAGAATCAATGACTCTATCACCTACCAAATATTGAATTTTATATTGTCTTTTATGGCTGGAGGAATTATCCTCTTTATTGACTTTTAGTTGTCCTCTCGTTATGAGGTAAATTTCCACACACTTAGCCAAATTGACTACTTCTTCAAAGGATTATATATTAAATATTTCTAACCAATAGGATAATTTATCATCTAGGTTGCACACAAAAATGTCCAAAATGTATTTTTATGGGGAAAGTGTATTGTATTCTCCTCTCTAGAGATCATGATTTTTTCAATAAGTCAACAAATCTCTCATATTTGACTTTTTTAAGTTGGTATAGGCTACCAATGGTAACTTTAGTGAATATTCACTAGAATATAGTCAAGAAAACTACACCTAAGGTTGATGTAGATAATTATTCAAAACGAAGAGCCTTCAAATCATTAACACTTACTAGGAACCCCATGTCAAAGAATCACTAGAAGGTTATCTACTAATGTTAAAGGTGAGTGTAAAAGTCCTCACACTATGTGGACAAGTGGATCACTGAATTATCAAATATAAGAGATTGTAGTAGTTTTGCCTAGCCCTTTTGGTGATATATAAACCAAACCTTGCTATTGATGGTAGCTAATGAGCCTTTTTGATGATAACTAAAATAGTTCCATGAGGATTCAATCCAAATAATGGTTGTGGGTGAGCTAGTAGAGTTGGATATTATTCACATTTTTTTAAAATTTATGGCCTTTGGCACCTCATCTATTGTCTATCGGCCACACCTACAAAGTAATATCTAGTGATGAGAGATTTTTGATAAAGAATCAATGATTATGAGGAAGAAGTTGAGACTTGTAAGAATTATATAACAAGAGATATTGTAGGACATATACTCCCTCACATTCAATAAAAAGAGGCCACTTGAGTGAAGATTATATACACTAACCACTCATCTAGAAAAAATACCAAATCCAAATGATAACATCGTAGTAGACAAGGGAGATATTTTAGATAGGAAGCCTCATAGACTAAATATCAATACCTATTGTTTGCACCTCAAGGAACTTTTGGAGATCCTTTAATAAAGAAATTAGAAAAACATTGTATCAAAAGGTAAACTTGAAAGGGGTAAAAAGAAGACAAAGGTTACATCAAGGTTACCATAAGGGATAGAATATGGTAAATTTTTAGAGACATAAAAAAAAGAGAAAATCAAATCTTTTTAAATAATAAACCAAGGCTAGAGATAAAAAATCCGATAGTGTGATCTCGATATTTTATAAAAGTTGGTCTCCCATCCATGTGTGGTCCTACCTTCTATATCCATTGACATTCCTCATGCTTCACTTCCATCACTTGTTTCCAATGTTCTTTTCCACTCTCATTCCTTATCATTTCCCAAAACCTTTGGCTTCAAATTTCTTTTATGAGTTTACAGAAGGAGTTAATTTTTGTATTTTGATAGGCCAAACCCTCCAAGGCTTGGCATGCCTTTCTATTCTCATGGAAAATTTTAACCATTGGGAACTCAAGCTGCTTAAGGAATTTTTCCCTTTCATCCACATTTTCCTAGACGTGCTTTTCCCTAGGACTTGGCAATTTGCGAGGAGAAGGGTTGATGGATTCTAGAAATTTCCAAACCTATAAAAGGTTTACAAAATATTTCTAGTGGAAGGATTTTGTACATTTCCTATCTGTTTACTTTATCCCTGTGAGTTATTTTTTTCCCTTGCTTTGGATTCCTGACAGTATGAGTTTTGTAGAGTCAGACTCACTTTCTATTGAACTAGTGGTTGAAGCTATCCTTAGTGACAGAGGTTTCATGTTGTTCCTTAAGATTTATCTAGTTGGGACTAGGATATCAACTTGGATTTCACATCCACATGGAAAAAGGGTATTGTAATCATACATGGAATTGTGTTTTAGGTGGATATTGGTATTCTAGCTGAGGTTGTATGGCAATCGTCGATAGGATGAACAATGTGTAGGGACAAGTACAATTGGGAAGTTAAACTGAGTCAATTTGAACTGAACTCACCCATGAGGAGGATTGTCAAGATGAGGATGGTCTGTGGTGACCTACCTACCCATTAGAAAGAAGTGATTAATCTCGTTATGGAATATATAATGGTGGATGATTCCATATCACAACTTAGAAACTTCCATATATCCTTTGTGAACCACTTTATTGAGGTTAAGCAACTCAATATTCCTAAATTTATTTAGTTATTGATGGATTACTCCATCATTGTAACCTTTTCAAAAAATGAGTAAGTGTGGCCCTGTCATTAAGGGATTTTTAAAGTGTTGTATGCCCATATCTTGGACAAATTTACTAAGGAAAACATTTTTACTCAGGATTAATAGGTGAACAACACCAAGGAGGATACTTCATCTACTCCTACCACTAAGGTTCATGGTTCCAAAAGGAATAAGGTAAAGGAAATTCACAAGATTCCAGAGTTTCTAGAAAAAAGGAGGACCAAGGTTGATGTGACTCCCACAAGGCGCTAACAGTGCCTCAAAAACAAGGAACTCCAGAGTCCAAGAAAGACATAGGATGCTACTGAGGATGATCTGGATGATATAGTGGAGAAGTTTATTTAGAAATATGTTATTAAGACCACTTCAATCATGATTTATCACCTAGAGAGTGCCATGTCTGCAATTGGAGGAGCAATTTCACAAATAAAAGAGCATAGGAATGCTCTAAACCTCCTATTTTTCTATGATAATTTTGTAGAAGATACTCCTACTAAGTCTACTACTGAAACTAAACTAGAAGTTAAGGATGACAAAGTTGTGGAAATAGCTAAGGAAATATTCAAGGACATCCCTAAGGATGATGTTAAGGATGTCAATAAGGAGGACATCAATGAATTTATAATTTCCTAATTGGCTTCTATTTTGTGGTCTTGCATCTCTATCCCTTCTGGGTTTTTCCTTACTTATTTTTGGTTTGTTCATGCTTTCCTTTTTGTTTTTAGGTCCTCAAGTATGCTTGTTGTTTTTTGTGGTTTATGCATCCTTCTAGTCAACTAGTGTATTAAGGCATTAAGGCACCTTTCAAATGCCCTCATCAGTGAAAAATTTGTAACTTACCAAAAAAAAAATCTGATAGTGTTACCTTAGAATCTAAAGAGAAAAATTGCTAATGATTGAGAATTTTTAATGTTCCAAGAGAACAATAAAGTTAAAATATCACCTACATTTTTGATAGTAGAAAAGGTAGATAAGCTAGGGTAATGAATCATTACTAAGGAAAACATTGTCATCTAATCTCACTTTGGCTTGGTAGTAAAAAGGTAGGTGATCTATTAAATATGAAGATATGACACTTGCAATAATAACATATTAAGAATAAAAATAAGTAATGATGGAAGTTGTCTTCATTAAATGTTTGGAATTGCTAAAAGGAGTAGCTAATATTGTCAAAAAATTCTACAAATTTTGGAGGGAAACTTCCTTCAACTATAATTTATATATAGTAGTTAGTTTAGATATTAAAGGATCAACAACTTTGTAAAGATTTTTTTTCATTTCTCTTTGTATAGTAGTACACATATTTTTGGGTAGTATTATGGGAAATAAAACCCCCCTTATGGCATACATTCACACACACACACACACACACACACTAGAGGCCTACATGTCTACTTTGAATCCATCTATGGATTTAATGCCTTGACCTATCTCTTTCATGTATGTGTGTTTGCATATTGATATTCTATCCTTATATATGTTGAGGAGAGGAAGTGTTCATGCTAGAATATTATGTCTAGAGCTATTTTGTAGGAATATCTTCTATGATATTTTGTTCATCACAATTTTTAAGCTTAGGTTTATTGCTTTTATTGTTTTTATATTTCTCTCTTACCTTTTTTTCCCAAGTTATTATATTAGGCAATGTGCACCAAATATCTCATCCTATAAAGGAGCCAACATTTATCAAAATCATATGGACATCCAAAAGAGTTTAACCCCATGCTATTGGGACCAATCTTATTGTGTCAGTCTACATGAGGTATGATCTATATTAACTTCCTTATACACACCATTTTTGATGGTCAATATAATCAAAGAGAATAGAAGTTTAATACCATGTTCAATGGGACCTCTTGGTTAAAAATCCACCTAAGTGAACCCTTAAGACCTTTTACAATATTGGAAGACCCAAATTAGATTCTATATCATCCTCTACAGTATATCAGTTCCTATAGTTCTAGATAAACTAATAAAAGGGGTTGCATGTTAAAGTAAAAAATGCATAGCGTTAGAAGCTAGAACTAAAAATTACCAAACTTCAACAACATCAAGAGATGTAAGATATGAGAGTCTCACTCTTTGAAATTAAAAATTGCCTAATATACCAACTACCATTCAATATTGTGAAATATTAATCAAATTATTATCCACAAGCAAGCATTATAGGAATTGAACAAATAGTAATCTAGGTAGAAATCTAGATAGCAAAATAACTTTGATAGAATAGACCATTCATACAATTTTAATAAAAAATATTTAAAAGAAACTCAGTATACATATATGTTTTACAAGATTCTATATAGACGATAAATATCATTTCAATCTCTATTCAAACGTGCATAATATAGTTATCATAGCTTGCTAAATTGTAAAAGCTAAAGATCCAACCCTTTGAATGGGTTACTTTAAAGTATATATAGTTTTACATTTGAATTCAGTTAGTTGAGCATGATTACATTTAAAACTAATTGCAGGTCTATCAATTTAGTGTAGCATGTGTGCATCTCTTTCTAGCTCATTGTGGTGTAACTATAATGATGCTATTACATTGATGTGGCCTTCTCTAATTTAATATGAGAAGATGGTGTCCTACATATCTTTAGCTAATCCATAATATTATTTTATAGGTTTACTTTGGTGTGTAATTTTCCATGATTGGCACAACTATAGCAGGATAGGTGTCAAATAGGGAAGTCATTGGCTATTAATATTTTTTTACAGTAGGTTATGGTTATTGAGAGTAGGTTCAAGCACTTTGTAACTTTGTCAAATTTCACTTTAGCTAGATAATATCAGTCTAGCTCTTTACTCTTCAAGTGTTGGGCCTTCCTTTTTATTGCATGATGTTAGTTTTATTAATATTTTGGCTCTTCTTATTAACACTTAGACATATTTTCTATTCCTCTTATTGGAAGGAATTTTTTTTTGCTTGCTTTAATGATGTCATTTGTATTAAGGGGCTGACCACCTTCTACACTTGGAATTTTTTTTACAATAGTTATTGTTGGATGTTGGATATGTTTTTTCTTCAAAAAAATTTCCCCCTTGCATGTCGAAGTTTCATGCCTTATAATAGTTTTAGCTTCCATGTGACTTTTCATTGTGTCATACTTTTATGTACCTCATGATGGCATTAGCTACTTCACAAGTTTAGGCCTCTTCAACACTTAACCATATTCTTACATGTGGTGAGATCTACCTTGGTTCTAGATGTTGGATCCTTTACTCATACACATTTGTTGATGTCAACATTTCAAAAATCTAGCCACATCTCATACTTAGCTAAAATTTAGAGTCTAGCATTACATCAAAAAGTTGGATTCTCCTACCTTAGTTAAATTTTGAGACTCACCTACATTGTATATTGGATATTTTTATGTTCATTGATGACATCAACATTTTAAAATTTTGGCCATCTTCTATACTTAGCAAAATTTTGTATTCTTATGCTATACAATCTTGTTGAGTCTTAGCTTATTTTCTTTTGACTCAATGACTATATCATGTGTTCAGTTGTGCCTCTATCCTCATGTATTATAATATAGAAAAAATTATCTCTAAAGAGATGGTCTATAGATGTGGGTGAATCCATTTTACCCATATTATTTATGCCTTACAAGGTTTTTTAGCTTGCACAAACACAAAACCCATATAGCCCTATCCTATTGGGTAATTATTATGGAAATTTTTAAATATCCTTAAGATGTTTTCATGCTATTCAAATTTTCTTCAGCCCACAAGCAGATATATGAGCTCTGGTGGACTCACCACTTTGTCCTTGGATAGCTTGATAATTAAACACATCAAGTCTAGAGACCCTAACATGAGCCTATAATGGTTTTCTTTAAACAAATATGCTCAACCAGATTAAATAAATTATTTACATGATGACCAAGCATATAAATGAAGTGTTTTAGGCATAGAAGCAGATCGGTGCCTTGTACATTGGGCTATCGTCGTAGCTTTTTTTAACCAATCACATGAAATAGAAAAAAAAAGAAAAAAAACTGATAAACCCACATTCATTCAAATATTGTAATCAGCATGGATTTTTAAATTAGTGAGAGAAACATTACCTACAAATTAAAATGATGTAATATTCAGACAAGTAACGCATACACATTACACCAAAAATATGGCAAAGAGCAGAAATTAGATAGTTTGTATTATATTCAAAGTTTGATGGATACAATGATAAAGACCAACATAATATTTGGATCCCTTAATGATTACAATATAGATCTCACCCCGTTTGAATAACTTAATAGGGGAACTATAATCTACTATCCTAATTATAGTGACATATAGACTCCAATATTTGAATTAGCTCCTGTAAATGATCTCAGTTATACTACTCGACTCTCAATAACACCTGCACAAAGGTGGGAAGAACTAAGAAATGGCTAAAAAAAAGAAACCATAGATGGAAATACAATAACCCTTAATCTCTTGAAAGCTTTGCTACATGATTTCTTGATGATGAATCTTGGTTGCTTTAGCTCTTTATATAACTAAACTGGAAAATACTGTCGAGAATACTTGGTGTAGGCATTGTCACTTGGGTTATATTTATCCATTACTTCTATTGGGTGCTTCACAGGCTGTCCTAAGTTATATTTTGTAGATAAAACTAATAATATTCTACCACCTAATCTTAAGGCTATTATTCTTTTTGCTTTGGTTCATTAGTTGGTTTTATTTTCTCCTTGGCTTCTTCTGTGGAGATGACATCAACAATTTTTTCTTTGTCTTATTTTGTGGGACCCACTGGTGTATATTATCTTTTGTCTTCTTTAAGTATCTCAATCTCCTAAAGATCAGAAATATGTTTCCAAGCTTCATAAAAAAATATGGAAGTTGACTTGACCTCATATTCTATGCTCTTTATTTTATTTAGATACCTTTTTGCTAGGGGCCCATTTTTATATACAAATTGGATTGCTTCTAAGTTTACTAAATATAAGTCTCTCAACTGCAAGACCAATCATTGGTCATTTTCTCCTTCATATTTAAAATCCATTATTTTATTTGTGACCAGTGTTCACATGTCATCTGTTGTTGTGACTTCTTTGAGTATCTCAACATTTTATAACCTTACTTCATCTAATTCCTTTGTTCACTCATATTTGTTTGATATGACGTCTTCCCAATGGAGTATTTCATGAAGGTAGTTTTTCAACTTCTAGAATTTAGTTTGATAGTCATACACTTGACCATTAGGAGTGGTGATTTGTTGCTCTTCAACCTAGGTATATTCTTATTTATATTTTTGGTAAATGAGATAGATCTTAAGAGCTTTTTGATCTATTTCTTTCATCATTCTTTGACTAGTTGAGTTGTATTTATGATTTCCAAGATATTTTTGAATCTGTTAGGCATGGGTTTGACTCGGCCTTTGGCTAGTTCAACCAATCCTAACTTGAAATGATTTATGAGCTCCTCCCTACCAATTTATTTCTTAAGATAAATTAGTGGCCTCTGATATTTTAGTCTATTTATTTCTTTTTCTTAATATTCTTATCTCGACCTGAAGTGCCTAATTTTCACTTTGAAACCAATATTTTTCTTCTTTCACCTACCCAAATTGAGATTTTTTTGCTCTTAATTCTTTGAGTTCTTCAATGGCTGCAACTATCTATGCATGAACTGTTAAATCTATTTTCATCATATTAGTGGTATCGCCCTTCCACTTTATTTGTTTGGCTTTGGGATCAATAAATAATTCTACAGGATTCTCTAGTAGAGGTAGCATGATGGTGACTTCGATACTTGCCTATGTGACTCCTTGTTGAGCCAATAATGTTCTATGTGGCTTCCTCATTGGTGACTAGTTCAACAACCTCTATCTAATGCTCTTCCTCAATACCAAAATGTATATCAGTTTCTTTTACCTTTGTCAATTTTATAGAATGAGAAGTCTTGGAGGCTGAACCAAATTCAATGTGAGCCCTTTTAGTTCGTGAAGAACTAGGAGGAGAATTTTCTTCAAGAACAATTTATCTCAAAAGGTTTTCCAATCCTCTAGATCAAGTTATTTTATTCATAGCAACCAAGAGAATTTTGTGCTTTTCATTATTCACTATCAAGTGCATGGTGGTTGTCCTCTTTGGTATTTTGACCTGGGATATTATGAGTACATTTTTTATTTTCTTCCATTGTTTGAGGTTCTATGACTAAGGTAGCTACTGTTATAGTTAAAGGGCTTGCAACCTATGATGTAATTGGCTCTTATTTCTCTTCAACTAATGGAATTTCTCTTGGAGAGCTTACTTGAGGAGTTGGCTTAATCTATGTCTGGTTCATTTTAGTAGTAGGTGCTTCCTCAATAAATATATCCAATCATTGTGGATCTTCTTCAATTATTTGCAAGGATCTTTGATATCTTTAGGCCTAGTTTGTGGTATTAATGGAGCATAGGTATTGATAGTGCCCCTCCTTAGCATATTTAGATCTAACTGATACCTTCCAACTTCTTCTAATTGGATATAGGATCTCTCTTTTATTGCCCAGAAATATTTAAAGTTTTCTCCATTCTTGATAGCAATCTGTATGGCATCTTCAAAAGCATTTGTTTCATGCCCTATGTGTAATTTCATTACTTTTTGTATTTCACGGTAGTATTCTCCATTTGGATCATAGGCTCTCCATGTAAGTTTGACAAAGTAGTAATCGTCCATTCTCCACATAGACCTAAGAAGGCTAAGATATCCTTTAAAAATGTAGTACCCCAGTTTGAAAGGCAATTTGTGCCAAGGGACTCTCGCTTTACCCCTGTTTACTTTCATTTTTACTTCTTCAACTACCTATATCACAATTTATAGAACAATAATAGACATCAAAAAATACTTTGGAAGTACCTTAGGAGAAATATTTGTGCCATATAATTTGATATACATAAAATCCATTGCAAAGAAGAAATTTCTAGACTATCTCATTTAGAAATTTTCTTATCCCTTGCTGATCCTTGGAGTATTTTTACCACACAACTCATTATGAATGGCCACCATAAATATTTTGATAAACTCATCGATACTAGACCATCCTTCTTGAATCCAAGGCAACCTATCCTAAACACATTCAACATTGACCTCTCCTAGCATTTAAAGGACACTGGAGCTCAACTAGCCTACTATGAGGTGTATGAGAAATGAATAATACATGAATTTTGGCATATTTCTTTCTTTTTCTTAATGGCCTCTTGAAGTGTTGTTAGCTGCTCATTCACATTTTTCTCTAGAACTTCTTCCCAAGCATACATAGGTATTTTTTTGATTTTATTGAGTTGTGTAGCTATGTACATGACTTCATTTTTTACATTGTCCATATCTCTATTTTCCATTACAATGTTAATCATATCTACATAGTCCTTGGCCCATACTCTGAGAGCAATTTTTGATATGGAGAATTTGTACCATACCTCATAGTTCATACCAAATATTCTTCAATAGAAATGGGTATTGAGCATACAAGATTACTACAATGTTAATCATTCATATTTTTCTCTAGAACTTCTTCCCAAGAATACATAGGTATTTTTTGATTTTATTGAGTTGAATAGCTACGTACATGACTTCTTTTTTTACGTTGTCCATATCTCTATTTTCCATTACAATGTTAATCATATCTACATAGTCCTTGGCCCATACTCTAAGAGCAATTTTTGATATGGAGAATTTGTACCATACCTCATAGTTCATACCAAATATTCTTCAATAGAAATGGGCATTGAGCATACAAGATGACTATATTTCAAGCACTTTGTTATTTGGGACTAATTGAGAGGAAGAGAGATTAAATGCGTTGCAAATAATTTATTTGGAAATTTTGAAGACTTTTTGGTTCTTGTGATTGAGAATATATTTTAAATTTGGGTCATACACAACAGCTAGCCAAGAGAACAAGTTTGATGAATGGTGGACTTGTGGGTAAATAATCTTCCCCATGTTGCTCTTCCATTGGTTGTAGAATGGACTATATTCATAACGGTTGAATATAGCCCTCTAAAATTATATCTTTGAGTAGGGTCTAATTCCTAGTAATCTTCTTTTATATTTTTGAAATAGAAAATGGTGGCATCTTCATACTATTGCCTTTTTTATTTTGTAATCTCTTTCACTGGTGCCTTATTTTCTAGAGTCTCCTATTGTTTCTTATTTATGGGTTTACCCAATAGCTGCTCATAGGGATAGGCCTGTGATATACTTAGTACTCTATCTATGATTTTTTATTTGACTTATTGAATGGTTTTGGTGGGCTTACTCTTTGACAAGCTAGTAGTTTTCTTGGGATTACCGATAGAAGCCATGATGCAGGAATGCAATATCACTTGTACCTTCTTCCTTATAGTCATACTCGACAAATTATTATCTTAGAAAGGTTCTATGAGGGGATTCAAGACTTGTGGAGGAGTATTTGAAGTAATTCAAAAGTATGCACATATAACATCTCTATTTTACTTCCTACCACCTCCTTCTGGCTATTTTATAAAAGTTGTACCCATAAAATCTACACAACAACAATATCTGATGGAAATATCTTTTATGATTAGTCCATTAAATCTTGCATTCTTGGATATCACTTTTTTACTAGTGCCACATCATCTGTATTTCTCTATGACTACAAGTTTGGAGCTTTCCTTAGGTGGTTTTATAATCTTCACATGCCCTAAAGAGATATGTTCATGTCTTGGGCCATCTTCTAATTTTTCCACCCTTGATACTATTGTCGTATTTGGATCTTGGGTCATAAATCTTATCATACCTTTTGATAATTCTTGGATAGTAAACCACATGCATTTACATATTTCTTACATGAAACATAGTTGGTGAAACACACATCGTTGATCTCTTTGAGTTGATATGGATAATTGACATGCTCATCACTCTTTTTTGTGGCTTGTCGCTAATGTATTATCGATGGGCTTTATTGAAGGATGATGAATATTTCTAACATACATGGTAATTTATTGCCTAGATTTTTTATTTATGGATCAACGATAATGAATTTACAAGGGTGATGACTAAACTTTGTCATCGATTAGATTTCACTATCACTGATGGTTGAGCAAAGGAGGAGTGCTATCGATGATGGGTAGGCTTTTGAAATTTTTGGGACATAATTAGAGGTAGATTAATTAGTATACCTAAGGTGCATTTAATGCAATGGGATGAAAAACACTTAGGATAACAATGGCTAGATACTTGTATGACACAAAATATTAGTTATTGATATATTAGTGATGGGACTTTTACATGGGCAACAAAGGTTAATATTTTTGGTCAAAGATATTTTTTGTTCACTGATAGGAAATTTTTTTTTCTTATGCATCAACGATGCAATATTTACATTGGTGATAGACTAAACTTGGACTTGAGGGCTAATCATTTAGGTAAAATTTTAAACTTTTAGAACTGGGTAAGAAAATACTAAGCAAAAAATAATATGACCTAGGGCTAAGGCATCGTTGATGGATCAATGACAATGTATTTGGATGAGTTATGGTTTACTTTTTGGTTTACACTATCATTGATAGCTTGGAGTGGTCACTGATCGATGAACAATGGGGACTTTGGATAGATAACAAAGGTTTTAAAACAACTTGGTAGGACTTATTTCATCAGGAGGGGGAATGACTAGGCCAACGATGACTAAACCCTTGATTTAGACTTGATGTAATATATTGCTGATGGAAATGAATGGTCATTGATGGATCAACAATAAGGGTTTTGCAAGAGTGATAGTTGATTTTATTTTATGCCAAGGCTTTACATGACTACTGATTGAAATACACTATTTTTTATGGATCGACGATGGTGGATTCAGATGAGTGATAATGTATTTTTGGGTGTAGGCTATCATCGATGATTTATTATGGTCATGGATGGATCAACGATAGGCTTTTGGAAGGTTTATGATGACTTTATTTAAATGGACTTAGCAAGGAAAATTAAGTGGGGAATATTTAGCTAAGGTTTTACGTTTAGGTATACTTGGAGAATTAGGACTTAATAAAAATAAATCAAGGTGGATTTCATGGTATTTTTGGCCATGGTCTAACCTAGGGATGCAACATAAATTTTATTATTATATCATGGATTTTAAAAATAATTGTGATGGTTAGATGACTTAAATGATATGGGGTAAATGGGGGCTATGTGTGATGAAAATGTTAATGGAATAAATGGTATTTTTAAAGGGTATGGACTAAATAATGAAAGTGGATCAAATGACATGAAACAAAAAGGGTAAATTTTGAAAATAAAGGCCTTAAAAATGGATGAAATGGATAATATGGTGAAGGGTGATATTATGAAAATGATGACTTTACGTGTGAATGGATGATGAATTCATGAATGATATATTGAATTAATCAAAATAAGACCTAGACCTATTCCTTGAATGACCATGAGGACTATTTTGAATTGGAGTGACTCTCTTGAGACTTCCCTCTTTCTAAACCAACCACCAAATTCCTGTAATCACCTAGACACTCAATTTTGCCAACTTTTGAAAACTAGGGGTGAAATATAAGTTGGGATTTTTGAAGCCCAACACAAGATCTATATAGGATAAGAGAAGTTTTTGATATAGAAAGATTAAAACTTCTCTTGAGGTTTCTAGAATCTCCATTTGACTTGATTGTACTCATTTCTTTTGGGACCTCCATCAATAGAATTTGAGAGAAGTGTGACCCCTATGAACAATAATTCTATTTTTGGTCTTTATAGACTCTTAAATGCTTTATTTACCATGATTAACCTAAAAAAACCCCAATGGAATTTTATTTAGAAGTAAACAAACTAGTGAGCAAAAATCATGTCTCAAAAAATAATCATTTCTCTTCCATAAATTATCAATCCTGTAAGTCCATAAACTTATGAGTGTCATGCACAGTATATGCCTACAGTGTTGGGGAATGAATCTTTTTGTACCTTATTTAGTTTGGTGGGGGATGTTTAAACATTTTTATTTCAGCCAAACCAAATAAACTAAGTGCGGGAAAATTAAATAAATAAATTATGAACTAAAATTAAAGTGTTGAAAGTAAATGTACGGGAAATTAAATGTGCAGAAAAAAAAACACACAATTGAATTAAATTCAAGTGGTAAATAAATAAAGAAACTAATCTAAAGAAAATAAATGCATAAATAAAATAGGGGAGGACTACTATAGGGAGTGGGCCTAAGCTCTCACAGATAGTTTGCCTGGCTAGCTACGTAGAGCTTACTCGAATAAGGGGATTTGCACTCTTAATAAATTAAAAAAAGAATGAAAATGGAATAATAATTTTTATGTAAATTAATTATTGATCCCCTTGTTCATCTGGCCTACGTATTTATATAAAGTGTAGCCATATATTGTTACAATAACAAATTAATCTAATTTAATCACATGACGTGATTAGTTACAATTGGTTCCATAGATTTTATTTCCCTATTTTAAAGCATGTCCATTCACACAAGGATAAATATATAAAAATCCTTAGGTGTACGTAACAAACAAATCCTAAACTAATGCATCCTAAAAATAATACTTTAAGAGCTTTACAAGGTCAATCGACCAATCGGTTGATAATAATAAATACTTTATTCTATTAATAATAATGCATGATTTAAAATATTTCTCCTTTGTCTTCATGTGCAACCTCCTCCTTAGCCCCTTGGTCAACTTGGTCAATGTTGACTTGGTCATATGTCATATCCAGAGTAAGGCACCTCCTTATGTATGGGAGTAAGGCACCAGTAAGGTTCCTTCCCATGTATAGAATAAGGCACCTACTCCATATACCTTAGAATAAATGAAGCGGAGATATACCAGGTTCAACCGAGATGTAGACTGGAAAGCACCATATTAGTAGCAAAACCTGCATTTATACACAGTTTCCACTAAAAACACCCGTTAAGCATAATACCAGATTTTCTATCAATTATATGCATAAGTTAAATAAAAATATATCTCTAATGCTAATTAAACCAATGATGATGCCCCTTAATAGTGTATATAAAATGAGCATTTCTGGTGCTCATCATCCCCCCATGCCTAAATATTGTCACGTCCTCATGACAATAGCCCCTAGAATAATAATAATAATAATATTTTTTTTCCAATGGCCTTCAACATCTCTGTTTCTCTTCATGGGAACTGTTATTGAGCATTGCTATTTTTTTTTCATTCAACACTGCTATTTTGCTTTCCTTGAGCACTATTGCACCAACAGAAAATAAAAAATAAAAAATACATCATGGCTGACCATCACACTATGAAAAAATAATGAAATCATGATCATACTGGTACTGATTTGGATACCTACTGCCATGTAACCAATGGATTACACATCCACTGATGTCAAAGTGTTAAAGTCAGTTGCTAAAAAATATTTATTTATTTATTTTTATTTTCGGTTCATTGGCATCAGCATACTCTAATCTTCTCATAACTGATCTCTATTTTGCTCCTACTTTTGTGTATTTTCTAGCGGATTTCATTCTGCTCTCAATGCTTTGTTTGCGATAGCGGATTTCCATTATGCTTTGAATTTGAACTTGAAGTGACATAAGTAAATCATTTATTTTCTTTGGAACTCCACCTTACAAATTTATCATAATGTGAAACAAGGCCAATTATATTCACGCAAATATCATAATTTTTTTTCTTTAGTTTTAAATTATTCTAGAGTAATGAATTATCATGTGACTAAACTATGACGAAGAAAATTTAAATGACATCTATTGAGTTTAGCATAGAAATTGTTTTTAAAATATATCTAGACATAATTAACAAAAAAAATAGTACATACCTTGGTGAATTTCATATAACCTAAGGTGTATGATGTCGGTGGTGTAAAAACATTTCCATGTTGCCCATAACCAAGGTGTTCCAAAAAATATTACTGTGACGCTGGTGCATCTGGAGAATTTATTTTATTTATTTATTTTTTTGGTTGCCTTCATCTTACACACCACTAATCATCACTGTTGTTCCACCTTTGAGCATTGCTTCTCGAGCAATGATGTAGTTTTTAAATTTCCACCAACGAATTCTTCCTACACAGCTTCCTAAAGGTAAAATAGAAAATATAAAAATTTTGTGCCCCTCTACTTAGGAGCATGTTACGAGTTTTTTGGACATGTGATTTTATATCAAAATAAATGATGCCTTGCTCTTATGGAGCTTCATTACAATCCTCTTAGGCCCAACCTAGGAGTGGTTTAATCAACTCAAGAGGCACAACATCACTATTTTTGAACAATTGGCCAATGCATTTCTTGAATTCTTCTCCTTTGGCATCAATAAAAAGGTAAACCTATCCAATTTGGCAAATTTAATGCAACATGATGATGAGCCAATTATGGATTATGGGAAACAATAGATAAATATGATGGCAAAGCTACTGTTCTCCATCCCTGCTTCTGAATTAACTTGAATATTTATGAAAAGTTATGCAAAGCACATTTCATTATTATTATAGTTGCAACAATATCAGACCTTTGAGGAGGCTTTGGCACAAGCTAAATTTATAGAGGATATCAAGTTATAGGAGGTTAACTTGAAACTCAGGAAAAAAAAGGAATGGAACAAGAATATCACTAAGAAATAACAGGCCAAGCCAACCCACATTAATCAGGCGGTTTTAAATCTTCAAAAAGGGGATAAGGGGTAAAAATAAAAAAAATATCAAGCCCAATATCCTCCTGTGCATTATGAGTAGTGCAAAAAAAACCAGAAGGGTAAGGATAAAGAAATATGCCCTCCTCACATATTCACTCAATTATCAGAATCATTGACATTGATTTTCCATAAATTGTGCAAGGCAAAGACAACAAACTTACTAGAAATCAAATTAGTGGACCCTAATAAACCCAAGCCTAAGGGGTATAAGTATGATCAATATTGCATATTTCATTGAATGAAGGGCCACGACATATAGGTATGTTGGTCATTCAAATATTTAGTGCAAAATATGATCTAAATAGGTACTCTTCTTATGGACAAATCGCAAGCACCTAAAAATCAAAATATGGGGATTTACAAGAATCATCTACCCAACCATGAGGCACCAAGGAATAATGTTGGCCAGGTCAATCAAGTATGAATCGAACCACAAAACCATGGGTTCATCAGAATGGTCAACATTGTCACAAGATATGTGAGGTATGAAAAACCAAATCAACCTCCATTGCCTATTATGGTCCAAGCTGCACCTCCTCCAAGGCCAACCCAAAATATGCTAGGACCACCAACTAGATCGGTGGTGACAATTAGAAGTAGGTTGTTTCAAAACCTATAGATGACTTTAGTGAAGTTGTCTATTTATGAGATAATTTAGTAGTCTCCCAAGAATAGGGAGATTCTCATGGAAATTCTAAGGTCCATAGAAGTGCAGTTCTAGGATCCTAAAGCATTCACATACTATGTGGGATACATGCAATAGTGTCAGGAACATATTATACAATTTTTTGATCATGAAATCAAGATGGTTTCCACTATCACGATGGACCCACCACTTCATATCATTATGTGTGTAAACCACAAACATTTCATGGGTTTTGATTGATACAAGATCATCGATCAATATAATCATGACCAAGGTATTGACATACCTAAATTTACCAAAGATTCATATCATACCTTTTACCTTCATGTTGAGAGATTTTAACGATGCATTATGCTCAACTGTTAGCACTATAGTCTTACCCATTCAGGTGGCACTGAAGATCATATCAGTGACGTGTCATATGATTGAAGGTGATATGCAATACAGTATACTCCTATGGTATCCTTGGATAAGAGAAATATGTTGTGTCCCTTCCATTCTCCATTAATTTATCAAATACATGCATGAGGGATAGGTTCATATGGTGCCTTCAGATGAAGAACCATTCAAATACATGAATTTAGAATATTTGTTGGGGGACTTCATGCTCCCCTAAATGCACATGGGCATACAGCTAGTGTCACCGATCAAAGAGCCAAGAGGAAAAATGAAATAAGTGTGTACTAAACCTACAAAATCTATATCTCAATGATCGAAGCACATGATAGTTGCTTCTACCAGACCATCTGCATCCATAGTGCATCAGGATGATAAGAAGCTAAAGCTAAATATGAGTGAAAATAGACAAATTGAATGCTCAAACCAATTTTCATAGAGGTCCCTACTCCTATGGAATTAGAAGATGGTTAAGGAGAAGTCGAAGAGGCACCTCAACCTACTCTTCTTGTGTCTTCAGTAGGGGCATCTGCATCACAAGTGATCATTCATTTTGTTAATCTTGAATTAGGGGAATATATTATGTAGAATGTAATATTTATGCTAATAATTGAGATTACACAAGACATGGGATGACCATAATCCCATCACCTTCCTGTAGGGATGATGGTACCATTAGGGGTACCTCCTAACCAAACCAATTTCATTTATGGAGGGCATGAATAGCTTGCATATCACACTTCCATAGATAAGGATAATGATGAACCATTCACTGTGAATGTTCATTATCTTTCTAACCTAGAATATGCCTTATAGTATTTTGAGCATTACCATTGGCATGGTTACAGTCTCAGATTATTCGAGCAGGGGCATAGGAGGCCTTATGAACCATAGTATTAGTTGCCTACTAATAGGTTTGGGTTAAGATATTATATTGGAGGACAATATGAAATTCTTATGGTATATTTAGAAAACTTGTACCTCAGTCTGAGGGGTGAAGTCAACTTCAATCCATATCACCCCAATCCCTCTGCATTTCAAAGGAATAACTTGTTAGTGTCTTATGTCACTATAGAACCACCTATAATATATCATGAAGACATATTGGTGGAGACTAGTCCAAAGCATATCCCAAGAGACAACTTGGATGAAAAAATATATGAGGTAGTCGATGATACAGGCCTGCAAGTTTATATTGTTGGCATAGAAATAGATTCTAAGTCGGAAGATCATTTTGACAAGGATAGTGCAAAGTTTGTATTTGAGATAGGTGGACCAATGTTTATGTATGAGAGTGATAATATGATGAATCATCGAATAGGAAGCAACCTAAGTATGAGACTAATTTGGCTTACTTGGGCCCTCTTAATTTGTGTCATCTATTACCCTTAGATATAGTCATCGAGGATAAGTAGTCTTCCATGGATGATCATAGTTATCGAGAGTGAGCTTTCATGGGCCCCATATTTCTGATATCCCAGTTCTAGTAGGTAGCAATAAGGGTTTTCATTACTATAGTGATGATGAATATGAAATAGATAGATCCTATCTAGGTCCTACCTACTTACATCATTGTAATGCATCATACACTGCAGTGGATATGTAAAAAGATATCAATCTTCATCTGTTCCTCATAGGAAGAGCTCCTAATTTGTATAGGATTTATCATATGGTCTTCCTTGATCCACCAACATTCAAAGAGCTTATAGAGCCTAGAAATAATATTTTTGAGTTTGTCCATAGATCAGATCCAGAGATCCCCATACCCCATAACCACATCTCAGGGATGGAAGTTATATAAAGTTAGAGTTACATGCACATGGTCTTGGAAATATGATCCATTCCATAAATATGATCTCCATTTATTTGACCACTCCACTTCACAACCTAGTCGACCCCTCCAAACCATTGTGTCTTGATAGAGATGCTATTTATTGGGATCACGTTGACTCACCACTAGAGCCTGAATATTTTTTCCCTAATGAAGAAATATTGCAACATTTTCATTTTGCACCAGACTATGCACATGAGGTTTATCATGCTAAGGATTATTCCAACATGGAACCCATAAACCCAATAGATGACATCCACTTGATCCCTATGCCTCACCAATTTGAGGAGGGATCCCACATGTCGATGAGGAAACCTTTGAAGTGGATATCAACGATAATCCCATGAATCCTAGGAAGGTTAAATTTAGAGAAATTTTATCTCCTTATGAGAATGCCAACCTCATCCCTCTACTAAAAGAGATACCTGATCTCTTTTCTTGGAATTATAAGGACATGTCGGGTCTAACTCCAAAATTGGTTACTCATAACCTTTCGCTAGATCTTTTGAAGAAGCCAGTAAAGTAGAAACTCAAGAAGATACATCCAATAGTATCCTTAGTGGTTAAATATGAATTACAAAAGCTAATGGATGTAGAGTTTTTCATTTCCATCAACTATCCAAAATGGGTATCAAACATGGTGCCTGTAAAAAACCTAATGGAAGGATCTGTATCTGTATGGATTTCAGAGACCTCAACAAGGCAACACCAAAGGATTCATTTCCATTGCTAAACATATATTCTCTCATAGATTCAATGCAGGTCATGCAATGCTCTCCTTAATGGATGGTTTTTTTGGTTACAACCAAATTTAGATTAAGACCGAAGACCAACATAAAAGTATGTTCATAATTCCATGGGGGTCATTTTACTATAAGGTTATACCATTTGACCTTAAGAATGTTGGTGCTAAATATCAGTGGGCTATGACATATATATTTCATGACTACATGCATAATATATTGGAAGATCATATCGATGACTTGTTGGTATAGTCATTTCTATGTTCAGAGCATGTAGAGGTCCTGAGGAAGGTCTTCAATCACCCGATAGAGCATAATGTCGGGTTGAATCCTAAGAAGTATGTGTTTGGTGTAAGTTCAATAAATATCTTATAATTTTTCATTTCAAAATGAGGGATCGAAATTGACCCATCAAAGGTCAAGGCAATTTTACAAATGCATCCCCCCATGAATATCAAGGATTTAAGAAGCCTGTAGGGCAAAGTATCATCCATAAAGCAATTTATTGCACATTTATTGAACAAATGTTTACCCATGAATTGATTGCTACACAAGGGGGTCCCATTCAATTGGGACAAGGACTATCAAGCAGTATTTTTTAATGTTAAGCAATACCTGGCAACGCTACCAGTACTAGCTCCACCAAGACCAAACTTACCATTCTTGCTATATATTGGTAACTAATTTTACACTGGAACCATGTTAGCCCAAAATAATGTGCAAGACAAAGAACAAGCCATATATTACATCAATCAAAACTTGGTAAGTTATAAGCTAGGATATGCCTACATGGAAAAGCTATGTTTAGCTTTAGTGTTCGCTACAAAGAAATTATGGTGTTATATGTTAAGTCATACGACATATGTCATATCAAAACAAAATCCTTTGCAATATACTATGAGCAATATATATCATAATACACATACTATGAAGTGGATCATGCTATTGATAGAATTTGATCTGGAATTCATTAGCAAAAAATCCATTAAGGGGCAGGTCATAGCTAATCAATTGGATGAGATGCCTCTCGAGAATAGTAGGCCCCTCACCATAGAGCTTCCTGGTGATGTGGTTTTTGCCTTATTAGAAGCACCTAAACCCGAATAACCAAATAACAAAGCTGATATGACCTTGTTATTCGATGATTTAAAGTGTGAGCAAGGAGGTGGTGTAGGAATAGTGTTGTTCATACTGCAAGGTGCTCCAATGCCCTTGTCATTCAAGTTGGACTTTCCTTGCACTAAAAATAATGTTGAATACAAAGCTCTAATATTGGGCTTCCAAACAGCTATTGCCATGAATATTAAAAGGTTAAATATCTTTGGTGATTTCCTTCTCATTTTCAATAAAGTGAAGGGAATATTTCAATGTAGATGTCATGCCTTGAAGGCCTACAAAGATCTTGTCGATACTTATCTAGATCAGTTGAAGTGGTAATACATCAAGGCAATTCCTCATTTGTCAAATAGATTCACAAACACTATGGCATATTTGGGATCCTTAATCCCTTAGAATATATCTACCAATTTTACTACCATCCATGTAAAAACATTGTCACACTCTACTATGTAGCATGAAGCTTTGGATAACAAAGATTCAATCAATATGATTCATGTAGAACAAAACCATGAATGGTTCTATAGAGCCAAAGACTTTCTCAAGAGAGTGCCTTGGGGATCATTGATCTCATAGAGTCCTATGGGGGATGGTACCACCATTCATCATAAGGTTGTTTCCAAATCTGTATTTGCAAATATCAAACTATAGGGGGAGCATGTTGTCTTATCAATCGAGGTTTAGGTTTATGAGAACTAGATATCATAGATACATGACTTCCTAAATCTTGGTGTAATTCCTCAGGGATTTTCATGTGTTGTGAAGCACACATTTAAATAGAAAGTGACAAAGTATTTCTTGTTAGGAGATATTTTATATTATCAAAGCTATGATGGAGTTCTCCTTCGTTGTCTTGAGCCCCAAGAATCATCTTGGAAAATTTTGTAAGCTCATGATAGTATGTGCAGTGGCTATTTCAATGGCATGGCTATCATCAAGTGCATCCTTCACATGGGTTATTATTGGCCTACTATGGATAAGGATTACAATGTGTATGTTAGGAAGTACATTAAATGTCAGCATCATGCTAATATTGTGCACTTGCCATCATAGGCCTTACATCCAATTCAAGAAGTTTGGCCATTTGCTCAGTGGTATTTGGATCTAATCAGTAATATCTCTCCTCCATCATTGAGTTGACATACATTCATTATTATGGCTATTGATTATTTTACTAAGTGGGAGGAAGCAATCTCATTAACAACGACAATTGAAGTGTGTATTTCTAAGTTCATACTCATCAATATCATAAGTAATTTTGGTACTAAAGATCATATCAATGATGTGTCATATGATTGAAGGTGATATGCAATATAGTATACTCCTATGGTAGCCTTGGATAAGACAAATATGTTTTGTCCCTCCCATTCTCCATTAATTTATCAAATACATGCATGAGGGATAGGTTCATGTGGTGCCTTCAGATGAAGAACCATTCAAATACATGAATTTAGCATATTTGTTGAGGACTTCATGCTCCCCTAAATGCACATGGACATACAGCTAGTGTCACAAATCAAAGAGCCAAGAGGCAAAATGAAATAAGTGTGTACTAAACCTACAACATCTATATCTCAATGATCGAAGCACATGATAGTTGCTTCTACCAGACCATCTGCATCCATAGTGCATTAGGATGATAAGAAGCTAAAGGTAAATATGGGTGAAAATAGACAAATTGAATGCCCAAACCAATTGTCATAGAGGTCCCTACTCCTATGGAATTAGAGGATGGTTAAGGAGAAGTCGAAGAGGCACCTCAACTTACTCTGCCTGTGTCTTCAGTAGGGGCATCTGCATCACAAGTGATCATTCATTTTGTTAATCCTAAATTAGGGGAATATATTATGTAGAATGTAATATTTATGCTAATAATTGAGATTACACAAGACATGGGATGACCATAATCCCATCACCTTACCGTAGGGATGATGGTACCATTAGGGGTACCTCCTAACCAAACCAATTTCATTTATGGAGGGATTGAATAGCTTGCATATCACACTTCCATGGATGAGGATAATGATGAACCATTCACTGTGAATGTTCATTATATTTCTAACCTAGAATATACCTTATAGTATTTTGAGCATTACCATTGGCATGGTTACAATATCATATTATTTGCGTAGGGGCATGGGAGGTCTTATGAACCATAGTATTAGTTGCCTACTAATAGGTTTGGGTTAGGATATTATATTGGAGGACAATACGAAATTCTTATGGTATATTTAGAAAACTTGTACGTCAGTCTGAGGGGTGAAGTCGACTTTAATCCATATCACCCCAATCCCTCTGCATTTCAAAGGAATAACTGGTTAGTGTCTTATGTCACTATAGAACCACCTAAAATATATCACGCAGACATATTGGTGGAGACTAGTCTAGAGCATATCGCAAGAGATAACTTGGATGAAAAAATATATGAGGTAGTCGATGATACAGGCCTACAGGTTTAGATTGTTGGCATAGAAATAGATTCTAAGTCGGAAGATCATTTTGACAAGGATAGTGCAAAGTTTGTATTTGAGATAGGTGGACCAATTTTTATGTATGAGAGTGATAATGATGATGAATCCTCGAATAGGAAGCAACCTAAGTATGAGACTAAGTTGGCTTACTTGAACCCTCTTAATTTGTGTCATCTATTACCCTTAGATATAGTCATCGAGGATGAATAGTCTTCCATGGATGATCATAGTTATCGAGAGTGAGATTTCATGGGGCCCCATATTTCTGATATCCTAGTTCTAGTAGGTAGCAGTGAGGGTTTTCATTACTATAGTGATGATGAAGATGAAATAGATAGATCCTATCTAGGTCCTCCCTACTTACATCATCGTAATGCATCATACACTATAGTGGAAATGTACAAATATATCAATCTTCATCTGTTCCTCATAGGAAGAGCTCCTAATTTGTATAGGATTTATCATATGGTCTTCCTTGATCCACAAAAATTCAAAGAGCTTATAGAACCTAGAAATCATATTTTTTAGTTTGTCCATAGATCAGATCCAGAGATCCCCATACCCCATAACCACATCTCAGGGATGGAAGTTATATAAAGTTAGAGTTACATGCACATGGTCTTGGAAATATGATCCATTCCATAAATATGATCTCCATTTATTTGACCACTCCACTTCACAACCTAGTCGACCCCTCCAAACCATTGTGTCTTGATAGAGATGCTATTTATTGGGATCATGTTGACTCATCACTAGAGCCTGAATATTTTTTCCCTAATGAAGAAATATTGCAACATTTTCATTTTGCACCAGACTATGCACATGAGGTTTATCATGCTAAGGATTATTCCAACATGGAACCCATAAAACCAATAGATGACATCCACTTGATCCCTATGCCTCACCAATTTGAGGAGGGATCCCACATGTCAGTAGAGGAAACCTTTGAAGTGGATATCAACGATAATCCCATGAATCCTAGGAAGGTTAAATTTAGAGAAATTTTATCTCCTTATGAGAATGCCAACCTCATCCCTCTACTAAAAGAGATACTTGATCTCTTTTCTTGGAATTATAAGGACATGTCGGGTCTAACTCCAAAATTGGTTACTCATAACCTTTTGCTAGATCTTTTGAAGAAGCCAGTCAAGTAGAAACTCAAGAAGATACATCCAATAGTATCCTTAGTGGTTAAATATGAATTACAAAAGCTAATGGATGTAGAGTTTTTCATTTCCATCAACTATCCAAAATGGGTATCAAACATGGTGCTTGTAGGAAAACCTAATGGAAGGATCCGTATCTGTATGGATTTCAGAGACCTCAACAAGGCAACACCAAAGGATTCATTTCCATTGCTAAACATATATTCTCTCATAGATTCAATGCAGGTCATGAAATGCTCTCCTTAATGGATGGTTTTTTTGGTTACAACCAAATTTAGATTAAGCCCAAAGACCAACATAAAAGTATGTTCATAATTCCATGGGGGTCATTTTACTATAAGGTTATACCATTTGACCTTAAGAATGTTGGTGCTAAATATCAGTGGGCTATGACATATATATTTCATGACTACATGCATAATATATTGGAAGATCATATCGATGACTTGTTGGTATAATCATTTCTATGTTCAGAGCATGCAGAGGTCCTGAGGAAGGTCTTCAATCACCCGATAGAGCATAATGTCAGGTTGAATCCTAAGAAGTATGTGTTTGGTGTAAGTTCAAGAAATATCTTATAATTTGTCATTTCAAAATGAGGGATCGAAATTGACCCATCAAAGGTCAAGGCAATTTTACAAATGCATCCCCCCATGAATATCAAGGATTTAAGAAGCCTGTAGGGCAAAGTATCATCCATAAAGCAATTTATTGCACATTTATTGAACAAATGTTTTCCCATGAATTGATTGCTACACAAGGGGGTCCCATTCAATTGGGACAAGGACTATCAAGCAGTATTTTTTAATGTTAAGCAATACCTGGCAACGCTACCAGTACTAGCTCCACCAAGACCAAACTTACCATTCTTGCTATATATTGGTAACTAATTTTACACTGGGAACCATGTTAGCCCAAAATAATGTGCAAGACAAAGAACAAGCCATATATTACATCAATCAAACCTTGGTGAGTTATAAGCTAGGATATGCCTACATGGAAAAGCTATGTTTAGCTTTAGTGTTCGCTACAAAGAAATTATGGTGTTATATGTTAAGTCATACGACATATGTCATATCAAAAAAAAATCCTTTGCAATATATTATGAGAAATATATATCATAATACACATACTATGAAGTGGATCATGCTATTGATAGAATTCGATCTGGAATTCATTAGCCAAAAGTCCATTAATGGGCAAGTCATAGCTAATCAATTGGATGAGATGCCTCTCGAGAATAGTAGGCCCCTCACCATAGAGCTACTTGATGATGTGGTTTTTGCCTTATTAGAAGCACATGAACCCAAATAACCAGATAACAAAGCTGATATGACCTTGTTATTCGATGATTTGAAGTGTGAGCAAGGAGGTGGTGCAAGAATAGTGTTGTTCATACTGCAAGGTGCTCCAATGCCCTTGTCATTCAAGTTGGACTTTCCTTGCACTAAATATAATTTTGAATACAAAGCTCTAATATTGGGCTTCCAAATAGCTATCACCATGAATATTAAAAGGTTAAATATCTTTGGTGATTTCCTTCTCATTTTCAATAAAGTGAAGGGAATATTTCAATGTAGGTTTCATGTCTTGAAGGCCTACAAATATCTTGTTGATACTTATCTAGATCAGTTGAAGTGGTAATACATCAAGGCATTTCCTCATTTTTCGAATAGATTCACAGAAACTATGGCATATTTGGTATCCTTAATCCCTCAGAATCTATCTACCAATTTTACTACCATCCATGTAAAAACATTGTCACACTCTACTATGTAACATGAATCTTTGGATAACAAAGATTCAATCAATATGATTCATGTAGAACCAAACCATGAATGGTTCTATAGAGCCAAAGACTTTCTCAAGAGAGTGCATTTGGGATCATTGATCTCATAGAGTCCTATGGGGGATGGTACCACCATTCATCATAAGGTTGTTTCCCAATATGTATTTGCAAATATCAAACTGTAGGGGGAGCATGTTGTCTTATCAATTGAGGTTGAGGTTTATGAGAACTAGATATCATAGATACACGACTTCCTAAAGCTTGGTGTAATTCCTCAAGGATTTTTGTGTGTTGTGAAGCACACATTTAAATAGAAAGTGACAAAGTATTTCTTTTTAGGAGATATTTTATATTATCAAAGCTATGATGGAGTTCTCCTTCGTTGTCTTGAGCCCCAAGAATCATCTTGGAAAATTTTGTAAGCTCATGATGGTACATGCAGTGGCCATTTCAATGGCATGGCTATCATCAAGTGCATCCTTCACATGGGTTATTATTGGCCTACTATGGATAAGGATTACAATGTGTATGTTAGGAAATACATTAAATGTCAGCATCATGCTAATATTGTGCACTTGCCATCGTAGGCCTTATAGCCCATTCAAGAAGTTTGGCCATTTGCCCAGTGGTATTTGGATCTAATTAGTAATATCTCTCCTCCATCATTGAGTCGACATACATTCATTATTATGGCTATTGATTATTTTACTAAGTGGGAGGAAGCAATCTCATTAACAACGACAATTGAAGTGTGTATTTCTAAGTTCATACTCATCAATATCATAAGTAATTTTTGGATACCATCCAATTTAATTTTGTATAATGGAATGTTATTCAAAAACAAAATTGTGAGGGCTTTGACATCCAAGTACATGATCAAACATAGCTTTATGACTCTGTACTATCCATAGGAAAATGGGAAAGCTGAGGCTTTAAAAAAGATAGTGGTATCCATCTTGAAAAATATGGTACACACCACAAATATTTGTACATCTAGTTTCCTCTTGTGTTATGGTCTTGTAGGAATAGCATTTGGACACCCACTAGGGTAACTCTATTTTCACTAGTAAATGGTGTTGAGACCATTATGCCCTTAGAGTTGGAAATTCCAATATTTTGCATCACATTGGAAGAGTTCATTGATGATGACACTGCGCGAGAAGATTACCTAGATCAATTAATGTTACTTGATGAACATCACGTGAATGCTCTCGAGCATCTCTGTATTTATCAAGAGTACTTAAAATGAGCTTACAATAATAAAGTCCATCTGAGAGACTTTGAGGTTGGTGATCTTGTGCTGAAAGAGAACCAATAGAATTCAAGTCTGCCATCAGAACTATGAGATAAATTTATGACTAATTGGTTATGTACTTATATCATCTCTAAAAATGTTGGACCTGGGACATATCACTTAATATAACTTGAAGGTTTTGAAGAGCTTGAACCTCTCAACATCCTTCATCTTAAAGTTTTCTATGCCTAAAACAATAAAAAGGAACCAAAGGCATTTGTAATCCCTTTGGTCATCCATTAAAAGTCTCCAAAGTCATTTTTAAGCCCTTTGGTCAAATTAAAAAGTTATAAAATATTAAAAAATTGGAAAATATAAAAAATTTAAAAATATTACTTTTGCATTACATTTGCAACATTGCATTTCATTGCATAATTGCATTCCATTCACTTCATGCATTTCATTTTACATTGTATTAGGTATTTCCATCTGCCACACTTGCATTTAGAATAAGTTATATTTACAATATTACAAATGACACCAAATTTGTATTTCAATCATGCATTTATGTATTATCATCATCACACATCAACCTTGTGAGTAACTATGTTTCTCAACACAACCCCTACTATTTCTATGAATAATATACTAAGGTTTTTTGGTCATTCAACCATACCTAGAGGTCTTATCAAGAG
Organism: Wollemia nobilis; assembly: GCA_028583015.1. Taxonomy (NCBI): domain Eukaryota; kingdom Viridiplantae; phylum Streptophyta; class Pinopsida; order Araucariales; family Araucariaceae; genus Wollemia; species Wollemia nobilis. The sequence continues at coordinate 9,610,598 of JAQPPZ010002832.1, read as the reverse complement.
TTGGTAGAAATCTTGCTTTGCTTTTGTAAATGAGGTCTAGTTTTGATAGCACTTAGCATATAAGAATCCTACCACTAATTCATAAATTAAAACAATCATAATTAGTACAAGGGAAATATGAAAGCTACAAAGCAGGACTAAGTATCCTGAGGTGAAAAGTTTATTTTTCTTAACCCCCTATGCGTACGTTCTAGGAAATACTAACAATTGGCAAAAGGACAAGTTTCCCCTAACCATATGAATACTTTGATTATGTTAAAAGAAGTAAAATCCCTAAAGAAAAATCCCAAGAAGAAATTCTTGAATACAATCCTAGAGTGAAATCCCAAATCAAGTCAAATCAAGTTCAAGTTTACAAAAATCAAATCAGTATCAAATCCCTTTCTCAAAGAAAAAAAAGTACAAAATAAATAGTGGTTTTTATCACTAAAATAGAAGTACAAAATAAATAGTGATTCTTATCACTTTATATGAGCAAGTATCCCAATAAATTTAAGAAAAGAAGGAAGTGAACTTGAATCCTTGGAATTATCAGTAGTAGCACACCTTACGCATGATAATATGTCTGATACATTAGTATCTTGATTTTTTGTAGACCAATATTTGAATGTGGAAGAGTTAGCTTTAGGTGTCATGTATCACCTAATGGTCTAATCCAATTGAAATCCAAACCTAGGATTGGATAGACATTTGAGTATCCCAAATATTAGCAATGGGCTGAAAGAATTCTTCCTGACATCGGGGTATGCTTATGCCTTATCTAATATACTCATTTGCACACACAGGGGTAATGAATAGTTGGGTCTATCCTAGTGAAATCCTTATGTTTCAAAAGCCTAGTATGATCAGTATACAACTTTTGATAAGTCAACTAGGGTGTTTGAGTTTCATGGAAAACCTCAAAAATTCCCAAATAACAATAATCAATTATCAAATTACAATCATCAAATGTCAATTTATTTTATGAGAGTTTGTTTATTAGAATATTCATAATATAGATTAGATATCGGATGTATTTTAGAAATGATATTTAAATGGCCACTAACTATGTTATCTGTATTCTTTTAATTTACAAAAGCTTATGAACAGAAACAATACATCATTGCATCTCACATATGGGTGTCCAATTGATTAAGTCTTATAATGAGATATAGAAATTACGGTTCATGATTTTCATACATTCTATGGTGTCATCCATTATATTATCAAATTCATATTGCATTCATACATTATGTTTTAAATAATTAAAACATACATGTCCATTAACAGTTAAATATCATCATAAAATTATGCAATACATACATGGCATGAATTACATCATACCATCATAAGGTAAATGCAGACAAGTATTGTAAATTGAACATGCAATTAACATCCAATATTGCATTCATATACATTCATCATAAGCAGACCATCCGTATATATATTACTGCATCTAATCATACATTGCATATCTATCTAGTGCATGTCATACATACATCACATCATATAGCATAAAATAAACACATCAACATTGCATCCATATGCATATCATAAACATAAAACAAATAAAAATTGCACATATAATAAGTCTCAAAAGTCTGATCATATATATGTATGTGTATAAAAAAATATAGAGTATATCAACATATGTCCAAAATACCTGTAGGCTACAACTGTGTAGGTCCTTGACCTTACACTAAAAATGGTACAAAAGCATCTAGCATATATATGTACTAAGTAGGGCCTAAACTCTTAGTATGAGAGACTCCACCATCACCTCCACCCTCCCTATGAGTCTATTTAGAGCTGGTACCTGAGGTCCTCTTTGATCTATGTGACCTATGATTGGAGCATGATGAGGACTACCCTATCTCTATGGTCTGCATCCTTTGAGAGCCTGAAGCTATGGTCCTCTCCAAAAACTAACATCCAAGTAGCTTGATATCTTCACTAAGGGTAGAGATGTATGAAGCATCTTATGATCTATCACTGATGTGCTACTGCACTATAGCCCATAGTATCTTGATATCTACCATTGAGTCCATCATTGCTAATCCTAATAATCCTTGTACTGCTAGCACTACTAGTATTGTTAGGGTTGCAAGAGTATCTGGAGCTGCTATTGCAACCTATGAAGTTAAGGGGTCCTCCCTCATAGCCCTAAGCAAATATTGATCTATGGTAATGGAATATAACTGTGACTGTAAGAGGATACACTACCCTGTAGCCCTTTGTATCTTAGTGTGTGCTATAGTGATCTATACCTAGAGAGAAGCCTTCTCCTTTACATACCCATGCCACTAAGCCTGTCCTACTATAAGATATACTTGGAGGTACTTAGTATGTACCTATAGATTAACTATGGAAGTATCTCTCCCTAGCATATGAGTCTATAGTGTACCTACCTGAGTCTATAGACTAGCAACCTAGGCCCTAAGCTATCCAATATCACTTTTAGGTAGTTCCTTGCCCTCCTCAAGAACATCACCCTCCTCCTTAGTTGGGGGTGCCTCCTCTATGAATCCCTCACCTCATCCACCCCTAGTCTTCTTATGGACCTGATGGTCATGAGGATCAACCTTTATGCCCTCTACACCCTCTACTATAATTCCATCTATTCTCCTACCCAAGGGGCCCTCCATACCCTACCATACCCTGGTAGTCCACCAAGTATCGTAGTCAAGTGTAGTCCCTGCATCTACTAGGCCTAACTCCTATAAATCATCATCCTCATCACCTAGTGGAGTCACCCTAGGCCATGTCAAGTCTCTCTCTAAGGTTAGGTAATGGTAGATGGTAGGTAGCTCTGGAATGTTCTACTTGATGTTGAAATATCTAGCGATACAAGAGAAGTAGAAGAACTCATGGACCTTGGACTTCTATCAGAGGATACATCTATCTCTATGTGCTTAACATAGGTATCTATCAACCTCCATCCATGGAGGGTATTCTAGGTAGGAGCACCACTCAATCTGACCCACCTACAGTCATGCAAATCATCCAATGTAGTAGTCTAGGTCCCTTGCATGAGACCTACTCCAAAATACCTCTTGCTTGTGAGGCCAACATACTGCATAGCATTGGCACACTACCTCAATGGTGCAAATCTCGAGTGGTAGGCCAATAGGGCGCTCAATATTGATGTGCTTCCACTCATAGATCTGAAGTAGTAAGTTGTAGCCAATGCCAACTCTACTCCTCTATGTGATCTAGTATAGTTCATTATAGATCTATGCTAGTAGGGAACTCCCCTAAGATAGGATCAGGGTTTGATTTGTTTGCAATTTTGGGTACCTTGGGTACATTGCCTTTGCTCAAGTGTAGATGTTGTCATTGATGTCAAAAATTTCTTGAAGCAAATTTGATTTGATGTCAAGGAATTTGTTTTGTTGAAGGTTATTCAGAGCATGATCAGTGGGTTTCCAAAAATATCATAGTACCCCTTTTGCAAAAGATCAAAGAAAAAAAATACAAGTTAGAAAAATTTTGCAGCAGTCTGGAAAAACTGTCACGATTTCACGACATGTTAGAGGAGAGAGAAAGTGCTAGAAAAACTATCATGATTTCGCAACATGTTAGAGGAGAGAGAAAGTGCTAGCAAAACTGTCGCAATTTCATGACATGTCGGAAGAGAGAGAAGAAGCTAGAAAAACTATCACGATTTCGCGACATGTTGGCAGAGAAGGAGAGCAAGGTGGAAAGTGTCACGATTTCATGACATGTCACATTTTTGCAACTCAAAAGTGCAAGAAGGTAGAAAAGGAAAAGTGTCACGATTTCGTGACATATTGCAAAGAAGATTGTACGGACCGAAAAAAGTCATGATTTTGTGACATGTTGCAGGAGAGGGAGTCCAAAAGGAAAAATGTCACAATTTCACAACATAATGCATAAAAGAGAGTCCGTAATGTGAACTGTTGTGATTTCATGACAAGTTCGAAGAGAGATAAAGTAACATGAAATCTATCATGATTTCATGACATGCTACAAAAGACGAAGTGAGGACTGTCATGATTTCATGACATGCTGAAAATCTCGAAGTGAGAACCGTCATGATTTTGTGACATGCAACAAAGGGAAGAGTCTGAAATAAGAAGTGTTGTGATTTCACGACAGGCTACAAAGAAGTCTTACAGATGCAAAAAGTGTCACGATTTCGCAATAGGTTGAGATGGCAGCATTCAGTTGGAGAAAGTGTCACAATTTCATGACAAAAATAGTAAGCAAGTCTTCAACAGAAGAAGTGTCACGATTTTGTGATGAATTCAAGAAGGAAGAGCTCGAAGGCAAAAGCATCGTGATTTCACGACATGTTCTAGTTTCACGGGTGTAAGGCAGAGAAGAGCTTAAGGCAATGTAAGTGTCACGATTTTGTGACATGTTCCAATTTTGCGGGTGTAAGATAGAAAGAAGCTCAAGGCAGCAGAAGGGTCACAATTTCATGACAGAATTGAAGATGACATAAGTAGAAGTAGATGTGTCGTATTTTCATGAAAAAAGTAGAGAAGAAGGCCATGAAGACAGAAGGGTCACGATTTCACGATAGAAGTGAAGATGACGTCAGCAGAAGCAAAAAGTGTTGCGATATCACGACAAAAACAAAAAGGAAGTCAAAAGAAGAAAAAGTGTCACGATATCATGAAAATAGGCAAAAGAAGGTGTACGACAAGCAAAGGTGTTGTGATATCATGACATGTTGTAGTTTCACGGGAAAAGCTACAGAACCACATAGGTGACAGAGGCAGTTGAAGCCGACAGAGTTAATTTTGAGCCGACGAAGATTAGGGTTTTGTAGCCGACAAAGTATAGGGTTACAGTCGACTAAGATTGAGTGTTTTGATCTTGAAATTTATTCTATAAAAGGAGGGCTATTTCAATATTGATTGTATCGAATGTGTGTATCGAACTTGCGCAAGTTAAGTCCATGGTGCAAAAAGAGCGAGTCGAGTCGGATCGATCGAAGTGTGCATTCAAAGTGCGATATTCGTAGATAGAGTGTGGGGGAGAAGTTCTATCATCGAGAAACAGAGTGTGTGAATATGGTGCTGTTGTGATTGCACAGAGGTGCATAAGTTGATGTTCAATCGAGTGATACTATTTTTGCACATAGTGCAAAAGTTGGTTTCGACCAAGTGCGACTGTGACAAAACAAAAAGAGATTTGAGGACAGACTTGTGCCAGACCAAAGAACTATATTTGGTGTAGACCAGAGAAAGAGAAAGAGGATAAACTTGTGCTAGACCAAAGTACTATGTTTGGTGCAGATCAAAGAAAAAGATAGAGGACATTTGTGCTAGACCGAAGGACTGTGTTTAGTGCAAATTTGAGGACCAAGCTTTGAGGTGACAGAGTTGAAGACAGAGGTCTCTAGCCAGAGTAGGGAAGACAGGTGTCTTCTATGGATTGAGTTCCATTTGCTAAGGGCAATGGAGGAAGAGGTCTTCTAAAGGATCACCAACCAGAGCAGATTTAGGGGAAGGTATCTCCTTTGAGCACAGGCTCATAAACATTGTAATCGAGAAAGGTATTCTCAGATTTGAGTTGATAAAATTAGTGAAATATTTTATTCATGGAGTAGCCCACATTGGGTGAACCACGTAAATTGTTGTGTCACTTTGTGATTGGTATTTTGTGCATTGCTTTGTTTACTGCTATTGATACTACTATCTATATTCTACATAATATTGAATTGAAATCTAATTTGAAAGAAAAAGTTAAAAGTGGTCTTATACTGTTCACCCCCCCTCTTAGTATAAGCTTGTGTTCTTCAATTGGTATCAGATCCGGTACCTTCAAAAAGTTTAACAGCTTGAAGGAAAAGCTAGTAAAGAACACAATGGATTATTCAAGTGGCAATGCAGCACCTATTCTTAATAGATCAGATTTTGGTCTTTGGAGTGCAAGGATGAAGGTTCATCTAATGGCTCTTGGGAATGAGGTTTGGGAAGTGATTAAATATGGGTACACTATTCCTATAAATGGTCCATATACTAAAGAAGATAGGCTCCTACATCATAGTAATTCAAAAGCAATGAATGCAATCCTGAAAGGTTTACAGAAAGCAGATCTCACAAAAGTAATTCACTACAAGACAACTAGTGAAATGTGGAAACAGTTGCAGGTGGTTCACACAGGTGATGTAAATGTCTGAAAGGCCAAGTTGAGACACTTCAAAGGTATGTTTGAACAACTCAAGATGAATTATGATGAAAATATTAGTGACTACATGCTTCGTATGGATGAGGTTGTTAACTCCATGAAAGACTTAGGTCTTGAGCTTGCTGAAAATGATGTTTGTGATAAGATTTTAAGATCTCTTCCTAATAGATTTAGTGAAAATATTTCTGCTATTGAGGAAGCTAAATATTTGGATAAGTTGAAAAAGGATGAGCTCCCTAGTATACTTACATCATTTGAGTTGAGAACTCAAGTGAAGGTTGATGTCAAGAAAGAGGCAGCTTTCAAGGCTACCAAGAAATCCAAAGGTAAACAGATTCAAGAGAGTGATGAGTCTTCTAGTGATGAAGAGGTATATTACAACAAGAAAGGCAAGTTCTCTAGAAAGGACAAAAGCATGAAGAATATAAGATGTTTCAATTGTGGAAAGTTTGGCCATTATGCTACTGATTGTACTTGTTTCCAAGTATGAAAGTGATGAAGATAAACATGATTCTAAGAGCAAGGACTCTGAAAAATTCAAACATCACAGGAAGAACAAATATGAGCACAACAATCACGGAAAGAGGTATTCTCACAAGCACAAGAAGAGTTTCTACCTAGACAAAGCAAGTAAGTGTTCTAGTAGTGATAGTGAAAGTTCTTCAAGTGATGTTGAAAATGAGATGTTGTTCATTTCAGAAAAGGAGGAAGAATCGAAACACAGATTCATTATCATGAAATGTTTTAGATGTGGAAATTTTGGTCACCTTGAGGATGATTGCACAAATAATGAATTGGTTACTAGTATGTATGATGATTCTTCAAAAAACTATAAGGAAGATGCATGTATGGTTTTTCAAAAGGGTAGCACCTCTAGTGATAAGAAATCTGTAAAAGACTCTAATGTTTCAGAAAGCAAACAAATAAAGGATCTTGAAAGTGAACTTACTAATGCTCTTAGTGCTTTGAAAAAGGAAATAAAGAAGAATGCCAGACTCAAGGATAAGTTATATGAATATTGTATGGAGAGAGATGATCTTACATAAAGTCTTGACTTCTCTATGGCTAAGACACAAGAACTCAAGGACGAGTTAGAGTCTAAGATTATTTAGTACAATGAGTTGGAAAATAAGATGGTTTCTTTGGAGATGGAAACTAAAGAGTACAAGGATAAGTTGTACAGGTTTCAAGATAGCTCCAAAAGGGTTAAGTCTCTCATCAAAGGTCAAAGAAAACCAACAGATAAAATAGGTCTCAGTTTTGTTGAGCCACACAAGAAATACGTTGGGGAATCTAGCAAGAGATTTCAAAAGGAAGAGAGTTCTGATGAAGAAAGTACTTCAGATCATGAGTCCATGAGTGATAGATGCGCAGAAATAGAAAACAAAATTCAGATTGTGAAGAAGAAGTTTTTGAGACCCAAGAGGTCAAATTAAAGAAAATTTCATGATAGATGTTTTGCGTGTCACAGGTTTGGTCACATGGTTGTGCATTGCATGACTCAAGTAAGGAAGGTAAATGACAGTTTTAGAGGTAGCAATTTATTTCAAGGGTATTGCTACTCTTGTAATCATTTTGGGCATAAGGAATTTTTCTACAAGGATAATAATAGGAACTCGGTTAGTTAGAATAGGCGGATTCGAAGAACAGGTATGCCTAAAAGAAATAACATTATTACCTGTTATAAGTGCAATAATGTCAGTCACATAGCTAGATAGTGTAGAGATGATCTTCCAAGGTACAGGAATAGGAACAGTGGTATGAACAAGTCCAAGGATTAGAATAGTGATAGGAACAAGAACAGGAATATTGACAAAAAATTCAAAAGAAGGCCCGATAAGGAAATTGTAGATGCTAATGATGATCAGTTCCTAATGGGAGTTTTACTCCCACCCCTATTTTAATCACCTCATCAGGAGGTGGGGGAGGGACTAAGCTAAGAGGCTCATTCTTAGTCCCAAGCCCCAAAGGTGACCCTCTTCCATTGATGACAAAGGGGGAGATATATGTGTAAGGGGGAGAGCATCAAGTGAAGAGAAGAGCTTCAAGTCAAGGGGAGCAAAACTTCAAAGGTAGATTCTCAGTTGTTAGCACAGATGGTTTCAGTTTTGGATCTAGAGAAGTGTTTTCAATAAAGGTTTGCCATCAATGACAAAGGGGGATATTGTTGGCAATTTTGGGTACCTTGGGTACATTGCCTTTGCTCAAGTGTAGATGTTGTCATTGATGTCAAAAAGTTCTTGAAGCAAATTTGATTTGATGTCAAGGAATTTGTTTTGTTGAAGGTTATTCAGAGCATGATCAGTGGGTTTCCAAAAAGATCATAGTACCCATTTTGCAAAAGATCAAAGAAAAAAAAGACAAGTTAGAAAAATTTTGCAGCAATCTAGAAAAACTGTCGCAATTTCATGACATGTTAGAGGAGAGAGAAAGTGCTAGGAAAACTGTCATGATTTTGCGACATTTTAGAGGAGAGAGAAATTGCCAGCAAAACTGTCATGATTTTGCGACATGTCAGAAGAGAGAGAAGAAGTTAGCAAAACTATCACGATTTCACGACATGTTGGCAGAGAAGGAGAGCAAGGTGCAAAGTGTCGCGATTTTGCGACATGTCGCATTTTTGCGACTCGAAAAGTGCAGGAAGGTAGAAAAGGAAAAGTGTCACGATTTTGCAACATATTGCAAAGAATATTGTACGGACTAAAAAATGTCATGATTTCATGACATGTTGCAGGAAAGGGAGTCCGAAAGGAAAAATGTCATGATTTCATGACATAATGCAGAAAAGAGAGTTCGTAGTGTGAACTGTCACGATTTCATGACAATTTCAAAGAGAGAGAAAGTAACATGAAATCTATCATGATTTCGCGACATGCTACAAAATATGAAGTGAGGACTGTCATGATTTCATGACATGCTAAAAAGATCTAAGTGAGAACTGTCATGATTTTACGACATGTAGCAAAGGGAAGAGTCTGAAATAAGAAGCGTCGTGATTTTGTGATAGGCTACAAAGAAGTCGTATGGATGCAAAAAGTGTCACGATTTCATGACAAGTTGAGATGGCAGCATTCAGTTGGAGAAAGTGTCATGATTTTGTGACAAAAATAGTAAGCAAGTCTTCAACAGAAGAAGCGTCATGATTTCACAATGAATTCAATAAGGAAGAGCTTGAAGGTGAAAGCATCATGATTTTGTGACATGTTCCAATTTCACGGGCATAAGGTAGAGAAGAACTTAAGGCAGTGTAAGTTTCATGATTTCATGACATGTTCCAGTTTCATGGGTGTAAGACAGAAAGAAGCTCAAGGCAGCAGAAGGGTCATGATTTCACGATAGAATTGAAGATGATGTTAGCAAAAGTAGATGTGTCGCATTTTTGCAAAAAAAGTAGAGAAGAATGCCATGAAGACAAAAGGGTCACGTTTTCATGACAGAAGTGAAGATGACATAAGCAGAAGCAGAAAGTGTCATGATATCATGACAAAAAAAAAAAGGAAGTCAAAAGAAGCAAAAGTGTCACGATATCGTGATAGTAGGCAAAAGAAGGTGTACATCAGGAAAAGGTGTTGCGATATCATGACATGTAGTTTTGCGAGAAAAGCTACAGAACCACAGAGGCGACAGAGGTGGTTGAAGCTGACAGAGTTAATTTCGATCCGATGAAGATTAGGGTTTTATAGTCGATGGAGTATAGGGTTATAGTCGACTAAGATTGAGTGTTTTGATCTTGAAATTTATTCTATAAAAGGAGGGCTATTTCGAGATTGATTGTATCGAATGTGTGTATCAAACTTGCACAAGTTAAGTCCACGATGCGAAAAGAGCGAGTCGAGTCGGATCGATCAAAGTGTGCGTTCGAAGTGCGATATTCATAGATAGAGTGCAGGGGAGAAGTTCGATCATTGAGAAGAAGAGTGTGCAAATATGGTGTTGCTGTGATTGCGTAGAGGTGCATAAGTTAATGTTTGATCGAGTGCTGTTGTTTTTGCACACATAGTGCAAAAGTTGGTTTTGACCAAGTGCAACTGTGACAGAACAAAAAGAGATTTGAGGATAGACTTGTGCCAGACCAAAGAACTGTGTTTGGTGTAGACCAGAGAAAAAGGAAGAGGACAGACTTGTGCCAGACCAAAGGACTGCGTTTGGTGCAGATCAGAGAAAAAGATAGAGGACATTTGTGCTAGACCGAAGGACTGTGTTTAGTGCAAATTTGAGGACCAATATTTGAGGTGACAGAGTTGAGGACAGAGGTCTCCAGCCAGAGCAGGGAAGACAGGTGTCTTCTATGGATAGATTTCCATTTGCTAAGGGTAGTGGAGGTAGATGTCTTCTAGAGTATCACCAACAAGAGCAGAGTTAGGGGAACGTATCTCCTTTGAGCAGAGGCTCATAAACATTGTAATCGAGAAAGGTATTCCCAAATTTGAGTTGATAAAATTAGTGAAATATTTTATCCATGGAGTAGCCCACATTGGGTGAACCACGTAAATTGTTGTGTCACTTTATGGTTGGTGTTTTGGGCATTGCTTTGTTTACTGTTGTTGATACTACTATCTATATTCTGCATAATATTGAATTGAAAGCTGATTTGAAAGAAAAATTTAAAAGTGGTCTTATACTGTTCACCCCCCCTCTTAGTATAAGCTTGTGTTATTCATGATTAGTGCTTCTCACTAGGACATCTAGCATATTAGCCAAGATATTCTAGGGGAACCTCACTCTAGAAGTGTTAGGGAGCACAATCTACACAATTAGATGCATGAAGATGGCTGCTCATTGAGAGAATATACACTATGTATACCAATGCTCAATATGGATCCCTCTGTGGTCTAAGTTCCGATGTGCCTCAACACTACAACCATTGAAGATATGATCAGATATTGCCTGCTTCACTTTGATTGGTGAATATGTGATGGCCTCTCCATCTAGAGGGAGTTATAATATGTGATATACATCCTCTAGAGTCACAGCTATTTCACCTGTAGTAGGTGAAATCTATTGGTCTACGCATCCCAGCATCGGGCCAATGTAGTCATGTAGGCCTAATCGACCTGGATGGTGGGTAGGCATAGTACGTATCCAAAGCCTATGGCCCTAAACTAGTACCAATCTGTATGAGTCAAGGCACCATGCAAGTTACGAAGGATCTCTAGTTCCTTCACCCTCACATCCAAATTTTGGTCAAAAGTAGAATAATAAAGAAAAACTAATTAAAAATCAACCAAAAATATAAAAATAATGCTTTAAAAATGACAAACAAAATCATAAAATCACAAAAACACATAAACATCAAAAAATGCACTCAACAAATTAAAAAAATGGACAAAGTACTAAAAAAATAAAAAAAATCAATTAATTACTTTAAAACTCAAAAAATTTGAAAATTTTTAAAGATTTTCCTAAAGTGGTTTAACCACAGTTCAGAACTGTGATCAATATGGCAGTCAATTTACTTACTGTTGGGATTTGAATACCGCTATGGCTGATAGCCATGACCCCTAATTTGCCAATTAGGGACTACTCTTTCCAGTTGCGGCTAAGAAGTAAGACCTATTTAAGGTCATTCATTACCCCAAGACACTCTAAAAACCCTCCCCTTAATCTAACTTAAGCTAAATCTAACTATGGTGAGGTTAATTACTAGTAGTTTAATGATGTTCATGTAACCCATTACTTAGTGAGGTTAATTTTAAATTGGTAAAAGTAAATAGTGTTCAAGGGTTTTGTGTGCTTCTACCTTAGTAACATCGGCTCCTTTAGGTTGGTCTACCATTAGTTTAGGTGGTAAGAGGTTGATTTTATGGTAGCACTTCATATAAAATTTGATAACTCACCTCTCAGAGCTCTTAGGTTTTGTAAACTGTTAATTGGAATATAACGTCAAAAATGATAGAAAATTTTTAAATATTTCTTATTTTACCCCTAACCATGGTTGACACCTACGGGCACAGAATTAAGGTTTTTCAATCATGGGTTGGAGCCGCAGCTCAAAAAATTTACAACATTGGCCGCATTTACCAAGCACAGCTAGTAACCTGTAATAAATGCTCCAAAATCCTACCATGAGGAGTTTCAAAATGCTAAATTAAAAATACCCATCTGACTAGAATTGTCAAAAATATTAAAAATAACAAAAAAATCAAATAATTCAAAATTCAAATGTGCCTTGTATTTAGTTATTTACCCTATACACTTGGCGGTTGCAGCGAATGGTGCTCCATGCAATCTGGCAAGATGAGTAAATTACCATAAGGCAATTTGGGACAAATTGGTCATTATGGAATTGATATGCTTGATTTCAATCCTAAAGAAGGCCTTGATGGTTGGACTACTCCATAGGAATGAAGCAATCACATAAATTCTTCTATGAAATTTTTAGCAGATCATCGAAATTATAATTCAACACATGCCTAATTGGAATTGTTATCATTTTGATTCCCTAAGAAAGCCTTCATGGCTAGACCACTCCATGGGATAGAAATATACAATTACTATTAATAGTTGCAATCATAGCTTATTAGGCCTAATCAAGTATCAAATACTAAATCTTAATTTGTTCAAGTCATTCATAGTGGTCAAATGACTCGTCACTTCATTTTAATTGCCATTACCCGCATCGACTCATTGCTTGAGGAGGTAGTCATAATATCATAATCATAATCAAATTCAATAGAAGATCCCTTGATCGTAGATACCTTGATCTTGTCAAAATTGCGTTCATCTTATGAATCATTGCCAAAAACTATTATAAGCTTACCCTTTGTTGGGGAAAAAAGCAAATATGATAGTTTAGTTTGTAGCTCTCTTCCTTTCAGACACATAGGCTCAGAAACCTATAATAGCACTAAATCTACCTGAATGTCTAATGACGAGTGCAAGCTCTTTAAATTTATGCCTTCCATATAGTAGAAAGCAACGATTCTAGGATACACATCCTTTTTCTAGACCTTGGGCATCCAATTTTGATCAGACTAATGATCATCATCCAACCTATAACATCATTTTAGGAGATCTATTTTTTCTTAGCATTGCTTGATCTCACAATGCATATCAAAAGGGGCATTTGTAGACACCTAAAATATGTCATGTTGAGGCAACTACTCATATGGGACATACTAGAAGACCATATGGAAGATATTGGATATATTCCAAGGTATAGAAGTTGTTCTAACCACTCATTTAGGCATTTTGGACTAATCAATGTTAGTCGTGGTTGACACCCATAGTTAATAGAGTTGACCACACCTCAGAGCTATGACTAGCCTCAAAAATAAATTGGACCTTGGTCGATTTAAAATTAGTTTCAATGGCCAATTGGTTGTAGATCAGAGTGGTTTGAGAGTGGAAAGTTCTGAAAACTTCCCTCCAACTACCTCAACTACCCTTTATTGATCTTGGCTTCTCCATGAAGCTAAGACATGGCCTACTCAAATGCTATAAGAAACTCTTCTAAATTGGTAAATAGAGATATGAATCTTGACTTGAAGAGTAGTGAAGCCCTATAGAATTACATACTCACTTGCATACATTGATAGGAATACTTTTGCTTCCAAATTGGAGATCAAATGGCCTTTGGAACCAAGAAGGCTATGGAGGGCTAGGAGGAATCAAGAAACACAATCAAGCCCATTTCATCATCGATCTAAGTAATTCAACCACAAAATATATCATAGGACATCATGGTGACCCTTGATCATAATTTCATCAGAGCGAATTGAGGAATCAAGCCTTGATTTGGATAACAAGGACATTCATGTCTCAACCATGGCTATCAGTTGTGGTTAATAGTGCTAAATGTGCGATAGACCTATGGTCAAGTTTTAATTCTCAATTTAGCTAGTTTTAGTAGTAGTTTACATTTTAGTCTCTTTATATTAGTTACATTTTATTTAGATTTACTTTATTAGAGATAATTGTGTGGTAGAATCATAGTTTAAGGCTCTCTTTCCTTGCATTTTTTCATTTAAACAATTAGGATAATAGTTGCTACTTTTCATATTTTCATGATTTCAATGGTTTAATTAGAATATTACATGGATTTATCTATGCTTCCTTTACATTCTTTATGGTCAATTATCATGCTTAGAGTAGATTTTTATGATTTATGTACATTCTTAATTTCTAGCTTTCATGATAATCTTTTGTATAATTTCCTTTAAAAGCCTCATTAAGATAGACCTCCTTTACTTCTAATTGCTTCTTATTATTTATCAAACAAAGGGTTAATAGGGTCTTGACATTAAAAGCAATAAATACCTCTAATCATGGATAAAAAGGCTATATTTGACTTAGAGCAGTTCGTGTCAACCTAGGAAGCTTGTGAATTACACCTACCCTTGCATGGGGACTTTTCTTGATTGTAATAATTGTATCACATTGGGTATCCATAAGAGGGATGGATTTTTAACTAATTTTCAATAGAAATTTAATAAAGGAAGCCCTTCTTTATGTTCATTTGCAAATTTTTCTATCTTTCATGCTTTATGTTGATTTACAATTATAATTAGTTTAGGTGTATGCATCTTGGATTACTATAGAAGGCTAACAACCTAGGCGCTAAGCTACCCAATATTGCTATCAGGTGGTGCCTCACCCTCCTCAAGAATTTTTCCCTCCTCCTTATCTATAGGTTACTCCTCTGTGGCTCCCTCACCCCATCCACTCTCAGTCCTCTGATGAACCTAGTGATCATGAGGATCAACCTCTATGACCTCTACATCCTCTATTGTAGTATCATTTATTTTCCTACCCAAGGGGCCCTCCATGCCCCACCATACCCTAGTAGTCCACCAAGTATCATAATTATATGTAGCCCCTGCATCTATTAGGTCCAACTCCAAGAAATTATCATCCTCATTGCCCAATGGAGTCACCCTAGGCCATGCCAAGTCTCTCTCTAAAGTGAGGCAACAGTAGATGGTAGGTAGCTCTAGAATATTTTATCTAATGCTAAACTACCTAGTGATGTGAGAGAAGTAGAATAACTCATGCACCTCATACTTTCATTTGAGGAGCCATCTATATTTGTGTGCCCATCGCACGTAATCATCAGCCTTCATTCATGGAGGGTAGTCTAGGTAGGAGTGCCATTCAATCTGGTCCACCCGTAGTCATGCAAATTTCTCAATGTAGTATTCTGGGTCCCCTACATGAGACCTAATTTGGAAGCCCTCCTGCTCGCAATGCCAGCATATTGCATAGCACTGGTGCATTACCTCAATGGTGCCAATCTCAAGTGGTAGACTAGTAGGGTGCTCAATCTTGATGTGCTACCACCCCTATATCTGAAGTAGTAAGCTACATCCGATGCCAATTTTGCTCCTCTACATGATTTGGTATAGCTTATTATAGATCTATGCTATTAGGGCACCCCCCTAGGATAGGATCAAGGGTTGATTAGTGCTACTCATAGAGACATCCTACATCCTATCTAGGAGGTTCTAGGGGAACCTCACTCTAGAAGTTTCAGGGAGCACGATTTGCATAATTAGATGCATGAATATGGCTTATCACTGAGATAATATCCATTGTGTGAACCAATTCTCAATATGGATCCTTCTGTTGTATGAGTGTTGTTGTGCCTCAACATTGTGACTGTTGAAGATATGATCAAATACTGCCTACTTTACCTTGATCGACAAAGATGTGATGGCCTCCCCATTCAGATAGAGTTAGAAGATGCGATATACATCATCTAGAGTCATAGTAATTTCACCCATAGGCAGGTGAAATGTGTTGGTCCGTGCATCCCAGTGTCGGTCCAATGTAGTCATGTAGGTCTGATCATCCTGGATGGTGGGTAGGCACTGTACATAGACAAAGCCCATGACCTTGAACCAGTCCTACTCTTATTGAGTCAAGGCACCATGTAGGTTATGAAGGATCTCTAATTCACTCACCCTCATAGTTAGAGTCTGGTCAAAAGCAGAATAATAAGGAAAAACTAATTAAAAATCAACCAAAAACATTTAAACAATGCCTCAAAAATGACAAACAAAATCATAAAATTGCAAAAAACAAACATCAAAAAATGCACTCAAAAAATTCAAAAAAATGTACAAAGTAGTTAAAAAATAAAAAATAAAATTATTTAATTGCTTATAACTCAAAAAAATTGAAAATTTTTAAAGGTTTTTCTAAAGTGGTCTAACCTTGGTTCAGACCTGGATGGCGATAAATTTATTGACCATTGGTATTTGAATCCCACCGTAGCTAACAACTATGGCCCTAAATTTTCTAATTAAGAACTACACCTACAAACCACAGGTAAGAAGTAAGACCTTTTTAATGTCATTCATTACCCCAAGACACCCCCAAAAATTTAAAACCCTCCCTTTAATCTAACCTAAGCTAAACATAACTAGGGTGAGGTTAATTATTGGTATTTTAATGATGTTTGTTTAACCCATTACTTAGTGAGGTTAATTTTAAACTAGTAAAAGTAAATAATGGTCAAGGGTTTCATGTGCTTCTACCTTAGTCGCATCGGCTCCTTCAGGTTGGTCTACCATCATTTTAGGTGTTAGTGAGGTTGATTTTGTGGTAGCGCTTTGCATCAAATTTTATAACTCACCTCTTTGATCCCCTAGGTTTTGCAAACTATCAGCTGGAAAATAACATAAAAAATGATAGAATTTTTTTAAATATTTCTTATTTTTCTCCTAACCATGGTTGACACCCATGGGCATAGAATTAGGGTTTTCGATCGTGAGTCAGAGTTGTGGCTAAGGAAATTTGCAAAATTGGCCATGTTTGCAAAGCACGGATAGTAACCTACAATAAATGCTCCAAAATCCTACTATGAGTAGTTTCAAAATGCTAAATTAAAAATACCCATCTAACCAGAATTGTCAAAAATATTTTTAAAAAATTAGATAATTCAAAAACCAAATGCACCTCGTATCTAGTGATTTACCCTCTACACTTGGCGGTTGCAACAAGTTGCATTCTATGCAATACAAAAATATGATTAAGTTACCATAAGGAAATTTGGGGTAAATTAATCATCGTGGAATTGATATGCTTCATTTAAATCCTGAAGAAGGCCTTAACAGCAAGACTGCTCCACGAGAATGAAGCAATCATGTCAATTCTTCTATGGCATTTTTAGTAGATCATCGACATTATGATTCAACACATGCCTAATTGGAATTTTTATCATTTATATTACCTAAGAAAGACTTTGTGGCTGGAACGCTCCATGGGATAGAAATATACAATTACTATTAACAATTGCAATCATAGCTGATTAGGCCTAATCAAGTATCAAATGCTAAATCTTAATTTGTTCAAATCATTCATAGTGGTCAAGCAACTCATCACTTTATTTAATTTTCATTACCCTCATTGACTCATCGCTTAAGCGGGTAGTCATAATATCATAATCATAATCAAATTCAATAGAAGATCCCTTGATCTTGTCAAAATTGCATTTGTATTATGAATAATTACCAAAAACTATCATAAGCTTACCTTTTTCTGGGGCAAAAAGCAAATATGATAATTTAGTTTGTAGCTCTCTTCCTTTCTGACGCATAGTCTTGGAAACCTATAATAGTAATGAAGCTACCCAAATTTCTAATGATGAGTGCAAGCTCTTTCAATTTAAGTCTTTCATCTAGTTGGAAGAAATGATTCTAGGATGCACATCCTTTTGTTGGACCTTGGACATCTAATGTTGAACAAACTAATGATCATCATCCAACCTACGATATCATTTTAGGAGGTCTATTTTTTTTCAGCATTGTTCTATCTCACAATGCGTTTTAAAAGGGGCATTTGTAGACACCTAAAACACGTAATATCGAGGTGACTACTCATATGGGACATGCTAGAAGACCATATGGAAGATCTTGGATAGATTCCAAGGTATAGTAGTATTTATAACCACTCATTTAGGCATTTTGTCCTAATCAGTGATAGTTGTGGCTGTCACCCATAGTTAATAGAGTTGACCGCACCTCAGGGCCATGACTAGCCTCAAAAATTAGTTGGACCTTGGCCAACCCAAAATCGGTTTCAAATGGCCAATTAGTTGAAGATTAGAGTAGTTTGAGAGTGAAAAGTTTTAAAAAATTCCCTCCAACTACCTCAATTGCCCTTTCTTGATCTTGGCTTCTCCATGAAGCTATGACATGGCCTACTCAAATGCTATAAAAACCCCTTATAAATTAGGAAATAGAGGGATAAATATTGAGTTAAAGAGTAGTGAAGCCCTATCAAATTTCATACTCACTTGCATACATTGAGAGGAACACTTTTGCTGCCCAATTGGAGATCAAATGGCATTTGGAACCAAGAAGGCTATGGAGGGCTAGGAGAAATCAAGAAATGTAATTGAATCCAATCCATCACCAATTTGATCAATATAACCACCAAATATGTCAGAGGACATCATGGCGACCCTTGATCATCAATTCATCAAGAAAAATTAGATATTTAGAAACAAAAATTGAGGGAAATTTTATTTCTAGCTCAATCGTGGCTTTTAGCCACAGCTAACAGTGCCAACTACATGATATACCTGTGGTCAAGGTTTAATTTCCTTTTTCCTTGTTTTTATCAGTATTTTACATTTTAGTTGCTTTATATTAGATACATTTGATCTATATTTACTTTATTAGAGATAATTGTGTGGTAGAATCATAGTTTAAGGCTCTCTTTCCTTGCATTTTGTCATTTAAACAATTAGGACAATAGTTGCTACTTGTTATGTTTTCATGGTTTCAATAGTTTAATTAGGATATTAGATGGATTTATCTATGCTTTCTTTACACTCTTTATGGTCAATTATCATGCTTAGAGTAGATTCCTATGCTTTATGTACTTTCTTGATTTCTAGATTTCATGATAATATTTTGTATAATTTCCTCTAAAAGCCTCATCAAGAGAGGCCTCCTTTGATTCTAATTGCTTATTTTTGTTTCTTGAATGTAGGGTTAACAGTTTCTTGATATTCAAAGCAAAAAATACCTCTAATCATGGAGAAGAAGACTACATTTTCCTTAGAGCAGTTTGTGTCAACCTAGGAAGCTTGTGAATTACACCTACCCTTGCATGGGGTATTTTCTTGATTGTAATAATTGTATCACATTGGGTATACCTAAGAGGGATGGATTTGAAACTGAGTTTTAATGGAAATTTAATAAAGGAAACCCTTCTTTATGTTCATTTACAAATGTGTCTATCTTTCAAGCTTTATGTTGATTTTCAGTTATTATTAGTTTAGGTGTATGCATATTGGATTGCTATAATTTCAACCCTATTTTATTTCTACAATGCAACTAAAGAAGGCCAGTATAAAAGGAGGAATGGTTTATGTTGTTAAAAATAACAAAATTAAAGAGGAAAATAAGGAAGAAGTTTTTGGAAAACACCCAATACTACAAGAATTTAGGGATGTGTTTCCTGAGGACTTACCTGGTCTAACTCTTAAGTGTGAATTTTATTTCACAATTTAGCTAAAACCAGGAATGAAATCTATTCATAGGTCTCCTTATAGAATGAATTTCATTTAAATGCAAGAGTTGAAGGTAAAAATATAAGGGTTTTTGGAAATTGAGTTGGTCAAACCTAGTGTGTCACCTTGGGGTGCACTTGTGTTGTTTATTAATAATAAGGATGGTTCTTTGCAATTATGCATAGATTATAGAATTCTTAACAAGGTAACCATAAAAAATAGATACCCCCTACCTAGGATTGAAGATATTTTTGATCAACCAAAGTATTCCACCATATTCTCCAAGATTTATTTGAAATCTAGATATCACCAACTAAGAATCCGTGAAGAAGATACCCATAAGACAACTTTTAAAACTAGATATGGACACTATGAATTCATTGTATTGCTATTTGGGCTGATAAATACTCCAACCATGTTCATGAACCTAATGAATAGTATGTTTATAAAGAATCTAAACTAGTTTATATTTATTTTCTTAGCTGATATTCTAATTTATTTCTAAAATACAAAGGAGCATGATAGGCATCTTAGATTCATGCTAGAATTGTTAACAAGGAATTAACTTTATGAGAATCTATCTAAGAGTGGCTTGTATATGTTAGAAGTACAATATTTAGGGTACATAATATTGATATAAGGGATTGTAGTAGATCCAAAAAATTATAGAGTCTATCCTGAATTGGCCAACATCCATGATTGTGACTAAAGTACAAAGCTTCATGGGTATGACTAGTTATTATTGATGCTATGTGAAGGACTTGTCCAAGATAGCCTATGCAATAACTAAACTTCAAAGGAAAGGGAAATAATTCAAGTGGCTAGATAAGTGTGAGGTTGCTTAAGCAAAAACTTACCATGACACCTATATTAAATATCCTTGATCCTTAGGGTAAATTATCTATGTATAGATGCATCCTTGGAAGGATTTTGGGGAGTTCTCTCACAAGATGAGGCAATCATAGCATATGGTTCAAGGAAAATCAAGAAGCATGAGCTTAATTATGCTATGCATGATCTAGAGCAGGGAATAGTATTAAACACTCTTAATATCTAGTGGTACTACCTCATGGTAAAACCCTTCGACTTGAGAAACGACCATCAAAGTCTAAAATATATATTTACTCAACATTTTCTCAATGCAATATAGAGAATATGGATGGAATTCCTTGTTGATTATGATTTTGAGATTGAATACATCAAGGGAAAATAAAATAATGTTTTTTATGCCTTAAGTAGGAGGATACACATTGCTAATTTAACTTGAAGCCATGTGAACTTGATGAATTAGATCATGGAGATGCAATCTCAGCATGAGTATTACAACTAAATTTGGGCCAAAATGGAGAGAAATATCAAATAAAACAAGTAATTTGGCATCAAGGATGGCCTTTTGTGTTTCAATAGTAGGGTATTTTTACCCAAAACTAGTAATATAAGGGAAATTATCATGCAAGAGGTGCATATATCTCCTTAATATGTTCACCCTATGGGAGCAAAGATGAGGGAAAACATGAATAAGACCTTTTATTGGTTAGGAATGAAGAGAGACATCATTGATTTTGTTGCTCATTGCTTTGAATACCAAAATGTAAAGGTCAAGCATAGACATCCAATAGGGCTATTTTATCCCCATGATATACCCATGCATAAGTGGTAGGTTATCTCGATGGATTTCATTGTAGGTTTATGAAAAACTAGGTATCAACATGATGCAATCCTTGTTGTGGTCGATAGATTGACTAAGATTACATATTTCATACTCAAGAATACCAAAGATGATGCATTGATTATGGTTAATAGATTTTGTAGGGAAATATTTATGTTGCATGGATTCCCTAAACTGATTATTTTAGATAGGTATTCCAGGTTTTCATTTAGTTTTGGTAATCTCTACACCTTGCCATAAGCACAAGATTAAATATTAGTTCTACATACCATCTATAAATCAATCAAAATTATTGATGGAAAGACTACTTACACCTAGTAGAATTTGCTTACAATAATGACCACCATTCATACTTGGGTATGGCCCTATTTTAAGCCTCATATGGCAAAAAGTGTAGGACATATTTGTATTGGGATAATATTGAGGATCGATTTGCCCTTAGGTTGGACATGGTTAGTGAAATAGACGAACAAATTAATATGATTAGATAGTGACTTAAGGAAGTCATCGATCATCAAAAAAGCTATGTTGATATAAAGATATCACCAAGAGAATTCTTCGTAGGAGAATGAGTTTTCTTGAGGTTCAAACCCATGAAAAGTGCCATAAAATCCATAAAACTAGATCCTCATTTTGTTGGGCCATTTTATATCACAAAAAATATTAGTCCTATGATGCATAGACTCACCTTGACACCAAATCTATTGAATATCTTAAACACTTTCCATGTATCTCTGCTTAGGAAATACATTGCTAATCTTGATCATGTGTGGGATTTTTCTAAATTGCATATGGTAGACCTAGAGGCCATTGAGGTACGATCAATGAAGATACTAGAGTTTCATTCCAAGGAAATGAGGAAGGGAAATCTGGAGCAATGTAAGGTCCAATGGGATCGATATTCAAAAAGGAGTGCCACTTGGGAAAAAGTGGACATTATGAAGAAACATTTCCCTTTTTTATTTGAATGAAAGTAAAATTGTGATACAAGGAGACACAAAGTATTATGTTTAGTCCCAGGGAGATAAGATGTAATACTTGCATTGGTAGGGATTTTTTTTATGACAATGTGTGTGTGTGATTTATTATTTTCAAGTGACTAACATAGTTTATGCCATGGATATGCAAAGTTGTTGTAAAAATTCTTGTCGTATAGATATGGTATTGTATTTTATTTTTGTTAATGTGGTTTGGTGAGGATAAATCATGGCATCAATTTTTGTTCATGGTTATGATGCTACTAATTTAGTGTGGATTCATAGGGCTAATCATAATTGTATGCGGGCAATGGCAAGCTATCACATTGATAGAAACATTGATGATACCTTTAAATTGATCAATGAAAGAGCTAAATAATAGCATTGCTTATAATGGTTTATTTTTTTATTAAATTGACTAACCATTACAATAGAAGACTAATAATTTAATATCTGATTTGATAATACTTTTAAATCATTTATCCAAGAAATTATTTGATATTAATTTACTTAATGGGTTTTAATTAAAAATACTAACCCCTTATAATTGAGATAATAATTTAATAATGGCTTTGTTAATGCTTTTAAAATTGTTTAGAAAAGCAAATTATTTATAATTATTTTATGCACATAATGGATTTCATTTAATGTGGCAGGCTTATGAGTGTTTGAATATGGTTGATATGTGTTTGAACCTCTTTTGAATTTCCTAATGAGGTAAGTATTCATAAAGCATTTGAAATATGACTATTTTGGAGAAATAAATATATGGCCTCTTGTTAGCTGGATTGAGCAAGGAGGTTGGCCTTAATGGCTAGTACCCCCTACCACCTTGGAAAAAGGGTGCATGTCTTCTTGGAAAAGGCATTGGATTTGGATAAACCATCATACTTTGGGAGCACGTTTCAAAAAATGGGATGAGGTTGATTTCAAAGAGGAGAGGGAGGCAATTTTGGAGAGGAAGAAGCTTAGAGAATCATAAGTGGTTGTTCCTTCCCTTGGAAAAAAATTTAGGTTGAAATATTTCAAAACTTTATTTTAGCCTCTGTATTATTTCATGTTCATAGACGATGTTGTTCAGGGGAGTCCACATCCAATAGATCTTATTGTCCCTTAAAATTATAGGTTTAGGTAAGTTCATAGATACTTTTATTTATACTTTATGCTAGACATTATTGTTATACTATGACAACATAGTTCAACCTGTGCATGTTCATGAATTGTGTTTGATTTATGTTGAAATGGGGGGATGATGTCTAGGTTTTTGGATTTTTATGACCTTTTCTCACTTTTTCTCTTAATGTGAAGTTGATTTCTATTCATGACATAGGTTTAAATATTACCCTATTCCTTAAAATTGGATTTTAATAACATTTTTGTTGTTGTTTAGTTAGTTTTGGATGTCTAAATACCTAGATATGTTTATCACCATTTTAGCATGATAAAGGGCTAGTTTTTGAACATTTAACTCTTTTAAATTCATCAGTAACATCATTGGGGGGCCTAGTTTAGATTTCAACCCTCAAAACCCTCTATAAATTCTCCCCCCTATATGTATTGTATGCTTGTGACTTGTGTTAAGCATAGGGAGTTTCTCCAAACAAGCATGGTCACATGTCTTAGAACTTCTCAAGTTATTGTTGTTTCGAATGTTGGCCCATGTTTTCCTTAACGTAATAATCCTTCAATCTATTTGGGTTTGCTCCTTATTAAAATGCAATGAACCTGTATTTGGATCTACTGAGTACCTATTAATTTTCTCCTACTTGTTTCCTTGTTGTATGCATTGTTGAGATTTTGTGAATGGAAAAATTTAGACTTTTTCATTTTTTCTCTACCACCATGATATTAACATGACCACCATCTACAAATTTCTTGGCACCCTACGGTTTGCCTTAGGTTTAATGTTTAATTTTGACCCCACCTCCCTTGCACCACTATTGCATGGTGGCACTCTACTTAGGAGGGCATGAGCTAAGGGAGGACTACTCAAGCCATCCCACATGGGATATTTGGGTGGCTTGAGTGTGTCTTATAAGGAAATAGGTCTCCCTAGTTAATCAACCACTAAGGTAGTTAGGAGGTCACTCATATAGCCACCCAGTATCATGGAGATGCACCTCCTTCTTGACATGTGGACCCCCCTTATTATTGCCATATTTTTGGTTACCTAACTTTATTCTGACCTAGCTATAGTTTGTTGATCGCTTCCTTGACTAACGTGTGGCATTAATTCCAATGTTTTTTGAAGACATTAATATTTTGTTGCAAGTGAACAACTTAGCCTTGTGTGGAATATTAGTCCCACATGGAATGTGGGATGGGTTCAACCTAGTTCTAATGGCTTGGAACCTACAGACCTTGGTAGCCAAGTATGCTAGGTTCTTGGCTATCCAAGGTAGCTCCACATGGGAGCCACTGTGGAAGTTCCTATTGGTGGTGTTGGTAGCTTTTGGTAGGCCACTTATGACCACCCATGGATGGTGGGGTCCACCTACATGTTGATTGCGTCTATTTGTTGTTTTATGCTCTAAGGGACCTGACAAACTAATTGATTAATCCATGCTCTTTTATTTGAATTAAGGCTATTAGTAAAAGAAAGGATATATAGATAACTAGGATGTAATAAGTTTATTACATTCTTTGTTTGCTTAAGATATGTGGATATAGGTTATGAGAAATATAACTCATGAGTTAAAATATGCATTGGGATTTTAAATTTTATTTAAATAGAATTGATTTGAAATGTATTAGTGGATACTAAGTTTCATTTTAATGAAATAGATTAGAATTGTGGTAGTGGATACAATATTTAATTTTAATGAAGTAGATTTGAAATGTAGTAGCGAATATTATGCTCCATTTTAAAGGAAATAGATTTGAAATGTGGTAGTGGTTATTATGTTACATAGATTTAAAATATAGTATTGGATATTATTTTTCATTTAACAAATTAGAATTTAGATGTAGTAGTGGATATTATGTTCATTTTGATGGCATGGACTTGAAATATGGTATTGGATATTATGTTTAATTTAAATGGCATGAATTTGAAATATGGTATTGGATATTATGTTTCATTTTAATGGCATGGAATTGAAATAAAAGTAGTGGATATCATGTTACACCCTTATATAATAGAATTGAAATTTAGTAGTGGATATCATGTTTCAATTTAGTTGCTTGAACCTAAAACAAAATAATGGATATTATGTTTCATTTTGGTAGAACGAAATATATAATGGTTATTATGACCCTTTAGTGGGATGAACTTGAGACACAATAGTGAATACTATATCATAACACTTTATAAAATAGGAGAATATTCCTCATATTGTTGATGATGTGTTCTCATGAGGTTAATTAGAGGGGATTTGGGGGTCCTTTCTAATGAGTTTTTGTGTACACAGTTCTATGGTTGATGTTCAATTACATTAAAATCTTGAGGAGATATGATCGATTTTAGAACATAGGGATTATGGAGTCCTTATGTGCCTTTAAATTGTAATAATGATATGGAAAAGGAACCAAGGGGTTCCTCTAATTATTGTATTGTAAAATTTATATTCAATAAATGGATCAAGGATATTTAAGGCTAGGTTTTTCTACACAAGGTTTTCCTAGGATATATGATGTATTATGTGATTTTATCATTTATCTCTATCCATGCATTATACTCTTACTAGAAGTTTCCATTGGAAAATATGTTATATTTTGCAATGAATAGGAATTTCATTTGTGCTCTCATATTTTATGCTTTAGTTAAGTGGTAAGAGTTTAATTATTAATTAGGGTGATACTCATTTAAATTGTGGATGGTGTATTAAAATAAAGGAAATGGATTCACTAGTTGTGAGTGAGAAATAGTGTGGGCAATTCATAGTTTGAACAACCTTAATGATAAATATTAATTATGTAAAGAATGAAAAATACTAAATTATGTTTTTATTGGAAGCACAAATATGGTGGGATAGATAACTTAAGTTAGCTCATCAATAATATGAGATAAATATCTTAAGTTCGCTCACCAATAAGATGAGAGAGATATCTTAAGCTAGCTCATCATTGAGATGAGATAGATAGAGTAAGCTAGCTCATCATTGAGATGAGATAGATAGCTTAAGCTAGCTCATCATTGAGATGAGATATATAGCTTAGGCTATCTCATCATTGAAATGAGATAGATAGCTTAAGCTAGATCATAATTGAGATGATATAGATAGTTTAAGCTAGATCATCATTGAGATGAGATAGATAGCTTAGGCTAACCCATTGTTGAGATGAGATAGAAAGCTTAAGCTAGATCATAGTTGATATGAGATAGCTTAGTCTAGCTCATAATTGGGATGAGATATATAGATTAGGATAGATCATCATTGATATGAGATAGATAGCTTAAGCTAGATCATTGTTGAGATGAGATATATAGCTTAATCTAGCTCATCATTGAGATGAGATAGATAGCTTAAACTAGATCATCATTGATATGATATGGATGGTTTAAGCTAGTTCATCATGGAGAAGATAAGGATAGATTGATTTAGTATATATACCTCTATCTCAATAACGATGGAATTTTGGGTTGTTACAATTGGCCACATACTTTCTGTAGATGGTAAATAACATCTATAAACATGAATTACATATAATAGTCATGATAGGATTATAATATTTTACCACTACTTCTACTAGCTCTAGGCATGGGTGCACTAGCAAGGGCATAATTCTACTTAGCCTTGAACACCAAGCCACATAAGGAGGGTGGTTTATTGAAAATTTATTCCCTTTGGCCTCAAAACCATTTTGAAATATTTTATGCTTAGACTTGATAGTTATCACTGTATCATGAATACCCACCATCCTATCTTGCAATTATTTAGTCATATTTTGTACAACACTCTTATTTCCTCAATCAATTTATGTGAATTCTACTTTTGTTCCTTTTATTTACTCTCTAGTTTTATAGAACCTTTTATCAATACTTTGTAATCAAATTTTTAGTAAGGTGACAATTCTTAGAGGATAGAGATATATTTATAGCATCCTACTATGAATTTTATTTATTTAGAGTTGTTGCTATCATCGTGTGAAAGAGAATGCATGCCTAGGAGGATTTGGATTAGGAATGGTCACATTTTTGGAGATATTTGACACACTTTCTTGGGTGGTACACTACCATCTAATATAATTTCATTATGATTTAAATTTATTGTCTAGCGATGGTTTGGTTCATTGCTCAAGGCACTTTCTAAAATAACTACCATTGATAGCCTAGTAAATGCCACATCATTTCACAAACCTAAGTACTTTTATTAATTAAGGAATATATTGTTGGGGATCACTATATGCTATTGCAAGAATATTGCATGCTCAACTTAGAAGCTCTTCTAACCAATAATAATATATGATTTATAAAAATGGGTGGCTTGCACATTTTGAAAATTGCTAGTTGGAAACTACTTTATAAATCATGTTGGTTTGTCTAAATCATTTAATTGATTTTTAAATTAGTGATATTATGGAATTATGGTAGAAAAAGGGTGTGGCCTATTAGATAGAATCAACAGGTAATTTTCATCATTGTAAACTAATTATGAAGGCAATATTCTCAACAAACCAATATTCTATATAAAAATTTTAGACATCTAAAATGTGTTATCTTAAGGAGACTCCCAAAAATCCTTCTTGCCAACCCATACAATCTATTTTATTAGCTTCAGGGCTAAATCCATGGATCTCTCCAATAACAGGTAATCTTCTACAAGATTTTTCATGTTTGGTGTAACTGACTCGATCTAAGATGGTCCTGTAACTATATCTATTCGAGATGGTCTTGTGATCATCTAGATCAAATATGGTATCATGACCATATCAACTTGATATGGTCTCAAAAAATAAAAATAAAAAAAAGTAAAATCAAAATCACCAGGTAGATAAACATTTGAGTGGCCTGTTAGAATCAGTAGGTGATTTTCATCAGTACAATCTAATTATGAAGGTAGTCTTCTCAATAATTCAAGCTTCTATATAAAAGTGTAGACACCTAAAATATGTTATCTCAAGGAGACTCCCAAAAGGACTCCTTGCCAACCCACACAATCCATTTTATTAGCTTCAAGTCTAAATTCATGGATCTTTCCAATAATACGTAATCTTCTACAAGATTTTTCATCATTTGGGGTATCCTCCTCTCCTTCCTCATAATCCTGCAACTCCTCCACTTTTTATACAACCTACCCCCATGCCTAATATATCCTACAACTCACTTGTTGCTCATTATCTCTACCTCATTTGCTATAGTCTCATCCCTATCTCAGCCCAAGCTACCACCACCCTACCATAACTATGTTGTCCACTAGGTATCATACTCTCCTATGGTACCAGGGTCCATAACACCTATTTATTATATCATAGGATATGTAATGGGGGACCGGGAAAGATGCACTATTCCACTCACATGATTTCCTTCCTTTCGTTCAATAAAACTGGAAAATACATACTCACGCGGTTCCAAAAAATGTTCATGCATTAATCTAAGAGATCCTTATATTAATAGAAAAACAGCCCACAGGCTTACAAAGACTAGAGTCTGGCCCGATTTTCCCTAACTATACTACCTCTCCCCGTTCTCCAATCCACCACCACCAACTATTACAAATTCTGAGTTTTTATGGAGGTCTCGACCCTCTATGCAATTAATGCCCCCACCTAATCGAATTCATGAAATAAAAATATCAAAGTTTGCTTCCTTTGCTACGTTTTCAAATTTCCTTCCATCAATGGGCAACTGCCCTGATCCACTATGGAAGCTTACATTAAAGACTCCCCTTGCCCTACAACCGTCGTTTGCCATACTGCCCCTCAAGAATTGTTGCCTTGTCAGAAAAATTTATCTATA
The DNA here is from genome assembly GCA_028583015.1 of Wollemia nobilis. Classification (NCBI taxonomy): domain Eukaryota; kingdom Viridiplantae; phylum Streptophyta; class Pinopsida; order Araucariales; family Araucariaceae; genus Wollemia; species Wollemia nobilis. The sequence goes on along the minus strand of JAQPPZ010002832.1, from coordinate 9,581,451 downwards.
CCCGCTACCTCTTCTCCCGCGTGCGGGACCGTCCACATGTCCATTGTTGATTCGCCTTCAACCGGTCGTGATATTGCGACATGTCACAATATCACGACCATTTTTGCCTGCGAGCCCCTTGTCTGGTTTGTGTCACGATATCACGACCATGTCGCGATATCGTGACCATTTTTGCCTGCGAGTCCCTTGTTTTTTTTGTGTCGCGATATCGCGACCATGTCCTGATATCATGACCATTTTTTCCTACAAGCCCTGAGCACTGATGGGGGACCAGGAAAGACGCACTATTCCACTCACGTGATTTCCTTCCTTTCATTCAATAAAAATGGAAAATACATACTCACACAGTTCCAAAAAATGTTCATGCATTAATCTGAGAGATCCTTATATTAACAAAAAAATATCCCACAGGCTTACAAAGACCAGAGTCCGGCCTGGTTTTCCCTAACTGCACTACCTCTTCCCGTTCTCCAGTCCACCACCCCCAACTATTACAAATTCTAAGTTTTTATCGAGGTCTTAGCCCTCTATGCAATTAATGCCCCCACCTAATCGAATTCATGAAATAAAAATATCGAAGTTTGCTTCCTCTGCTACATTTTCAAATTTCCTTCCATCAATGGGCAACTACCCCAATCCGCTATGGAAGCTTACATTAAAGACTCCCCTTGCCCTGCAACCACCGTTTTCCAGACTGTCCCTCGGGAAATATTGCGTTGTCAAAAAAAATTATCTATATCTGCTACCTCTTCTCCTGTGTGTGGGACCGTCCATGTGTCCATCGTTGATTCACCTTCAATCAATCACGATATCGTGACATGTCGCAATATCATGACCATTTCTACCTGCGATCCCCTTGTCTGGTTTGTGTCACGATATCATGACCATGAACAGTGCTTAGTCACATTCAATATTGGGAAGTACCAGGATGAGGTCCTGTGTGATGTTTTCCCCATGGATGCTTGCCATTTGCTATTAGGCAGGCCATGGCAGTTTGATCGGAGTGCAGTGCATGATGGTCGTGCAAATACGTACTCCTTGATGAAATATGGAGTGCACCACAAGTTAAAGCCATTGCAGACAGTGGATGAGAAGGTGTGCAGCAATGCAAAAATTTTTCTGGTAGAAGGTAGAAAAAGTTTTTACCAAGAGACGGTGTTGAAGCAGGTTGTAGGGACAGGTGCACATTTGGAGATGTTACAAAAGACGTAGATCGAACAACATAGAAGTGAAGGTCACTTCTCCTTTTTACCCCAGGTGTCTGATGCAGGAGCATCCGACGATAGCAGGACAATCTGGCATCAACCAAATTTTCTAAGTAATTTGTTCTGTTTCTTTTCTTTCCCAAGGCAAAAGTTGGGGGGGTCACGAAATCGTGACATGTCACAATTTCGCAACATGTCGCGAAATCATGACCCCAAAGGCTGCGACAAGGCAAAGGCAAGTTTTGTCATGATATCGCGATGTCATGACATCACGATGTTTTCGAATGCAAAGGAACAGAGGGAGTTTTCATTGTGATATCATGATGTCATGATATCGCGACATCGTGATGTCATGACATTTTTGAAGGCAAAGGTGTAGAGGGAGTTTTCATCGCGATATCGTGACGTCGCGAAATCGTGATGCTACTTTGGCAAAGGCGAAGGTGGAGGGAAGATTGAGGCAATGGAAAAATAGTCATGATATCGCAACATGGTCACAATATCATGACACAAACCAGACAAGGGGCTCGCAGGTAGAAATGGTCACGATATCGCGACATGGTCGCGATATCGCGACACAAACCAGACAAGGGACTTGCAGGCAGAAATGGTCGTGATATCGTGACACAAACCAGACAAGGGGCTCGCAGGAAAAAATGGTCATGATATCATGACATGTCATGATATCACGACCGATTTAAGGCGAATCAACGATGGACACATGGACGGTCCCATGTGCGGGAGAAGAGGTAGCAGGTGCAGATAAATTTTTTTGACAAGGCAATAGTTCCCGAGGGACAGTCTGGCAAACGGTGATTGCAGGGCAAGGGGAGTATTTAATGTAAGCTTCCATAGTGGATCGGGGTAGTTGCCCATTGATGGAAGGAAATTTGAAAACGTAGCAGAGGAAGCGAACTTCAATATTTTTATTTCATGAATTCGATTAGGTGGGGGCATTAATTGCATAGAGGGCTGAGACCTCGATAAAAACTTAGAATTTGTAATAGTTGGTGGTGGTGGACTAGAGAACGGGGAGAGGTAGTGCAGTTAGGGAAAACCGGGTCGGACTTTGGTCTTTGTAAGCCTGCAGGCTATTTTTTTGTTAATATAAGGATCTCTCAGATTAATGCATGAATATTTTCTAGAACTGCGTATGTATTTTCCATTTTTATTGAATGAAAGGAAGGAAATCGCATGAGTGTAATAGTGCATCTTTCTCGGTCCCCCATCAATATGTCTCCTCTAATAATTCTATCACCTGTAATGCAGGAAGCTATATATCCACTTATACATGATGATATAGAACTGGCACCTCTAGGACATCCTATCTGATGCCAAACTACCTAGTAACCCTAGAGAAATGGAAGAACTCCCTAATATTCCTACGGTGCACAATGAGCCATATATCATGCCTTGTGCAAAACATTGGTTAGTTTACTATGGTATAAATCATTACCTCCATTTAATTATCAACCCAGGATAGCTCATAAACTTGTGAGTAACCCTTCATAGTATATTCCTGTAATATCTCTTTAATCAAATGAGTCCCTTAGATTCTATGGTTTGGGGGGTGGTTTTTTTTTTAGTTCTCCTTTATCTTCCAAACGACTAATATAATTTGCATTATCAAAGAAATGAATAAAATTCTTTGAAATCAAAACTACACACTTGCCAAAAAATTTATAGAAAATAGGAGAAATTGTAGTATTAAACTAAACTACAGAAAATAGAAAAATAAATTAAAATGATAGAAAATAGATAAAATAAAAGAGTAATACTATTGAGAGTGGGCACAAGCTTCCAATAGTTTCTACCTGCATTAAGACATTCACCGGGTGGCAGTTGAGTTTGATTAAAAGACTCAAATTTTTTGTATTGAAATTTGTAGTGGAAAAATACAAAGAAAATCTGAGATCTATTTTTTAAGTGTGGCTTGCATATTTATAAGATATGTGACAATGCCCTATTACATTATGAAATTAAATTAATTTCTATTTTTTTTGTTACAAAAATATGTAGGAATAAAGGAGATAAAGCAAAAAATTAAACTTGGAATTTATTCAACATATTTTGTATCAGAACAAAATACGTCTGATATTTTGCTTTACTCAATTACATTTATTTTTACATGATTGCTAAAAAATAGATGACATATGGTCATTGATGTTGTCCTTGGTCTACATCCATCACTGAAATCACGTCCGCATCCATCGTTGAAATCACCATTTTGTTCTATCGACAATAGGGGTTGCATTGTAATTCGGCATCAATGGGAATTTGGTGCCTTATCTATAGAAGATGGGAATCAGGTGCCAAATGGGAGTCAGGTGCCTAACAGGAATCAGGATCCTAAAAATAATCATGTGCTCGACAATCAAGCACCAAATAGAAATAAAATATCTGACTTAGCACTTCATCACTATTTTGTTGAAGATATTTTTATCATCATAAAATGGAAAGTGCCAGGTCCGAATAGGACCTCGATGTAGTCATGCTAAAATACTAAAAAGTCCACTAAATCTACACATAATTCACTCAAAAATAAATATTAAACAATATGCATAATATATTGTTAAATACATATAAAATTTGCATAAAAAATATATTTCTATTAAAATAAATGTTGCAATATATATGGAAAGTTTTTACAAAAATGAGCATTTTTGAGGCTCATCATCCCCCTATGCTTAAGGGCTAGCATGTCCCTGTGCCACTTTGAACTGGTAATTACTAGTCTCACTAACACCCTTCTAGTAGGCCCTAACTTTTTCCTTCCTTTTATTTTCAACGACTTTGTATTTTGCCTTATATTTGGGCTTTCACCATTTCAGTGTTTTGGTGGTGGCTACCTCCTGTTACTACTTTTTTAGGTGCTTGATGTGCTGAGTTCCTTCACCTAGATATTATTTTATCCACACTTTCCTACCTACCACATTCCTCAAGTAGTAGTCAGTAAAAGTGGATTCATCCTTATGGAATGCTATCTCAACCTGCTTCTAGTATTGATGGTAAGGGGGTAAAATTTCTCCCACTAGAATTGTAGATTCATCACCAAATAGAATGTTGGATTTCTTATCAACCTTGGCCTTGGGCAAATTGGCCAATGTTGGATCAATTTTAGCATCATATTTAGATTCTCCTTCTTCTACTAGGGGAGCTTTACTTATTTTTTCCTGAGATGCAAGTGTTACAGAACCAAGTAGTCCCACATTCATGAAATATACCTTTATCTTTGAAGATTTATCACTTTTTGACCCATACAAATCCTAGAACTGCACTGGCTGAGCAAATTTGATTTTCTTATGAGGATATTTTAATGCCTTGTTGGTCTCTTTTCTAGTTTCCTTGGCCACTCTCTTAGAGGCTTTCCTATACTCCTTATCTGCCTTGATATCTATCTTGAGCTATTTGAAATTATTTTTATTCTCATAAAACAACTTCAAAGTCTTTGCCCATTCTTCATCAAAATTCATACCTGGTTTTTTTAGTTTTTTAGTCCTTGTTCGGGTCGTGGGTCTTCTTTGAGGTCCCCTTAAAACCTTCCTTTTTTTATCTTAATTTATTTGGTTGTATTTCTAGTCCTGTGTAATTTTTTGAAATAGGGGGATTTTCCCCTTTTGCTATTTTTGCTGATGTTTCTACTTGATCTTCAAAAGTTAAAGAATTTTGAGTCTTCTATGACTGCTTTGTAGGCATTTAATGATCCTTCAGTCACATTTTGTACAGTAGATGATTCCTCTAATTAAGTCCTTTTTTTTCTTAAATTTGTTCAAGCTCATCCCCTACATCTCCTTCTAACTCTTTGCCTACAGAATGAGTAGACTCCTAAGATTTTACAACTCCCTAATCCTCCTCTACAACCTTGTCTAAAATATGAGGCTATTCAGCCTTAATTTCATCTTTCTGTCTTGTGTCTTCCTCTGCAAATTTTAATAAAATTTGAGGTTATTTGACACAAATTTTATCCTCTTGGTTTACCTCAATATCTACAGAGGAAGAATATTTTGGGTACTATGTCATATCAATTTCAAGACCCTGATCTTGCACATGTTTTACAAAGTGAGCTGGTGAATGGAGTTATTCAACCTCCATTGCTCAATTTATTTCTTGCTCTATTTTTGCATGGGATTTCTTGGAGGATCCTTTAGTTGCACTTTATATAATAACTATAGGGGTCCTTGCCCAAGAATTAGGGCTCCCTTGTGTAGAGATATATCTAGTAGAAGCCACTGATTGGTCCCCTACCTTAGTTTCTTTGCTATAATTTCTTGTATTTTATTGAAAAGGGCCAGAGGAGGTTATTTTCTCCTTAGAATCTAGAGAGGTAGTGGGTACTTCCATAGCCCAATAAATTTGTACCACTGCATCTACCCTAATTGGTCATTCAACCTCAATTCTATGACTACAACTTCAATATCATATCCTATAGATAATGGATGGTCTAATACAACTCCTACAATTTTACTGTAGTTGCTTTTATAGACTCTTGAAAAATATTATGCTCCTCCTTATACTTAGCCTTCCAAGTACAGACCTATTATTTCAATATCTACAGCTAATATTGTAGATCCTCCATCTATATTTCCTACTAAGGATTACTTACTTTGTACAATTCCTACAATATATGGGCCATGAATTCATACTTATTCAACTCATCAATCACTACATCATCATTCGATGAGCTATAAAACACCATGGACACCTTCATCCTCTTGCTCATAGTTTTTGTGGAAATAAATATGTAAGTAGGGCTTGGCAGATCATGCCCTACTTCATATTCAAATTGAGTACCAATAGAATATGAAACCTATCCTAGATCCTCATAAAATTAAGGAAAAATAAGGGATTAGGATTGCCTTGTATCTCATGTATTTTTCTCAGGCTGGGATGTAGGTGTTGACCTTGTTTACCCTGTAGTCCTATCATCTAGCTAGTTAATCTATTCTAGTACCACCACTTCTTAATCTACCTTATAAAATACATTATTTTCTTTAGCTTCCTCAACCATTACATCCTTGTGTGACTCGAAATGTCGTACCAAGGTTGAAATTAGGCCATGGTGAGCTAGGGTAGATGATGTGCTTGCCTTGTACTGGTGGTCCTCATCCTTGAGTGCAAATGTAATATAATGGGGAATATTGATATTGTCCCCATGTAGTAAATGGTTGAGGAAACAAAAATAATTATATTTTAATTTCTAAAACCTACCCGAACAAGTGAAGAATCAAATGATATACTCAAATATCAGTCTCCAAAATTTGAGGATGTACTGATTTGGCAAACTAGTGCATGTTAGATATTGCATTGGGTGTCCAAAGAATCATTGTGCATAGAGTGTGGGGTTCTATTCCTTATATGTGTGTTCTTCTATTTGGGGAAGGCCTATTGCTTTGGCAATGTACTCTTTAGTGACTAAAATTTCTAGTCCCCACATGTGAACAACTTCATCCCTCATAGATGTCACAAATTCTTTGGCTATTGTTGCATCCTAGTTCTAGCTAACCCTATGGTAGTATTCCAACCATCTGGTGACATAGAATTGTACCTGTACATCCTCACTAATGCCTGAATAATTTGTAGGCTCACTCTTTTTCAATAGATGGTTGGTCAATTTTCCTCCCATGGTAAAGTTCAAATTTTTCTTGGCTTTGAGTTTTACTTACAGTAATTTCTCACACTTTGGTTTTGATTTCCTATAACTCTATTATTTTCTTGCATAAATTTTTACCAATACATGGTTTTAAATATCCTACATTCATGAACGCAGGTGCCTGATTGTTGTAATTAGAAATAATTATGGTTATCTATGTAAAATATCATATAAACATGTGCTATATTTTTTTTAGATAATGACCATGAGTGTTTTATCTAGCCAGAGTAGTGACACATGGAAAAATGCTAAGTGGAGATAAATGGGTGGCTATTAATTCAATGGGAAATGTGCCAACAATATTTTATAGAAAAATATGCCTATGAAAATAATATATATATAATAAAAATTAAATACATACCTGTATTATATTTTATGCATGTATAAAGCATGGTGCATTGGCATTGGTTGCTTTATGGTGACTAGATGTATTAGAACAAAGAATGATAGGCCTATTTCCCATGTGACAAATTTATCTCCATTTTGACTGGTTCTTGATTGCTACATTTTGATACATTTGAGAATTCTTGCACATTTTCATGAAAATATTAGAAAAACACATCTTCATGGGATGACAAACATCCCTCCCTTGGAAATTGTTCACTGATGACCTTGGAATGTGCATAAATTCCTTATGGGAAAATTAAAATAATTTTATCCATAAAATATGACTTATGCACATGGGTGAAATGCTAATGTGGCTCGAGCCACTTTATGATACTAAATTTTATTCATACAAGGCACAAATGCCCATGAAAATAGAAAGTAGGCACCTCCTTACATGGAAATTGGGCATCTTCTTTCGAATAAAGGCATGCAAATGCTTGTAAATAGAAATTAGACATATTTTGTTAGAAATTGGTCATCGTGCTTAATATGGAAAGCATGCACCTTTTACTAGCAATTAGGTGCCACACTTAAAGCAATAAATAGAAATTAGGAACATTTTTATTGGAAATTAGGCACCATACTTAAAAACAGAATGCACTTTTTTTATGTCTAGGAAATTAGGTGTTGCTTTTCAAAAAGTGGAATTTGGGCATCATTTTCTTATGAGCAATAGGAATTAGGCATCAATATACTATAAAATGGGACTTAGGTACATTTTCCTTGACATACTAGGATTCAAGTGCCTTCTACCATAAAAATAGGAATCGGGTACTGTTTCCTTGAAATATAGAAATTAGACACCATATTCCATAAAAATGGGAGTCAGGCACCTTCTTCTCCAAAAAATGGGAAGTGTATGCATTCCTCTTAAAAAATAGAAATTATATGCTCCTCCTTTATTTAAATGTCTTCTAATTTGTCCACTAGTGTATGCTTATGGTTGATCATACCTTCAACATTCTGGTTTGAAGAACAGGGACAAAATAAGCATCTACTACCTAAAACAACATCCATGTATTTTCTTCATGAAGACCAAAAAAAAACACCCAAACACTTGTTCAAATATGGTTCCCCCCTCCAAGTGGGGATGAGATACTTCTACTAGAATTTAATCTCCTACAAATTTAGGATTGTGTAGGTTCATGGATCCTATGCTAATTAGGTCTGGTTTCCTAGGCTGCCTAACAGTTGCACTCAAGGCATCATTCCTACAAAACATAAATAAAACTAAAGAAAGAAAAATTACAGAACTTTTAAAAGAATAACTATTTTTGGACCATGTGGACTATGTCCACATATTATTGACTCATTTTAAAACTAGAATCGACTAGGGTCTCCCCCATGCCTAATTGTGGACTTCATCATATAGGTCTTAGACACATGATATGGATGTAGTCATTGACCATTGACTGTTAACTTAATGTTGTTACTATCAATTGTTTTAATCCTCACAACTCCATTGTTGATGATCTCAATCACTTCATATGACCCCATCTAGAATTGCATAATTTTTCCTTTCCTTTCCTAGAATTGGGAGTCATACAATAATGCTCACTCTAACACTTTTAACTTCTTTGGCCTGGTGTGACGATCATGCCACTTGGCCCTCTATTTTTGGATGACCTTTGTTTGATGCAAAGCATCTCGTTGGTATTCATCCAATTGGTTAAGCTACTGAATTTGCTCCTTTTGTGCCTCATCCAAATTCAAATTTAAATCTACTACAATTTTGAGAGTTTTAATCTCAAATTCTATGGGCATCATAGCATTGTTCCTATATATTAGCTAGAATGGTGTAAAACCAGTAGTAGTTTTCCAGGTGGTTCTATAAGTCCACACTACTTCTGGTAATCTTGTGGTCTAGTCCTTCCCATGCTATTGTACTATATTTATGATAATTTTCTCTAGTTCACAGTTGGTTACTTCTACTTCTCAATTCACCTATGGATGGTAAGGAGTGGTTTTGTTATATCTAATTTTATATTGTTGCATGAGTTCTTGAATCAAATTTGAAGTAAATTAAGGATCTTTATCAGTTGTGATCTTCCTTGGAACCCTAAATATGGTGAAAATAGATGAATACAAGAATTCTACTACAATATTCTCTTTAGAATCACATAATTCTTGCACTTCAACCCACTTGGTCACATAGTCAGTGCAAACTAAGATATACCTCTTGTGGACACCAAAACCTAGCCACTTGTCCTTCATATATGCTTTCTCGCCATTTCCACCCTTTATTTACATATATATATATATATATATATATATATATATATATATATATATATATATATATACATATTTAAATATTATATTTATATATTTTTAATAAATATATATTTATATAAGTGAATTAATCCTAGCCATACGATTTCACTTAATCCTATACACCCATTTTCATCAATACATGCCACACCCTAGATTTAATATCCACCCTATGATATGCTTTTATCTCAGCCACACGATTAGTTTCATTTAAAATCTAGCATACCCTAGGTTGGATTATTAATAGGATCCATTTTGATGGCTCAACCCTCCAAAATCCCTGAGAAGTTTTCTGAGTAATTCATCCCTTCAAAATCCTTGAGTCCTTGGATACCTGAGTTCCATTCTTGTATTTGAGTGCTCTCACATTCCATCATTGCTTGCCATACCATCTGCATCCATCTCCACCCATCTCATTCAGCTAGATCTACTTCTACAGACTTCTCCCTTAGTCACAAAACACCCTCGAGAACTATTTGTCATCATCGAGTGCCTCTGGGTGCTTCCCATACACCACCAAGAACATCAAGATACCTTCCACCACTCCTGAGTGCCCACATGTGTTTCCTACAATTGTTGAGTACCTACAGGTGTTTTACACTAGATTTCTACAACCTTCCTAACCCTTGGGTGATGTCAGGGCATTGTTGCACCAATCCACTACAACAAATTTCATCAGATCAGATAATGACAGATAAGTAAGGTAAATATTTCATTTGTTATTTCATTTTATGCACTTTCAAGTTCTTTTCATTTATTTACATTGCATAGCTAGGGTTTTTATACTACTTTTTGAGGGCCTCACACTATGGAGCCCTCACAGTTGCTACTAACCTATTTGCTATTTTATTGTGTGCAGATTTGGAAGTATTACATCATCATTGGACAACTACTTAAGCTAGAGTGGCCTGACATCGGATAATCAAAATCCCACTCACCTCTATTGGGAGTAGATATGTATTTTGAGACACCACTAGCGTTGCTTGCTAGGGTTTTGGAGAACCCTAGCCATTGTAAAATCTATATCAAATAATTCAATGATTCTTATTGTAACAATGGAGTTTTGAGGCTCCTCCTATTAATAAAAATCATTCATTGTGCAATACTATTCTTTGAGTTCTACTTTATATCTTGTTATTTGGTGTTGCATTTTTATCTCTTCAAATGGTGATCACGGTGGGACCCACTAAGGGTTTATTTTTATGATTTTCTTTGTTAATTTATTTTTTATTTTCTATCATCTTACATGGTTTTTAGAAGTGTAGATTTTGCAATTTTCACTAGATTTAGGGTTTTTAGAAACTTGCAGAAGGTGCATGAATGCATGATGATGATCGAGGAAAATATAGAAATGCCTAGGTGTGTTCTAGAAATGCCTAAGTGCATTTCAAAAATTCCTAGAGGTGTTTTACAAAGAGTTGGGGTAGAAGTGTAGGTTGTTTTGTAAGTTTACGACCAAAACCCTAACTTTTCTATTTATGTATTCTAGCAATCTTACGTTTTTTTCATATTTTTAAGATAAAAAGAACATTATTATTTAATCTGGGAAAACATTTATACTAGAGTGCATATTAGGTTTCATATTAGTCATTTGCATCCATCCACACTTTTTGTTCAAAGTTTTTGATTTTTTGTTGTATTTACAAATTGAAAAATATTGCATTATGATTTTAAGTGAATTAAAAAATTGCATAATTAGTTTGCATTATAGGGTTAGGGATTACTATTTTTGTAGGTCTAAGTAGGAACATTATTTAGATACCAAAAGTGTCCCCGTACTTGTGTTATTCTATATGGAGGATTATATGAACCCTTAGTTGTCTACAGCAGGTTTTAAGAGGTGCACTCTACATCCTTTGGAAATTTTGGTATTTTGGGTATTGGCTTCTAAATTAGACTATTGAAATTTGTTATCTTTCTAACATTGTATTTACACAATAGCAAATAATTTTTTTTTTTTAAATAATCACACACTGTATGCTTCACATTTAATAGTGATGGTTGGATTTCATCACCAACCATTTCTTGATATTTTGTGACAGTGGATTTCATCTCCATCCACCAATAGCTACCCTTAGAAACCTTATCTCACCCTCAAGAAAAATTGTTGGATTTCATCACCAGCAAGAATCTCGTTGCCCCAAATTAGCCATAGTTTTTACCTTTCTTTTATTAATTTAGATTAGCACATTTAAAACACATAAGATCAAAATTTAAAATAAATTCACATTAAAAGTAGATAATCAATGAATAACGTAAGACACGTGTTAAACAAACTTAGCATTGATAATTTGTTTTTCTTGTAAAATTTAAATTATGTGTTTCATTTTATTGTATAATCTATATTTTGGTTTAATTGCTTATGGTATTAACTAGAAAAAAAAGAAAGCATTAAATCAAGATAATCCAATGGAACCTTCATCCAACTTTCCCATCGCTTCTATGGTATATTCCATCAATGTGATATAGGTAGATTTATCTATAGGTCCCTCACATTCCTTGTCATACACAACCTTTCATATGGTTGTTCCCCAAGTAGATTTAACCTCACCAACCATTGACCACCATATTAACATATAGATATGGCACGAGTAGAAGCTCTCATGAAGTCTTATAATTATTTCTTAGAGTCAGTCCCCAACTCACCTAGATAGGATCCTAATTTACAAAAAGAACTTTTTTATTCACAACCACCATCCAGATTTAGCAAAAATTTCTTAAGAAACATCAAAATGCTCAACAACAAGTATAAGTGAACCCTAAGCCTCTACCAACCTCTACTTAGACTATCCTCATCAACCAGGGTCTCTCATGGACACCATAGTCTTCTATTATTTCTATCCTTTTTCTTCCATAAATTCATACCAATACCCATCCTATTCCCATTGGCCAACCTAGCCATAACCCTCATGCATCGACCCCATTCCAAAATTCTCCATATTTTCATCATCAATATCTCATTCATCAATTTCCATAAAATTTATCTAGTCATCATCACCAATCTCATCATAATTTGGTCACCCCACAACATTTTTCCAACATCCAACCTTAAAATAATTAGGTAATTTAGGGATTCCATATTCCTAAAGAAGACCCTCAAATTAAGGCCATGAAAAAAAATATAGATCAATTGATACAATACACTCCTATTTTGACAAATAAGAAGCCAACCTTATGTCAATTGATCAACCAACCTATTCATACTTCGATACCGTCACTGCCATATCCAGCAGATTTTACAGTGCCTAAGTTTAAAAAATTCAAGGGAACTAAGGATCCCAAAGAACATGTGAGTACGTTTGTACATGCATGTTTTAGAATTCAAAATGACGATGCTCTCATGATTAGAAAATTTCCTCAAAAATTAGGAGGAGATGCCATAAAGTGGTATAATAAATTGCCCATTCATAGTATTTATAGTTTTGAGAAAATGATTGATCAATTATTTGAGCATTTTATCCTAAATATTAAAAAGAAGATTTTATTATCTGATGTCTATGCTTTAAGACAACATGATTATGAGTCTATCTACTATTTTAGAAACCATTGGATGGTTGTTATCACTAAATTACCATTCACCCTACCAATGGATGAGCTAATCAAATTTGTTTAAAACCTATCTCTTGGATGCTTCAACTATAGACTAATCGTTCATTTGAGGAAGATATAGCACATACTGCTATCATCAAGGAAATAAAAATCCAATAGGGCATACTTAAGCCTAAGAAAAAGGAATGGTAAAATAAGGGTAAATATAAAAGCAACTATTCTAACCAATCAAAATCAACACAAGCTACCCTAGCTAGTCAGCCCAATCACGTTAATCAAGTGGTCATGATCCAATCGATAATGGCTCAACAAAAACTAGTGCAACAATCATTGTAACAAATTGCTTATCATGTGGTACCCTTGGTAACTCAAGCAATGCAAAACATAGTTCGAGCTATATGTAACCATCACTGATGATAGTCTGTCTAACATAATCACTAATATACCCCCTTAGTCGAGTCATATGCTTCTATTTTCTAAAGGTTGTATGATGCAAACAAACTTGTTTTTTTCCAAAATTAGACCAGATGATTCTAGTAAATGTGGAAAACATTATCAAGAACATTTATTTTGTCCTTATCATAGGTAAAATGGGCACAAAATAATAATTTTCATATATTCAAATACATCATTCAAGACCTAATTGACTTAGGGGCAATCAAGGTTGACAACCCCCTAGCTCAACAAAACCAAAACCTTGGTATTTTTCAAACACCACTTTCTCACCATGAGGAGGTACAAAAAAATATAGGAGGAGATAATACCAAAACTCCTCCTAATCAATTCAATAATGTGCAACAATACCAAGGGTTTGTAGGGGCCATCCATGTGGTCACTAGAGGTCAAAGAAATAATCAAAAAAATGCAAGGCCACAATCTCAAGCAAGTGTGTCACAACCTCCCACATCACCTCCCATCCAAATTTCCCCCAATCCCTCATTGCCAATCCACATTCCTCCCATTCCACCCATCAATCATCCACCATGACTAGTCATATCATTGAGTAGTTGGTTAACCACAAGTCTAAATATGGCTTTTGCCAAATTGTCAATATATGAGTTAATTAAACAATCTCCCCCACATCATGAGGCATTAATAGATATTATCAAATCAATTTAACTATAATATCAATATTCTAATGCCTTAAAAAACTTTTTAGGGATCATTCAAACATGCATGGAGCCTTCCATCACATTCTATAACTTTGAGATTAAGTCAATATCATCAGACTCGGTAGACCCTCCATTGCATATCATGGCTCTAATTGACAATAAGTCTTTTAAAAGAGTCCTAATTGATATCGGTTCCTTCATTAATAACATCACCACATCAACCCTTCATCATTCGAATATTCCTCCATATCATATCACAAAATCATCATTCACCTTAAAAACATTCAACAATGCTTTTTGTTCCATAGTTGGCACTATTATTTTTCCCATTGAGGTAGGGTTCAAAATGTTACACACTATGTTCCATATCTTGGAAGGATCCATGGCATACAATGTACTCCTTGGAAGACCTTGGATGAGGTAAATGAGATGTATTCCTTCAATACTACACCAATGTTTGAAATATGTTCATGAGGGACAAGTACATTGCATACCAGTAGATGTCGAGCCATTTAAATATTGTAATTTCATTTCAAATCCTTATGAATCCATGCTTCCTTCCACCCAAATTTTTCTATCACCATCAGCTAATCCATCTACCACTCCACCCATTTTCTCACCAATATCCATCAAGCTCCAATATCCCCATCATCTTCACGATTGACTACATGCACATGTGGTCACAGTTAGTCCACATCATCAAAATATTTGCCATCCACTTCATCATAATCATCCATTCAACAACCTTCCCAATCCAATCCATCTCCATCACCTAGTGTTTCACAAGTTGAGTTGAAATATTGTGAGACATATTTACCATCACCATGCCCTGAGCCATATTCCAACCAAGGTCCATCGATATCTTCCAAAGTTGAGGTTCATCTCAGTAATCTTGGTATTGGTGAATATGTGGTCCAAGACATTACCATCACATTGATCATCATTACTAAGGCTAAGGATTTTGGTCACCTAACCCACATTTATCCATAGGAGCAAATATAACATGGGTTTAGCTCCAAATAGCATAAATTTTGTGTATGGGAGAATTGATTCTTCATCAAATCTAGCACCCATAGAGGAATCCAAAGCCTCAGTACTTGCCAATATTCCAAACATAATGTGATTTCCATATTGCTATTTTCACATAGTCAATTGGTAAGGTCATAGCCTAGGATTGCATGAATAGGGAGTGCTTCAACCTATTTATGTTCCATATCAAGAAGTGCACGATCATTCAGGTCTAAGTTATCATTCACTTTCCACCACCTCTTCTCTTTAACAAGACTTCCAAAGGCTTAATATAATTTTATGAGAAGAATACCTCCATCCTAATGATTTTGATGATGAAATCCATGAATTTGAAGAAGAATCGAAGCCCATTATTTCCCATACTGAACAAGATGAGTTTTATCTTAGAATTTTCCCCATCCATAAGCCCATATTTTGATTACTTATTCCACAAGATCGAGCTGCACCTATTGGTGAACCACCACCTCCATTCCATTAATCCATTTTATAAGATAAACTTGTAACATATGTACATAAAACAAAAATAATGGTTTTTACCACTATAAAAAAAATAAAAAATCAAACAAAAACATGTTTTCTTTTTTAGCATTGCATATATCATCTAGTTAAATGTATTTATTTGTGTTGCTTGTTGCTATCCAAGTTTATCAAGCTTCTAGCACTAGTTCTTAGCTTCCATCTGACCTTATCTACCTTGCCCATAAGTCAACATGAATCATGTTGACTTAATCACCCCATTCTATAATCCATATGATCTGGATAAACCAATTCCAATTGACATAAGTCTCATTGATATGGATTAGAATTCCTCACCTCCATCCTTCTCTAATTTTGTCTTATTTTAGGAATTGTTAAGGGCTTCCGCAAACTACATTACTCCATTCTCTTCATATTTATCTTTAGATCCTGAGGTTTTCCAAGAAGATATATATGAGGATAATCTAGAAGAGTTTGATGACATCTTAGATGATATTCATCTAATCCCTATACCCCATTAGCTTGAGGAAGGTTCCCACATGTCTATTGAAGATACTATCAATGTGGACCTTAGTTTAAATAAGGACAATCCCCAAATTATCAATCTTGGCAAAATTTTATCACCCGGTGAACAAGAGTAATTAATTTCTCTCCTCAAGAGAAAGAAAGGCATATTTGCATAGTCCTATAAGGACATGCCCGATCTTGACCCTAGTTTTCTTATCCATAATATCACCTTACAGCTTGATGCTAAGTCAGTTAAACAAAAATTTAGGAGAATGCATCCTACCGTGGCCCTCTTGGTAAAAGTAGAGCTTTAAAAACTCTTATATGTGAACTTTATATTTTCCATCGACTATCCTAAGTGGCTTTCAAACATTGTACCCATTCATAAAACTAATTGGCTAATACGCGTTTGCATTGACTTTCGAGATCTCAAAAAAGTGTGTCCTAAGGATGACTTTCCTCTCCTAAATATAGATACTCTTGTCAACACCTACGCTGGCCATGAAATGCTTTCACTCATGGATAGTTTTTTAGGATAAAACCAAATTTGAATAAATCCTTATGACCAACATAAAACAACATTCAAGAGAAATTTTTGTTACAAAGTGATGCCCTTTGGCCTCAAAAATGCAGGAACCACTTATCAACATGCCATGACATACATTTTCCATGACTACATGCATAATATTATCAAATATGTGGATGATATCTTGGCTAAATTCAAAAATCGACAAGAGCACATTAATGTAATGGAGAAATTTTTTTATAAACTTCTAGAGCATAATGTAAGGTTGAACCCCAAGAAATGTGTCTTTGGTTTTACCTTGGGCAAACTTCTAGGATTCATTATCTCCAAAAGAGGCATTGAGGTGGACCCAAACAAGGTCAAGACCATCATGGAGATGCCTCCTCCAACTAAATTAAAGGAATTTTGTAGTTTACAAGGAAAGATCCAATCGATCCACCATTTCATTGCACAAATTTTTGACAAATGTAGGCCATTCAATCACCTACTACAAAAGGGGGTGCCATTCTCTTGGACAAATGAGTGTCAAAAACCATTTGATGATATTAATAATACCTATATTCTCTTCTAGTGTTAGCTCTTCCTTGTCTGGGGGTCCCATTCTATCTATATTTCAGCAATAAATTTTGCATTAGGGACAATGCTTGCACAAAAGAATGAAGAAAATTGAGAGCAAGCTATCTATTACATTACTTAAACATTGGTAAGCTATGAAACCTGATACGCTTATGTAGAAAAATTGTGCTTAGCAGTGGTTTTGACCACTAAGAAACTTTGATATTACATGCTTAGTCACACAACTTATGTCATAGCTAGATAAAATCCTCTATGTTATATGATGTCTCATACTTACAATAACACTCGCATCGCTAAATGGATAATGCTACTCATGGAATTCAAATTGGAATTAATTAGTCAAAATCCATTAAAGGTCAGGTTATAGTCAATCAACTTGTGGAAGCTCCACTACTTAGTGATCATCATTTGATTATTAAGCTCCCAGATGATTTAGTATTTGATGTCACTGAACAAGAAGATGTCATTCCAAAGGAAGATGTCCATATCACACTATTCTTTGATGGCTCTAAGTACACAAAAGGTCAATGCATACACCCTAGGGGGTCGATATCTCCTTTTAATTCAAACTTGACTTCCAATGCAAAAACAATTCTATAGAGTATGAAGCCTTAATATCAGGTCTTCAATAAGCTATAGTTATGAGCATTAAGTGTATTAGGATATTTGGTGATTCTCACCTTGTCATAAAATAAATCAATAGAGAATACCAATGCAAAGAACCTACCATTAAGCTTGATCATGAAGTAGCAATGAAATTGCTCTCTAACTTTGATTGGTATGAAATCAATAGTTTGTTATGTTTGACTAATAAATTTGTAGATGTAATGGCATTCCTTGGATCATTGATTCTAAAATATTCCTTTAGGGAGGTACAAACCCTCATAATTTTGATAGTTTCTAAATATACAATTGTCAATGATAAATCCAAAGATGAAAATGATATTTGCTTTATCCAATTGGATCCATATGAGCCTTGGTCAAGCCAAATAATAGCCTTTCTCAAGTTTGGAACACTCCCATATGACATGTCTCAAAATTCCAAATATACTTTCAAGCAAAAGGTAGCTCATTTTGTTCTCTTGGGGGACGTATTGTATAAACATGGTTATGATGGAGTCCTCCTTCATTGTCTCGAGTCTAGTTAGGCACAAAGAGCCATAGCCAAATCCCATGATGGTACTTGTTGTGGTAATTTTAGTGGAATAGTTATTACAAAGCATACATTATGCATGGGTTATTATTGGACCATGATAGAACATGATTGTTGCACTTAAGTTAAGCATTGTAAGAATTTTCAAGAACATGCTAATTTAACTCATGTACCATCATAATATTTACAACCTATTCAAATACTTTGGTACTTTTCACAATGGGATCTATATCTAATTGGAAAAATTTCACCTCCTTCCTTAGGACAACATACAATCATCATCATAGCCACTGAATACTTCACAAAGTGGGTTGAGAAAATTCCTCTAACTAGTACGATAGGACCTAGAATTGTGGAGTTTATACTTCACCACATTATTTTTCATTTTGGTATACCCTCAAAAATCATCTCTGACAATGGTAATTATTTCAAGAACAAGGATGTTCAAGAAATTTGTGAGAAATATAATATTCAACATAGTTTCGTAACTCCTTATTATCCACAAGAAAATGGACAAGCTGAAGCTTCCAACAAGACCTTAATTGCTATTCTCAAGAAAATTATTAAATAAAATCATAGAGATTGATGCACATAAATTCCCTTGGAATTATGGGCTTATCAAACAAGCATCTGTATGCCTACATGGCGAACACCATTTTCACTGGTATATGAAGCTAAAGCAATCACACCTTTGAGCTTGAGATACCCTCCTTGTGAATTTATTTGTAGAAATTCATAGATGATGACACTTCTAGACAAGTACATCTTGACCAATTCACACTTTTGGATGAGAGGTGAGTCAATGCTTTATATCATTTACGAGTTTATCAAGACCGCATAAAGGGTGCTTACAATACCAAAGTTCATCTACATGAATTCCAAGTAGGATATCTTGTCCTTAAATAGAACCAAAAAAACACCAATGCATTGTTGCATCTTCGTGATAAATTTGCAGCTAATTGGTTAGGTCCATACATTCTTATGCAAAGAGTGGGTAACATTACTTATAGGTTTGTCAATCTAGAGGAAGAGGAAGAACCCAAACCACTTAATTTTATACACTTGAGAGTATTCTATGCATGATTTTATTTATATATATGTATATATACATGGCTAATACACAAAAACATTTGCGTCCATTTCATTCACATAATTGCATTTTAATTTGTATAAACTTCATTACAAAAATATTACACTTCATTTGCATACATTTCATGCCAACACACTTCAAATTGTATTTCATGCACTCACATTCACATTTCATATTTCATGTTAGGGATCATTTATTAAGTTCAAGATTTTAATTAGTCCAATAAAATCATGTTACCTTAATCAAGGGCACCTTCAAAACATTATCCATACCATTCCACCAAGCTAAAATTATCATTTGCAAAGCCACATTTACATAATTCCTAAGTGGTTTTTGTCACTCAACCACTCCTAGTGTTTTAAGCAACCTCCAAAAATACATGTCAAATTCCTTTTAGGATCATCACACATACACATTAAGAAAATTTTGAGTTTTGGGAATTGACTCCAAAATATTCTTGAACCAAACATAATTTCACATCTAAACAACATCTTGTGTCAAAGAGGGATAACACCATACTTGGTTTGCACCTTGAAGTGAAAAGGGTCATCCTTGTTAGTCCCATCATGCAACATAGTCCACCAAAATAATGGTTTTCACCACTATCACAAATTATAAAATAAAATAAAGAGTAGGGAAAAATATCCACTAAAAACTCTTAATATTTTACATCACACACCACTTATCATTGGGTTGTAAGGATCGTACTACATTTCCAATCATACGGTTATGTAGTCATCCCCAAAACTTAAGAGATCAAAAATACAAATCATGGACTATGGATTTAGCCTCCACAAGAGCTATAGATTCTTTATTGGTAGTGGAGTACACTCATGCATGGTGACACATCTCTTTCAAAGAGACCTTTGATTGCACATACAAATAAGCTAGCTTCTTGGTATCATCCATAATAGGTTTACCCAATTTACTCAAGATGATTTAATAAACTCACTTGCACACACATTGTTTCTTGATTACCTTGAGTCATTACCATACTCCTAATTTGGTAAATGAAATCACTGCACACACATTTTGTCCGAGGGGGATTCGGAAATTTTAGTGAGTTTGTTTGATACCACTAGTATGTTTGAGTATCTACAAAACAATCAATATTCCATATCAAAATCTATATCTTCTTCCATATTAACATCCATATCTTCTTCCATGCCAATATCCATGTCACTTAATAAGCCATTCATCCCATATGCCACAAATTTTGGGGTACCCTTGATTAAATAGCAATGCTAGAAACATGGCCAAACAAAATATAAACTATGAATGATCATTAGAATATCCACATTCCACCTTGCACTAATCATACATATAAACATACATTCCACAAAATATTTCCACAAAAAATATTCACACAAACATGTAACACAAAAGGTAAAAGCCATGTATATATATATGTATAAATATTAATGCATGGAGGTGGGCCATGAGACCGGAAGAGCCTAGCTCTTCCCCTCTGGGGCCCCTATCCTACCTTGATTCTTATGTACAATGAGTACCAAAAGGCTACATACAATGGAGCACCAAGGCTCATATACAAAAAGTGCATCTACACACTAGATATGTCCTCCAAGAGGACCCCTATGACCTAGGAGGATCCCTAGACCTAGAGCTATGCCTAGACTCACTATGAATAGGAGCATCATACATAGATGAGGTTGGAGGATTAGGAAGTGGAATATGATGTTCCATAAACCTATCCTCCAAGGCCTCGATATACCTATGTTGAGATCAAAGGCATGCTATGTCAACATTATGTTGATGCTCATTCTCTAGTAGCTCTACTTAGAGCCTCGTAATCCTCTCATACTAAGCCACCACCAATTCATATTGCTCTACTACCTACTACTATAGCATTGCCTTCTTCTCCTCACCTCAATCTAGAGGTCCATCCAGAGTCTCCTCCACATCATCCTCATCTCCACCATCTCCTCCACTCATAGGATCCTACCTAGACACACCCTTAGTCATCCTCCTTAAACTATATTATTAAAGGTGTCACTACAACTTTGGGTCCTCATGTGTCCCCTTATCCTTAGTCCTACCCCCATATCCATCCATTTCTACTAGAGTTGGTGCCCATGGTGGCTATGCAGTGAACCATACCTCATACTCCATGGTAGTCCCCACATCATCCATATCTAGGAGATCCATCTCCTCATCATCCTCATACATCACCCTCCATGGATCCACACATGGTAGCCCTATCTCCTCCTAATATCTCCTATAGTGCACCAACTCATCTGGGACATCCTACCTCAACCTAAATTATCAGAGTACTCATCAAAACTAAAAATACTTAGCCTCACTATGATTTCTTCCAACCACCCATCTAGCTTACCACACCCTTCATAGATTCTCTCCATATCTAGTCCACCTGCCACATCACCATGATATCCATATTACTTGGGAGGATGTTAGTCCAGTCCAAAAATCTTGGTGCCACTAGCTCGTCCACACAGGTCGACTCGGATATACCTCCTTAGCCACCATCCATACCCTAGTGTAGGACTACTCCCTACCCAAATTGGATACTAGAAAGCCCTCTGATCAAACCACACTAAAGTGCTCCAATCCCCAATACTACAACAACAAGTTACATCCTAATCCCTTCCTCCCCCACCTCGTCACCTCATATATCTCCTAGTATACCTACACCAATAAGGTAGGAGCCCATGCATACACCTATCATCTAGTGAGCATATCACTCACTAATCCTATCAGGTTCCAAGGGAACCTACACTCAATTTTGTTCGGGACCACAGTGTTGGACAGCATGAACATAACCAAGGCATGAAGGGCATCCAAATCCTTATCCACATACATGGATAAGTAAGGTATACCTCCACTCTCCACCTTCACACCCTACCAACCATTGCCAAACATATTCCTTATCTCCATCCCCTGATCGTGTCCAACATTGATATGCTCCCCCTCCACTAGAATCTTGAGGATGCGATATATATCCTCCAAGGTGATTGTCACCTCTCTCGTGGGGAGCTAAAATATTCCCCTATCTGCATCCCACCTCTCCACCAAAGTAGATAGGTACCCTTCATCTGCCCTCACCACATCAATCTAGGCTACCTTCGCTAGCCCCACTACCTCTAACAAATCCCACTCATCCTTCACCACTATCTTCCTAATCCTAGGAATGTATAGTGAGAATTGGTTTTGATCCTCCAAAATCCTAAGTTGCAGCATAGCACAAAAAAATTGTCATTAACAAAAAAAACAAAAAAAAATAATAAAAAATAAAATAAAAAAAACACAAAATTTTTGCACTATACACAAAAAGGGGAATTACCTCAACAACCCATGCTCCAACATCAGCCCTATCCTCCACACCCACTCCTTCCACCACCATAGCTTCCGCACCCAAGTCACTTCACCTCACTTCACTCCATTCTCCAAAAAATTTCTCAAACTCTCAAATTAACAAATGAGCTTAATTTCTTATCCTACCAGCTATTTATAGCTACTTCAGGCACCTTGAGATGCCCATGGGCATTTCATGGTGTATGATGTTTATAGAATGCCCAAACATCGATGGGAGTTACTATGGGCCAAAAATGTCAATAGGCATTTGGCATCAATTTCAACAAATTAATACAAAAAAGTGGTTTGTCCCCACAAAATATTTGTATAGTACATCCAATCATCTAATTCATCATATTAATAGGTTTTGTGAATATTTCAGCTGATTTGGATGCATAATTTTTGTTTGTGACCACATATTGCAAATATTCTTAACAAGTTACAAAAGCCTTCCAAAATGGTCCAAAATATTCACAAAATGATCACAATAATCACTTTCATCATTTATACACCATCATCAAAATCATTCCATATCATAATTTGCATATTTTCCAAGTTCAAACAATATGCAAGTGAGTATTGTATCTAGTGGGTTTTTCTATATACTTGGTGATTGCAGTGATTTGCATCCATGCAACTTGCTAAGATGAAGAGACTATCATAAGAACACTTGGTCATTTTCATCATTCACTATCTCCTTGTTTGAGATCACAATCACATTTGGTACTTCACATTTTGAGTGAAACCTTGCCAAGAACAATTTGCACAAAAGTTATCATTGATGGCCTAGTTCATGGGGCTTAAAACATGGATAAAAATCATATTTCATCATCTCCTTGATAGTCATCATGGCAACTACCCTTAGATAGGGTGATTGGTTCTAATCATAGGAATTATTTGATAGTCACTAGTTGGCCCTCCGAAGTTGACTACTTTTATCTTTGCATATTCATTCTTGCATATCAATGACATCAAAAGGCACATTCTTCAGTAGCATTGAATCACCCCAAATTTGGGGTAACCACATTTGGTTTTTTGCTTTCCAAAAATGGGATACATTTTACATGATCATGAAATCTACACTTGGCATAAATTCCTTCACCTTTTAGGGCAAAAAAAGACATATTTTCATCATATTTTCCACAAAACCCTCCATCTATTGGGGAAAAAATAAACACATTTTCATCACATTTTTCACAAATACCTTCATCTATTGGGGAAAAAAATAGATGCATCACTTCGTATTTTTCACCAATCCCCTTCCCACCATTGGGGTAAAAATGGTATCACATTTACACCATTCATATCATCCATCATTCTTTCATTCTTTTGTATTCAAGCTCATGTTTCACATCCTAAGAGAGAAGTTGCTTCTGTGCCTAATCCAAATAGTTGTCTCATGTTTTTGCATTGCATTGCATTTTATGTAATGCAGTACAAAAAGGGGCATCTATAGACACCAAAACCTAGCCACTTGTCCTCCATCTATGCTTTTCCACCATTTCCACCTTTTATTTACATATATTTATTTTATATATATAAATATTAATATTTTATATATTATATTATATATATATTTAATAAATATATATTTATATAAGTGAATTAATCCCAGCCATCTGATTTCACTTAATCCTATCCATCCATTTACATCAATCCATGCCACACCCTAGATTTAATATCCACCCTCCGATATGCTTTTATCTTAGCCACATGATTAGTGTCGTTGAAACCCTAGCATGCCCTAGGTTAGATTATTAATAGGAGCTATTTTGATGGCTCAACCCCTCAGAATCCCTGATAAGTTTCTTGAGTAATTTATCCCCTCAAAAGTATTGAGTCCTTGGATACTTGAGTTCTATTCTTGCATCTGAGTGCCCTTGCATTTCATCCTTGCTTTCCATACCATCTGCATCCATCACTACCCCTCTCATTTAGCTAGATATGCTTCTACAGGCTTCCCCCTTAGTCTTCGAATGCCATCAGGCACTTTCTATCACCATTGAGTGTTGGGAAAAACATTGGTTAGTTTTTCTATGGTTCAATTAATTACCTCCATTTAATTTTCAACCCAGGGTAGCCCGTACTCTTGTGAGCAACCATGCAAAATCTATGCTTGCAATTACTCCTTTAGAGAAGATTCCCTTGGATCATGGTTTGGGAGGGTGTTTTAGTATTCATTGAAGTTTATGTTTAAACCCATAACCCTATGCTAATTCTAAGAAATATGACTAAAAACATAAAACATCTAAGGGCAGACAATGCGAGAATACTATGGTGGCCATAAAAATTTGGATAGCCTGCCCGAATTCATGGTAGCTACCGATTCCACCATGTAAATTCAAAAATATATATATATATATATATATAAACTTTAAATAACTACCTTTCTGGAAATTACATAAAATAGGGAAAATGTTGGAAATAAACTAATCGATGAAAAGAATTATAGAAAAAATTAAATAGGGAATAACTCTATTTCAAGTGGGCCCATGCTTCTAGTAGGTTCTGCTCATGGTAGAATGTTCACCAGACACTTAGAGAATACTTTTTACAAGAGTAATGCAGGGATTTTTATTAAAAATTTGCAATTAGAAAATTACATAACAAGTCTAGGGGTCTTCTCCAGGGATGTCTTACTTACTTATAAAGTATGCAGCCAACCTTGTTATAATTTTAGAACAAATCAATGTATGATTCATTGTTACAACAGTTTTCTTGAATCGGGAAAATATCAAAATATCTCAGCATATTCTATTTCCAGATACACTAATATTCAATTTGCCAATTTACAAAATAAATTTATGTAAAAACTACAACATCGGTGATGAATCACATTTGACATTATCCCTTGTTCAGTTACAATGCTAAAAATCCTTTCAAGCTGGTTGTTGATGTGTTCACTCTGTTCTGTTGACCATAAAGTCATGCTAAATTTTAACACTAATGGGAATCAGGCACTGTGGTTGAAGAAGTCAAGAAGAATGCACCTTTTATTCACATAATAGAAAGCAAGTAACTTTTTTTGTACAATGGGAAGCAGGCACCTTCTATCATACAATGGGAAATAGGTGCCTTTCATCGTATAACTAGAAACAGACACCTTCTCCCACACAACGGGAAGCAGACACTTAATAGAAAGCAGGTACCTAATAGTTAGATACCAAACAAAAGTCAAGAGCTTCATAGCACTTGGTGCCTGACTTCATACCTTTTTACTAATACTCTACAGATGTTTTCCTTTCATTAATTTGCAAGTTCCAGGTCCGAGTTGGACCTTGATGAAAACATGCCAAAATGCAATGATTTCCACTAAATCTACACAAATTACACTTAAATACAAATATTAGAAAACATGCAAAATAAATTGTCAATTATATATAATTTCCATAAAACATTTATATCTACAAGAATATATGCTACACATTATGGGGAAAAGAGTACAAAAAATGAGCAATTTTGTGGCTCATCATCCCCCCATGCTTAAGGGGTGACATGTCCCTATGCAAATTTGAACTATTAATTACCAATTTTGTTCATATCATACCAATAGGCCTAGTTGGTATGTGTTCTCTTTCTCTTAGCAGCCTTGGCTTTCTATTTATCCTAAGGCTTTGCCCCTTTGGTTCTATGGGATATGTTATCTCCTATCCTTACTGCTTTTGGAGTTTGCTCCACTAGAGTGGTTCACTTGGCCCTACCCTCTTCTTGGGTGGTTCTCTGGTCTAGACCACCTTGCCCCATATAAAAACTAGTGAATCTAGTGGCATTTTTCTATAATGTAGGCTCAGCTATTTTCCAGTATTCATGGTGAAGTGGCAACTTCTCACCCTCAAAAATTGATTACTTATCTCCAAATGGGATGCTGGATTCCTTAGCAACCCTAGCTATGGGTAAATATCCCCCTATTGGGTCAAGCTCAAGTTCAACTTCAACCTCTATTTTTGGCACAGGGGGAGTTCTACTACTTGAAGCCATATCCTCTTTCTGTACAGGGCCTATAAATCCCATTTTCTTAAAATACTCTTGTATACTAGAGGGCTTCCCATATTTAGACCAATAAAAATGCTAGAACTTCTCAAGTTGAGCAACTAGAATATTATTCTGAGGTTTACCAGATTGTTTTATGGTTTCCTTTTCTATTTCCTTGAGAGATTTCTTGGAGGACTTTTTCTAGTTCTTCTTATCTACTTTAACTTCCTCCTTGAGCTCCTCAAATTTCTATTTCTAGGAAGCAAACTATGTCTTTGTTGCCTCCCATTTCGTATCGTAATCCAACTATGATTCTATGTCAAATTCAAGGCCTAGGGTCTTCAACTTTGCAACTCTTGCTCTAGTTCTAGGTCGGTATTGAGATGGCTTTACGACTTTTTTTATCTTATCTTGATATTCTGTACCCCAAGGTATGTTGGTGCAACTATTATTTCCTAGTGTACAGGGGATGCAGGTTTTTGAACCTCCTGGTCCTATGTAGCTACTTGTTGCACTTCAAGGACTATTTTTTTTCCTCTGTAACTTCTTTTTGTACATTGGAGGCTGCTCATTTTTCCTTTGTAACTTCTTACTGCACATCAAGGATTGTTGATTTTTCTTGAGGCTAAGCTATCCTTGTATTAATTGGAGAGTACTTTTCCTCTCCTTATCTATTTATAATTTGAGGCTCTTCAGCCTCCATATCCTTTTCTCCATATTTTCCCCATTTTTAGGATGACTTGTATTTTGAGGTTCTTCAACTTCAACCTCATATTTCTAAATTATTTGATCTGAAGATGGGGATGTAGAGTAGGTCAGATCTACTTCCATTGTAGTAGTATCTCCTTGTTCTTGTTCCTTATAAGAAGGGGGCACTTCTGTTGCACCATCGGTATGCACTGCTACATCAACCCTGGTTAGTTTTTCAACTACTACTGGTCTACTCTACAACTATAATTTCCTTTGTAGTTTCCAAATTGTTTAATATATTTTATGTATTTTGAGGGTGGTCTCCTTTCTGGACACTTCAAATAGAGTCTATTACTTTTTGAATTTGGCTTTCCAAGTGGAAGTCTACTCTTTCAAAACCTACAAATACTACTTCAGATCTTTCACTTGGCCCTCCAGTGGTACATCTACCATGGCCACCTCCTATTGAGGAGTTGGCCCATAAAAAATGTCCTATAAAATATGGGCCATATACTCCTCCATTTTGATCTCATAGATGGGTGTCTCCTCATCTAATGAGATTGAAACCACCTTTGGTGCCCTTATTCTTCTACTTTATGTCTTGGTGGATATAGGAATGGAATATTGCACTACCTCATCCTCAAATTGGGGTGCAAAAGGGGATAAAACCTACCCTATTTCCTCTCCAAATCAAGGAAAATCAGGAGATGAGGTCTGTCTTGCTTACATTGTACTTCCTATAGGATGTAACACACCCACTATTGTTTCTTGTTATATCACCTCTTGGGCCGGATTTTCATTTTGAATGGGCACCTCCTCCTCTACTTGTGCCCTTACTACTGAAATAGTCCTCGCAGCTTCCTCAATTATCACATTTCTATGTGACTCAACATATCTCACCAAGGTAGAAATCAAGCCATGGTGATCCAGGGTAGAAATCTAGTAATCTAGTAATCCAGGGTAGGCCCATACTACTTCTAGTAATCTAGTAACCCAGTCCTTCCTATGTTGTTGCACTCTCTTTTTTAGGATATTCTCCAATTCTCTATTGGTCACCTCAGCTTTCCCATTTACATGTGGATGGTAGGAAGTGGTTTTTTTATGCCTGATTTTGTATTTTTGCATGAGTTATTGGATCATACTTGAAGTAAATTGAGGTTTTTGATCTATTGTGATCTCCCTTGGGACCCCAAATCTTGTAAAAAATTTTGAATACAAGAATTCTACTACAGTTTTCTCTTTTGAATTACACAAATCCTATACTTCAATGCATTTGTTACATAATAAGTACAAACTAGGATATACCTCTTATCTCCTGACTATGGATTAATAGGTCCTATAAAGTCCATCCCCATTTATCAAATGGTTCAATGTGAACATGTGTTTGGATTGGCATCTCATATCTAATATTAGGTATGTCCATACTCTAACATTGATCACATTTAATCACATGCTTGGATGCATATTTGAATAGTGAAGGCTAGTAATAACCAGCCTACAAAACTTTATATGCAATTATTTTTCCTACAAAATTGCCACAAGGTTCATCATGGAAATCCTTTAGTATTTCAATTATTTCTTCTCTAGCAACGCATCTCCTCATGATTTTATCAGGTCCTATATTAAATAGGCACCCATCAATCCATGATAAATCTGCACTTTTCTCAATTAAAGTCTATTTTTCATGAGGTAAAAGTGCAGGGGATACTCTACCAATGGCTAAATAATTAGTCATATCTACATACCAAGTTATATGATAATTTAGAGCAAACAAATTTTCATCTAGAAATTGGTCTTCTGTAGCTGCATAGTCTGGAGGTGTCAATCTGGACAAGAAATCAGCTCCCACATTGTTTTTTCCTAGCTTGTCTACTATTGTCACATCAAATTCCTACAAGAGCAACAACCATTTGATAATTCTACCACTAATCCTAGGTTTATTTGTCAAGTATATGATTTTTGGGTGGTCAATGTGCACATGATAACCTATAATATAATGATGAAATTTAGTAAGAGCATGCATTACTACAAGAAACTCTTTCTCTATGATAGTACAATTTAATTTAGAACCTATAAGGTTTTTGCTAACATATTAGATGGCATAAAAACATCACCATATTTTTGTCCCAATACTAAACCTATTACATTGTTAGATGCATCAACATATATGTGAAAAGGTATGGTCCAATTTGGACCTCTCAATATAGAAGCAATAATCAGTTTTTCCTTTAGGGAGTTGAATGCTTGTTCACATTCTTCAGTCCAGACAAACTCAACATCTTTTGTTAACAATGTGGTAAGAGGTTTAGTAGTTTTACTAAAGTATGATATAAACCTCCTATAGTAACCAACTGATCCTAGGAAACTATGAATGTCCTTTTGTGTTTTGGTAGTAGGCAGAGTTTGGATGACTTCAATTTTCTTTCTGTCTAATTTGATCCCATCTATAGAATAGTGATGTCCTAAAACTATCCATTACTGCATCAACATATAACATTTCTTATTGCTTAAGGATAGGTTAGTTTCCTCACAATGTTTAAGTGTTTTTTCTAGATTTTCTATGGTAATTTCAAAAGTCTCACCATATATAGTGAAATCATCCATGTATACTTCCATAGTCTCTCCAATCATATCTGAAAAAATACTAAGAACTTCCCTTTGAAAGGTGGCAGGTGCATTGCATTGGCTAAATGGTAAGACTCGGTAAGCAAATGTCCCCCATGGATAAGTGAATGTGGTTTTGTCTTGATCTACCTCCCCTATTTGGATATGATTGTATCCATTGAACCCATCCAAGAAAGAAAAGTACTTCTTGCCTACTAAGGTATCAAGGACCTAATCTATAAATGGTAAGGGGAAGTGGTCCTTTTTGGTTGCTTTGTTCAGCAACCTATAATCAATGTAGATTATCCACTTTTAATTTTTCTTGGGCACCACCACTAATGCTGATACCCACTCACTATCTAAAATGGGGTAGATGAATCCAACTATGAGGAATTTTTGTAACTTTGTTTTAACCATTTATTTTATGACTGGGTTCATTCTCCTCTGTGGTTGTCTTACTGGT
The DNA here is from genome assembly GCA_028583015.1 of Wollemia nobilis. Classification (NCBI taxonomy): domain Eukaryota; kingdom Viridiplantae; phylum Streptophyta; class Pinopsida; order Araucariales; family Araucariaceae; genus Wollemia; species Wollemia nobilis. Next base: position 9,550,860 of record JAQPPZ010002832.1, on the reverse strand, counting down.
ATGAATTGGTCTTCTAGATATATTATATGTGTATAGGTCTTAGGAGCTATTCCTCTCATGTCATAATACTCCCAAGTAAAGGCATCTTGATTGTTTTCCAATGTTTGTTTTAGTTTGGTCTACTGTTAGGTTGTCAACTTGTTATCTACATTCAACATTCTACCAGGTGCAACTTCTATTTGTTGAATATGGTGGTATTTCATTCCTACTAATGGCAACTTAGGAGGAGGATAAGAAGGTTTTCCCTAAAAAAATTGGGATATCATTATATCCTCATTATTTTCCTCTTCAAACTCTTCAAGTGTCATCACCGATTGGAGCATTGATAGACCATCAACATTTTGATTTTAATTCTCTAGTTATCCCAACAAATCTGTAGACTATGCAGGTGGATGTATGATCAGTTTCTTTATATTTTGACCATCTAAAATGGTCATTTTCCCATATCTACAACTTATTTAGGTGTGAATACAAGGACACGATACTTAAATAAAATAAGATAAATCAAATAATACAATGAAACACAAGATTGCACAAATGGATGTATTACATAAAATGGGGGGAAGCTAATAAACTCCTTGTGATACAATCTGTACTGAATGAGTATTTGATACAAATATTTACAATGTCCTAGGGTTCTCTGAAACCCTAGCTACAACAATGAAGTATCTTCAACTAGTGTGTCCTCTCTTCCAATAGGATGAGTGGGCTTCAGGTATCCAATGTCGGACCATTCCAACTTCAACAGTCATTCAACAATATGTAGAATCTATAGATCTACATACACAAAAATAGAGAAAGGGGTTAATAACATCTATGAGGGCTCCACAGTGTGAGACCCTCAAACATAGTAAACCCTAACTAAAAATAGATAAAAAGGTATGCAAAATAAATAGATTATGTAACATAATAAAACCAAATAAAGATATACCTTGCTTGTGATGTTTTTTAGCTTGCTTTTTGCAGTTTGATAGCAGATGGCATGGTGAAGCATGTTCTGATTCATGTTTTTGTGTTGCTGTAGGCTCAAATGCACACTTAGTAGGATCTAGCATGAGCTTCATAGGCTCTAGTGTGCACCTATGGGATACAGTAGGCTTTGGAGAGTGCCTGCGGAATACAGTAGATTTTGGTGAGCACTTTGTAGGCTTTGTAGTGAGCCTCACAAGCTCTAGAGGGAACCTACGAGTTAGGGTAGAATCTACAAAAGTAGATCTAGGGGGTGGATATGAATGCAGTGGATGGATGGGGGCTGCGACAATGATCAAGGATCAATGAATGATGTTTGGAACAATAGAAGTCTTGTTGGCTTAGCTAGGGCTTTAGATCTTCAAACTCTTATCTCTCTCTTCTTCACTAGGGCTTCAACAGTGACTCCTCCAGGGTGTAATTTCTAATCTCAAGGCTCCAGTTCCAAGGTTTGGGCATTTTCAAATGCCCCTACTTATAATCCAACCTTAGGGTTTCTTAGGGTTTTAGCTCAAAACTTTAAATCGTGTGGATAAGATTAAATCATATACTAGGGTTGAGATTGTACTTTAAGTGTGGCATGGATTAATGAAGATGGACGATGGAGATTAGATTGGATCGGATGGCTATGGTTAATTGAGTTTATAAATACATATTTTATAATAAATATATTATAATATAATATAAAATATTATATTAAATATAAAATAATATTAAAATAAGCCCAATTGGGTTATGAAATGGTGATAAAGGGCTAAAGTGGGCTTTTTGAGGGCTGGAAAGGTGGAATTGGGCCAAATAATTGGTGGGAAAGATGTATGGTGGACAAGTGGGTGGTGGAATAGTTGGGATGGAGGATTAGTGGTTGTAATTTTGTGTCTACAATAGGCATCATCTATTTCCAACCAAGGTCTTCCTAAGATATATGGGTATCCACATAGTCCAGACTTAGATTGCAATATTAAAAATCTGCTAGATAATCCCATGCATCTACTACAATAGTGATATCTTCTAGTATTCCATCAAGAAGTACTGTAGACCTATCTGCCAACTACATCACAATTTTAGTGGGCTTCAGGTTGGTCAATTTCAAAATTTTCATGGTTTCTTGGGGCATGACATTGACGGTAGCCCCAAAATCTACTAGTATATTGGGTAAAATATAGCCTTCTATTTTTACATTCAATAAAGGGCTTCCTGGATTTGAATAATTCTAGTTGTAGATATTTCCTAGCATAAGGTCAAATAAATGACCTACCAAACTGATTGATTTAGTTGTTTTCCTCATTGGTTTCTTGAGTCACAACTCTATTATGGCCTTCCCATAAATAGATATGTATCGTATGGTTTGAAAGAGAGGAATTGTGACTATTAAGTTCTTTAAATTGGAGAGGATATCAATTTTTTTTTGTATTGGTTTATTGGGTTCCTGCAACCTTTGTGGAAAAGGTGGTGTAGCGACCTCGGGATGCACGCACCGCTCTTTTACTCTACTTGCAATGTTATTAAAAACCCAAGATGAAATGGAAGACAAGAAAAAAGCATATAACATGAAAATAACAAATATGGATCTCTTTATTCGTATTGAAACTCAGTTACATGTTGATCCATCTTAGGGATACCCATTTCGATACAATAAGGTTACAAATAGGTAATGAGTGCCCCTTTCATAAAGAGGTGGTGCGCTTATAAAGGCTTCCCGATTTTGCACAGGGAAATGTATGAGGACTTACAGATGCCTCCTTCTCCAGGTCTATTTCCTAAAGGGATCCCTTTTTCTCTCGTATGTTGCATATTCCATTTGATGAACCTATGGCCTTGTAAGCAATGAAACAACAACACACACTTAGATGTTCGAGAATTCCTCCCCATATGAGGTTGTTAGTACTGAATATAAAAAATGAAAGCAAATGCAAATTAGGCTAATGCTATGAATGCGAAAAAATGAAATGATGCTATGCTAATGATATGCTAAACAAAATAATGAATCTAATATCTAAAATCCTAAGCTAAGCTTACGGGCCACTATCCAAGACAGTGGCCGCTAAGGTAAATATCATCCTCTTTGCTCCAAAGCTATGGAACAAAGCTTGTATCTGATTTTGAAATAATGGTTACTATGCTCTTCAATTTGTCAGGGCTTCATTGTACTCGTGATATCCAAGGGCACTCTCTGAGTCTCAAAATATCTCCTCAATGACCAAGATTGATGGGTAAAAGATGAATGATCCTCTCTCTATATATTTATCTATCTTGGTGCTCTTCGGCTTACACATTTTATAGTGTGAAACCTTAGGTCTATGTCCAAGCCCTAGGAATGAATTTATCATGCGTAGTGTGAGTTAGCATGAGAAGCTTCTTATATTTTCTATGTTTGGAAGCCAATTATCTGAAATATAACTACCAACTTGAGTCTTATGTGAACTAGTCATTAGTATGAGAAGCGTTTGTCCTTTGTTTATGCTTGAAGGTCAGTTAACTCAATTCTAAATATAAACTCAAGTATCCTACATGAACTGGTCATGAAAAGGAATGCAAAGTTACTCTCGCACACCTTTATTGCATGTAGACTACCACTTTCACCCGTGATTAGGCCTATTTTTTGGAAAAACTAATTCTATTATTTTAATTACTATCATCTACAATGATTAAGATCTAGCCATTATCATCTATAGTGGCCTAGGTCTGGTTGCTCTAGGCTTGAGTGGCTAGGATCTGGCCGATCTTGGCTTGAGTGGCTAGGCTTAGATGGCTTGAAAAGACCCAAAATGAGTGGTCAGAACCACTATTGATTCTTGGAAAGTCCAATATTATGTCTTATGGTCTTATTAATGTGTCTATGTGAGAAAATCCCCTATGCATGACATGATTTAGGTATCTACATATGCCCCTTTTTGTGATGCATTGTGTAGAAAACATAACATTGAGCAAAAATGTAGACTAATATGTTTGTAGGGTGTATGATGATCAATGGTCTGATCAGCGCTGAATGGCCCAATCATGCAATATGTCATGCATCACTTGAATCATTGACTCAATGTTTGGAGGACTTAGCTCACTATCTTAGGCATGTTAAATTGCACTCATTCCTCAAACTCAATTGGGTAGCTTCAACTGCTATAATAGTTTCGACCGATAGGAGAGCTACAATTGAAGATGTCATGTCTACTTACATTTCCAACAAACAAGGGAAATTTGTGATTGTTGTATGCAATGATTCATAGGATGAACACAATTTTGTTATGGTCAAGTAATATTTTGTTGATTTTTATTATGATTATGTTGAAGTTTTGAACTACTACTTCACATAATGAATTTGGTGAAGAAATGACAATGGATGAAATGACAAGTTGCTTGACAAATATGACTAATCTGGTTCCTTTCTATCATTTGTTGCTTTTAATGGGCAATCCCACATCCAAGTGTGATTCCAATTGTTTATGATAATCATCCATCCTTATCTCGAGGAGCAGTCCAACTATCAAGAGGTTTCTTAGGGAGTTAGGATGAGTGATTCTATTTATGTTTAGATTTTATCACTTTGGCTTAATGTTTTTGATGTCATAGGGGAATTAGAATGATCATTTCGTACCCGTGGAGCAGTTTGACCATCTTGGTCTTATTTAGGATTGAAGGGTGGTGCATCGTAATTCCAAAATGAGTTGTTTTTGCCCCAATTGGCCTTATGGTTATCTACTCATATCATAAAAATACATGGAGTGCAAATCACTGCAATCACCAAGTGGATAGAGTAAGTAACTGGGTAGGAGGCCTACCTGAGATTGTACTTTTATGTGATTTTTTTTGTTATTCTAAACATTCTGATGATCTTAAACCATTAATGTGTGTATATTTATTATTTTTGTGGGTGATGTCTCAAGGAGAAAACCCTTATTTTGATCTATGGATCTAGTTGTTATTAGGTCCAGCGGCCTCTTAGTTCCTGCCTATGGCCATTATCACCTTGAGTGGCCATGAAGTTTAGGCCACTGACGTCAGCAGCGACCAAGGCATAATTAAAGAAATATAAAACTTGCATTTTCTAGGGTTTGACCTTTCATTTTTACTATTGAAGATTCAATTTTCAGAGCTCTGGTGTGATAGCAATGGTTGTGACTTTGGAGTTTACTGGCATTAAGGACATGGTTGCACAGGGCGAGACTACTGGAGGAGCTAGAGATTCTTGGGTATTTCTATTTTCTAAACCCTAACCCTCTTTTATTTTGTCTAAGTAAAACTAAACCTCACTGAGTAATGGGCAAAATGAACTTCACTAAACATGTTGGTAATGAATAAAAATACGTAGTTAGGATTAGATTACCTTTTGCTATGGTGGGTTAGTCCCCCTTTTTGTTCTCATTGCTTTGCCTTGGTAGTTTCTAGCCTAGGGTTCCTAAGTTTTTTACTGTTCACCTGCTACTGCCTTGTTAACCGTTTGTGAACTTTGCTTAGTTTTTAATGCCCGAGTGGGAATTTGCTTTTGAAAAAAAAAAAAATTTCCTTTCCTTTTGTGTTTTTTATGTTATTTTAAAATTTTGGATTTTTTTTGTGTTCTTCTGGTCGGGGTTCACTAGTTTTTCGTGTCGCTCAAAGCGGTCGGTTATGAGTCATTGTCGCTCAAAGGGGCTAGGTTCTAAACCTCAATGGTCAAAAATTTGATCATTGGGTCTTGGCTATTGTTGTCTCTAGTGGTCAGGTTTCGGACACTATAGATGACAGTGGCTAAACCCTTAGCCATATTTAAGTATTTTTATGATTTTCTTAAGACATATTTTTTATTTATTTTTGTTCTTTTTGAAAGTTTTGAACCATTCCTGAGCTTTGTGCTACCTGATTATATGCATTTATCCTTCATTTGTTTGGACTTAGGAGTGTTGATGTTGTTATGATTTGTTTGATTTATGCCTTAGACGCACTATAGTTTATGTTTTATTTTCCTTTGTTATTAGATCCTCTTTGATCGGGATTGGGACCTGAAGCTCCTACTTGAGCTACTTCCTAGCTTTTATGACACGGGTTGGGCATGGTTCAAAGCTTGCAGGTTATAATATGTCATTAGGCTACCTTACATCATGGTATATCAGGCTTACCTTATGATCCTGACCCATCATTGGGACCCATAAAATAATACCTTCCACCTCTCGATCAATTAGATGACCATTACGTTAGAGGATGTGTATAGAATATTTCATATTCAATTTTATGGGGTGACCATTGTTTCTTTGGCCACTAATTATCAGGTGGCCATCTTCACTTGGGTGTTCGAGAGGTATTATGAGCATGCTCTCAAGGAAACCAAGTCCAGAGTAGTGGCTATCAGTTGCTAGCATGGGAAGCATGTCTTTATAGTGAGACATGTCATATTGCTAATGGTTATCAACAATGTTCTTATCTCAGACTGCTAAGGTTTGAGGATCCCATGGAATATTTTGGCTATGGTGCATGATCTATTGGATAGCAAGGGTCCTATCATCTATGCATAGATTAGGTCTCTATTGGCTCTGTGCTATGATTAGTTATACCACATTATTAAATGGGGACATGTCAGCATTACCTATAGCTTGCTCCTATAGGTTTGGGGATGGGAGCATATTAGGGTAGATCACCCTAAGGGGCTCTTGGCCAAGATTACAATGATTGATGATCAGACACAGTGCTATGCTACTAGGTGGGCTTAAGAGTACGAGGAGCACAAAAGCTATACTTTCATAGGGGAGCTATCCCATTACACTGATGCTTTCACTAGACTTTTGGCTGGATATGTTGTATGGCACCCTTACCATGAGTGTCCTGCTTGGGATGATCTATCTAGATTTACTTCCAGGACATAACACGAGTGATGACTCATTGACCATAAGGTTACCATCTGGGAGCACTTCTACTCTCAGGTTCTTTGTCAGTACTAGTTGCAGTAGGATGTGCCCCTAGTACCATTATTGTACAGGTGCCCCATAGCAAAGAGGGACCTACCTCCATGATATATTACAAATATTTTAGATAAGGAGTATGCCCTATCTATTGACCCTACAATGGTTGGGGGAGTTATAGAGACATACACTTAGTGGTGGGGTTATTAGATGTGGCATGGTGTCAATATCCTAGGGTGCGAGGATGATGGTGGGGGTGATGGTGCAGATCTGATAGGACACAGAGTCTGAGCTAGGAATGAGGTATGGGGCTAGCTATAATAGTAGGTGGTAGTGGAGGATCTTAATATTCTCGAGGAGGAGGAGGATTTAGAGCCTAATGAGAGAGACTCTCCTCTGAGAGTACAACTACATGAGGTCAAGGCTGAGCTTCAGGAAACTAATATCTAGGTACAATGGTGAGATGCTACAATTGAGTAGCTCACAACATAGATACATGATCTATATGTTATTAGTAGGGGTGGTGATGCTAGAATGTAGTTTGTTGTTCCTCCTTCTACACCATAGGAGGTTCTAGTGGTAGGTTTAAGATTGGATGTGGGACAACTTTAGTATTTTTTGGATGAGTATGAGGAGCAGATTTGGGGACATGTGGATCACATCACCATTATTCAGATGCAGATCAGGAGGTATGATATTATCTCTAAGGAGACACCCATTGTGGGTGGTTCATAGTTCAGTGGGCACTCCACCTTGGGGTAGTCTTCTATCCATCCTAGCCAGAGGATCCATACTTGGATAGAGAGACCGACAGGTTCACATAATTTGACTCACAACACCATCATAGGGGGATGTGGCACTTGAGGAGGTGATGCAGGGGGCTTAGGACCAATATTTGATTGATGATACTCTTGGTTTTGATTCATTTTGAGGTTAGGATGACCTATATGACTATAGTCCATGGGTATTTTTGTACATCCATTGGACTTGACACACATAATTTTATGATATATTTGCATTATGACTTATTATGTGTATCATTTATTGCTCATGTTTTTGTTATTTTATTTTATGATATGATGCGATGATGGTATTATGCTGACTTGATGAATATGTTAGATGATAGATGACATTGAAGATGCTTAGATGGATGTGTAGATGCTTATATGATTTGATGATATGATGTGATGTATTTTGATTTTGATAAATGGTGAATTCATGATTGTATGCAAATGGATATTGCCTATATGTTTTATGATGTGCTTTATGATGTGATGATGAACGATTAATGAATTATGTTTGTGGATGCGATGTTATTGCTAAATGCTTGTTTTAACTTAACTTTAATTTTTTGTATCTAACTTATGTGATAGGATGGTATAAATGAACATGTATGCTCTAATCACTTAAAACATACAGAATGCATATGACATTGACAATCTTAATGGTTGATACCACAAAAAGTAAAAAAATAATCATGAATTTAACTAATAACTCTTATCATAAGAATTTATTAAGTATTCATATATGAGGTGTAATGGTGTGTAATGTATTTTCTTAATAAGTTTTTGTAAATTAAAATATATAAAGTATTTAGTGGTCATCTATATACTATTTCTAATATATATGTGGTATTTGTCCTACTATGTTAATACCCCCTAATTTATAGAATCTTATAAAGAAAGTGATGGTGTGAGTAATGTTATGATTTGTTGCTATGTAATAATTTTTGGGGATTTTCGAAGATTCAAACACTCTAGTTACCCTATCAATAGTTGTATATTGATCACTTAGACTTTTGAAAAGTAAGGCTTTTACCATGGACCTAGTTTTTCATGATATCTATGTGTGCAAGTGATTGTATATTTTGAGGTAGAACTCAAGAATTTCCTCCAATGTCAGACGAGATTATTTCATCCCATTACTAAGATCAAGGATCCTCAAGTGTTCATCTCATCCTTATGTTGGACTTAGTTGGACTATACCACTAGGCAATACTGGGTTACCTAAGCTAGCTCATACACATTCAAACATTGGTCTACACAAATGCATGAAGCAATTGTGGTAGAAATATCATCATGCATAAGGATCTCTCCTTCCAATTTTGTACAATACTAAGAATTCCAAGGATTCAATCTTTATTCCTTTTTTGGCTTCTTTTTGGCTTTTTGCTCATATGTAGTGATAAAAATCACTATTTATTTTGATTGATTTTTCTTTGAGCGAGGATTTTTGTAGTGATGATAATAACTATTTATTTTTCTCATATGTAGTGATGAAAATCACCATTTACTTTTGATTTATTTTTTTGAGTGATGTTTCTTTGAATTTATGATTTGTGTATCATATTATTGCTTTCAAATCTAGACTATATGCTTGGCCTTTTGAATATGTACTTTGATTTGGGATTTTTCTTATTTTGATGTAAGCAAGGGATTTGGATAGGGTAACTTTTGCAAATTATCAGCACCTTTAAACTGGTTGCATAGGGGTATAAGCAAGGAAGATCCTTTTTGCTTAAAGTAACATAGACCACTTTGCAGATTTCATATTTTCCTTGTACTAGCTAGGATTTTAGTGTTTCAATTAGTGATGGGATCTTGAATATCCAAGGCATTATCATGGCTAGACCTTACCTTATACTAATCAAATTTGTTTTTCTCAAAATTTGATAAGATCACTAGGTGTGGTTGATTAACCAAAAAACCTTAGTATATTATGTATAGCAACAAATAATGGTTGTATTGAAAAATACAATTACACACTGGTGTTGATGGAGGTACATATTTGAATGATTTGTGCTTCAAACTATGGTATCACTTTTAAGGCTCTCATGACATATACAATTGTTAGTGGATATGAAAATGCAATGCAATGATGTGGATGCAAAATGTGAAATGCAATTGTTTTTGTATTTTTTATTTTTATGTTGTTTTTGTATTTTTTCTTAATTTGACCAAAGGGCTTATTATGCCTTTGGGATTTTTGGTTTTTGAAAAAGTAGCATGAAGTACCCTTGGATATTTTTGATTGAATTTGAACAAGCGGTTTGAATTACCCTTGGAGCATTTTGAATTGATTTTGACCAAGCGGCTTGAATTACCCTTGGAGCCTTTGAATTGATGTTTGACCAAGCGGTTTGAATTACCCTTGGAGCCTTTTGAATTGATTGGATTTGACCAAGCGGTTTGAATACCCTTGGAGAATTTTGAATTGCTTTTGACCAAGCAATATTAATTACCCTTGGAGATTTTGATTTTATTTTGAAATTTTATGTTTTTATGATTTATTTTGTGTTTTGACATTATTTGATTTTTTTTTGTATTTTATGAAATATTTGAATTTTTTTTGTGTTTTATGTGTGAGATTATTTTAGGTGAATGATATTTAGAGGTTCAATCTCTTCAACACCATCTAATTATATAAGGCGATATGCTCCCATCCCAACTCTATGTGAAATCATGTATGGGTCTATCCAATTTACCGTGAACTTATCTCGTAGGTGCAATGACAGATTTGAATTCTACTAGTTTTATTTGAGCACTAGATCTCCAAAATTGAAATCCCTTAGGTGGACTTTACTATTGTAAGCTCACACAAGGCAATTATGGTAAACATGAATATTCTCTAAAGCACTGACTCAGTATTCATCAAGAAGCATCAACTGATCAAGGCAGCCTTGCCATGTGACATCATCATCTATGAAGTCTTTTAATGCTATGCGTAGAGTCAAAATTTCCAACTCTAGTGGCATGATGGCCTCTGAGACATATACTAGTGAAAACGGTGTTGCCCTAGTGGGTGTTCGTATACTAGTCCTATATGCCCATAGTGCAAGAGAAAACTGCATGTGCCAATCCTTGTGATTATCTTGTACTGTCTTCCTCAATATGGAGACTATTGTCTTGTTTGAGGCTTATTCTTGCCTATTTTCTTGTGGATAATAAGATGTTGAGAAACTATGTTGAATATGGTATTTTTTCATTAAAGCATACACATTTTTTTTCTTGAAATATGGCCCATTATTCGATATTATCTTAGAAGGGACCCCAAAATGACTTATGATATTGTGGAGTATAAACTCCGCAATCCTTGGTCTAGTTTTTGATGTTAATGGGATCACTTCTACACATTTAATGAAGTACTTTGTGGCTTTTATGATGAATGTGTGTCGGCATGAGTACTAGTGTGAGATCTTCGCAATCAAGTCTAGTCCCCACTACGAGAATTGCCATGCTTCCTGGATGGACTACAAGGCTTGCGATGGCAAGTGCATTAGATTTGCATGATTCTAGAACTTACTACATTTCTTGACATACTCGTAGTAGTCCTTTTCCATTATGGGCCAATAGTAACCCATTATCAAGATGCACTTAATGATGGTCATGCCACTGAAATGCCCTCCACATGTATCATTGTGCACTTACAAAATTGCCCAGGATGCTTCCTGGGGCTCAAGACAATGGAGTAATACTCCATCATATCCTCATTTGTAGAGGATTTATACTATAAATATATATCTTGTTGATTTATATTTGAATTTTTACATTTTAATATGCGACAAACCTTGAGGTACTATTCCAAGATTCAGGAAGTCCTATAGTTGGGAAAGCCATTCCTGATAAACCATGACTTCTATAGAAAGGACAACTTGCTTTTCCTATATTTTTGAGCTACTTAACATAGATTGAGGAACAACTCTATGGTGTATGGTTGCACCACAATCCATAAGTTCTTGGGAGATCAAAGACCCCTAAGGTGCCATTTGCAAGAACTCTCTAGCTATGAAGGACCAATACTGATTTGGATTGATGTTGATCATGTTGACTGATTCTTGATTTTCAAAAGCTTCACGATGTATTGCTGAGTGTAAAAGAACTTTTACATAAATGGTTGTAAAATCAGCAGATGGATTCTGAGGGATTAAGGATCTCAAAGAGGCCATGGTGTTTGCAAATCTATTTGATGTATGAGGGATTGCCTTGATGTCGTACCATTCCAACTAGGCTAAGTAGGTGTCAATAAGTTCCTTGTAAGTCTTTAGGAGTGGTAACCTACAATGGAATAGTCCTTTGAATTGGTTTACTATGAGAAAGGAGTCACCAAAGATATTCAATCTTTTAATACCCATTGCTATGGTTTTTTGGAGTCCTAGGATCAATTATTCATATTCTATATTATTGTTTGTGCATGGGAATTCTAGTTTGAATGATAAGGGTAATGGAGCATCTTGTGGTGTGATAAAGACAATCCCTTCTCCACCCCCTTGTTCACACTTTGAACCATCAAATAATAATGACATGTCTCTTTCTTTCTTAGGTTATTTAAGTTCTGGCAGATCTGATAATGCAAAGACCCCATCATCAAGAAATTCTATGGTGAGAGGCTTGTTATCCTGAAGAGGTGCCTCTGCTAATTGATTTGCTATGACTTGTACCTTGATGGACTTATGGCTTATGAACTCTAGATCAAATTCTATCAATAGCATGATCCACTTTGTGGTACATGTATTGTGATATATCTTGCTCATCATGTACTAGAAAGAATTTTATTTTGATATGGCGTAGGTCGTATGGCTCAACATGTAGTGTCACAAATTTTGAGTTGTGAAGATCACTCCTAAATACAACTTCTCAACATACACATATCCTAGCTCATAACTCACCAAGGTGTGACTAATGTAATATATGGCTTGCTCTTTATCTTATGCATTCTTTTGGGCTAAAATGGTGCCCAATGCAAAATTAGTAGCCGATATATAGTAAAAATGGTATGTTTGGCCTTGGTGGAGCCAATACTAGTGGTGTTTCTAGATAAGTTTTGATCTTTGCAAAGGCTTGATGGCATTCTTCGTCCCAATGAAAGAGGACCTCCTTGCATAGCAACCGATTCATAGGTCAAAATTTGTCTGATAATTGCACGATGAATCTTTTGATGGATGCTATCTTGCCTTGTAGGCTCCTCAACTCCCTAATATTGGTAGGGGCAGCCATTTCTAGTATATCCTTTACCTTTGCAATATCGACTTCAATGCCTCTCTTGGATACGACGAATCCCAAAAGCTTGTCAAAAGTTACACCAAATATGCACTTCTTAGGATTCAATCGGACGTTGTGTTCTATGAGGTGATCAAAGACTTGTCTAAGGACTTCAGCATGCTCTTACCATAATAGGGACTTGGCAAATAATTCATCCATGTAATCCTCCAAGATCTTATGCATATAGTCATGGAATATGTATGTCATGGCCCACTGATATGTGGCACTAGCATTTTTGAGACCGAATGGCATCACTTTGTAACAGAATGTTCCTCATGGAGTAATAAAAGCAGTTTTATGTTGATCTTTAGGCTTACTCTGGATCCGGTTGTATCCAAAAAAACCATCCATTAGGGAGAGCATCTCATGACCTGCGGTTGCATATACATGAGTGTCTATGTTTGGAAATGGGAATAAATCCTTTGGTGTTATCTTATTTAAATCTCTAAAGTCTGTGTAGATATAGAATCTTTCATCGAGTTTCCCCATGGGTACTATGTTTGACACCCACTCAGGGAAGTCTATGGGAACTATGAATACTGCATCCAGTAGTTTTTGCAATTCCTTCTTCACCATAAAAGTGATGGTTGGATGCATTTTCCTCAACTTTTGCTTGATTGGCTTCTTCATGGGATCCAATGAAGTGTTGTGAATGATTAAATTTGGATCTATCCCTGGCATGTCTTTGTAAGTCCAAGCAAAAAATTTTGGCCTCTCTTTTAGGAGAGGAATTAGGATGGTTTTTTCCTTTGGAGATAGACTTTCTCTAAACTTGACTCTTCTTGGTTGGGTAGGATCATCATTGATTTTCACCTCGAAAGTCACTTCTATAGCCATATGTGACCCATCCTCTAGCTGATGAGGTGTGGGTATCAAATGAATGTTATTGGTAGGATTGATAGGATCTATTGACTTAGAGGTTTCAAACTAGCATAGAATACATCATACACACAACCTAATGCAAAATGGAATGGTTGTAACATCTCTTCATTTGGGAAGAGGTATTCAGGCTCTATGGGCAAATTAGCATGATTCCAATAAATAACCTCTACATCAAGATGCAATGATTTGGTAGGATCTGTTGGATTATGAATTGGAGTGGTCAAATCAATGGAGATCATTTTGATGGATGGAATGAAGTCTCCATGACTGCATGGGTATAATCTTGTTTCAGGGGTTTCCCTACCATACCCATGATGAGGTTCTAGAGGAATGGAAATTTCTAGATCTAGCCCATGAGTAGGGCAAACAATAGGATCATTGGGCTCTAATTGCTCTTTGAATGTAGGCGAAGGGAGATTGACCATCCAGTGAATGGTATCTAGGTCAAGTCTCCACAAAAATCATAGATGAGGTTCTATGGCACGGAGTGCCACATCTCTCTCTACTAGCTCATTGACTTGACACAAATGGTGAGGTACAAGATAAGCCATCTCAGTCTCATCCTCAAATTCATAATCACTTATACAGAAACTGTTAGCATTGGTATGTGACCCTAAGATAAGGGGCTCATGTATTGGCCCCATGTAGGCCATCTCTGTTTCATCTTCATATTCTTCATCACTTATGAAAAATCCATTTACATTTTTTTCTTGCCCAAAAGTCAAGGTTTGATGGCTTAGGCCTAAGTGGGCTCTCTCTATTGAGTTTTTTGATTCATAGTCACTTTCATCTGATGTATATCAACTCTCATCATGGATGGACCATGTGAATCTTTTTAAATAGCGAGGCCCTTGATAGGCTAATCCAAGTTGTGCCTCATCATCACTTGCTTCATATCCATTCTCCTCATCCCATGAGTTGTACCCTATTGGGGTGGAATCAATTAAGATGTTTGGATGATAAATTTTTGGTGGCGGTATGTTTACCGTGGCCACTTATCTATTGATCAAATTTCTTGTTCTTAGGGGGTGATAAGGAATGAAATTAATGTCTTCTCCTAAAACTAAGATTAATCTTTCCAATGCCACTACAAGAGAGTCATCTCGACCTTCGATATAATAGCCTAAGCCAAATATGTCGGAGGGAAGTTGATTTTGTGGATCGTATGGCCGTTTGTGCCCCTGATCATATATGCCAAGTCCATAGCCATGCCAATGGAAATGCTTAAAATAGCTTAGAGCAAACTCAGTATTATAGAGGTAACAAAAATTAACCGTAAATAATTCGTCACTATATTCTTCTATGTCTGAAGACTTATGGACACATTCCAAGCTAGCATAGACAAAATTGGTTTGGTTGGGAGGGATTCCAAGTGGAACCACTATTCCCACTGGTAACCTCAAGTTATTAGGCCTTATCATATCTTGTCCAAACTCAATGATAGGCATAAAGATGATGTTCTACATAAGGTACTCCCCTATGCCTATGATTTCCAAGTGTATTGATGCATACGATGTGGATGACCCTACGAATGACACTAGCAAAGTAGGGTGATAATCGCTATCTTCATATTGATCTTGAAGATATTCTTATTCCATAGGACTTGACATATTAGCAATGGCTATTGCTAGCACTTTCTTGAGCCTTTCCTCCTTGACTAGGGGTGCCTTTAGCTTCTAATTATATTTTGGTTTTGACATTTATAGTACTTTAGAAGCATTGACTACTTTGAGTGCACGAGGAGGTGTTGAAGTGCATGGGTATTTTCTTACCCCTTTGTCTTTATTATCCATTTGTGTGGTTGGGGATGAAGTGGATAGAAGGGATTACAAATTCTCCCAGAATGTCCACCTGATTGATGTATTTAAAAAGCTCTTAATCGACCAGAACCACATAGACTCTGTTTTCATGCACATACTTGACACACTGGTGCAAGATCGAAGGCACACACTTCATGACCCTTATCCAAGGATTCTCTAAGAGGATGTTGTACTGCATAGCTCCTTCCAAGAAATGACACATCACAGGGATGGTCTTGTGCCCCACCTTGATGGGTAGGACTATTGTTCCCATATTATTTCATAAAGCATAATTAAAAGATCTTAATGTGTAATCTCCTCGAACGATATTGGAATTGGGGATCTCGAGGTGCTCTATTGCAGTTGTTGTAATGATGTTTATCGATGAACCTGTATCAACCAAGACCCTCTTAAAAGGTAAGTTGTTGATTGTTGCTACAATGTTTAATGGAGGATCTGGTAAGGCATTAGGAACTATCTTAATCTCATGATCATTGAATCAAGTTATAGGTTCTTGGAATTCTTGTACCTGTCCCACAAAGTGAGTGAATGCATTCGCATCTTGCGGTTGGAGCTCAATTAGAGTCTCCCTATGCTTTGGGGACTATTGTATGAGCTCATATATGGATAAATTGGATGGATTCATCTATAGGTTTTGCTCCAACCTACTCTAAATAGTTACTATAGGTCACGTTGGTGGACCTGGAAGGTTGTCTTGCCTTTGCCTAGGAGCGGCTGGGATGTTCATGGTAGCTGTAGGTGGTTGCGGTTGTCCATACCGCCTAGTCATTTTTGCTATGTTAACAATATCAACCATCCCAACACATCCATGGATAGGTATGTCAGATTGAACCTAATTGACTTTGACCCCTTGCTATCTAGGGGCCTCATGATTGGGCAATGTATTTCTGTATATGCCCATGTATCTGTTATCAGGAGTCAGTAGGTTGTCAACTTTGAGTTCTCCTACCTCAATCATGTTTTGCACTTGATATTTAAAATCAACATAAGCCTCAATGTCATGCCCCGGTATCCTATGATAAGGTTAAAATTAATCTTCCCTATATCCTTTTGGCTTAGGATGGTTGGGATCTAGAAGAGGTATATTAGGAAATATGATCCTCCTGGCCTTGCTCAATTGATTAAATATTGATTGCATTGATTCTATCAGAGGCATGAAATAATGAGGTGACTTGCATTATCTATTTCTTCCCTAATTGTTCCTTTGGTCGTAATTAGCTAGCGGGGGATGTGCTTGATAGTTTTGGGGTTGTTGTGCACCCCCATCCTTGGGTGTAGCCAATATGACTTGATTGACTAGAGCAGGGTTGCCCTGCTTCTATTTGTACTTATCATTCTTACCATTCTTATTCCACTCCTTTTTATTTCAAAGTTTAATGGTTCCCTCATCTACTTTTATTTCTTTGATGAGCTTGGCCTATGCCAAAGCTTCCTCAAACGAATGATACTGCTGAAGTTGTAGCAAGAGGGAGATGTTTTTAGAGCAAATTTTGGTGAAAATACGAATGATATCTTCTGTGGGAATGAAGAATGATAATTTTACCATAACTTTTCTCCATCTATTCCATAATCCATTACTAGCTTGTCATTATACTATTTCAAGTTGGCCAGGTCTGACAGGTTTACCTTCTTATTAGCACCAAAGGATAAATGCTTTAAGAATGTGTTTACTTGTTGTTCAAAGTTGGTTATGTTATGCTTAGTTAGTTGGTTGAACCATTGAGTGGCAACACCTGAAAATGTCATTATAAATGTTCTTAGCATGAGAGTGTCATTGTCTTGAATATGAAAATAGGAATTGCTAAAATTTGTGACTTACTCTTATGCATCCTCTTCACCCTTAACCTTTTCTAACCTAGGCATCTCAAAGTGCTTAGGATATGGAGGGCTAGGGATTGATGGGAACAATGGTTGGTTGTGTATTTTGCTTAATGTTTGTGAGTTCCTAGCTGCCTCTTGTTTCTCAAAGGTTTTCATATTTTCAACAAGATCTTGAAATGCCTTTGATGCATGGATTTCCTCCTCTTGTGGGCCTACCCACAGTGGCACTGGAGGTAACTCTCTATCCATTTGATTCATTCCATTTTCTTCCCTCCTATGAGGAAACTCGGGATTGCGATCCTAGTTTGTTGTATTTGCCATTTCCCCATTAGTTGGATTCCATTCATGGTTTGGTGGGGGATTTCCTTGTGGGCTATCTTTTCTAGTGCACCTCTCCTTAGACGAGTCAGCGCATCTAGTTCTTTGGTGGTCACCACCATTTGTCTATAAATTTTTAAGAGCTAGCCGCTCGGCATGCTCTCTCAAACATTGCTCATGTTGGAACAAGAGTCTTTCTCTTTTTTTATCATATTTGATATTTTCCACTACTCTCACTCCTTACATAATACATTTTCTAATTGCCACATTCAGTCAGTTTGTATTGTTACAGAATGATGCACCTTTTTAGAGCCATAACTTGTGAATCGTACACCCGTTGGCCTTGAAATTTAATAGGTGGTTTTGTGTGTGTGTTCTGCATAAGGTGAATCTTTGATTGGCCTGAATCTCCCAAAAAAGAATTTTTGGGACCTAAATCGTCCATCTAATGTCCAAAAATTAGTTTTTAGAATAGGCTCCCAGGTTTTTTGGGTTTTTTAACTGTTAGAAGTTTATTATCTTTTGTTATACCTTAATTTGAGACCTAATATTTTAAATTAAGGTTTATTATTGTAAGAGGAATATGTACACTAAATTTGGGAACAATCTAACTCATTTCTATTTTTAGAAGTTTTTAGAAAGAATATCTATTTTTAGAAGTTTTAGAAAAAAGATGTTTTTAGGGTTTCTTTGGTTTTCGGTTGCTATATGATGGATTGTAATATTTTGTAGAGGGGGTGTGAATTTAGGAATGAGAAGAATATCAATTTGTAGTTTTCTTCCATTATTACATTTGTGTTATGTGATTGGAGTCCATTTTGTTGGTCTCTTGTAGCTGAGTTCACACCATTTGGTATCAGAGTGGATGTGATCTCGCTAGTGAAGGAAGGATGCCACATAGAAGATATGCCCAGATGAATAGGCAGATCAAGGATCTGAATGTAGAAATAGCATGGTTGATTGGTGTGATTGATTGCATGGGAGAGAGACATCCCAAGGCACGTGTAGATCAAGGATCTGATGATGAAAAAATACTGAGGAACATGGATCTGAGGTGCACGTAGAAGCAGAACCAGAGGGCCTAGAGGAAGAAAGGCACAATTTTGAAAATCAATTGATATGAGCTCTAAATGGGCTTAAGGGGAATCGAGATGGGATCAAGATTGAGGTTCCTGAATATGTTGGTGGGTTGAAACCAGAGGAGTTGATCGATTGGATCAATAGCCTAGAAAAATATTTTGAATGGAGTAACCTTGCTAAAGAGAAGGTTAAGCTCACATGCACAAATTTGAAGGGATATGCATTGATTTGGTGGGATCATTTATAGACTACATGATAGAGGAATGGAAAGTAAAAGATCAGGGATTAGACAAATATGAAGAAGTTACAGGAAAAATTTATACCTGTAGACTACTCTCAAACCCTATTTTGTAGATTTTAGAATCTTCGACAGAAGAGTCAAAGCATTGAGGACTATACTAATGAATTCTACAAGCTATCTATTTGAGTGAAGCACAATTATACAGAGGACCAAAAGGCTGATAGGTATGTAAATGGCCTAAGTTTTGCTTTTCAAGATGATATGAGCATGCATCATACTCTTACAGTGGAGGATGCGTATCAAATGGCCCTCAAGATGGAGGAGAAATTGAAAAGTATTAATAGAAGAGGTAAGAAGGGATTCACATCCTCTTCAATTCAAGGTCAAAGTGTTTCTAATTTTCTCAAGGGAGAATCCTTAATACCTACTAAACAAGAAGAATATGGGCATAATTTGAGAGGAAGAGGATACCAACGAGGTAGAGGTTATGGTGGTGGATGAAATAGGAATGATCCGAGGAGGTAATATACCTATTATGCATGTGGTGAGAAGAGGCACAAAGCATTTGAGTGTCCCCAACATGATTTCTGAGAAAGGGGTCAAGGAGGACAAGGAAGGGTCAATCTGGTTGATATGGAAGAGCAGGATGAGGATGAAGTTGTTGTTGATATGGGGGAAGCCCTTATGATAAGGAGGATGTTGATTACTCCTAATAAAGAGATGGTGTAGAGCAAAGCAAAGGGGTAGACCATAGATGGTGAATATTATTGGTTGTGAACGAACATATTTCAAACAAGGTGTACATCAGGAGGGAAGGTATGTAATATTGTCATTGATGGTGGTAGTTGTGAGAATATGGTGTCAAATGTCATGGTTGAAAAAATACACCTGAAATGTGAAAAACATCCTTATCCATATCGCATATCATGGGTTAAGAAGGGGAATGAGGTAACAGTAGATCAGAGGTGTTTAGTTAAATTTTCAATTGGGAGCACTTACAAGGATGAAGTGTGGTGTTATGTGATATTGATGGATGCATGCCACATTCTATTAGGAAGACCTTGGTAGTACGATAGGGATACTAACCATAATGGGAGAAATAACACTTACGCATTTTAGAAGGTGTAAAGGTAGTTCTTGTGCCTCTGAAGGAGGATGGACCAAGTGAGAGCTTTTTGATGATGAAGGATTTTATTGCAGAGATCAAGGATGCTAGCTTTTGTTATTCCTTAACAACTAGGAAGCTAGAAACAGAGGAAGTGGTTATGCCTACAACAATAGCTAAGTTTCTAAGTGAATATAAATATGTCACACCAGAGGAGTTACTAGATGGGCTACCACCAAAAAGGGATATCCAGCATCACATGGATTTTATTCCAGGATCAGCGCTCCCAAATCAGGCAACTTATCGGTTGAACCCAACATAGAATGCAGAGTTGAGTAGGCAAGTGACAGAGTTGATAAATAAAGGATTAGTTAGGGAGAGTATGAGTCCATGTGTGACTCTAGCATTGCTAACCCCAAATAAATATGGTGACTAGCGGATGTGTGTGGATAGTAGAGCCATAAACAATATCACAATAAAGTATCGATATCCTATACCGAGAGTGGATGATATGATGGATGGATTGGCTGGAGCTAAATACTTCAGTAAAATTGATCTATAGAGTGGCTACTAATAGATCAGAATTCAAGAAGGGGATGAATGGAAGACAACTTTTAAGACAAAATATGGATTGTAGAGTGGATGGTGATGCCATTTGGGTTGTCTAATACACCCAATACATTTATGCGGTTGATGAACAGAGTACTACAGGAATATTATGGTAAGTTTTTTGTTGTGTATTTTGATGATATTTTGATTTATAGTAAGAGTGAAGAAGAGCATTTGTTACACCTGAAATTAGTGTTAGAAGTTCTCAGGAAGGAGAAATTGTATGTCACCCTAAAGAAATATAAATTTATTCAAGATAGTTT
The DNA here is from genome assembly GCA_028583015.1 of Wollemia nobilis. NCBI lineage: Eukaryota > Viridiplantae > Streptophyta > Pinopsida > Araucariales > Araucariaceae > Wollemia > Wollemia nobilis. Next base: position 9,529,847 of record JAQPPZ010002832.1, on the reverse strand, counting down.
AGTGTTTTTGGGATTTGTAATCTCGAGAGATGGCATGAGGATGGATGATGAGAAAGTGAAGGTGATTCTGGAATGGCCTCTTCCATGATCTATAATAGAAGTAAGGATCTTTCATGGACTAGCTACCTTTTACAGGAAGTTCATCAGGAACTTCAGTAGTATAGCTGCCCCTATAACTGAGTGCATGAAGGGGAAAGAGTTTGTATGGACTACGACAACAACAAAGAGTTTTGAACTCTTGAAGAAGTGTCAAAAGCCCTATTCTAGTGTTACCATATTTTAGTAAGGTGTTTGAGGTTTATTGTGATGCCTCATTTGTTGGTATTGGTGGTGTCTTAAGTCAATAGGGCCGACCTGTAGCATTTTTTAGTGAGAAGTTGAATGACACAAGGAAGAATTATTCTACATATGATGTGAAATTTTATGCAATTGTGCAAGCATTGCAACATTGGAAGCACTACTTAATCTCAAAGGAGTTTGTGTTGTTTACTGATCATGAAGCATTGAGGTATGTAAATTCTTAGAAAAATTTAAATAACAAGTATGCCAAATGGGTTTCATTTTTGCAACAGTATACATTTATCCTGAAACACAAGTTGGGAAAATAGAATAAGGTTGCTAATGCATTGAGTTGTTGTTGACCACTATGGAGAATGAAGTGGTAGGATTTGAGGGGATTAAAGATCTATATGAATCTAATGCAGATTTTGGGAATATTGTGCAACAGTTCAAAAGTGCGGTAGGGGGCAAGTCCCATACTATTTTTGAAGAGTATTTTTTTAGAATAGTTACTTGTTTAAGGGTAATCGATTATGCATTCCCAATATATCTATGAGAGAGAACATCTTGAAGGAATTACATAGTGGGGGTTTGGCTGGTCATTTTGGAGTAGCCAAAACTACCACTCTTGTAGAGGAGAAGTACTATTGGCCAAAAATGAAGAGAGACATAATGAAGTTTGTCTCTAGATGTAGAGTATGACAAATGGCTAAGGGCCATATGCAAAATACAGGGTTGTATATGCCACTGCTAGTTCCTACACGACCATGGACCGATATGAGTATGGATTTTATGTTGGGGTTGCCCAAGACACAGAGAGGTAAGGATTCAATTTTTGTTGTGGTAGAAAAATTTTCAAAAATGGTGCATTTCATTGCTTGCTAGAAAACTAATGATGCAACTAGGACTGTAGTCCTATTCTTTTATGAAATTGTGTGGTTGCATGGTGTTCCAAAGACTATTACTTCTAATCGGGATACTAAGTTCTTGAGTCACTTTTGAAGTATTTTGTGGAAAAATTTGAACACCAGGTTGTATTTTAGTAGTGCTTACCACCCACAGACCGATGGGCAAATAGAGGTAGTGAAAAAAATCTTGGGAAACCTCTTACAATGCATAGTGTGAGAAAAACCAAAACATTGGGATTTAGCCTTGTCACAAGCCTAATTTGCATACAACAGTTTAGTGAACATGTCGACAGGTAAATCTCCTTTTCAAATTATTTATGGTAAAAATCCTAGAGGTGTATTAGATTTGGTTGAGTTACCAATTGGGGAAAAAGTTAGTGATGATGCAGAAGCATTTGCTGAGCATATGGAGAAAGTGCAAGAGTCAGTGAGGCAAAAATTGCAGAGCAGTAATGCTCACTACAAAGAGTCTGTTGATGCACACAGAAGGGTGAAAGTGTTTGAAGAGGGTGATATGGTCATGGTTCATCCTCAAAAAGAAATATTTTATAAGGGGATGTATAACAAATTGAAACTTAAGGAAATTGGGCCATGCAAGATTTTGAAGAAGATCAATGATAATGCCTATAAAGTGGAGCTTTCTGATGAATTTGATATTTCACCAATTTTTAATGTTTCTTATTTATTTTAGTATCTTGGTATTGCTGAGGATGATGAATTATAGGAGACAATAAATTGGGCACAACAGATGCCTAAGAAGAAAAAATACAAAGTTGCATAGATGCTTGATAATAAGGTGATCACCACTAGACATGGGAGCTACAAAAAATTCTTGGTTCAATGGGAAGGATTACCACAGTTAGATAACACTTGGGTTTTAGAGTCAAAGCTAAAGAAAATTGATAACCAGAAGCTACAGGATTTCAATTCAGCTAAACTCGTAGGAGCTGAGTTCTTTTTCACTAGAGGAGAATGATGCACCTTGCCGGAGCCATAACTTGTGAACCGTACACCCGTTGGCCTTGAAATTTAACAGGTGGTTTTGTGTGTGTGTTATGCATCAGGTAAATATTTGATTGGCCTAACTCTCCAAAAAATGTGTTTTTGGGACCTAAATCCTCCATCTAGTGTCCCAAAATTAGATTTTAGAATAGGTTCCCGAGTTTTTTAGGTTTTTTTAGCTATTAGAAGTTTATTATCTTTTTTTATACCTTAATTTGAGACCTAATATTTTAAATTAAGGTTTGTTATTGTAAGAGGGATATGTACATTGAATTTGGGCGCAATCCGACTCATTTCTATTTTTAGAAGTTTTAGAAAGATGATCTATTTTTAGCAATTTTAGAAAAAAGATGATTTTAGGGTTTCTTTAGGGTTTCTTTGGTTTTTGATTGGTATATGATGGATTGTAATCTTTTGTAGAGGGGGTGTGAATTCACGAATGAGAAGAATATCAATTTGCAGTTTTTTTCTATTATAACATTTGTGTTATATTATTAGAGTTGATTTTGTTGGTCTCTTATAGCTGAGTTCACACCACAAAAGACTCATGTTTATTTGACTCTGTTTTTGTTGTCTTGACTCTCAGGTTCCTCGAGGAGGTTTCTACTGTATCTATACTCTTGCTAGCTAAGGTGAATTTTTTAGTGTACTATTGAGTATCCCTATGATCATACTCTAGGCATATACTATGGGGTTGCTCTGAGGTACCCCCAGACTGAGAGATGTGTTTAGAATTCATAGTTCATGAGCTTCCAGATACAAAGTTCTTAGTAGCTACAGTTCTTTGAGTTAGTCATGTAGAAAACCGATCCAACCCGTCTAGTTATCTTATTTTCCATGGTTGGTCCCATGGGGTGCCATTCACTCCTATGAGGTCATTGTCTATAGGAATATTTACTTTTGTATGAATGTTTTCTACTATATGATTCCCATGACTATATGTAGCTCTAGTTTCTTGCCCTTAAGTGGGAAAACTTGTTTCATATGTTTCTTGTGAGTCTTGAGGTGTTGTAATTCTTGTTTGCCTTCTTGATGAAGAGGGCTTTGTGGTAACATGTTTTCTCCATGTGGATGGATATGTAGTAGTATCATCATCCCTATATGAATAATAAGTCTTAGAAATTTCTTTATGTCCATGTGAGGAGGGGGCCCTTAAAGCTTCCTCCCATCTTTGAGATGTTTCTATGTGTTTAGAGGAGGCCCTTGAGGTCTCCTCATGTCTCCTTGATGAGGATGGGTATGAAGCCTATTTTTTTTTTATGTGAATTTATTCCATGATGTAGCTCCTTACTTGGGGTATCTTGAGGACATCCCCAAAGGGTTGAATTATGACCCCTTAGGCTTGCAAAGCTACGTCTCACGGTATTACTGGTGGGTCGTTCAATGTTACTATGACTCTGTCTATGGGTATGAGTTGCTTCAGTCTCTCCCTCGATGTCAGAATGAGGGTGCTTACTAAAGTATGGAAAAATGGTGCACCAAATTATGTGAAAAAATATGCATATCTACCCCATATCGCTCATGGTCCTAAAAAAGGAAGCATGAATATGAAAAGGAAATAATACCAAACAAAAGGAAATGAATCAAAGTGAGTCTCTTCTCATTAATTGGTTGGATTAGATCAAAGGTTACATAGAATTCCCCTTGAGGGCTCAAAATTTGATACAATTGTTACAATATTGGATGCCCAAAGACCAAGTCTTTCACAGAATCTGGGTGCACATCCAATGTTTCTTTGTATACCCACAATCGAGGTGGGTGATCCAATGTTGCTGCTACTTGTATCTAGGTTCTATGATGTATGATATTACTTCCTAAATCTTCCTAAAAACCTGCACCTTCAAACAAGAAAACAAAAAGAGGTCAAATAGCAAGGGTGTATGGTGAAAACATGCAATCCCCATAGGGGCAAAATGGCATATAAATTAAAAGTGCATCAAACGATATCCAAATGACTTGAAAAAATTTAGAGTTGTTAAAGAAGATGTTTTAGGAAGATATCACCCAAAACATATCAGAAATTGCATCCATAGACCCCTCGATTTTGCATCACCCGCCTACAACCTGCGAAAAGGAAAACAATAAAATCTCAAACCTTCAATCATCCAAAACTCATGAAATTTGATCAGTATTCATAAATTGGCCTTTAAAGACAACCCATATGATCATATTTTCAAATTAGATCCTGGATCCACCTGCATGAAACTAGGGTGCCCGGATGGGCCCTACGAGCCTACGAAAACTTAAAAATAGCATAACTCCATAATTTTAACTCCAAATGACCTAAAATTTGAACTGTAGCATCATGACATAATGTAGAAAATAACTAATTAAAAATATTAAATAAATTACTTAAGAATTTACCCTCATACCGGGGGGGCGATGGTGACTACAACTATTTGGGGGGCACCCTAGGAGGGTATACCCATCAAATCCGATAAATGTTCCTAAACAACCTAAGGTGTATTTTCATTGAATTTTGTGAATAAATTCACTTGAATGGAAAATTTACACTCGAATTACCTTCTTGAAGTAACTCGGTAACCTCCTTGGCAAAAGGGAGATTCCAAGGGCAAAAAGGTGCAATAAGGCAAGGGGAAATATCAATAGAACTCCATTCCATATCCTAGAACTCCTATATATTTTTGTGTGGATATGGAACCCATTTTATAGCCCAAAGGGAATCATGTGCAAAAATGCATGCAAGGGCATGTGTTGCAGGCCAAACAAGGTGAATGGTTTCCTATTTTTGTCACATGCCCATGCATTTAATTATCAACCCAGGGAGCTTCATAAACTTGCAAAGAGTCGAATTAGGTTACTACAATACCACTGGATGTGAATCTGCTAATCCTATGTTTGGGGGGTGTTCTTGAAATGGTTTTCAATCATTCCCGCACTCATCAATAAATTACGTAAGAAGAACATAATTAAATCTATAGAAATAAATCATGTACACATTCCTGAAAATAAATCTACTGCAAATACTAGAACTAGCAAACCAATGAACATCCCTATGAAAGCGATAAACTAATTAAAATAAATAAACAAGAAGGAAATGGGGAAGAAATATTGGCTTGGAGTGGGCCCAGGCTCTAGCAGCTTCTTCCCGATTGAACATGCAGTTTAGAACTTCTAGAACTGGAATATATTTATCAACATATTACAATATTTCTTTTGTAACTCTAAATGGATCTTTATTAATTATTTCTATATATCTCTCTATATCTTTCAGAATGATCTACATGTGTTTATATAACACACCCACAAAACTTCTATTACAGAAGTGGTTACAACAGTCGATTCTTCCTAGACTAAATTAGAACAGTCTGGCGAATGCAATCGACGTTTGGCATTCTGTTTTGATGGTGGCATGTTCACTTTGTTTTGTGCTTTGCCTGGCATCAGTAAGATGTTTTGATACATTGGTGTTATCTCCAATTTAGCTCTACATGACACAGAGCTAGAACTACACCAATTGTTGTTGTCCATGTCGTTCGAATCTGGTCAACAGGCAAAGAATTAGTGAAACCTTCATTATGAGGAAGGTACCTTGTTATCATGATGCCTTCTGGTTGTAGGGAGGTGCTTGCCTTCTATTAGTGTCTTCCGCTATCGGGAGGTTCTCGCATTCAGTTGGCACCTTTTGACTACAGGGAGGCACTCACATTCAGTTGGCACCTTTTGACTGCAGGGAGGCACTAGTATTCAGTTGGCACCTTCTGACTATAGGGAGGCACTCGTATTCAGTTGGCACCTTTCGACTATAGGGAGGTGCTTGCATTTAGTTGGCACCTTTCAACTGCAAGGAGGCCCTCATATTTAGTTGGCACCTTTTGACTACAGGGAGGCACTCATCTTTGGTTTGGCACCTTTCGATTGCAGGGAGGCACTTGTTCCCTTGGTGCCTTCCGGTTGTAGGGAGGCGCCTATGTTCTCTACATTGACCCTCGATGAATTAAAGTGCCAGGTCCATCAAAAGACCTCGACTGTTCCAAATCTAACTAAATCAACTGCAATTCCATAAAACATACTAAAAACACATAAATTAGATAACACACATAATTATATCAAATATCTATATAATCATTCATAAAAGTATGTGATCCTTATTATACAGCCGCATATTGATCAAAGAAATATGTACAAAATATGAGCATTTTTGGTGCTCATCATCCCCCCACGCCTAACATATGCCACACCCTCGTGGCATCCAAACTGTAGGTAGCCCTCTGACTTTTTATCATCACCATCTCTTGGAGGATTCAGCTACCCCTGTAACCCGAGTCTGTCTTTTTGTGCTGGCATTTGAAGGTGTGGTTCGCCTTTGCCTATGGGAAACTGTGGCTGTCAATTGTTCCCTTCTTTTTCTGGTCGCTATTGGTGGTGGTCTAGCCAGCGTTTTTCTTGCTGATTGAAATGCAGCTTTGACAACTTACCAAAGTTTGGTGTCTAGAGGTCTAACCACTACCAGAGGGATATCTGAGTTATCCCCTCTGGAAGGCACTACTTTGGCCTTGTATAATCCGACCACTTCAGGGGTAAGCCCTGCATTCTCCTTTGTAATTGTAGCAGCCTCCAATTGTGGGCCATATACTCCCCCCAATTCCAAGTACCTCCTCATCATGGAAGGCTGCCCTCGAGATGAACCATAGATTTCCAAAAATTGGCTGTCTTCTACTGGATTGACGCAGATGCCAGAATCTCATTTTACCCTCGAGGATGCCTTCCTGGCCTCCTTGGATACTTTCATTTGGTTGTGCAACTGCTCAAAATATTTTTTCCTTTTAGCAAACAGCTACATGTCCCATTTGTCCTCCTCTGACTCGAAAAAGGTCACTTTCACCTTTTGTCGAGCTGACCTGGGCCTCTTTACCTTGGATTTTGTAGAAAATGTGGTGGCTCAAACTGGGGTCTCTTATTTCTCCTTTGGGGACTTCTCTTTACTCTGAAGGATCAGCTATGTTGCTATCTTCGGGGGTGATCCTTCATTCTCCTATCTACCTAGTGTCGACCCCTTAGGCTCTTCTCCTTTTTCAGGCCTGGGGAGGTCTTCCTTATCCTCTGGTCCTATCTATTGCGGGAGACCTTCGTCCTACTCTGTGTCACTTAGGACAATGACAGGGGGCATCGTAGGACTTCTTTCCTTTTCACCCCTAAAAATAGAGGAATCCTCCCCTACCTCCGGGCTGCTCTGTCGGGCATCCGATCGAATATCCCTCAAAGAGAATACTCATTCGATGGATGTGGGAGAGTTCATCGGTACTTCTTCTGCCCAATCAGTCTAAGTGGTTGCATCTTATCTTATTGTTCCTCTATCCTGGAGCATTTTATTTTCCTTTTGCAACTGCAAGACCAGCTGCTCGAGCTGAGCAATTTGTCTATCCCTTTCCTCTAATTCCCTTTTATGCTGGTTCTGGAAATCTTCCAGAGTCTACTATGCCATCCAACAATTTTTTTGCCATACGAGCGCCTCCTCCAAGGCCACATCGATCTGGTCATTACTCCCAAAAGTTCCTTCATTCTGTGGGCTTTGGTTCATTAATTCTCAGAGGGTTTGGGTGGCAACATCTATCTTCGAGTCACCCTGTTCTTCCTTTATCAAGAGGAATCACCGTAGATGTTTCCTCATGGGGATTGGTTTGTCCTCACCACCAACGAGTGGCACTCATTCCTCCTCATACTCGAGCACTAGGGAATGACCTCTATCCTCTATGTCTTCGGGCACCGATGACTGCTTTGCCCCTCCTAGAAAATAGGGCAACGCCAATTACCCGATGTTTGTTATCTCCTCTATAAGGGATGCTTTGTCTTGCCCTAATTCAGCAACCACATTATGTTGCTCTATTTGGCCACCATCTCCATCTGCGTCATGGTTCTATATGTGTGCTTCTACGTGGCAGACCAATGTCAATATCAACCCATGGTGGGCTAAGGTGGATGGTGCCCCTTTCTGGTATTGAGCCGCTTCATATTTTAGAGTAGTAACCAAGTAGAAAGGTATATTTAATTTCCTCCCATGCACTAGGTGATTGAGGAAGTGCACATGATTAATGTTTAGATGGGTATACTTCCTTGTGCATGTGAAGAATCGAGCAATCTGCTCAAACATCTTCTGCATATTCATGGGGAGACTATTTTTGAGTAATCCCTCCCTGTCTATCTGCACATTTCCTCTTGGAAGCAGTATTTCAATGTATAATTTTAACAGTCCACCCTTGTATGTACATTCCCTCGTGAGAGGCAATCCAGTCGCCTGTGAGATGAACTCAAGGGTGACTAGAATTTCCACCCCTAGTACTTGGGCCACATCGCCCCTCAAAGATGTGGTGAATTCTCTAGATGCCTCCACATCTTGGCCCTGACTGACTAGGGTGTAGTATTTGAGTCACCCCTTGAATTTGAATTGGGTCTTCACTGCCCTTCTGATTCCATTAGTATCACTGGGTTCATTCTTCCTGATCGCATGGTTCTTGGACCTTCCTCCCATGGTGCCTTTCGATGCTATATATTTTTTTTGTCCTTCCTTATTCAGGAAGGTGCCTTATTATAGAAAATATGCCTAACCCTAGTAGTTATGGAAGACGCCCTATCATTGGCACATGTTTTCAGCTTTGGGGGGATACGATCTCTATGACGATGGTATTTTTTTTGGTACTGCGTATTCATAAATAATTATATAAATTATTTGATTTAATATGTGCGTACCTAATTTGGCATTCCTATCATCATGATAGTCGCTGATTTATTGACTTGTGACACGAGGGAGGGGTATGGTAATTTGATGTCGCTCATTCGTGCGATGCTTCGTTCCACTCGAGGCATCCGATAGATGTAAATGTTGTACACAAAAGGCGTTATTTGGGTCCGATAGATGTAAATGTTGTATGTAGAAGGCATTCTTTGGTACCTTCCCCATGTGGATGGTGCCCTTGTAGTGCCTTTTCAATGTTGTCGGTGCTTTTCGTCAAACAAATGCACCTTCTAGTTGTAGGAAGTGTCTCTGATTGGCTATCATCTGGCAGTGGAGGGCACTTTTGTCTATAAGTGTCTTCCCAATGTGGGAGGTGCCTCCTTCTAGTTCATGCCTTCCCGATGTTGGAAGGCATTCATCTTGATGAATGTGCCTTCCTAATTTTGGAAGGTGTATTCGACTGGATGAATGTGCCTTCCTGATGTTGGAAGGCATATTCGGCTAGCTTTTTTTTTTTTTGATTTGGTGCCTTCCTGCCACGGAAGGTGCCTACATTTTTTTATTTTTTTAATTTTATTTTATTTATTGAAAGGTTCTAGGTGTACCTGGGGCTGCAAGGGCATTTCATCTTAGTGGGTTGGTCTACCCATCCTCTGGCACTCATCACACTTGCTGGTATATGATTCCGCATCCTTGAACAGAGTGGGCCAAAAAGACCCAGCCTGTAGGATTTTTAGGCAGTTTGTTTCCCTGCAAAGTGTCCTCCACATGGCTCATCGTGACATGCCTTGAGCACTTCTGAAAACTCCTGTTCCGCTACGCATATTCTTATAATTTGGTCTCGTCCTATTTTAAATAGGAGACCATCCATCCAAAGGAATGATGCACTCTTCTCTATGATCGCCTACTTTTCTCGGTAGGAGAGAGTAGATGAGGTCCTTTCGATGGCCAAGTAATTGGCTGTCTGCATACCATGGAGTTTGTTCACTAATAGCGAATAGATGTTCATCCAAAAATTGATCTTTCGCTACTTTATGATCTGCTGGTATTAATCTAGATAGAAAATCTGCCATGACATTGTCCTTGCCTAGTTTATCGACTATAGTGATGTCGAAAACCTGCAATAGCAACATCCATCTGATAATTCTACCACCAATGGTCAGCTTGCTCATTAGATACCTAATAGTCGCATGGTCTGTATGGACAAATTTGTTTATTGCATGGATAATTGCAAGGAATTATTTTTCTATCATTGTATAGTTGAGCTCTGCTCTCACAAAGTTTTTACTAACATAATAGATGGTGTAAAACTCTTCATCATCTTTCTACCTGAGGACTGCTCTGATCGCACTGTTAGATGCATCGTAGTAAATATGGAATGGTATGGCCCAATTCGGTCCTCTCAAGACTAGTGCAGATATCAATTTTTCTTTCAACAATTGGAACACTTCTTCGTAGTCTCCCATCCAATTGAACTCTACATCCTTAGAAAGTAGGGTGTGCAGTGGTTTGGCAATCTTACTAAATTTGGTGATAAATCATTGGTAGTACCCAACTGATCCAAGAAAACTTCTTACCTCCTATGTTTTGGGGCTAGGTAGGTCTCTGATGACCTTGATATTCCTCTTGTCTACTTTTATTCCTTCCAAAAAGAGGTTGTGTCCCAACACGATGCCTTCCTGCATCATCATAAAAAAAATTTCATTACTTAGGGACAAATGATTTTCCTTGCTCCTGTCGAGCACTCTTTCCAGATTTTTCATTGCCTCCTCGAAGGTTTCTCCATAGGTGGTGAAGTCATCCATGTATACTTCCACCCCATATCCTATCATATCAAAGAATATGCTAAGCACCTCCCTTTGAAAGGTGGTCGGTGCGTTGCACAGTCCAAAAGGCAATACCTTATAGGCAAACATTCCCCATGGATAGGTGAACATTGTTTTATCTTGATCTTCTTCCCCTATCTGAATCTGGTTGTAACCATCGAAACCGTCCAGAAAGGAGAAGTATTTTCTTCCTGAGAGTGTGTCCAAGACCTGATCGATGAACAAGAGTAGGAAGTGGTCTTTCTTAGTCACCTTGTTCAATGCCCGATAGTCCACACAGATCTGCCATTTCCCATTCTTTTTGGGGACCACCACTAATGGTGATACCCATTCACTATCAAAAATCGGATATAAGAATTCGACAGCCAGAAGTTTGTGCAGTTCTTCTCTGATAATGTCTTTCATTGTTGGATTCATCCTTCTCTGTGGCTGCCGACTAGGAGTTGCCTGGTCATCTAAATAAATTCGATGGGTACATATTTCCTGGCTGATGCCGTGCATATCTACGTAGTCCCATGAAAATGGTTGTTGGTGTTTTACCAGAAGCTCTTCCAATTTTTCTAGCTGTGTGGGCGTTAACCTATTTTTGACGTTTAATATCCTCCCTGGCTCTATGTGTATTTGTCAGATGTGCTGATCTTGGGTGCCATTCAACGGTGATCTAGGTGTGGGGGTGGACAATTCTCCATGGAGAAACTCCACGATAGCACCATCCTCGTCCTCTTTTGCCACCTCCTCCAAGGTCATCACTAGCTGGATTATGGACAACTTCGTAGTTCCATGCTCGATGATCTTGGGTTCTTCTGCCAAGTCCATAGACTGAGCTTGCGATGAAATGGTCAACCTTTTGACATTTTGCCCGTTGGATATGGTCATTAGCCCATCCCGATAGTTGATGTAAGCATCAACTATTGCTATCCATGGCCTCCCCAAAATGAGCGAGTAACCACCCAGCCTGGTCTTGGTTTGCAAAACTAAAAAATTGACTGGATATTCCCATGCACTAACTATTACGATCACATCTTCCAGCATCCCTTCCAGCGACACGGTTGATCGATCGGCTAACTATAGCACTATCATGGTTGGCTTTAGTTTTGTGAGCTGCAGCCTCTGCATGGTCTCTTGAGGCATCACATTGATGGTTGCCTCGAGGTCAACCAATGTGTTGGATAGGGAATGTCCTCCAATTTTTATGGTCAGCACTGGGCTGCTTGGATATGCATACTTTGAATGACGTGTTCTACCCATCATTAGATCTTCCAATTTATCCATGACGTTGATAGTCTAGGTAGCTTTTCATCACGATATCCTTAGACACATTTCTCTAATTGCCTTGGTGTAAATGGGGACATCTCGAATTGCTTGAAATAATGGGATTGTCATCGTGAGATTCTTCAAGCTCGACAAGATGTCAAATTCTAGTTGTGTTGTTTTTCTTTGTTCCTACAGTCGGCTAGGAAATGGAGCCTTCGCTCTCTCAAGTGCTTTTCCCTCTTCTACTAGAGGTGTCTCCTCTATTTCTTCCTCCTCTTCTACTAGTGGAGGTGTCTCTACTATTTCTTCCTCCTCTTCTACTAGAGGTGGTGTCTCTACTCCTAGCTGCCTACCTGATCTAAACTGAATATTGTACATATGATAGATCTCACCTTCTACATTGTATGTCAGCTTATTTACTCTATTGTTTAGGTTTGCTGTCAGTTGTGTTGGTAGATGTGCAAGTCTCACTATTGGAAATGCTAGTAAGTTCTATTGGATGTGAGCAGGTGTTCCACTCTATGGAGTCTGATTCCATGCATTATGGCCTCTCCACTACTGCCTAAGATATGGATATGGTATCCATGGCTATTGATTCAGAAATGTTTTTGTGGGTGCGTTAGTCGAGGGTGATGGTCCCCACCACCCCATATTAGGTGGTTGAGGGGGTCCTTGGTGCATGTATGACTCTCCCCAATATGATGGCATTTCGATTGGTATATTCCCTGTGGGAGGTTGTGGCCAACTTTTCCTATTGCCTATGAAGTAGGCCTCTGTGCTCTCAGCTGCTTCCTAGCTACTGGGCAGTTGTGGGCACAATCGAGTTTTATGATTCAGCCTACAAACTGCGCATACTCTAACCTTGTTTTCTAGACATGCATTATTTGCATGTATTCCTTTGCATTTTGGATAGAAATAGGCTAATGCTGCATCATTTTATTGTTTCTTCTTTTCTAACAGTAGTGTATCCATCTGTAGTGCTAGATATGAGAACATTTCGCTCTTCAAATCCTCCAGCATGTTGCCTATTTTTGTTTTGGTGACTGAAGCAGTCGCCTTCATGGTCCTGGTGATGATTTTGCCTCGCCTTCTCGAGTAGTTCCAGCATAATTTTTGGATGTTGTCCATAGCATGCTAATAGACATCACCTCCAGAGATCATGTTAAAGGCCTCCAGTGACTCATTGGTAAGTCCCCTCAAAAATATGCTTTTGAGGGACTTATCATATAGCTTTGAGTGAGGGGACCGTTGAAGATTAAAGCTGAATCTTTCCCAATACTCCTCGAGAGACTCATATTCTCTTTGTGTCATGCTCAGGACCTCCTCCCTGGAGTCTCTTACTCTCCTAAAATCTTGATATTTCTCTAGAAAGAGCTTCTTCATCTGGTCCCAGTTGGTGATGTGTTTGTCTCCTAGATCGATGAACCATCGTAGAGCTACATCATCTAATGTAGAAGGAAATAATTTCAACTTTTGCATGTTTGATTTGTAATCCACAGACCTACACAAAACATCAAACTTGAATAAAAATAGGTCAAGGTCCTCAGTCGAGTGTCCTTTGAAGGACGAAAGGTGAGCAGGGGATATGGTTTTCATTTTGGTATCTCCTAATCCCTCCTTTATCAGGGAACTAAATCCAGATGAGACTTCATCATTATCTACCAATTTTTTAGGAAATGTGGTTTCTAATGCAGCTTTTATGGCCTTCTGGTCATTTAAAATTTTTTGAGTCAATGCCCTAAGGTTGTCTGGAAAGATCGTCTGATCCTCCATAGCCTTCTACAACAGGGATTTCTCTAGAGGAGTCCTATTAAATAGGGGATTTATGATGATTTGTTCTTCCCATTGTTGATGGGATGAGGTGGCACTTTGCACAAAGTGTGGTTCCTCACTCCAATGGACTGCTAGTAGGTCGAGCGATTCTAGCTCAAATACAAAATGCTCGACTGACTCAGGTCCTGATGGATTAGTTCTTATAAAGTGACCGTCAGGTCCTCTTCTTCTCGAAGAACTCATGCAAGGTTAGATGGAAGGTTTCAGGGTATTTTAGGTAATCTAATTAATATGCTTCCTTGGCAATGGTGCCAAAATGTTGCGAGCCAAACAAGGTGAATGGTTTCCTATTTTTGTCACATGCCCGTGAATTTAATTATCAACCCAGGGAGCTTTGTAAACTTGCGAAGAGTCAAAATTAGGTTACTACAATACCACTGGAGGTGAATCTGCTAATCCTACACTTGGGGGGTGTTCTTGAAATGATTTTCAATCATTATTGTACTCCTCAATAAATTACATAAGAAGAATAGAATTAAATCTATAGAAATAAATCATGTACACATTCCTGAAAATAAATCTACTACAAATACTGGAACTAGCAAACCAATGAACATACCTATGAAAGTGATAAACTAATTAAAATAAATAAAAAAGAAGGAAATGGGGAATAAATACTGGCTTGGAGTGGGCCCAGGCTCCAGCAACTTCTTCCCGATCGAACACGTGCTTTAGAACTTCTGGAACTGGAATATATTTATCAATGTATTATAATATTTCTTCTGTAACTCTAAATGGGTCTTTATTAATTATTTATATATATCTCTCTATATATCTTTTAAAATTATTTGCATGTGTTTATATAACACACCCACAGAACTTCTGTTACAGAAGTGGTTACAATAGTCGATTCTTCCTAGACTAAATTAGAACAGTCTGACGAATGCAATCGACATCTGGCATTCTGTTTTGATGGTGGCATGTTCGCTTTGGTTCGTGCTTTTCTTGGCATCAGTAAGATGTTTTGATATGTTGGTTCTATCTCCAATTTAGCTCTGCATGATGTAGAGATAGAATTGCACTAGTCACTACTATCCATGTCATTCGAATCTGGTCAACAGGAAAAGAATCAGTGGCACCTTCCTTATGAGGAAGGTACCTTGTTATCGTGGCACCTTCTGGTTGTAGGGAGGCACTTGCCTTCTATTAGCACCTTCTGCTATGGGGAGGCACTTGCCTTCTTTTGGTGCCTTCTAACTTCATGGAGGTGCTCACATTTATTTGGTGCCTTCCGACCATAGGGAGGCACTGGTATTCAATTGGCGCCTACCGATTGCAAGGAGGTGCTCGTATTTAGTTGGCACCTTTCGACTGCAGGGAGGTGCTTGCATTCAGTTGGTGCCTTCCGACTGCAGGGAGGCACTCGTATTCAGTTGGTACATTATGACTGTAGGGAGGTGCTCATCTTTGGTTTGGTGCCTTACGATTGCAGGGAGCTGCTTGTTCCCTTGGTGCCTTCTAGTTGCAAGGAGGTGCCTATGTTTTCTACATTGACCCTCGATGAAATAAAGTGCCAGGTCCATCAAAAGACCTCGACTATTCCAAATCTAACTAAATCAACTACAATTCCACAAAAAATACTAAAAACACACAAATTAGATAACACACATAATTATATCAAATATCTATATAATCATTCATAAAAGTATGCAATCCTTATTATATAGCCGCATATTGATCAAAGAAATATGTACAAAATATGAGCATTTTTGGTGCTCATCAGCATGCATGGCAGGAGGTACCACTTTTCAAATGGGAGGCATGCACAGGGTGTGGAAGAGGATCTCCCAATTTGGCCCTCATCAATATGGATGTCATAAGGATTCCCTGTCCTCTACCTTGCATGCTCTATTTGGGTCATCAAATGGTAGTTTTTTGGTGCCATTTGGCCAAATTTTAACTTTTTTTGGGTTAAAATTCACCACTATCCTACCTTGGGATGAGAGATCACCACCATCCCAGGGTGGGATGATGGGAATCTACCATCATCCTAAGGTGGGAGGGTGGTGAATTTTGGGCCAAAAACTCCCAAAATTAGACCGGTAGCCTCCAAAACCCTTTCCAGAGTGGCTAGAACCACTGTGAGCCTTCTGAGGGCAGCCTAAGGGGTCGTGTGATGTCAATTTGATCCTTGCTTATGGATGCTTAATTAGTTTTACCACATTTTAGTGTCTAATGATACCCATTTTTTAGATGCATTGTGTGCAACATAATGCTGAGCAAAAATAGATGACCAAAATGTAGAATGATTAAGGTTACTTGATAACCTAAAAAACTTTAGATGCCCCAATCATGAAAAGGGCGTGTGTTCTTGAATCCTTGCTTCTGACTCATTGAATGAGAATGCCTATGCTTGAACATTGTTTGTCATTAAGGTTTAGGGCCTATGACTTCATGATGCTAGTAATGTAAAGCATTATGATATGATATTGTGTGCTTGTTTGTTGCCCCAAGTAGGAGCATGATTGTCTTTATCGAAGATTTGTTGAACGAATGTCATTTGCATAATTGAGTGTGTGCTTGCTGATTTAGACTGATTATGACTACCCAATAAAGTGATGATTCAATGATGGAATGACCAGTGTGAAAATTTATGAGTCTCTTGACCCAATTGACTTGTGTTATGCTTACCTTCAGTTTTGTCCTTTGAAAAATAGGGTAATTTGGAGAGGATTTTGGTGACTTTGTTGGGTTTTCTTGGAGGAAAGGAGTTGAAAAATGCATGTATATGGAGTGTTATGGAAACAATGTCATTCTTAGGGCATGAATTAACAACCTTTCCATCCCTCCTAGGATCCTCAAGGTTGCATTTTTATCTATGTGAAATTTGGACCCAATGTGAGCTGTTTTGGTGCAGTTTTGGACCTATTTTGGATCATTTTGGGCTGTTTTGGCCTATTTTTGCTACCACCGTCCTAGGGTGGGATGAGGGCATGTTCTACCACCATCCCAAGGTTGCATTATCAGCTAAATGTGTGCTCATCCAACCCTGGGATGGTGGTAACCCCTGCATCTTTATATAAACCCAAAATATGAAGGTTAGGCTCATTTTTGCATGCTTTATTTGGCAGTTTGAGAGGTGAGGAGTAGGAGAGTGATTCTGAGTAGCATATCATGGTCAAATTCATCCCATAGTCACCATTATTCAATTTTTGGACTCATCTAGTGGAGGATCCGATGCGAGACAGGTATGCCAAGTCTCTCTTACTGCATTTTCCTGGTGTTAGGAGTTGATTTTCTTGCTTTTAAGGTATGTTTTTGAACTGGAATCATATCACAATAAATTGTAGGTAATTAAACCTAATTTATGAGATATGTACAAAATTTTGTGTTTTACCCATGTTTTTGTGCAATTAGATTGCATTTTATAGATCAATTTTTCATTTTTTTTCTATTTTTGATGACCTAAAAGGCCTTTTTGAGCCCAATTTTCTTGGAGTCATACCTAGGTGGGATGGCTAGTGTGGGCTGGTAATAGGCCATCCCTTGATGGGTTGGCCATAGGGTTGGGGGATTCTTGGGAGGAATGGCCACCAAATAGCCTCAAAGAGGGGCCATTTTTTAGTCTTTTCTTTTGAATGTTTTTGGGGCCATGTGAGGCCATTTTGGTTGTGTATTATTGAGTTGCTTATCCCTATCAGGTGGTGAGGAGTCGGTATCGAGTACCTAATCTCTTTGATTCCATTAGGGATACCTTGACCATAAAGGACTAGGAGTGGCTAGATGCCATCAGCCTCAAGCACGTGACCCGATGAGAGGCTATCATAGGAGATCGTGCATATCTGACTGCCCTGATTGAGCTATGGGATCCACACACCAATACCTTCCACCTAACCACTAGGGAGATTATGGTGATGCTAGAGGATTTCTATCAGATCCTTTGGATTCCAATAAAAGGGTGGTCGATCTGCATGATACCACCAGAGATAGACAGTGCTCTAGAGGTACTTCAGTTATGATCTAGAGATGACAAAGCTGGACTGCTTGAAGGGTGGTATGCTGGTAGTATTCTAGCATGAGGTGAAGTTATTGGGGTTGAGGCATACACTACTCATGATGCTCATCTCCAATATGCTACTACTAGATTCTTCTGGAGTGACGTTCCCATGGAACCTAGTGGAGATAGTGTTTGCGCTGGTGAGGTCTACTATGGCAGAGCCACTAGTGATGGCATGGGGTACTACACTATTGACACAACTCAATGATGAGCTGAATGAGATCTACTACCATTGATAGAAGGGTAATGGGTATAGATTTTTTCTACAGTGCTGATGATAGTAAAAAATAGTTGTGGGGTGACCATAGGGGCTACCCTAGATGACTCAGGCATAGCTAGCAGATAAGGAGGTAGGATACGATATCCTATGGTAGAGGGCTTAGGAGAGGGGACAAAGTCAATGATTCATAGGTGATGTGGTCTACTATGCAGATCTATTTGTCTGGCTCGGGGTAGGTTAGGTATTCTATAGGCCATATAGAGATTGTCCAGAGTGGGTAGATGCTCTTGTGTAGCTCTACAGGGTGCGATGAGGTATATGGTTGATTGGATGACATGGCACAAAGTGGGAGTACTTCACTTTTGCTCAGGTGATGTGATAGTTTGGGCTACACCAAGGGGTGCCTAGTGAACTGGCACCTTATTGGCATCACAAGGATGATAGGATGTTGGCATGTCCAGTGGTAGAGGTAGTGGCATGGGATACAGATCTTGTAGTAGACATTCTAGATGTGGATGATGTTGGTACTACAACAAAGTATGATGCTTTGTGGGTGGTAGTCCAGGGATGAGGAGAGGGGCCATTGAGGAGGGGTGCAGCTAGGGAGTCACATCAGATTATTTTTGGTGAGTACCAGGGTGAGGCAGTTGATTGGCAAGGAAACAGGGTAGGGGATCATGTGGATCTCTTGGACTTAGGAGATCGAGGTGACTTATGGAATGATGATGTTGGGGATGAGGATGTGTAGGCACCATCGATGGCACCATGGGACACATAGGCAAATGTACGAGAGGAGCTACTTAGGGTGAGGCATGAGAGAGATCTTCTATATACATAGGTGCATGTACAAGCAGAGCTAGCAACACAATGAGCCGAGGTACAGGTGGATCAAGCTGAGATAGCATCTCTTCAAATATAGTTGTGATCTCAAAGCCCAACACATGAGTATTCCAATAGTGGAGAGGTGACTAGGCTATAGGCAAAGGTGACACAACTCCATTCTATGGTGGAGACTTACCGGGCATGGTACCGATGGGAGTAGGCTTATGCAGATGAGTTGGAGACTAAGGTAGTATGCCTTGGTGGGCATATACGAGATGATGTAGGTGCCAGTGGGTTGTACTAGAGTCACCATAGTAGGATAGGGTAGTCCTCCTATATGCGATAGGCACCAGGGTCTAGGCAAAGAGCTGACAGGGTAGGTGGTAGCAGATATGGGAGTTCACATAGGACTCCTATTGTAGGTGGGAGTGCGAGTCCTAGTACTGGTCTTGCGTGACCATGGTAGTGGCTCACATGACTCTTTTTGTTTTTTTGGATGTTTTAGTAGTGTGAAGTATGAGGACTCATTTTATTGTAGCCAATAGGCAACATGATGTATCTTTTTATCCCATACATATACACATATGTATATGAGATTTTTTATGTGGTTTATTATCATGTGTGTATTATTTTATGAAACATATGCAAATGTATTCAATTTTATTTATGTAATGATGATGAATGCTTATGTATGCATATTTTGTGATTTTGATTTTATTTTATTTTGTACATGCATGGATGTATATTGATATGGATGATTTCTTGATCTAGAGGATGCAATGTGTAGACTACATGTTGTATTATGCTAGCACCATAGATGATCTATTTGTACCAACTCATATGTAATGTTGTCATGAGACTTATGTAATGGATTTGTGAATAATATAATTGAAATGACTTTGGTGAAGTGATATGAATGACATGCTATTTAGGAAATGCCCATTAGGTTTTCATGAGACTCAAACACTCTAATCAAATTATTAAAAGTTGTATACTAACCGTGCAAGATTTTTTGACAAGGTATGAATATGCTAGGATGACCAAGGTACTTCATATCCCTATGTGTGAAAGTGAGTTCATTTCTATGATATGCATAAGGATACCACTAGTGCCAAGTAGGCTCTCAACCAAACCTGTATTGAGGATCACCAAATGAATGCCACCATCATAGGTTTTGTACTAAGTATGACTAGACCACTAGGCAATCTAGGTTACCAAAGCTAGTTCATTCACATGCAAATATCAGTCTACACATATGCCCAAAAGCTAATGTGATATACATATCGTCATGCATGAGGCTACCACCATTGATGGATATGCTATCCACCAAACCTATAATGAGGATCACCTGATGGTTTTTCAAATGCTAAGAATTTCAATGATTCAATCTTAGGTGTCTTCTGGTTATTCGATTGATTGGGATTACTTGCTCTCATATATAGTGATGAAAATTACTATTTATTTTTCTCTTTTTAGTGACTATAATCACTATTTATTTTGATTTTTTTATTTTTTCTCTTGAGAAAGGGGTTTGAGTAGTGGTGATAACCAATGTTATTTTGGATTGTTGCTTTTTTAGGATTTTGATTTCAAAGTTGAACTTGTGGAATTTTCGGCTTGTGCATGACATTGATGCTTTAGGCCTTGGGGATGACTATCCATACTTTGTAGGGACATGTAGTATGAATCCTTATGACTTTAGGGATCAAAGGTGTTTGGAAATATTGATGGGAAGCTTTTGGAATTTTTCTATGGAATGGTGTTGATATTTTAGGCCTTGGGGATGACTATCCATCCTTTGCAAGGATGTGTAGTATGAATCCTTACGACTTTAGGGATCAAGGGTGTTTGGAAATATTGATAGTGGTGAAAACCATTGTTGATTTTGGAGAATTGGGTGGGGAATATCTTGTCCTTTTGCCAAATATTAGCATTATTGAACCATTCACATGTGGGGAATGAGCAAGATGACTTTTTTTCTTAAGGTAACCTAGACCATTTCATGGATTTCATCTATCTTTGTGAAAAACTTAGATTGTTAATGATTGATTGTGTTTGGGATATGATGTACGTAAGGTATAATAAATGCAAGACTCTACCTCCTCATAATGATGCTAGCCTTCTAAAAAATTAGAGAAGAAACTATATATAGCTAAGTGATCGAAAACCTTATGATATTCTAAAAAAAATGGCTAAGTGAAGAGAATAGACACGACTATGAAAATGTGAAAAATATGGGTGAAAATGCTAATTGTGGTATTTGAACTATGAGTACTTTCATGACATTTATTTTGATCGGTAAGTAATGTACCATCATGGTGCTAGACATGTATGAGCAACTCTAAAATGTAAAGTGCTAATGATGAATATGCATAAATGTGAATGACGATAAAATGCAATGGGATGCAATGTTTTTGAATTTTTGAAACTTTGATGGATATGTATGTATGAAAGTGCAAGATGCAATGTTTTTGTATTTTGATGTTTTGATGATTTTTATTGAATTATTTATTAATATGTATACACATGTGACCAACGGGCTTACTATGGGGAAATTGGGGCATTTGGGAGGACCAAAGGGCTTATGGATGCCTTTGGGGATTTTAGGTTTGACCTAGATGATCGTAGATAGTCCAGAAGAATTTTTACTTAACCTAGACAATGAAAACCCGCTAGGAGCCTTTTGGGTGACCTAGATGTATGATGGCACTTAAAAAGTGTCTACGACTACCTAGGGGAATTTGGCTATGACCAAATGGATTAGGGATGCCTTTGGGGCTTTTAGGTCTGACATAGATGATCGTAGATAGTCTAGGAGCATTTTTATTTGACCTAGATAGTGAGAACCTGCTAGGAGCCTTTTGGGGTGACCTAGACATGCAATGACACTTGAAAAGTGTCTATGACTACCTAGGGGCATTTGGCTATGACCAAAGGTCTTATGGATACCTTTGGGAATTTTAGGTTTGACATAGATGATCGTAAATAGTCCATGAGCATTTTTACTTGACCTAGACAATGAGAACCTGCTAGGAGCCTTTTGGGGTGACCTAGATGTGCAACGATACTTGAAAAGTGTCTACAAATACCTAGGGGTATTTAGTTATGACCAAAGGGCTTATTGATGCCTTTGGGGCTTTTAGGGTTTATCTAGACAATCATAGATAGTCTAGGAGCATTTTTACTTAACCTAGACGATGAGAATCCGCTAGGAGCCTTTTGGGTGGCCTAGTCGTGCAGCGGCACTTAAAAAGTGTCTACGACTACCTAGGGGTATTTGGCTATGACCAAAGGGCTTAGGTATGCCTTTGGGGATTTTATGGTTGACCTAGATGATTGTAGATAGTATAGGAGCATTTTTACTTGACCTAGATGGTGAGAACCCACTAGGAGCATTTTGGATGACCTAGACGTGCAGCAACACTTTAAAAGTGTCTACGACTACCTAGGGATATTTTGTTATGACCAAAGGGTGTAGGGATGCCTTTGGGACTTTTAGGGTTGACCTAGATGATTGTAGATAGTCTAGGAGCATTTTTACTTGACCTAGATGGTGAGAACCTTCTAGGAGTCTTTTGGGTGACCTAGACATGCAATGAAACTTAAAAAGTGTCTACGTCTACCTAGGGTTATTTATCTATGACCAAAGGGCTTAGGGATGCCTTTGGGGCTTTTAGGGTTGACCTAGATGATCATAGATAGTCTAGGAGCATTTTTACTTAACCTAGATAGTGAGAACCCGCTAGGAGCCTTTTGGGTGCTCTCTAAGCATGAAATGGCCACAAGTGAAGGATGTTTAAGGGTTCAGGATCCTCGACACCTTAAAGTGAAGCTAGGAAATAAGTTCTAGGCCCTATTTGACTAGTGATGACAAAGGGACCTACCCAGTTTACCTTAAATTTATCCCATAGGTGGGGCGACAAGCTAGAATTCTATTGGTTCTCTTTCAAGATGAGATCACCAAGCTGAAAGTCTCTGAGATGGACTTTCATATTGTAAGATCTTTTGAGCCACTCTTGATACACACGTAGATGCTCAAGCACATTAATGCGATTCTCATCCAATAACATAAGTTGATATAGGTGAGCTTATCATGCAGTATCATCATCTATAAAATCCTGCATGGATATGAGCAATGATGGGATTTCTAACTCTAGAGGCATGACTACATCAATACCATACACTAGTGAAAATGGGGTTACCCCAATGGGCATCTGAATGCTAGTGTGGTAAGCCCAAAGGGAAAGTGGCATTTGTGTATGCCAATCAATATGATTATATTTGACTATTTTCTTCAATATGGCAATTAATGTCTTGTTTGATGCTTCTGCTTGCTCGTTTTCTTGTGGATAATAGGGTGTCAAAAAGTTGTGTTGGATGTTATACTTTGTTGTCAAAGCACGCACATCTTTATTCTTGAATGATGTCCCATTATCCAAAATTATCTTGGATGGAATACCAAAATAAAAAATGATATTATGCAATATTAACTCCGCTATGCAGGGTCCTATCATAGTGGTAAGGGGAGTTGCTTCCACCCACTTTGTAAAATACTTGGTAGCCATAATGATAAATGAGTGACAGCCCAAGGATGAAGGCGATATTTTCCCAATTAAATCCAACCTCCATTACAAAAATGACCAAGCCGATTGGATCAGTTGTAAGGCCTAGGAAGGTACATGTGTCAAGTTGGCATGGTGTTGACATTTCATGCACTTCCTCACATATGCACAACAATATCACTCTAAATTTGGCCAATAATAGACCATGTAGAGAATGCACTTTGCGATGGCCATGCCATTGAAATGGCAACCGCAAGTACCGTCATGTGCTTGGGCCATTGCCCAAGTAGATTCTTAATACTCTAAGCAATGAATGAGGTTCCTTCGTAGCTCTGACAGTATAGGATGTATCCTAATAAGACAAACTTTCCTGCATTCCATTTAAATGTCCTTTTGGCAGCATGTGATAATCCAAGAGGGAGGTTACCAAGATTTAGGTACTCTCTAATTATTGTGGAACATTCCTATTGTGTGGAAGCCTTGAATGCATGAATTATTTGTCCCTCATGATGTTCATCCTAAGCAAATGCAGAGTGGGATAGAACTTGTAAGAATAGCATTGTGCTACTATCAAAAGGGGTTTGGGGGAACAAGGTCCCCCAAGTGTCATGATTCAAGCACTCATGAATGTGTGAGAATATCTCTTGATGAGGTTCTATTGGAATCAAGTGGAATTTTGGCATGGATTGATTGCTCTCACTCTCAACCACTGATTGTGATAGCACCTTGAATTGAATGGTTGTCATATCCCCTATGGGGTCTTGTGGAATCAAGGATCCTAAAGAGGCCATTGTATCCGAAAAACAATTAGACGATCGAGGGAGTGCCTCGATGTCATACCATTCAAAATTTTCTAGGGATTTGTCCACAAGGGCTTTGTAGGCTTGCAAAACTAGGCACTTGCACTAGAATATTCCCTTGACCTGGTTGACAATGAGCAAGGAGTCACCAAAAATATTGAGCTTGGTGATTTTCATGGCGATAGTCATTTTAAGCCCTATGAGTAAGGCTTCATACTCGATATTATTGTTGGTGCAAGAGAAATCAAGTTTAAATGACAAGGGTATGGGAGCCCCCTACGGTATGAAAACATGATTCCCATGCCACCCCCTTGCTTGCATTTGGAGCCATTGAAGAAGAGAGTCATATCCACCTGAGACTTAGGCTCATCAGAATTAGGCAATTTTGAGACTCCATCATTAGGAATCTCCATGCTAAGAGGCTTGTCCTCCTAGAAATGAGCCCCTACAAGTTGATCAATAATGACCTAACCTTTGATGGACTTTTGTCCTATGAAATCCAGGTTGAATTCTATCAACAACATGATCCATTTTGCCATGTGACTACTATGATAAGTATGGCTCATCATGTATCGCAATGGATTCTTTTTAGATACAACATACGTAGTGTGGCTAAGAATATAGTGCCATAGATTTTTGGTAGCAAAAACCATCACTAGACATAACTTTTCAATGTATGCATACTTAATATCATAGCTCACCAGGATGAGATTGAGATAATGTGGCCTGTTACTTATGAAATTTATTATTTTGGGCTAACATGGCACCCAATGCGACCTCAGTAGCTGAGATATATAATCATAATGAAACCCCTGGTCTAGGTGGAGCTAACACCAGTGTAAAATCTAGGTATTGTTTAATTGTGTCAAAGACATCCTAATATTCATTGTCCCAGTGGAATGTGACCCCCTTGTGTAAAAGTTTTTTCATGGGTCTACACTCGTCCGACAGTTGTTCTATAAAGAGTTTGATGGATGCAATCCTCCCCTACAAGCTACGAAGATACTTGATGGTAGTCGAGGGAGGCATTTGAAGGATTACCTTGAATTTGTTAGGGTCCACTTTGATGCCTCATTTGGAAACTATAAATCCCAAGAGCTTTCCATATGTGATGCCAAAGACACACTTCTTGGGATTTAGTATCACATTATGTTCAATAAGGAGATCGAGGACTTTGCACAAGACATCTAGGTGCTCATGACGTACTAAATATTTCACTAAATATTTTGAGCTGGTCTTCAGGGTTGATAAAAATTTGATTATACCCAGAGAAGCCATCCATAATGAAGAGCATTTCGTGTCCTGTGGTGGCATCTACCAAGGCATCTATGCTTGGCAAAGGAAAATCATCCTTATGAATCACTTTGTTTAGGTCTTAAAAATTGGTGCAAATGTGAATCCTCCTATTAGGCTTTTTTATGGGAACCATGTTGGACAACCATCATGGATAGTCTATATAAATAACAAACTGGGCATCCAAAAGTTTTTGTAGCTCATATTTTACAATCAAGGCCACTGTTGGGTGCATCTTTCTTAGCTTTTACTTGACGGGTTTGACTATGGGGTCAAGCATGAGATTATGGGTGAACAGATTTGGATCTAGTCCTGACATGTCTTTGCAAGACCATGAAAAATATGCTTTCTTTTCTATGAGAAGGGCTATATAATGGGCTTGCTCTTTGGGGGATAGGCCTTCCCATAGCTTGATATATTATAGGTTTTTAGGATTTGAGTTGATATCTCTATCAACCGTAGGCTCGATTGACATATGAGACCCCTCCAACTAGTGGGGAGTAGGTATCAAATGGATGTCATTAGCTGGATTTAAATCCTCGATGGGAACCTTGGGTTTCTCGTCACTATGGAAGACATCATGAGTTGGTTCTACGAAGAAGTGAAACAATCCACTGTGAGCCCAATACTCAGAGGGTGATGGGGGTGAATCAGTGTGATCCCAATCAATCACATCTAGGTCTAGATGGAGTGGTTTAGAAGTATCAGATAGGTTGTGAAGTGGTGTGGTCAAATTAATGGAGATCATATTGATGAAATGTGTCTACTCTCCAAGACCACATGTATGTGAATATGTATTGGTGTCATCTCTCACCCCCATATGTGGTTCTATGGGAATGGGGATCTCTGGATCCTATCTAGGAATAAATTGTAGGACAGGATCATTAGGCTCAAGGAGATCCATGTGTGTGGTTAGGTCAAGGAAGACCTTGTGAAAAATTTGGCCTAGATTGATAGGCCTTGCCCTTAAGCATGGGCCAACATGTAACTAATGATAGACTTCATATATGTCAATATTCTCATGATGATGTCACAAATAACGAGGACCCAGGTATGACCCCTTAGTTTCATCTTGGTAGTCATTGTTATCTATGGGAACCTCATTGTTGCCCCTTGGGATCGAGTGATTAGGTAGTATGGTCCCATATATGCTAATTCCTCATAATCATCATCGTGGATGAGGATTCCTTCATTCTCATCTTGCAGTGCCTCAAGCTCTAGAGGACCCAACTGCTCAAGTAAATTAACTGCTCCCCTCCTAGGAGGTCTATCTTCTTATGGATGACCCGACTCTTCAGGAGAAAGGAGCTACCACAAAATAAGATCTAGAAATGGAAATAGATGTATGAGATCTTCCTATTGGTCATTAATGGGGACAATTTGTGAATGCTCATTATTTAACTCAAAATGGTCATATGGTGCCACCTCATAACCTAACTCATCCTCTGAGGTCCACTCATATGAGGTGCCTTGATCTAACTCATCACAGACATGGGGACAACTTCGTGAACCTTCCCCTCTCTCAAAATATGGGGGAATGTCACTGGGGATCACGGGGTTCCCATATAGCCATGGAAAGTAATATCCCAAGGAGTAGACTATATTGGGATTGGCATAAGGGTCTTGGGCCAACCCACCCTCATAGCCTATATTCAAGTGATTTAGGTTGTCTAAGAGGACATATAGAGGCAATGGATTGTTGCATCCCACTCCCAACTTGTCATAGGGAATTTGATATTGTGTTTGACAAGGGATTTTGGTGCCCTACTCATACAGGCCTAACCCATAATTGTGCTAGCTACATAGGTCAAGGTACTTCAAGGCAAATTTAGGGTTAGACAAGTAGTTGATATCCTCTCCAAAAGGTTCCTCATCTTCCTCCTACTGTTGGTAAGGTTTGATTCCATAGTCAAGGGCCCCATAGATAAAATTCATTTGATTAGGGGGAATACCAAGAGGAACGATAGTGCCTATGGGAATACGGGATCTACCCATGTCTTGCATCGACTCTAAAATAAGAGTAGTGGTAACATTCCTAACCATGTACTCTCCCAATATAGTAGAAGCTAGATGTACTATAACCTAGGGCTATGGGTAGAAGAGGGATGAGAGTGAGACTTGATCCAGCTCATTGTTTGCCTTGCATGATGTCTCTTCATCATCTTATCTAAGTATATCCTCTGTAGAGATAGTGGATATGATTGGTTGGTCCTCCTCAATGGGCCACTTCTTTGGGTTCCTAGGAAAAGGATCCACTGATGTATTAGGCATCTAGAGTAAGGCCAATGATGAGGATGGCATGGTATGCAGTACCGGTGAGGTCAAACCTTAGCTAGATTTATTTGGTTGAAAATACAAATGTATCAATGGCAAGGTTGACTCAAATAACTATTGCACCATGTTACAGTACTTGAAGGGCTCTAGGTCCATGGGGACAACATGAAATTTCCCTTCAAGAGTGTACTTGAGGCACTGGTGAGTGATGGAAGGGATGCACTTCATGTCCCTGATCCTTGGTCTTCCTAAAAAAATGTTGTACGCCATCTCACCCTCCAAGATGTGGAATATCATCGATGATATTTTCCCCTACTTGAATAGGTAAGACAATTGTACCAGTCATGGAGCATATAACATCATTAAATGCTCGAAAGGTGTAGGTGGATGTGAAAATATAAGATGTTAGAAGCTTCAAGTGCTTCAGAGCTGTTGTAGTTATGATGTTGCTCAAAGATCCAGTATCTATCAAGACTCTCTTGTATGGTGTTTCATTCACACATGCAACAATGTGTAAAGGGGGATCCGCCATATCATGTGGAATTGTTTAAGTTTATCTTCTTGAAAAGTAATTATCAATTTTGTGCATTGCCACACATGCCCCACAAAGTTGTTGAAGGAGTTAGACTCCTGGGGCTGAAGCTCAATTGCCTTAAGGATCTCCATCAAGGCTTCTCTATGAGGATGCGATTTTTGGATGAGCTCATAGATGGAGAGCCAGGAAGATTTTGTTCTTAAGCTCTGAGCGAGCTTGCTCTTAATGGTGACTTCAGGTCTAGGTGGGAGGCTTGGTCCAAGAGGTGGTATAGGTTGTGATGTCAAAGAGACATCACTCTGAGCCACAGGTGGTGTGGTTGGACTTGGATACCACCTTTTTATTGTCACAATACTGACCATGCCAACATATCCTTACTTAGGAGGGGCATGGTGAACCTTGTTCACCTGGGGCATTGGTTTGGCTTGCTCTGTGTGGGCAGGCAAGGGGTCCTTAAATACCCCCATATATTGGTTGTTTGGTGTGATAGGGTTATCTACCTGGAGGTTATTCCTATAAATTAGGTCTTGCACCAGATGTTTGAATTTATAGCACATTTGCACATCATGCCCATTTTTCCTATGAAATTTATGATATAGGTCTTCTTTGTATCCTTTGGGCTTAGGTGCATTAGGGTCAATAGGTCGACTGTTATGTAGATGGATCACATTAGCCACCAAGAGATGATCAAACACTAAATCCATAGACTCTACAATGGGTGTGAATTGTCGCTTGGGGCAACGCTGTTGATTTTGCCCTTGACCATTTTGGTTGTCCTTGGCATAGTTCCAAGGGGTGGCCTGATAATTAGGCTTTTGAGGTGGCACGATTGGTGCTAGCCCTAGGATACTAATGGCAACCTGATTTTCTACTACTAAATTAGGTTGCACTGGGGTGTTCTTAGTGTTCTTTCTCCATTCCTTGTGAGGCTTCACAATTTCACCCTCTTGAATCTTGATTTATTCGATGATCCTAGCCTATGCTAAGGCATATTCAAGAGTGGGATATTGTTGCAACTGTAGCAACAAAGAGATTGGATTTAAGAAAATTTAGAGAACATTTGAGTCAACTCCAATATGGGGAGAAGATAAGGCATCTTGGAGAGCAAGGTTTACCATCTATTGCCATAATTTGTTATTGAATCATCATCATATTATTTTAACCCAACTACATCGGCCAACGTTGCCTTCCTCTTGGTATTGAAGGAAAAGTGCTCTAGGAATGCATCCACAAGTTGGTCCAAATTATGGATGCTATACTTAGGGAGTTGGTAAAACCACTCGGAGGTAGGGCCAGTGAGGGTGGTCACAAATATCCTCAAAAGGAAAGCATCATCATCATGAATGTCGAAGCATTGGCCTAAGAACCTAGTGACATGTTCTTGTGCATCATTTTCTCCCTTAAAGGTAGCCAACTAAGGTAACTTAAATTTTTATGGGTAGGGAGGTGTAGGTACTGATATATGGATAGGTTGACTATGCAATTGATTCATAGTGGGATTTTGAGATCCCGATCCAGAGGTCTTGTTCCTTGTTGACTCCAAGCATTCTAGCAATGCTTTGTAAGGACCTAAGGACTTGATCTCCTCATCTTTATTCACATCTTGTGGTGGATGTCTAGGATCCTCCAACCTAGGGCAAGGTAGTGATAAGTCACCCCCTACCTCGGTAAGGTTTCTCAACATAGTCTACTTCTAGCTCATACATAGTATAAGCCTCATAAGGCATATCTCAATTTGGCCTATGAATGGGGGTATCTACCCATGGTGGGTGCCCTATGTTTGGCCTAGGAGGCATCTCCCGATTTGGCCTAGGAGGTCATGGAATCAACAATTGATAAGGTATTATGGACCTCTCTCGAATGAGCATGGGTTGCCTCGGATGGACCTCCTACCTATGTGTCTTAGGGGTAGGGACTGTCTCTCTCAATTTTTTTGGAACAACTCATTGGTCTACTATTCGATTCTTTCTTTCTCAAGCTAGTGCAAGTGATCTAGTTGCTCTTTATCTTGCCAAATATGCTTGAACTGAGCTTGGAATTCTATATATATCACAACTGCTTGCATAATTTGATCCATAGTGCAAGGTATAGGAGGCCTAGGAGTCTCACCCTGGGGTTGACCTTGTCCAATGTACTTTGTGTTCTCCATAGGGTGCTTGCCTCTCTTGAGGTTTGTCACATTGACTTAAGGCTCAAGCTAGAACATGTGTTCATTACACTCAGCTAGCGCAGAAGCACATCGAGCATGCATAAAATATTATTCCTAAGGAAATTTTGGGATCTCCTCATGTATTCCCTCCTGAACAAGGAAAGGTAGGGCTGAGTTGGCTCACCCAGACTGATGAGTGTCATTCCCATCGGGCTGTAAGAGCTATTGTATCCTATCAAGGCGGTGCGGAGGTAGAGTCATGTTGACTTGCTTCGACCAGTGTGTGAAGTCATACTCCTACCTCTACTTAGGTGTGTCAGCCCTAGTGGGTATGTGGATGCATGGAACCACTCTATCTATTAGCACCTCAATGCGTAGTTTCATTTCACCAAGGAAGACCTGTGAAATATCTACATACCAGGAACACTCTCCCAAGTAATGCTCATCATCCCTCAGGGTGTCCTAGAGACGATCCCTTTAGATATTAGGCTCATGCCCTAATTCCTTGGGGCTAGGTGGAGTGGAAGCTCACCAGGGAGGTATAACCAAGTCCCTAGGGCTATATTAGAGAGGATTCATGTCTCCTAACCCACTCTCCATAGCTTTCACCCATGATTGGGCTTGGCTATGGGTGTGCACCATTGCGCTCCTCTATTAGTACCCTAAGGTGATTATATTATTTACAAATCCTTAATGAAATAGTATACGAGAAAGAAAAACTCAACAAGACAGATGATTATCTCTTTTAAGTGTGAATCCCTAAACTATTTTGTGTGTTTTAGATGTGTTTTTTGTAAAGAATGACGTCATGTCACATGTCTAAAATATTGTTGGATTTTAATTTCATGTTCAATTGGATTTTACCTATATACTCGTAGCTCAAAAACTCGGCTATGAACTCTAGGTTACATTATCCCACCTATAATGTGTGGTGATGAGGTCCACACATGGCTAGGGAGCACAGGTCCTACCAATTCCTCACCCAGTTCACCCATAGTCTTCGATACACCTCCCCAAAGGGTGATGCGTGCTATAACCCACAGGCTATGATGGATCTTGGAATTGACCTTGGTAAGATGGATCAGGTTCATGGTATTTGAGCCAAGTGGATGGAGATGAAACCCCCCATCCCTTGAACTCTACTAGTGGATGGTAATGAAGTCCACCTCACTAGCATTTACATGAATCGTGGTGTGTGTGGTTCATTATTATGCAAGAAAGTAATCAAAGAAGCAATCAATGACCATTCAATAAATGCATGCAATAAGTGTGTTTTAATTTCAGAAGAATAAGATAAGGAACCTACAAATTGTCTTTATGAATGCAAATCCTACATGTAAGTAATCAAACCAAACAAATGCATTGCTACTACAAGTTCTTTTTTATTTTCCTTATACCTTTTGCTATGTGATGTTATAAGAAAATAAAAAATGCAAATTTTAACATTTCTATGCAAGCAAGTGAAGAAAGAAAACTAATTTTTGATAGTCTCTAAAAATATAGGAGAAAATAATAGGGTTTAGGCACTTACCTTGTCTATTTTGAAGCCTCCAAATTCTAAAATTTTTGGCAGAAATATCTTTATTTCACCACCGCTCCAGGGTGGGGTGAGTAGCAGCCTCACCACCATCCTAGGGTGGGATGGTGTAAAGCCTCTGCCACCGTTTCAGGATGGGGAGGGGAACACCTACCACACAAAAAGGGCAAAGATACAAGAAAGAAGTTAGATTTTCACCCAAATCAAAAAGGACAAGGGTCCTACCATGATTGCCACTAAAGTAGGGAAAAATTTTGCACCAAATTATGTGAAAAAATATGCATATTTACCACATCTCACTCATGGGCCTTAAAAAGAAATCATGCATGTGAAAAGGAAATAATACCAAACAAAAGGAAATGAATCAAAGCGAGTCTCTTCTCATTAATTGGTTGGATAAAATCCAAGGTTACATAGCAGTACCCTTGAGGGCTCAAAATGTGATACAATTGTTAAAATATTGGGTGCCCAAATATCAAGTCTTTCATAGAATCTAGGTGCACATCCAATGTTTCTCCACGTACCCACAATTGAGGTGGGTGAGACAATGCCACCGCTGCTTGTATCTAGGTTATTTGATTTCTGATATTGCTTCTCAAATCCTCCTGAGGACCTGCACCTACACACAAGGAAACAAAAAGAGGTCAAATAGCAAGGGTGTATGGTGAAAACATGCAATCCCCACAGGGGAAAAATGGCATATAAATAACAAGTGCATCAAATGATATCCAAATGACTTGAAAATTTTTAGAGTTGTTAAAGAGGAGGTTTTGGGAAGATATGACCCAAAATATATCATAAATTGCATCTGTAGACCCCTCGATTTTGCTCCACCCGCATGCAACCTACGAAAAGGAAGACAACAAAATATCAAACCTGAACTCATCCAAAACTCATGAAATTTGGTCAGTATGAATAAATTGGCAATTCAAGACAACCCATATGATCATATTTTCAAATTTTCTCTCGGATACACCTACATCAAACTGGGGTTCTCGGATGGGCCCTACGAGCCTGTAAAAACTTAAAAATAGCATAAATCCTTCATTTTAACTCCAAATGACCTAAAATTTGAACTATAGAATACTGGAATAATTTATAAAATAACTACTTAAAAATAGTAAAGAAATTTCTTAAGAATTTACCCTCATCTTGGGGGGGTGATGGTGATTGCAACTATTTGGGGGGCACCCTAGGAGGGGATACCAACCAAATATGATAACTTTTTGTTACCAAAATACTAGAAGATATTACTAAACAACCTAAGGTGTTCTTTTGTTGAATTTGGTGAATAAATTCACCTGGATAGAAAATTTACGCTTGGATTACCTTCTTGAAGTCACTGGATAACCTCCTTGGAAAAAGGGATATTTTAAGGGCAAAAAGGTGCAATAAGGTGAGGGGAAATCTTGGAAGCACTCCATTTCATATCATAGAACTCCTCTCTATATTTTTGTGTGGATATGGAACCCATTTTATAGGCCAAAGGGGCTCATGTGCAAAAAGGCATGCAAGGGCATGCATGGCAGGAGGTGCCACTTGTCAAATGGGAGGCATGCACAGGGTGTAGAAGAGTATCTCCCAATTTTTCCCTTATCAAGATAGATGTCATAAGGATTCCCTATCCTCTGCCTTGTATGCTCTATTTGGGTGGTCAAATGGTAGTTTTTGGGTGCCATTTGGCCAAATTTTAACTTTTTTTTGGGTTAAACTTCACCACCATCCCACCCTAGGATGAGGGCTCACCACCATCCCAAGGTGGGACGATGGGAATATACCATCATCCTAGGGTGGGACGGTGGTGAATTTTGGTCCAAAACCTCCCAAAATTAGGCTAGTAGCCTCCAAAAACATTTTTGCAGTGGCTAAAACCACTGTGAGCCTTCTAAGGGCTGCCCAAGGGGCCATGTGATGTCAATTTGATCCTTGCTTGTGGATGCTTAATTAGGTTTACCACATTTTAGTGTCTACACTTACTTCTTGTTTTGACCATGTTGTCTATGAATTGATCTTTTGAGTTGCAATTTAGGAATAGCCACACAATACCAAACAAATATTTATCTTGATTACTGATTTAAGTGTGCCCTAAACTATTTGGTGTGTTTTGATGTGTTGTTCTTTTGATTTCTTGCTTTTGTTCTTGGATTAAGAATGAGAAGACTCATCCATAGTGATAATCAAGTATACCCATGTCAAACATTATTTTCTCAAAATAAGCTAGGGTACACCGCTGAAGACCCAGTGGGGGGTTCACCTAATTTTTCCACTCTGAACCAATAATTGTTCCAATAGTGGGAGATAGTTTGAGCACAAGTAACTTAGTAGCACTATAAGTAAGTTTCTCAATCTATTTATAGGAAGCTCTAGGGGGTAAACCAGTGGAAGGAGATGAATTCCAACGTCACTGGACTGAATTGAAGGTTGGTGATGAAATCCAACTCCCCAATGTTTAAATGAGATGTGCGTGTGTGGTGTTCATTTTAAGCTTGCGTAAC
Organism: Wollemia nobilis; assembly: GCA_028583015.1. NCBI lineage: Eukaryota > Viridiplantae > Streptophyta > Pinopsida > Araucariales > Araucariaceae > Wollemia > Wollemia nobilis. Next base: position 9,495,367 of record JAQPPZ010002832.1, on the reverse strand, counting down.
ACAAAGTGCAACATATAGCAGTAATGAATCTTTCCTATATGCATAAGTGTAAAAAATATGTTTCAATATTTAGAAATATGCATGAAATACTATGATTTGTATGCACGCACTTTATTTTGTGTAGCTATGGCATCTAGCAAAGAATTAAAGCAAGAAAACAACATACAATATCTAACATGTTGTATTCTAGGGAAAAATTTTCAAGAATAAGTCGCTGTTCCTAGCAACACCTAGTGAAAAATTAAAAGAAGATCTAAGATATGCGAAATACTTAATTTTTTGTCCTTTTATTCTTTCAATTTCCAAACATGAATGTGCTTTAAGTTCTCTATTTTAGACACACAAAAGTAGATAGAAAGCTATAAAATATCAGATAAGCTATACCAAAATTTGATCTAGATTAGAGAGTCAGTGTTTTGACCTCTGCTGCACTCTAGTTCTAGCCGTTGTTGACCAAAGCGACTGGTTCTTGGCCACTGTAGCTCAAAGTGGCTAAAGATCTATTGGTTGTTGTAGCTAAGACTAGCTAGTTTCTGGCCACTATAGGTTAGAGTGGCTAGACCTGTACAAAAAATTAAGTTAGTATTATGATAGCAAAAAAAAATAAAAAATAATTCGAGGTCCCATCGTGATCACCATCTGTAGCGACCTCGGGATGCATGCACCACTCTTTTACTCTACTTGCAATGTTATTAAAAAAATTGAAGATGAAATGGAAGACAAGGAAAAAGCATATAACATGGAAATAACAAATATGGATCTTTTTATTCATATTGAAACTCGGTTACATGTCAGTCCCTCTTAGGGATACTTTAGCGCCCTAAAATTGGCACAGTAAAACCTTAACAAATAATTAAAATTACTTTAGTAATAATTCAAATTTAAATTTCAATCCTGAACGCTCGTTAACCACTTGTTAAATCACTTTCCTTGTTTTTTGTGCCATTTTTAGGATTTTTTGTGACTATTGGATGATATCATCATCGATCAAATGATATCACCTTAGATCGGACGAATTCGTCTGGAGAAGAACGTCCAGACGATTTCATCCCAAAACTAATTTTTCATAATTAGCTTATGTTTCAACGACGTCTCTAACCGAGGCAAAAGTGTGTTTGCACAGTTAAAGACTTACCCCATTGGAGATCTCCCAAATTGGGATGATCTCCAACCTCCCAACCTCCTTCCTATGCCTATTTAATCTTAGGCCCTCCCCTTGACATTTCCCTGGCTGAATTTTACTGCACTTCGAGTTTTACATGCATTAGAATGTCCTAGACTACTGTTTGCCTTTGTCCCTTTTCAAATTTTCTTGTAGGAAATTTGTCATTCTTCAACCGGAGCAAGCTCAGATCGACACAGACGATCTTGTACAATCTCGGATGATCATGCCACAATTCAAGATGATTATGTATTTTGTAGATGATTTCGACTATAGCCAATGTTGGGGGCAAATCCATGCCCTGAGTTTGCGTTCTCTATCCATTATCTACTATTTTGCTTTGCATTAGTTAGATTTATTTCTATTTTACATCTTGGAGTTCACCTCACGTAGCATAGATGCATGATAGAGTCAAAGTTAGTCATTAAAACAATGCATTTTACTTAATTTGTTATCTAAAGTTGTCATTCTAACATTCATACTTTCATTTCTATCATTTTCCCTTGCTTTTGCAATTGTATTTTTTATTCTTGGTATCCATTTCTATAGTTGCAGGTCTCTTATGAAATCATCAGACTATTTTGTCAGATTAGAGACAATTTCATCAGATTAGAGACGATATCATCATATTAGAAATGATATTGTCAGATTAGAGATGATCTTGTCAGATCAGTAGATCAGGGACGATCCTGTCAGATCAGAGACGATCTTGTCAAATTCCAAATTATCTGGACTACAAAAATTAGAACCTCCATCAGACATCCGGATCAGGTATGGCTTTTCTAATCTAGTATATTTCTTGTATTTTTTGTTTAATTCTATTTTTTGTATTCATATAATCAGCATTTCATATAGCTTAGCTTAGATTCATTTGGCCAAACCTAGGACTTGGATGATTAAAGCTAAAACTGAACACATCAAACACACTATCAACCTAGGCGTGGAAACTGCCATTCAAAAGTTTCCTGGTGAACCCACCATCCATCAAAAATTCACCCTTATACACCTCCCCCAAGAGGCGAGACCTTAAAAGGGCCTCTCAGTCCAAGGTATTGTCCCATCCTTTTCACATCCCCCTTTCAAGCACAGATCCTATAGCCTGAAGGTAAGGGTGCAAAAAATTTGGAGCGATACAGATACCCATTTCAATACAATAAGGTCACAAATAGGTAAAGAGTGCCCCTTTTGCGAAGAGGTGGTGCGCTCATAAATGCTTCTTGGTTCCACACATGGAAATGTATGAGGGCTACAGATGCCTCCTTCTCTAGGTCTATTTCCTAGAGGGATCACTTTTGCTCTCATATGTTGCAGATTCCTTTTGATGAACCTATGGCCCTATAAGCAAGGAAACAACAATGCACGCTTAGATGTTTGAGAATACCTCGTCAGATGAGGTTGTTAGTACTAAATATAAAAAATGAAAGTAAATGCAAATTAGGCTAATGCTATGAATGCAAATGAATGAAATGATGCTATGCTAATGATATGCTAAACAAAATAATGAATATAATGTCTAAAATCCTAAGCTAAGCTTGCAGGCCACTGTCCAAGACAACGACCGCTAAGGTAAACCTCATCCTCTTTGATCCAAATCTATGGACCAAAGCTTGTATCTGATGTTGAAATAATTGTTGCTATGCTCTTCAATCCGTTAAGGCTTCGCTATACTCGTGATCTCCAAGGGAACTCTCTGAGTCTCGAAAGCTCTCCTCAATGACCAAGGTTGATGGGTAAAATATCGATGATCCTCTCTCTCTATATATATATATATCTTAGTGCTCTTAGGCTTGCACCTTTTATAGTGTGAAACCCTAGGTCTATGTCCAAGCCCTAGGAATGAATTTATCATGTTTAGTGTGAGTTAGCATGAGAATATTCTTACCTTTTCTATGTTTGGAAACCAGTTATCTAAAATATAACTGCCAACTTGAGTCTTTTATGTGAATTGGTCATTAGAATGAGAAGATTTTATCCTTTTTTTATGCTTGGAGGTAAATTAACTCAAGTCTAAATGTAAACTCAAGTATCCTATGTGAACTGGTCATGAAAAGGAATGCAAAGTTACTCCCACCCACCTTTATTGCATGTATACTACCACTTCCACCCGTGATTAGGCCTGGTTTTTGGTAAAACTACTTCTAGAGTTTAGCTGCTATCATTTGCATCGACTAATATATGGCCGCTATCATCTACAGCGGCTAAATTATGGCCACTCTAGGCTTGAGTTTCTAGGATATGGCCACTCTAGGCTTGAGCGGCTAGGATCTGGCCACTCTTGGCTTGAGTGGCTAGGCTTGGATGGCTTGAAAAGGCCCCAAATGAGTGGTGAGAATGATTGTTGATGCTTGGAAAGTACAATATTATGTCTTATGGTCTTATGAATGTGTCTATGTTAGAATATCCCCTAAGCATGACATGATTAATTTGTCTATAGGTGGAACCTTATCTTTGTTATGTACAAGTGTTGATTCTTCTTCTACCTCTTCTATAAGGGGTGATTCCCCTTTCTCTATTTCTATTGGTTCCTCTTCTTCTACAAGAGGAGTGAATTCTACATATAATTGCTTTACTATCCTTAACTTGATAGTATCACAATATACTTTTATATCATACATAGGATACATCTTATTTTCCATATGATAGGTTGGCTACTTATTATTTGGGTTTGTTGTTGGTTGTGCTGGTAACTGAGGAGTCATTGGAGTAGATAAAGTTGGAAGACTTGGTTATAGTGGAGTTGGAGCAGTATGCTATGGATATTGATTCCAAGTATTTTGATTTCTCCACTACAACCTAGGTTTTTGATATTGGTTCCAAGAATAAGGGCTTTAAGGATTTGCTTCTTGGGGAAATGAATTCCAAGGTTGTTGACCATACCAACCCATGTTGGGTGGCTAGTTTTGACCTTGATTCTGGTAATGAATACCCCCATAGGATGGCATTCATGATTGCATATTATTACCCATAGGAGACTATTGTTAGCTCCTCCTATTACCCATGAAGTATTCCTCGGCTAATTTAGGTTCCTCTTTTGATTTAATTAATTGTGAACACATCTTTGTTTTATGATCATTCCTACAAGAAACAAATACACAAAATTTGTTTTATAGGCATTCATTTTTGGGGTGTTTACCTCTACATTTAGGATAGAATTAGGCCAATGTTACCTCATTATCCTACTTTTTTCTCTAAACCATAAGAGTATCCATTTGAAGAACTAGATATGATAACATCTCTCTCTTAAGGTATTCTAACATGTTTCCTATTTCTATTTTAGTGGTAAGGCTGACTACTTAACATTTCTAGAGGTTAATTTACCCTTTATTATTGAGAAAGTTTGACACAACTACCAAATATCATCCATTTGGTGTTGGTAAACGTCTCCACCAGAGATCATGTTCAAAGCTTCCAAGGATTCATTTGTTAGTCCTTTCAAAAAATTACTTCCTCGGGACCTATCTCCTAGTATTGAATGGGGTGATCTTTGCAAAAAGAAGCTAAACCTATCCTAGTATTCTTCCATGAACTCCCCTTCATTTTGGGTCATGTCTAGGACTTCCTCTCTTACATCTCTTGCTATGCCAAAATACTAATATTAATCTAGGAAAAATTTCTTCAACTGTTCCTAGGTAGGTATTTGTTTATCCCCCAAGCTGATGAACCAATGCAAAGCTGAATCATCTAAGGTAGAAGGAAATAATTTTAATTTTTGAGGATCTGTGGTGTAATCCATAGATCTACATAAAACATCAAATTTAAATAGAAATAGGTCTTGATATTTTGTTGGTAGTCCTATAAAAGATGGAATGTGGTCAGGAGAGATGTTTTTCATCTTGTGATCTCCTCCTACCTCTCCTATTGGAAAACTGAAACTAGTAGATGTTTCCTCTAGATTTTCTACCATTCTACCTACTACTAGTGTTTCTCCCCTTGATTTATTCAAAGTAGCTGTCAATGCTTCTAATTCATTTCTTTTATCCTTCATAAGGAGGGATAAGTCAACATTTGAGATAGTTTCGTCTAACACTACTTGCCAACATTTAGCATTTAGTAGATCCTCCTTATATTTAACTCTACTTATTTTTTATCCTTATTTGGGATTCTGCTGAATTATTTTAGAGGGATCCTATGCAAATAGTGGGTGTTGTTGCCAATGCACGGGTGGATATTTATATGGTGAGAGATTAGTCTCAGGTTGAGGTTCTACTAAAGTGGATGGATTTTTAGAAATGACTTCTTTATTTTTGACAAATTGACCATCTAGTCCCCTATTATTAGGTGGACTCATACAAAGTTTCAGATGAATATTTCTGAAGAAAACACTCTAAACTACTATAACTAAGCTTTCTTCAGACAAATAAATTACAATGTCTACTCCCCAGTAATGTCACCAAAATTTTGGGTAAAACATTGGTTAGTTTTTCTATGGTTTAATTAATTACCTCCATTTAATTGTCAACCCAAGGTAGCTTGTACTCTTGTGAGCAGCCATGCAAAATCTATTCTTGCAATTCCTCCTTCAGAGATGAGTCCCTTGGATTATGGTTTGGGGGGGTGTTTTAATGTTCATTTAAGTTTATTTTTAGACCCATAATACTATGCTAATTATAAGAAACAAGACTAACAACATAAAAACTCTAAATAACTACCATCTTGAAAATTACAAAAAATAGAGAAAATGTTGAAAATAGATTAATCTATGAAAAGAATTACAAAAAAATAGGAAAATAGGGAAGAACTTTGTTACAAGTGGGCCCACACTTCCAGTAGGTTCTGCCCATGGTAGAATGTTCATCGAATGCTTAGAGAATACTTTTTAGAAGAGTAATGCAGGGATTTTTATTAATATTTTACAATTGGGAAATTACATAACAAGTCCAGGGGGTCTTCTTCAAGTGTGGCATGCATATTTATAAAGTATGTAGCCAGCCCTATTACAATTTTAGACAAAATAAATGCATGATTCATTATTATAGCTATTTTTTTGAATCAAGCAAAATATCATAATATCTCAGCGTATTCTATTTTTAGAATATGCTGATATTATGATATTTTGCTTGATTTACAAAATAAATTTACATAATAGTTGCAACATAGATGATGAATCACCTTTGAAATTATCCCTTGTTAAATTATGATGCTAAAAATCCTTTCAAGTTGGTTTCTAACACATTCACTCTATTTTTCCAACCACGAGGTTATGCTGAAGTTTAATGCTAACGGGAATCAAGCACGATGATTGAAGAAGTTAGGAAGTAGGTGCCACTTTTTTGCATAATAGAAAATATGTGCCTTCCATCCTACAACAAGAATTAGGCACATTCCATCATAAAAATGGAAACAGGTGCCTTCCATCATATAACAGGAAACATGCACCTTCCATCGTACAATGGGAAGTAGGTGCTTAATGGAAATTAGATGCTTAACAGTTAGATTCCAAATGGAAGTCATACACTTCAAGGGACTTGGAACCTAACTTCATGCCTTTGTATCGATACTCTACATATGTTTTTCCTTCATTAATTTATAAGTGCTAGGTTCGAGTTGGACCTTTATGAAAACATACCAAAATGCATGATTTCCACTAAATCTACACAAATTATACTTAAAGACAAATATTAGAAAACATGCAAACTAAACTATCAATTATATATATCATTTCTATAAAAAATTTATATCTAAAATAATATATTCCACACATTATGGAAAAAATAATACAAAAATGAGCAATTTTATGGCTCATCATTAAGCACCTCTAAGTGTTTCCCATCCACCACCAAGCACCTCTAGGTGCCTTCTACCACTCTTGAGTGCCCATGGGTGTTTCCTATAGCCACCTAGCACCTACGGGTGTTTTACGCTAGAGTTTTGTAGCCCTCCTAGACCTTGGGTGATACTAGGGCATCATCGCATTAGTCCACTACAACAAATTTCATCAGATCAGATAATAGTAGATAAGCAAGGTAAATATTTCATTTTTTATTTTATTGTATGCACTTTTAGGTTCTGTTCATTTATTTACATTGCATAACAAGGGTTTTTATACTACTTTATAAGGGTCTCACATTGTGGAGCCCTCATAGTTGCTACTAACCTATTTGCTATTTTATTGTGTGCATATATGGAAGTGTTACATCAGTATTAGATAGCTTCTTAAGTTGGAGTGGCCTGACATCGGATAATCAAAAGCCCACTCCCCTCTGTTGGGAGCAATGATGTATCACCTCTATTTTGAGACACCACAAAAGTTGCTTGCTAGGGTTTTACAGAACCCTAGCTATTGTAAAATTTGTATCAAAGAATTCAAGGATTCTTATTGTAACAATAGATTTTTGAGGCTCCCCCCATTAATAAAAAATATTCATTATGCAATACTATTATTTGAGTTCTACTTTATATATTGTTATTTGGTTTTGTATTTTTTTCTCTTCACCTCTTACCTACTTATTATGGATTAATGGATCCTATGAAGCCCATCCTCCATTTATCAAATGGATCTATGTGTACATGTGGTTGGAGTGGCATTTCATATCTGAGAGTAGGTCTACCCATCCTCTAACATTGGTCATATGCTTGGCTGCATATTGAATAGTGAAGGCCAGTAATAACCAGCCTATAATAGTTTGAATGCAGTTATTTTTCCTAAAAAAGGGCCACCAAAAGGTTCATTATGGTTAGATTTTAGTATTTCTACAATATCATTATCAAAAACACATCTTCTCATAACTTGATCAATCCCTTTTTTAAATACACACCCATAAATCCATGAGAGTTTAAACTTTTCTCAATTAAAGTATGTTTCTCACGTGGTTAAAGTGCAAGGGATACTTTACTGGTGGCTAAATAATTAGCCATATCTGTGTACCATGGTATATATTCATTAAGAGAAAATAAATGCTCATTTTGAAACTGATCTTCTATGGTTGATTGATCAGGAGGTGTCAATATGGAAAGGAAATTAGCTACCACATTGTCCTTACCTAGTTTATCTAAAATTGTTACATCAATATCCTATAAAAGTAACAACCATATGATAATACTACCATTTATTCTAGGTTTTTTTATCAGGTATCTAATAGCTGAATGATCATTGTGCACAAAAACTTGATAATCTATAATATAGTGGTAAAAAAATTTAAGAGCATTTATAACTGCAATGAATTCCTTTTTTGTGATAGTATAATTGAACTCAGTACCTATAAGATATTTACTGACATAGTATATGGTATAGATATCATCACCATATTTCTATCCTAGAACTGACCCTATCACATTATTGGATGCATCTGCATATATGTGAAAGAGGATGGTCTAGTTTGGACCCCTCATAACTGGACCATAAGTCAATTTTTCTTTCAAAATGTTAAATTCCTATTCACAATCATTTATCCTAACAAAATCTATCTTTTGCTAACAATGTGCTTAGGGGTTTAGTATTTTTTCTAAATTTTTCTATACACCTCTTATAGTAACCAACTAATCCAAGGAAAATATGAATATCCTTCTGAGTTTTGGGTATAGGTAGGTTTTGGATAACTTCTATCTTCTTCGTGTCTACCTTAATCCCATCAACAAAGATCTTATGTCCTAAAAATATCCACTCCTGCATTAGCATATAACATTTCTCATTACTTAGAGATAGATTGGTTTCCTCACACTACTAAAGTGTTTTCTCCAAAAAAAATTTGGCTTCTTCAAAGGTTTCACCATATACAGTGAAATCATCCATATATACCTCCAATGTTTATCCAATCATATCAGAGAAGATGCTCAAAATTATTGTTTGAAATGTGGTAGGTGCATTTCACAAAACAAAGGGTAAAATTCAATAAGCGAAGGTTCCCCATGGAAAAAGAATGTGGTTTTATCTTGGTCCTCTTCCCCAATATGAATCTGATTATATCCATTGAATCCATCTAGGAAATAAAAGTATTTATTTCTTGCTAAGGTGTTAAGGACTTGATCTATGAAAGGTAAGGGGAAGTGGTATTTCTTGGTTGATTTATTTAGTGACCTATAATCAACACAAATAATCCACTTTCCATTTTTCTTGAGCACCACTGCCAAATATTATATCCATTCACTATTTGAGATAGGGTAGATAAATCCAACAATTAGGACTTTCTATAATTCTATTTTAACAATATCCTTCATAGTTGGATTCATCCTATGTTATGATTGTCTTATCAATTTTATTTCATCTTCCAGATATATTTGATGTGTACAGGTTTCAAGATCTATTCCTCTCATGTCTAAATACTCCCAAGAAAATTCACCTTGATGTTTGACTAATGTTTCTCTCAATTTGATCTAGTATTCAGATGTCAACCCATCATTTATGTTTAATACTCTCCCAGGTTCAACTTTTATTTATTGAATATGGTGATATTTACCTCCCACTAATGGCAACTATGGAGGAGGACAAGAGGGTTATCCTTAGAAAAAAATTGATATTACCCAGTCCTCATCACTATCATCCTATAAATCATCAAGTTCCATGATGGATTGAATCATTGAATGTTCTGATTCTCATATTCAGGTTCTCCCAACAAATCTATAGATTGTGCAGGTGTATGGATGATCATATTTTTTACATTCTAACCATAAAAAATGGTCATTTTTCCATTTTTGCAACTTATGTAGGAATCAACTATTGCCAACAAAGGCCTACCTAATATGAGTGGATAACCACCCAACCCAGACTTGTATTGTAACACTAAGAAATCTGTTGGGTACTCCCATGCATCCATTGTAACAATGTTGTCTTCCAACATTCCTTCAAAGAGCATTGTTAACATGTATTCCAATTGAAGGATAGTTTTGGTTGGCTTCATATTGGTTAAACTAAGTTTCTACATGGTTTCATTGGGCATGAAATTAATAGTAGCCCCTATATCTACTAATGTATTGGATAAAACATAGCCCCTAATTTTCACAGTTAAAACAGGTATTCTTGGGTCTAAATATTTTAATTGTAGGTATTTCCTATCATAATATCAGCTAGTTATCTTACCAAATTGATTTCCTGTGCTAGTTTTATTCCTATTTTTCTTAGACACAACTCTCTTATGGCCTTGCTATAGATAGAAATATCCTTGATGGCCTAAAAGAGAGGAATTATGACTATCAAGTTCTTCAAACTAGAGATAATATCAAATTTTGGTTGTATTGGCTTCTTGGGTTCCTGCAAAATTTTTGGAAAATGTGAAACCCCTTCTCTATTATTTACAATTGTTGATTATTCTTCTACTTCTATAGGAGGTTATTCCTCTTTTTCTAACTCTATGTTTTCTTCCTCCTCTACCAGAGGAGCTACTTCTACACCTACCTATCTACCTAACCTTAATTGTATGGGAGTACAATCTACTTTGATATTATACATGGATTACATCTCATTCTCCATATGGTATGATATTTGTGGTTTTTTTTTTATATTAGAAGTAGGTTGTACTAGCAGTTGAGTAGGTCTTAAAGTAGGGAGAGCTGGTAGACTTGGTTGTAGTAGGATTGATGCAACATGCTATGGAGTATGGCTCCAAGCATTCTGATTTCTCCACCTGTAACAACCCCATTTGTTACCATAAATTATATATATATATATATATATATACATATTTCATCTTTCATGAGGCAAGGGTCATAATCATGAACTAAGATAGAATCATTCCATTTGGATTGTAAGTTATCAAGGCAAATATAATCAAGAGTTATTACAACTTGATCAAAGTCACTCTTGAGTAGAAGTGATCAGCTTCTACGATACCCTCATATCACTTGGATATGGGAATATTGGCCAAGCGTTAGATTTCATCCCACATAAAAGGGGAATCACCCTTAACTAAGTCCTAGTATATAGGTGAATGCCTTGAATATGGAAACCCATCATAATGAAATAATCTCAAAAATGGTTATTCATAGATCTTAGATCCAAACCACATCTTCTCGATGGGGTCACTAAGATAATAAAATCACTACTCGTGATTAAAATTACATAATCCTTGGAATGTCATGATTATATTACCTTATACTTCTTAAGGCTTATTTGTTCACCCCTTGTTATTATATAAATGAATCAATTAAGTTCATTACAAAAGGACATTATTTATCCATCATGGGTGTACCCATTCCTCATGTACATTCAATACTTAATTTAGAATGTAAAATTTGACATGGTTCACAACCCAAGTCCCAATTGCCTCTTTGTGGTTTCCAAGCCACTCCAATATTCCACTCGAATTACTCCATAATTTGATATCATAATATTTTAAGTTATACCAACCATGAATGTTTATGAGTCGACATAATTTGATTAATCCTTAAGGAATATAATCCATTACATTATGATTCTTGAGATTGTAGTATTCATGAGATATTCAATTGAGAAATATTTACATTCCATTACATTTTACTTTTTGCATCCATACAACCATTGAATACATCAAGTGTTAGTTGTTGAAAGGTAAAGCTAACTAACTACATCATTCATAATTACCCAACATAATCCAAAAAATAATTGACATAATCGTATATCATTAAATCATCAACATATTAAAGTTAAGCATACATTCTTTACATAATAGTACACATCGACATAATCTAAGAATTGCATAACTATTTCATCAAGCATTTAACCATCTCATCTACTTAAATTCATTTTATTTTGAAATAAAAGCATCATGCACAAGAATTAACACAAAAAACCACAAATAGAGTGACACATCATTTTATCTTGGGAAACCTCATGGGGAATAAACCTAGCCTCCAAAATATGTACTTTCCTCATATTCATAAACTTAGGATGTCAAATATTACAAATATAGAAGGGCCACCATGGGTCCCTTTCAATCAATTATACATGGCAAGGAATACAATCATTCCTTATCAAAATCATGATGCAATTAGGGAATTTTTCTAATTCCCTTCTCTAAGTCATCATTATATCATTAAGGTATTTACCATACCAATAAGGAATCCATTTGTCCTTTTAAACTCATGATGCAATTAAGGAATTTTTCCTAATTTATTTCTCTAAGTCATCATTGTATCATTAAGGTATTTCCCATACCAATAAGGAATCCATATATCCCTTTTAAACTCATGATGCAATTAAAGAATCTATTGATTCTAAGCCATCCTAAGAATTTTCATATGTTTATGATAATCATCGGAATCTTATTTTGGAGAAGTCATATCGATGTTAGAGAGAACCATATAAGTTCCCTCAAGAATGAATTCCAAATTCATTCTACATAATTGACACCAAGTCAATCCATGAATTAAAGTCCCATACCTTTAATTCATTAATAAACCATTCTTACTAGCTTAATAATATAAGCTAGTAATTTAAGTTATCTATCATCTCATAATTATATCCTATTGTAGCAACCCATGTCAACCACCTTTCTCCTTAATATTAGGTTAATAGAGTAAACCCTTAGAGGTTTAGCATGGGTAATACAAAGCTCATTATAATAAAGCTATTTCCTTTGATTATATACAAACCAATAGGAGTCTAATTCCCCATTGAGTACAACATATTGATCTATTCAATTGATTTTCAATTGCTATCATATTTGCTTCCTAAATTTGATCCAAAATCCATTTCATTATGTTTCCAAGTCCTATCAATTCTCTTCCCAAATGTGAGCTAAATATACATCAAATATCCTATACAATTTTTATATTTCAATCCAAGGTTAGCTCTCAAATCAATTCATTTCCATAACTGGATCCCAATATGCATTTAGTTATTTCATCTTCTATCATAAATTTTCCAAGAATGCATTTGTAAATTGTTATCAAATGTTTTCCAAAATTTTATCCAAAATAATCTCTAATTATCTTGCTAATTTGGTCATCAAAATCCAATCCAATGAATATTTCTCTTATCTCCAAACGATACCAAATTTACCTCCAAGATTTGCTTTAATACTATTCAATCAATCTCTCAAAAGAGAAAATTTACATAAATCATCTAGCATCAAGGTCCATCTCTAAATAATTTACTTTTCTAATCCCCATAAACATGAATGCCATTCCTTTATTGTTTGGAACATTTGGAAGAGTCCCATACCTCTTCTTGGATGGACACCAAGATCATCCATTCTTCTAATGGATTCCATTCATTAAGGATTTCATAAGAAATCATAGTATGTATTTTACATACAAATCTATAATTGCACTAAAATAATTACTTCCATTTAATTCTCATATTTAACATAGAGAATCACCAAGCATGAATAAACAATTCATTCATCATAACAAGGATTAATTCTTAATCCCATTCATCATTTATATGTAAACATGCATCACATATTTGTATATCACATACAAAGAAATCACCAATCATGAAAAATATGGTTCATCCATCCTTAGTATTTTCATAAATAAGGATTGATTCATAATTCCAACCATCATTTGTTTGGAATATTACCAAACATTAGGGAAGAGTCCCATACCTCTTCCCAAGGAATGGACACCAATCCAAACCTTGCAAAACTAGAAGATATTTTCCCAAGCTTCTAGATGATTGTATTCATAAATAAATGTCATTGTAGCACCCACAAAAGAATATGAATACAATATACATATTTCACTTGATCATAAATCTTTTCAATCAAAATTGATATAAAGTCTCTAATCAAAGTAGATCTAATATTTACATAGTGAAGGAGGAGCTTAAATCATTCATAATCAATATTAAGGAAAGAAATTGATTCATTTCCAATATATACAATTTTATATACGAAATAGATTCCAAGATCAATCCCTATTTAAAATATAATTGAGTTTTAAAGCTAACTCCTTATGACAAAGCATATAACATTCATTAATTCTATGCTTCTTACGAAAGTAGGTCTATTATACAATTCCTATGGCAATGAGCATATTGGAAGAGCCATATAAATTCATATCAGATCCAAATGACTATTAACCCCGAGAGCGATTTTCTATTACACCACCACCTAGTTCCATACAAATAAGGTCTTATCACATTACCATCTTATTTTATATGTTGGTGTGCATGTCATATGGCTCTCAGTGTTAGGGTTCCAAAATAACCATCATGAGAATTGGATATCGAGATACACCCGATGGCTGGCCCGAAAGCGATAGATGAAGCTATTCAATAGTTCATTTCATTGTCTAGATATTGTGACAAGTGAGCATACATATTTTATTATAATTTCTTCTTGTCGGTCCTCTCTTATTATGAACTCGTTCCCATAAATTTAGAACATTCAAATATAAAATCTATAAGTCATAGAGAGATGTTCAACGATTGGACTATTACGTGAGGTAATTTTCATATGGTTTGCTCACAAGATTACCATTTAATCCAATCCTTGAAAAGGTGGAAGGTAGTGTTGAGCTTAAAAGCAATAGATATCCATGATAATTCAGATTAAAATAATTGAAGGGTGTTTAGTTGGACAACTTACTAGATTTTGGGAAGTAATATAATATGGCACTGTCATTCTCTACACAGGTGGAATGGACATACACTTTTATGAAGTGAGCTTCAATACTGCTTGGATAGGCTATTCCTATGATGCATCTCTATGTTGGAATTTTGTTTCACTTTAATACTTGTTCAACCACAAGGGTTTAAACTACCGATCCACCTAAAATATCAACCTTCACCAAGGATCTATACTCAGATGTATTCAATCGATAGTCTACACAAGGACAGTCATCAAATACATTTACCCAACATTTAGTCATCGATGAAATGGCTTCTATCACATTGTATTTGCAGACCAAAATTGGGTGGCATACTACCTAATATTCTGAATCTCAGTGTAGAGGATAGGTGGAATAGATCAAAAATCAATTTTGAGTTTATCATGCACAAATATTTTTCTCAAAATGGGGATTTGTTACTACATAGCATTACTTTTTACATTGCAGTTCGAGTGAGAATACTACGTTTGGTTTTAGGTGCTATCTAGTCACACTACTTACATAGTCTCTATCATTACCCTTGGATAGATGGATTACCTTCTTCGAAGATCATCTATTTCATAGAATAGCAGACAAATTACAAGGTGAACATGACACCATTGTCTAATTAAGGAATTTTAGTGGAGTTCATGATTACATTACGTGATTTACCATCGTTGCTACGATATTAGACAAGGCTTTGGTGGAGATTAGGGAGTAGGATGTACAAAGAAAACTCAAGTATCCATCATCATAGACTAATGACACCTAATTAATGACAAAGGGATTTTTCTCTTTCGAGTTTATGGCCACTAATGGTCTATTCATCCCGAGGCTTAAAAAAACTATATACCACTATTTAATATGCCTCACCAGGATATTGAAGAAAGGACAAACAAACTTATACAAATAAGTATGATTTAATTCATATAAAACAAGCATCAAAATAATTCAAGGTGAAAAACTCCAACCCGGGCTTCCACAAGGTAAAGCTTCCTTGGCTCTTCTTTCTTCTCCAACCTTCTCCCAGCATAACATAAAAGCCCCCTTTCTTCTCCATCTTAATGGCCAATTTATAGCTCTCTTTCTTCTTAGACAAGAAAGATGTTTCTAAATATTTAAATATTTTATTTATTATTATTTTTTCTTTCTTTCTTTCAAAAAAGATGCTTCTAATTATATATATTTTATTTTTTTTATCTTCTTTTTCTTACCCCTAGTTAAATCTTCCTTTAATATATATATATATATATATATATATATATATATATATATATATATATATATATATATTAATGGAAAGGGAATCCATGGAGATAAGAGTAGAATCTTATCCACTATCTCCACCTTCCCAAAGTAGCCGTATGAAGGAAGGATTTATTACAAGGTAGTTTTTTTTTTAATCCAATTTAAAATTGAACAAGCTCATAAAGAAAAAAACTACCTGATTTCCTTCTAAAATGAAGGTAATTAAATTAATTAAACATATTTAAAAAGTAAATATCTACTCTAGAAGTTGACCAATTTAATGCCCAATTTAATATTAATTGACTTCATAGAGATACCAACCTAGGAAATAAGTCCTATTCTCACACGTAGAAGGGCTTGCCAAAATGGGTCGTGACATACTACCCCCCTTAGATTGAACACAGTCCCTTGTGTTCACTAGGGTCAGAGGGTAGAAAGGGTATATAATGCAACAATGTATCCTTTAGAACCTTAAAATATTTCAATAAAGCATTAACTATCATAAATTAGCAATCATAAGCAACCATGTAATCTCAAGTTTACCCCATTATTTTATATTTCTATGGATGATCTCTGATAGCTCTTGCTATCACCGTCCTACTTGATGCATCCATATATGGTAACCATCCATGTCATTACCCATAATATGACATCATTGATCTCCTTTATGGTTTGAGTAATTCTTCCCACCTATGAGAGTACTAGGACCTGTAATGCAACAAGAATATCAGCAGTACCATGTCCTATATGCAAATAAACATTCATATTGTCTCATAGATAAATGTTGATACATCCATCAATACATACAGATTATCTTACATATCACAGGATCAATACATTCATTAATGCATATATATGTCATCAAAGCATCATCTAATACAATATAATTCAGCAATAATCATATTATTTTCAAACAAGAGGATTAGTCTTTTATTTTTTCCACTTTTCTCAAGTAGAGAAATTTTTTATTGCATATGTCCTACTAGATCTTGCATTATTTCATAACAAACAATAAAACATAGTTTTTGGCATAGTTTCCACTTTGCCTAAGTGGTCCATAGTTCAGCCTGTATTATTACATAGCATCATTAAATAAACAAGGACAATGTATTTTCAAAATATTGCACTTCCTCATAGTATTGGAGTGAAACTCTAGAATTTTAGTTGATTTCATTGGAATGACTAAGGGATTCACCATCATTCGTGAGTGATAGAGTAGCTTACCCTTCCAAATTTGGACTTTCGATGGCAACGTGGATTTTGTGATTCATCACAATTTTACTTGTTCCTGCATGTTGTGGGCATCTTTTTGCATAATGTTGTCCTTTACATGTAAAGCATCCCCCATAAGGACTTACATGTTTCTTTCCCTTTTCCTGCACAATGGAAGATGATTCTTGTAACTCATTAGTCTCAATTTTTTGGAGTCCCTTCTTGAAGCGATCTTGCTTCTTTTTCTAATTTTGTTCTTGCTCCCACTTCATAAAATCGACACTCTTTCTCTTCCTTAAAATTTGTCGTTTGAGTTCCAAAAAATGGCATAATTGAAAATAGACCTCTTTTCTTGTGAATTGGACTTGACTCGCAATGTCCCAGATTTGCACTTTTGAGCTTCCAAGTTATCTAGCAGTTGGCCCTGTTGGACCAGTTGTTTCTTAAGGACATTTACTTGTTCTCTCAACTCAAAATTCATCGCAAAAAGGTCCTCCACCATTTGGTTTAATATTTTCGACTTTCCTCCAAGACTTTTAGTTTGCTTCATCTTGCGAGATAATGTGTCCTCTTTGCTTCCTACTTTAGGGGCCATTTCCTGATATATAAAGAATGGTGTTAGATTACAATATTTCCTCAAGTTGTAATTCTAACTTCTATCCCCTATCTTTAATATTTTAATTGATAGAAGTCACCTTTGCTCATGACTACTATTGCTAGTCTATTAAGGCTATAACGAACTAGCTTACTCATGGAATAGTCACTTCTTATATAAAAATACACGTTTACGACCTTCCAGAGTTTAGTCTACACAAAACATATTACTTTAAGACATATTTCAATGCTTAAATAGTGCAAAGCACATTACGACAAAGCAAGATGATATCTTCAACCATGGTAAAGGTTCAGGTTACGACTATCTCTGGGTGAACCATTTCTAAACAAAATAGCAATCCACTAGAATTCATCATGGTTAAGATATTCAGCTTCTTGGCCCAAAAGTCAAATTGTAATGAGAATTAATTAAATAAAATATTCTTTTATCTTGTCTTGTATACTATAGTATGCCAAATTTAGATATACCTAGAATTTTAATCCAAGAACATCTATAGTTCGATGATGGGTAGTTCTGTGACTACGCTCTTTGGACTATATCAAAGATTTTTATCTTCTTTTAGGCTATCTCTAGGGACTAAATTTCAACTCACTTAATTCTTATTCACACAATGTTCCACTTCGAGCCATTTGGCCTAGGAAATTAACAAGTTATCCATAATAATTTGATAACCTTAATTCAAGGGGTCCTTTAGCGAATTTGATCCAACTTATGATCCCTCTTGTTCATATGCACTTGAAAATAAGGAGTAAGTCAAGAAACATAGATGTTGAGTAGTTTCCCAAAAGATTCTAAGGTACATCGCTTAAAACCCATGGAAGGAGGGTTCTCTTAGCTCTTCCACTTTCGAATGATTGTGGATCTATTCGTGGGGGATAGGAACTCAGGCATCGATAATCTCAAGTATTGACTTGTCCTTACCAAGTGTGCATTTGACTTAGGACGATTTTTCTCTCATGCTATTATTTCATACCCAAATATTTTGCTAACCTAGATCTAACTAGAATCTATTAGTTATCTTGGGCTCTGATACCAACTGTAACAACCCCATTTGTTACCACATTTATATATATATATATATATATATATATACATCTTTCATATTTCATGAGGCAAGGGTCATAATCATGAACTAAGATAGAATCATTCCATTTGGATTGTAAGCTATCAAGGCAAATAGCATCAAGAGTTATTAAGACTTGATCAGAGTCACTCTTGAGTAGAAGTGATCAACTTCTACGAAACCCTCATACCACTCAGATATGGGAATGTTAGCCAAGCATTAAATTTCATCCCTTTTAAAAGGGGAATCACCCTTAACTAAGTCCTAGTATATAGGTGAATACCTTGAATATGGAAACCCATCATAATGAAATAACCTCAACAATGGTTATTCATAGATCTTAGATCCAACCCACATCTTCTCGATGGGGTCACTAAGATAACAAAATCACTACTCATGATTAAAATTACATAATCCTTGGAATGTCATGATTATATTACCTTATACTTCTTAAGGCTTATATGTCCACCTTTTTATTTAGGCATCCCTTTTATTATATAAATGAATCAATTAAGTTCATTACAAAAGGATATTATATGTCCATCATGGGAGTACCCATTCCTCATGTGCATTCATTTATCAACTCAGAATGTAAAATCTGGCTTGGTTTACAACTCAAGTCCCAATTGCCTCTTTGTGGGTTCCAATCCACTCCAAGATTCTACTAATATTAGTCCATAATTTGATATCATAATGTTTTAAGTTATACCAACCATGAATTTTTATGAGTGTACATAATTTGATTACTCCTTAAGGAATAGAATCCATTACATTATGATTCTTGAGATTGTAGTATTCATGAGTTATTCAATTGAGCAAGATTTACATTCCATTACATTCTACTTTTTGCATCCATACAACCATTGAATACATCAAGTGTTAGTTGTTGAAAGGTATAGCTATCTAACTACATTATTCATAATTGCCAACATAATCCAAAAAATAATTGACATAATCATTAAATCATACTCATATTAAAGTTAAGCATACATTCCTTGTACATCATAGTACACATTGACATAATTTAAGAATTGCATAACTGTTTCATCAAGCATTTAACCATCTCATCCACTTAAATTATCTTCATTTTGAAATAAAAGCATCATGCACAAGAATTAACACAACAAACCACAAATAGAGTGACACATTGTTTTATCCTAGGAACCCTCATGGGGAATAAACCCAACCTCCAAAATATGTACTTTCCTCATATTCATAAACTTAGGATGTCAAATATTACAAATATAGAAGGGCCACTATGGGTCCCTTTCAATCAATTATACATGGCAAGGAATACAACCATTCCTTATCAAATTCATGATGCAATTAGGAATTTTTCCCAATTCCCTTCTCTAAGTCATCATTATATCATTAAGGTATTTACCATACCAATAAGGAATCCATTTGTCCTTTTAAACTCATGATGCAATTAAGGAATTTTTCCTAATTCCTTTCTCTAAGTCATCATTGTATCATTAAGGTATTTACCATACCAATAAGGAATCCATATGTCCTTTTAAACTCATGATGCAATTAAAGAATCTATTGATTCTAAGCCATCCTAAGAATTTTCATATGTTTATGATAATCATCGAAATATTATTTTGGAGAAGTCATATCGATGTTAGAGAGAACCATATAATTTCCCTCAAGAATGAATTCCAAATTCATTCTACATAATTGACACCAAGTCAATCCATGAATTAAAGTCCCATACCTTTAATTCATTAATAAACCATTCTTACTAGCTTAATAATATAAGCTAGTAATTTAAGTTATCTATCATCTCATAACTATATCCTGTTGTAGCAACCCATGTCAGCCACTTTTCTCCTTAATATTAGGTTAATAAAGGTAAACCCTTAGAGGTTTAGCATGGGTAATACAAAGCTCATTATACTAAAGCTATTTCCTTTGATTATATACAAACCAATAGGAGTCTAATTTCCCATTGAATACAACATATTAATATATTCAATTGATTCTCAATTGCTATCAAATTTGCTTCCTTAATTTGATCCAAAATCCATTTCATTACTTTCCAAATCCTATCAATTATTTTTCCAATTGTGAGCTAAAGATGCATCAAATATCCTATACAATTTTTATATTTCAATCCAAGGTTAGCTCTCAAATAAATTCATTTCCATAACTGGATCCCAATATGCATTCAATTATTTCATCTTCTATCATAAATTTTCCAAGAATGCATTTGTAAATTGTTATCAAATTTTTCCCAAAATTTGATCCAACATAATCTCTAATTATCTTGCTAATTTGGTTATCAAAATCCAATCCAAATAATATTTCTCTTATCTCCAAATGATACCAAATTTACCTCCAAGATTTGCTTTAATACTATTCAATCAATCTCTCAAAAGAGGAAATTCCCATAAATCATCTAGCATCAAGGTCCATCTCTAAATAATTTACTTTTCTAATCCCCATCAACATGAATGCCATTCCTTTGATTATTTGGGATGTTTGGAAGAGTCCCATACCTCTTCCTGGATGGACACCAAGATCATCCATTCTTCTAATGGATTCCATTCATTAAGGATTTCATAATAAATCATAGTATGTATTTTACATACAAAATCTATAATTTCACTAAAATCATTACTTCCATTTACTTCTCATATTTAACATAGAGAACAACCAAGCATGAATAAACAATTCATTCATCATAACAAGGATTAATTCTTAATCCCATTCATCATTTATATGCAAACATGCATCACATATTTGTATATCACATACAAAGAAATCATCAATCATGAAAAACATGGTTCATCCATCCTTAGTATTTTCATAAATAAGGATTGATTCATAATTCCAACCATCATATGTTTGGAATATTACAAAACTTAGGAAAGATTCCCATACCTCTTCCCAAGGAATGGACACCAATCCAAACCTTACAAAACTAGAAGATATTTTCCCAAGCTTCTAGATGATTGTATTCATAAATAAATGTCATTGTAGCACCCACAAAATAATATGAATACAATATACATATTTCACTTGATCATAAAGATTTTCAATCAAAATTGATATAAAGTCTCTAATCAAAGCAGATCTAATATTTACATAGTGAAGGAGGAGCTTAAATCATTCATAATCAATATTAAAGAAAATAAATTGATTCATTTCAAATATATACAATTTGATATATAAAATAGATTCCAAAATCAATCCCTATTTTAAACATAATTGAATTTTAAAGCTAACTCCTTATGACAAAGCATATAAAATTCATTAATTCTATGCTTCTTACGACAATAGGTCTATTCTTAAATTCCTATGGCAATGAGCATATTGGAAGAGCCATATAAATTTATATCAAATCCAAATGACTATTAACCCCAAGAGCGATTTTCTATTACACCACCACCTAGTTCCATACAAATAAGGTCTTATCACATTACCATATTATTTCATGTGTTGGTGTGCATGTCATATGTCTCTCGATGTTAGGGTTCCAAAATAGTCGTCATGAGAATTGGATATCGAGATACACCCGATGGCTGGCCCGGAAGCGGTGGATGAAGCTATTCACCAGTTCATTTCATTATCTAGAAATTTTGACAAGTGAACATACCGATCTGATTATAACTTCTTCTTGGTCCTCTCTTATTATGAACTCGTTCCCATAAATTTAGAACATTCAAATATAAAATCTATAAGTCATAGAGAGATGTTCAGCGACTGGACTATTACGTGAGGTAATTTTCATATGGTTTGCTCACAAGATTACCATTTAATCCAATCCTTGAAAATGTGGAAGGTGGCACTGAGCTTAAAAGCAATAGATATCCATGACATTTCAGATTAAAATAACTGAAGGGTGTTTAGTTGGACAGCTTCCTAGATTTTGGGAAGTAATATAATATGGCATTGTCATTCTCTACATAGGTGGAATGGACATACACTTTTATGAAGCAAGAGATTATCCATGATCTCACCCATAGCCTTCGCACATCAGATCTTGTGACACTCTTTTCTAAGAGCTTCTACAAACACATTTCCACATCCCTCCAACTTCACCAAATTCATACTTTTGAAGATGCTATCTCACAAGAAAAAGTGATCAAAGATATCAAAGTCCAATTTGGGAAGATTAAGTTGAAAGCCAAATCCAACTATAACCCCAACTTTTGCTTCAATAGACCTGCATCGAATAAACCTTACCCATGACCACAAAAAACCAACCAAGTCGTAGCTGCTACCCTAGCACTAGTACCGAATCCTCCATCCTATACACCACAACTGCAAGCACTCCAAGCTAATGTGCTTGCCCTACCTCAACCATAGCAATACCATGGTATGCACCCATAGGGTCCACCACACAACTTTACACCTCTATCTAAATAGTTACCAACCCTATTCTATAGATTGTACAAGGGCAAGCATCTTGTTCTACCTGATATCCACCCATTGGATATAAATTCACCTAAATATCATGATTATAATGAGAAAATTTTCTATCCCTTTCATAGGAAGTGTGGCCATAATATCGATTTGTATCACTTATTTCGGGGGAAACTTCAAGACCTAATTGATAGGGGTACTATTCAGGTAGCAAACCCTCTATCCCCACAGAACCAAAACCTAGGAATTTTCCAAAACCCTCTATCATATCATAGAGGATCCAATACCCCTATACCTCCAAAAAATCCCCCAGCACCACCTCACCAAATCAGCAATGTCCAATGTGATCCTCCATCACATGGAGTAGTAGCCATGATCAACCTTACTATGAGAAATCAATGATACCCGTCATAGCAAAAAACACCTATTATTTCTCCCCCTGCCCAGTTTACATCTCTGTAAACACCCCAAATGCCTAATACTATACCACCATCACCTCAAAATATGATTACCATCCATGGTAGTCTAATCCATCAGTTACGCAATACCCCCACTAGGCTATCCATATTAGACCTCCTATAGTAGTCTCAACCCCATCATGAGGCATTGAATGAAATCCTACATTATATTGACTTAGATACACATGACACAAATGCTTTTGTCAATTTTGTAGGGAAAATTCCATGATGCCTTCAACCTTCAATTAGTTTCCATAACCATGAGATAATGGAACTCGTTGGTTAAGGAGCTAATCCTCCCTTTCACATACAAGCTAATATCAATGATATTACCTACAAACGAGTACTCGTTGACATAGGCTCATCCATCAGTATCTATCCATAGAAGCCTTCCATCACCTACACCTCCCTCCAGCACATTTCACCACACCTTCCCTAGACCTACATGCTTTTTATGGTTCCATGAGACCTATTGTAGGATCCATATTTTTGCCTATTTATGTAAGCATTTGTACGATACCCATCCTCTTTCACATAATTCAAGGAGAAAAGCAATACAATACTCCTTGGTCACCCTTGGATCAGAGACATGTAGTGTATCCCATCCATATTACACCATTGCCTCAAGTATGTCCACAATGGACTTGTTCACTGTGTCCCAACCGATGGAGACCCCTTTAAGTTTTGTAATATCATAGACCTTCCCCCTATGACTTCATTCTCATCTTCCCAAATTTTCACTGTATCCTCTCATCGGTTAGTAGGAGCATCATTATCCTTCCCAATTTCCACCCCAACATCCCAGTGTTCATCAACAACACAAGCCTTGATATCTACACCATTAGTGTCATCTATCGGGGGACCTAAACCTGATACCATGCCTTCCTTGCTGCCATTCTTATGGCCTCCACAATCCTCCCAACCTCTACCATTCTAATTTCCATCTATGATGTCACAACCACCATTGCCACCCATCACAGAATCGACTACAATACCTCCTCCACCCTTGCATATGGAAGCCCCTATACTTCCTACATTGTAGACACTGCCTCTTCCTTTCTGACCAAAACCTAAGACATTCACTTCTCCATGCATCCCTACACCTACATCGATGACATATCCTACGTAGAACAAATAGCTTGTTCAAGCCATAAAAACCAAACATCATGAATTTGAACAACCAACATCTAGCTCTGATGAACCTCTACACCCTTTAGCTACCACCATTAGAGAATCCCAACTTTTTCCTTCATCATATTATTTGGATATGCCACCCCAGTCACCAGAGCATGCCACACCATGTATATTCATATTCATGACAAAAAATAGCTTAGGAGAATATAACGTATGTGATGCCCATGTATATGACACCCCTATCCAATCTACCCAAGATTTTATCTGACCCTAAACCTCAGTGTTGACTATCAAAATTATCATATAGTTAGGAAGTCCCAAAAACCACACTAAATTTGTATATGTAGGAGTAGACTCTTCGATCCCCTCACCAACTTCTTCACCACCACAATCTAGTCTGGTGATGCAATTACACACCTAGCTAACCCTCAATTTACCTTGTGCTATCTACAACACTTTCATTGGCATGGGTTTGGGTTAGGCCATTATGAACAAGGGCTATGTACACCCATTAACCCTTGTGTCCAATAACCTAACAAAAAAACCGGCCTAGGTTATCACCCAACTGTCATCTATACATTAGAATATAACATCCAAAATCTCTCTTTATATCATCCTCTATGTCCAACACACAACTTGTAAGGGTACATTGATATGGACATACTAGAAGACACACCTTCGCCCACATAAACCATCACCATCCCCCATGATTTCTTCCAAGAATCTTCTACACCTGATACATCCTTGTTCTATGATGTTCAAATATTGGCAGAATACTTTGCTACCTTATCCCTGACTACACTACCAATAGAGCCAGATTCGGTTCCATATGACCCACCATCAATACACCTACCTATATTCCTACCTATACATAGATAGTTACATAGAGTAGCCTCTCATCCTTGTTCACCACCAATCATCCTACAACCTCCCTTGAGCCTCTTAGGATGTGTACAACCTATCCAACCTCCATCACCAGATTCTACACCACCTACTTCACCTACAACATTGATTAATATGGTTGAGGTATAATTATGTTCTCCCCTCTGTTACATCCACCAGAGGATTTGAGATGATACACCAAACCCAATTTTTATTGATCTCACACACATCTCATACATACCAGCACATGGAGACTTTATTCTCTCTCCTCACATATTATGGGTAGAAAATACCCCTTCCTCATCCATGTCATCTCAAACCCCTCAAGTCCATCACACGAGCATTTACATAGATGATGAATACAAGTTCAATGAGGCAATTGATGATTTCAATATCATTCCTATCCCTAAAAAATTGTGTGATGGATATCGCATGCTCATCGAGGACACAATCGACATAGATATTAGTGATGATCCAAAAAATCCATACATCCTCAAATTAGCCACTAGCATCTCACCCAAGGAGTGCATCACCTTCATGAACTTCTTAGGCAAGTATATAAAAGTGTTCACATGGTCTTACAAAGACATGCTAGAACTTGACCCTATCGTAGTAGTGCATAATATTATAATAGATCCCTGTAGCACCTTAAAATTGGCGTAGTAAAACCTTAATAATTACAATTACTCTAGTAAATATTCAAATTCAAATTTCAACCTCCAAAACCACTCCCAAATCACCGTTTGACCAATTTCCTCCTTTCCTGTGCCATTTTTAGAGTTTGTTTTGACCGTTTGATGATATCGTCGCCGATCAGACGATATCACCTCAGATCGAACGATTTCGTCTGGGCTAGGATGTCCAGATGATTTTGTCCCAAAACTGATTTTTCACAATTAGTCTCTGTTCCAACGGCGTCTCTAATTTGGGTAGAAGCATCTCTGCATCGTTAGAGACCTTCCCCATTGGAGATCTCCCAAATAGGGATGATCTCCAACATCCTAACCTCCCTCCTAAGCCTATTTAATCCTAAGCCCTCCCCTTAGCATCCCCCTGGCTGAAATTCCCTATAACTCGAATTCTACATGCACTAGACCATCTTAAATCACTGTTTGCATTTGTATTTTTCCAAGTTTGTTTGTAGGAACTTCATTGTTTTTCAGCTGAAGCAAGCTTAGTTCGTCTCAGACGATCTCGTACAATCTCAGATGATCTCGACCCAATTCAAGATGATTTCGACTGTAGTTCACATTGGGGGCAATCGGTGCCCAGATTTTGTATTTTCTCCACTCTTTTCCACTGCATTATCCTGCATTTAGTTAATTCTATGGTTATTCTTTATTATCTTGCATCTTGGAGTTCACCCATATAGCTTATATGCATAATATAATCATGATTTGTCAATAAGTCATTATATTGCACTTATGTATTAGTTTGTTATTATCATTTTAATGTTCTTACTGACATTTTACATCATTACCCTCTATTATCATAGTTGCATTCTCTGTATTTTGCATCTATTTTTCTTTTTGCAGGTCTCTGATGAATTCGTCTGACGAATTCATAAGATCTCAGACGATCCTGTCAGATAGGAGACAATCCTGTCGAATTCCAGACGATTCTGACTACTTCAAAAATTAGAACCTTCATCAGACATCCAGATTAGGTATGGGTCTTTAATCCATCTTGTTCTTTCTATTTTTCTGTCCAAATCTATTTCTGTCTTCATTTAAATCTGCATTTCATATAGAATAGCTTAGACGCATTTTGGCCAAACCTAGGACTTGGATGATTAAAGCTAAAACTGAACACATCAAACACATTCCCCACCTAGGCGTGGAAACTACCATTAAACATTTCTTGGTGAACCCACCATCCATTGAAAAATCACCATAATACACCTCCCCCGAGAGGTGGGACCTTCGCAAGGCCTCTCAGTCTGAGGTACTGCGCCATCCTTTTCACATCCCCCTTTCGGGCACGGATCCTATAGCCTGAAGGTAAGGGTGTGAAAAATTTGGAGCGATACATTTTGGTGAACCCGACGTGAATGCATTTAAAACATTTTGAAAAAAAAATAAATAAATAAAACAACCAAAACATAGATGCATTTCAAATCACTTAAAACTAATAAGTTGCATATCATGTTTAGATGGTAGCTCCTAAGAAAATATTAGCAGTTACTATTAATGTTGAAAACCAATTGGCAGCCATAGAAATCAATTCTGTGCTTAGTGTGCCTGAAATAGATAGAAATCAACTTTTGTGGGATGAACTTCATAGAAGACTAAGTGTCATTTCATCTAGGTCAACAAAACTTAAACAAATCAAGAGGCTTGTCCTAGATAGAATCCAGGATCCTCATCAACTCGTCTTTTATCATGAACTTCAGAGAGCCTGCCATAGATGGTTAGCTTATAGGAGAGCTCTTGTGTCTTCAAAATTATTCACCTTCGAGGAATACCTCAAGAATGCAGCCATTATACACCAGTTCCTAGGTCATGTAGAAGACCAAGAGGTTGTTCTTACGGATAGGGAAATATGGAATAGAGTTCCTTGAGCTGTGTTATATCGAGAGTATTACCACGAGCTTTACTTCTATCAACCAGAATCTAAGACAGATAATATCACTATAGCCCTTTTCATTAAATTTTTGAAAGAAAATTTTCAATTTGAAGAGGAAAACTTCATGACTCCTGAAGAACTCGAGCCCATTAATGATGTTTATAAATTGTTTATAGAAAACTAGATCATTACTTTCAGTATTAGTTCTTGCATTTATTGTGTTGTTTGTTATCTTTACAATATTATTACAAAAACAAGAAAAACTAAAAAACATAACAAAAAGCAAAACATTTCATTTTAAATATTGTAGTAGGTATATAATTAATATATACCTCTTAAGCTTGTTGCATATATATATATATATATATATATATATATATATATATATTTGCTGAAATCTAAATTAAGCACAATGCCTAAACTGAGGAATGGTAAACAAACTGAAGGAGAAGAAGAAGATTGGTTAGAAGATAAAACTAGAGACCCAAATGTCCTTCCTGAAGATCCAATTCCGAAAGGAGAAACTCTAGATCAACCAGAAGATGACCTAGGTGAAGACAATGAACAAAAAGAAAATTTTAAAGAGGATGGATCCTCATCCCCTAGAGTAGCTCTAGATGGAACTATTGCTTTTGAAAAATTAGATCATTTCTGGAAATTTTTCAATAATAACATTGGTGCTCTTAATATGGCAGTTTGTATTGATAAAGGGCAAATTAGTGACACTCAAGCAGCCATGGAACATATGTTTGATGTGCACACTAATCCCTTGTCTTTCATTGATCAAGAAAGTGATAAGGCTGGACCATCCAATAGAGATATGGTCACTATGATTCAAAACATACCAAAACAACAGGTTACCCAACCTCCTAAGGAACCTGTTATTGAGCCTAAAATCATTCCCACACAAAATAAAACTTCCTTCAAAACTTCCTTCACTGCTTTACTTCACCAAACTATTGATCAATATGCTTCAAGTAAACAAAAACCTAAAATGAAGCCAAACACCAATTTTCAACAATCTGGAATACAGCATAATACAACTTCAAAATTCCTTCATAACGCCTTTCCTACCAATAATTTACACAATAGCAATATAGCATCTAATTTCCATGTCCCTCCATCATATGCTCACAAATCCCATATCAATGCCCTACCGAGTCAATATGGTGGGCAAACTAGTAATCTAGAAGCCATGGTGAAACAGTTAGCTTCGTGTATGGACTAGATAGATCCTTACTGTCCCTCGTACAATTATCAAGAGATATGTAGTCAACCTTTGGATCCCATAGTTGTAGCACAACCTTATCCTAAGCATTTTCCCATGCCCATCCTGCCTATATATAAAGGAACCAAAGATCCCATAGAGCATCTTCGCATGTTTAGGATAGCATGTCATGATATATCACATGATGACTTGCTATTACTAAAAATGTTCCCAAAAAGTTTAGGTGGAATGGAATTAGAGTGGTACTATCAACTGCCCACTCATTCTTTGAGAAACTTTGAAGAAACAGCTTAATATTTTGTCCATCAATTTAGTGCCTACATCAAGAGGCATGTAACCATTAAAGATTTATACAACTTAAAACAAGACAAGGATGAATGTTTTGCTGATTTCTTAGCTAGATGGAGGTAGTTGACAGGAAAAATGCACTTTGTGCTACCTTATAGAGAAATGTTGGACATTTTTATCAATAATTTACAAGAACAAATGTCTTATGAGCTATCAACTGCTACTTTAACTACCTTTGATCAGGCTATAGATTTAGCTCGAAGAGTAGAAGATGCCCTCATTAGGAGACGCCAACTTAAGAATAAGGATGATGAGAAAACATCCAAAAATTAGTATAAAAACAAACAAGTTATAGGTGACAGAGTCACTGACAGCAAAAATGTTGCTAATATCAATGCAACAAAAACAACAAAAAAATTTATATTGAAACCGCTTCATAAGCCTTCTCAAGAATTTACTAGATTGAATCAACCGTTATCAAATATTTTACCTCAATTACTCAAAAGAGGTTTTATCCAATTACCAGCTATCCAGGAACCTGATCCAACTATACCCGGATACAGAGCTGACTTACACTGTGATTTCCATAGAGGGCCTGGACACTCTACCAATGCTTGTAAAATTTTGAAACATAAAATACAGGATCTGATTGATAATAAAGAAATGGAGGTGCAAGCCTTCCAACCTAAACAAAATGCTCCTAATAATCCTCAAAAGAACATTCCCCAAAATCAAAATCAAAATGCTAATCAATAATTAGACATATTTCAACACCCTTTACCAAGACATGGTAAAGAGGTGGCCAATCAAATCAAACATCATAATGTTCCTCCTCCTACCCGATATGTAGGGACCATTAGTGGACATTTACTTAATCATGATCCTCAAATATTTGACACAACCTTATCCCTGGTCACGACTAGGCCCCTACATAATATTTAAACTCCAGATCCTAGTGATGTAGAATCAGATACTAAAATTTAAATAGACATCACCTCAAACCAATCGAATAGTTCTGAAAATGAATCAGATCTTATTCAACCCATCACAGATGCTATGGTTCCAAAAGAACCATTTCCTAGAAGAGTTACTACTCGACCCTCTTCTAATCATTTCCTCCAAAATGAAAAAGCCATAAATGCTCGACCGAGACCAGTTTAGCATCTTCAATATAACATTGTAGGTACCATTGGAGTCGTTACTTGACAACAGGCTCAAAATTTTCAACAAGAACCAAACCAGAATTATGGATTAGCTCAATTTGTTTTGAAAAATCCCAATAAAGGGAATCATGCTTCCAATGTTCAACTTAAACCCCCTTACAATATTAATGAGCAATTATCCAATACTACGACAGAATTTCCCTTTTGGATTTATTAAGATCTTCTCCTACCCATAGGGATGAGTTGATGCTTACATTAAGCCAAATGATGGTACCTCAAAATATTCAACCTAAAGCCATGGCCAATACTATCATCACTCAAGAAGTTGATTGTATTGACTTTCGAGATAAAGATATCCCACAACATAGTTTACATAAGGATAATCCCTTATATATTACTGCTCTAATTGGAGATGTAGCTGTTAAACGAGTCCTGATTGATAATGGTTCATCTCTAAACATTTGCACTTTTGACTTCTACCAACGATTTTGCCTTAGAAGTGATGAAATGAAGAAAACTGACATGATTATAAAATATTTCAATGATGAAACACAAGAAACATGTGGAGTTATTACCATCCCATTGCAAGTTGGTCCTCGAACTCTAGATACCACCATGTTTATTGTACATTGCCTTGCATCATACAATATACTCTTGGGTCATCCTTGGATCAATGCAATGCGGGCTGTCCCATCAACTTTACACCAATGTGTTAAATTCGAATTTAAAAATCAGTTGGTCACTATCCACGGTGATCCTAGACCCTTTGATATGTGTGCTTTGGAAAAACCTGTTGGAGTGCAATTTTACCCTGCTCTGTCATCCACACATCCTAATTCTTATTTTTCATCTAAAACTGTGAAACACACACCCATAGCTTCACCTATTTCCCCTCCATTCATTTCACCCTCATATATAGATCAATAATCTTCTAAACAAACCACTCTAGAACCTCAAAAAGATCTTCAATCTACAACCAATCCTTCATGTTCTATCCCTATAATTTCAAAACCTATAGACCCATCTCTTAACACTCCCAAATTATCAACATCTATCATACCTTCCACATCTAAAGATATAGGGAATGATCCTTCTACATCTTATGCTCTTTTTGATGAACTTTTACCAGATTTATCCACAATCTTAATATCAGAAAAAACAAATGCTTTCATGCAAGATTCAATTATTTTAAATAACTTGCTGCCATTTCCTCGTACTTTGGGCCTCCCACAACCTATGGGAAGTACTTACCAAGTCGGGAGTTGTGCCTTCATTTATAAAGGATATGACTGGGGAAGAATCCCTCGGAATATAAAAACTCATCATGAGGGATATGCTCGATGTTATTTTACCAATGAATATATTAAAGCTAAACCCATAATGCTTAAAATGGGATATAAAGGGAAAGGCTTGGGACCTTTCCAAAATGGCATGAAAGAACCTTTCAAGGTAGAACCGTGGCCTGCCCCCTGTGGTGTGGGCCTATTTCCTAGTAAGGGTCAACACTTTCCTTTTGAAGATGATGATCAACTCATATGTTATCAAGATTATTTGGATAGGCATGATGATTTGCCTCTAAAAAATCAGCCATTTACATGTAACATGCTATCCATAGCTTACCCTGAAATGATTGTTGACTTCGATGAGGAGTTGGAAGGAGATATCTTCCATGATGTCTCTATTGAAGATATGTTACACAATGGATTTTATTTTGATGGTTCTATACCAACTATAGCCCAACTTGAGACCATTAATCCACAAGATGAATTATCCAACTTGACCTTACAAGAATTACAAGAATTGGGCGTTTCACCCGCCCCACATAATTTTGAAATAGATCTACACATGGAAGTAGAAAACGTCATTAAAATTAATATTGGAACTAAGGATAGTCCTCATATAATCAATATTGGATCATAATTAAGTCAAGAAAAACAAGAGCAATACATTGCATTCCTTAAATAATATGAAGATGTCTTCGCTTGGACATATGAATATATGCCAGGTCTAGACCCTTCTGTAGTCATGCATCACCTAGTGGTCCATCCGAATGCTAAACTTGTTAAACAAAAACTTAGAAAAATGCATCCCAAAGTGGCTTTGCTAGTCAAATGGGAGTTAGAAAAATTCTTGAATGTTGTTTTTATACAAGCTATTGATTATACTGAATGGATCTCAAATGTAATTCTAGTCACCAAGAAAGAAGCCACCAAAGTTAGGGTTTGCACAGATTTTAGAGATATTAATGTTGCATGCCCTAAAGATGATTTTCTTCTTCCAAACATGGATCAAATCATTGAATTTACTGCTAGGAGTGGGATTATGTCCTTAATGGATGGATTCTCCGGTTATAATCAGATCAAGATAGCTCCTGAATATCAGGCTAAAATAGCCTTTATTACCCCCTGGGGTACCTTTTGTTGGAAAGTGATGCCATTTGGCTTAAAGAACATAGGTGCAACCTATCAACGAGCTATGACATATATTTTTCATGATATGATGCATGATATCCTACATGATTATGTAGATGATATTATAGCTCGCTCTATTAATGAATATAATCATTTAGATGATTTGAGAAAAGTTTTTAATCAATTACGAGAATATCTTATTCAATTAAATCCAACCAAATGCATATTTAGAGTTAAGTCCGGTAAACTATTAGGGGTTTTAGTTTCTTTACGTGGTATCAAAATCGACCCTCTCAAGATTGCGGCTATCACTAATATGCTCGCACCTACTAATATATCTGAGTTACGAAGTTTACAAGGTAAGCTTCAAGCCATCCATCGCTTCATCGATAAGCTGGCGGAAAAAACCGGTCCCTTTCTTAAACTTCTTAAGAAGGATGTCCCTTTTAATTGGGACAACGAATGTAAAGAAGCTTTTGAACTTCTCAAAAAATACCTCCTTAACCCACCTGTGCTTTCATCGCCTAAACCTAATCGCCCATTTCTCCTGTATATTTCAGCTTTAGATTCTGCCTTAGGAGCTATGTTAGCTTAGCTTGATGATGCGAAGAAAGAACATGCTAATTATTATATTAGCCAAACCTTCATCAGTTATGAAACCCGCTACACAAAATTAGAAAAACTATGTCTAGAAGTCGTGTTTGCTATGCAAAATTATGCCATTATATGCTTAGTCAGAAAACTTATGTCATTGCTAAATATGATCCCTTGAGGTATCTCATGAGTCGACCTTATTTATCGGGTCGCACAGCCAAGTGGGTTCTTGCTCTAAGCAAGTTTGATCTCACATTCATAGGACAAAAGTCTGTTAAGGGTCAAATCATAGCAGATCAATTAGCTGCTGCACCCTTAGAGTCTACCCATCCCCTCATCATTGATTTTCCTGATGAATGCCTTCAATTAGAGGTAGACCATATTGAACAATGGTCCTTATACTTTTATGGAGCCCGATGCATGAGTGGGGTTGGTGTGGGTATTATTTTAATATCCCCACAAAAACATCTTATTCCTTTGTCCTTCAAATTAACATTTGCTTGCACCAACAATATTGCTGAATATGAAGCTCTAATCCTTGGATTACGAGCTACCTTGGCACTAAAAATTAAACATCTATTAGTTTTTGGTGATTCTCAACAAGTTATAAACCAAATTAATGAAGTTTATCAGACTAGAGATGATAAACTATGCCCATATAAAGCCTATGTTTTACAATTAATGTCTCTATTTGATCAAGTTACCTTGGAAGCTATTCCTTGAACTTGCAACCGCGTAGCTGATGCTATGGCCGCAGCTGCATCTCTCCTGCCCTTGGAGTTAGATGACGAATATGTCACTATCATTATTCGTCGACTCCAAGAACCCGCTTCAAATAAGTCATGCTTAGAACCTTTGGATGTGTTTCTAATCAATGAAACTACTCCTGAACCTTGGTATATGGATATATTTGATTTTATCCAAAATGGGACTTTCCCTACCAATTCTAATAGAAACCAGTGTCGGTTATTACGTATACGAGCAAGTCGATTTGTAATAATTGGCAATACTTTATATAGGAGATATTTTGAAGGTATCCTATTAAGATGTTTGAATTTAGAAGAATCCAAATCAGCCTTGAGTGAAGCCCACGATGGATCTTGTGGAGGACACTTTAGTGGTAGTGTCATTGCTAAAAAGCTCCTTAGGATAGGATACTTTTGGCCTACCATGGAGAATGATGCACATGATTATGTGCACCATTGTGACAAGTGCTAGAAACATGCTGACCTTGTCCATGCGCCTGCATAAGAACTGCAGGCTATTTCATCTCCTTGGCCCTTTTCAAAATGGGGTTTAGATATTATTGGCAAAATCAATCTTGTGTCATTTGATGGACACAAATTCATCATAACCGCCACTGAGTATTTCACGAAGTGGGTTGAAGCTATGCCTTTAGCTTCCTGCACTGGCACACAAGTCTCTAAATTTATTTTTAATCAAATCATTTGTAGGTTCAAAATTCTTGCAAATCTCATCTCTAATAATGGAACTTGTTTCAAAAATAAAGATGTTAAAAAATTATGCCAAAAATATAAGATTCAACATCGCTGGTCCACTCCCTATTATCCTCAAGGTAATGGTCAAGTAGAAGCATCTAACAAAACCTTAATCAAAATTCTCAAAATATTAGTCAATAAAACTAGTCGCGACTGGCACATTCAGTTATATCCAGCCTTGTGGGCCTATCGAACTAGTGTTCGAACCCCCACTGGAACTTCACCTTTTGTTTTAGTTTATGGTGCTGAAGCCTTTTTTCCCTTTGAATTAGAAGTTCCTTCTTTGGCTCTACTACTTCAAGATACCGAAGTAGGAGATGAATATCGATTTGGCAGACTCAGTCAACTGGAACTCCTAGATGAAAAATGCATCAATGCTTTGGAGCATCTCCGTGCCTACCAAAACAAGCTTAAAAGATCATATGCTAAAAAATTTTGTCATCGATCCTTTGAGATCGACGACCTTGTTTTAAAATAAAATAAAAAAAATACTAATGCAACTAAGGACCTTAAAGGTAAATTTGAGCCCAACTGGCTTGGACCATACATTATCACTGCTAAATTTGAATCGGGAGAATACAAATTATCTACCTTAGATGGTAAAGAACTTAAATAACCCATGAACATTTTGCATCTTAAACGTTACTATGTATAAATTTGGTCATTTCATCCTTGTATATATTTGTTTAAAATATTTCAAAATCACTATCTTGTATTTATTTCAATTTATAAATTCAAAAACACCAAAAACATTCATAATCATCAAAATATTCAAAACTACTTGTTGTCTTTATTTATGGCACTTGTCAATTCTTTCAAAAACAAAAATAATAATAATAATAATAAAAATAAAAAAACAGCAATATTCTTGACTCTTTCGAAACCAAAAAACATAAAGAAGAAAGAAAGAGTCAACATTCTCAAAACTTCTCAAAAAGTATTTATATATATCTTCTTACAAATGTTGCAATTATATGTTTCAAATTATTTTGGATAAATTATCATTTATTTGGAATCCCTCACTTTCACAAACACAAAATAAATATCTTGATTTTTATCTGACATGATTACTAATCTCTCTTATATCAAAGTCCACAAAATTCAATTAAATAAAGTTTAAGAATAGAGAATTGATCTTGTTATTTACTTAAACCAAGCATATCCTTTCACAATAAAATGATTATATTTTTAATATCCATGCTATGCTACATAGTAGAAGTGGTTTCTTGAGCGAAAATTTTCCCCTACTATCCTATCATGCACATGGTCTAGAATCTTTGAGAATTGGAAAAAGGACAAGCTCACCCCTACCCAGAATAAAAATCCCTTGCTCTACAGCTAATCCGAGCAAGTATCCCTAGCATAGAAAAAAAAAAAACAAAGTTCCAGAAAAAGAGAAAAAGAAAAATATTATTTTATATCATTACAGCATTATCAAGCAAAAATACAAAAGAAAGCAAACGAAAGCAAAAGCAAAAGCAATAAAATCCCTTTCCCTACCCTTTGAAAAGAAAAGAAGGGTTGATGAGCTTGAATCCTTGGAATTCTCAATTATTCAAAAACTGTGAGGTAAGCCCCATAACAGGTGGTTTGTGCCCAACCTGCTTGGCCTTGAGTAACTCCTAGCGTGGCGATATGTCTATCACATTAGCGACCTTATTTTGTATAGACCTATGTTTGCTTATTGATTAGCTAGCTCTTGATAATCCGACTTACATAGTAGTCTAGTATGGTTATATGCATATACATCATGGTTAATGAACACTTATTTGGTTCATTCAAATCACTTGTATAAAATTATCTTGCTCAAAACTAGTAAATGAACATAGCAATTGCACACACATTTTGTATTTGAGAGATTTTGTGTATCATTATGATAAATCAATATTGAAAATGAGCTCACATATGCACATGGGATTCCTTATAAATCTAACTTTTGTGTTTAAGATACTTTGAAATATTTTTTTGCAAATTGTCTAGAATAATTCATTTTCTTCTTTAAAGTACAGTTGTTTAGTATAAAGACAACTACATACATAATAGAAAAAATCAAAATTTCTTTCAAAACCATACAATCAAAACACACACACACACACATATATATATATATTGTCGACTTTCACGACGACGGTATAGTTCCAAAACCAAAATTGGAATTTTATGCCTAGCACAAGTCCTCATCTTCATATTTTCTATTTATTAAAAATAAACCATACAATAAAACTATCTCTTTTTGGATTTCACGATGATGGTATAAGTCTATACCTACATATTCTATGCCTAGCACAAACCATTGTACCAATTTTTATTCCCCATTTATTTCAAATCAAATCATGAAAACCATATGACTTAAATCATTCTGTTATACAATTATGTTTTTTTTAACAAAAAGCATGCACATTATCACTATTTCATGTCATTATGTCAACCTTCAATTTTGCAATGATGGTATAATTCCTAGGGAATTATCCAAAAAATTTATCACACTTAGGAATTTATGCCTAGCAAAAATCATTTTAAACATTATTTCATGCATACTATTTTTATGAAAATCTGAAAACAAACCATCATCATCATCATTTGCACCATTGCACCAAAGTCTTAAGACAGTCTCTTAAGCACTCTTTTACTTTTTAACAATACTTCTATATTGGGATTAGCTTGACGACCGAGTGAGCGACGACTCCATGAAATGGTCTATAATAGCAACAATGTCCTTTGAAATTATTGTTAAAAGTTCCTTTTTATTTTTATTTTTTATCAAATCATCACATCACAAACAACCAATTTGTTCTATCAGATTATTTCATTCAAATTTTTCAAGCATGACATTTCAACCATAATATTTCCAATGACGTAATTACATGAATCATCAAAGCAATCAATCAAAACATTAAAAACATCATAAAAATACATACGACACAAGTCATATGATCAAAAATATCTCATATATATCTGTATCAACCCTAATATACATCATATCAAAATCGAATCGGTATGCCATAATCTATACCTCGGCATACTCAATCCTCTATCAAAAATAATAAATACTATATATCAATCTATGCAGTGCAATCTATAGTAGCTAGCCTCGATAACCCCTCGAGCTCTCAGCCTCATCTCCTCCCCCGCCCTGAGGTGGATGAGGTGGCCCCATTGTAGTATGAGTGGTACTACAAGTCCTAGTCATGGATCGGGACGAACTCCTTGATGACCTAATCCTGATCGAATTCATGATGGTAGCCGATAGTGATAATCTCTCCTCCTCTAGCACCATCTGGTGGTATAGTTTCTGATAAAATATGATCTGGGCAATAGCCCGTGCTAGCTCCTGAGTGCTCACCCCTCCGTCCTATGCTTTGAGGCATGCAATCTCATCTCTGAGTTGTGTTACCTTAGCTCGGTGGCATGTAGCCTCATCCTACAATGTCTACACCTGTGCCTGGAGATAGACTATCTCTACTTGGAGAGTCGCTATCTCGCTGCTCTCTCCAGTGTCAATACCCTTGCCCTTATCAGGTGATGGTGGCCTCTCTCTCTATGGAAAAGTTGGTCTCTCCTCCCTCCTCTCCTGCTACCGTGGCCTCTGCTGTGTCTGTGGTCTCCTCTACTCTCTTCCTCTATGACCCTAGGCCGCCTCAATAGCTGCTTGGCATCGCCTCCCCATCCAATGTATAATTGCATGAATCATACCCTGAGCCCTCGTCATCCGAGGAGGGTGGATGCTTGCATACTAGGCATTGTAGCTGTCGGCTACTCCAACGTCATCCACATCCACTAGCTGAATGTGGGCATCATCTATGTCCTGACTCCAGAATCGCTACATATCTAGAGCCCTGCTAACTATAGTGTTATCTCGGACAGTTTGAGAAAACTCATAATCCCTAAGAGATGGGATCCCTTGTTGTAGACCGAACTATCACAAAACTTGGTCATACCGGTGGAGCTCCACCTCTCCCCTCTCCATCCTCAGCCAATAGAATCGCCTGATGTGAGCCAGCTCCTGTCCATCCTCGACCCACCCTGGATGATCTCTCCAAGGCCTCTAGGTGATTTGGTCAGAGACAAGGTCATCCAGTAGTCTCTAGGACATCGGAAGATCAATCCGTCGCTGTGCCCCTCTCTGGAGCCACCAGTAGAAAACTCAGGGCCTCTCCTTGTCAACCCCTATCAAAGGAAGCCCTATCAACCTTCGCACTGCAATGTGCTCCCAACACCAAACCTGTAGTAGCGATGTCATAACCAGACATCGACCATCCTTGTACACAACCCCATGTAAGATCCTGTACAGCTGGCATAAAACAAAGTTGCCCCAATCAAACCT
The DNA here is from genome assembly GCA_028583015.1 of Wollemia nobilis. NCBI lineage: Eukaryota > Viridiplantae > Streptophyta > Pinopsida > Araucariales > Araucariaceae > Wollemia > Wollemia nobilis. The sequence goes on along the minus strand of JAQPPZ010002832.1, from coordinate 9,455,706 downwards.
ATATCTTTGGTCTCTCATGTCATAGACCACATCTACCAGTACCCATGGTACCCTACATCCACTCTAGTGGCATAGCAGAAGTCCACCTACCACTCTGGCCAAAACCTGTGTGAGTCTGAATGCCCTAGGCATCTAACATAGTGCCTTGATGTTCACTCTGCCCTTCTCCAGGGTGAAGCTCAGATTGCCACACAATCACATCATAGTGTGGCCTTGATTCGCCATAGGAGTGATCAACCATCCTTGTATGGGGATCCTCAAAATCCTCCATATATCCTCCAATGTGGGAGTCATCTCCCATATGGGTAACTGGAAACAGGAAGAACTCAGATACCACCTCTCTGCCAGGGATGTCAGTAGCCCCATGTCTATAGAAACATGTGGCATATCTGCAACATGCTGTAAGTCGGCTTGAGCTAGATGATCCTACTCTGCCTATGATAAAGCATCCAAGTCATCTCTCAACCCATTGTATTTCCATTCTCTGCTCTTTAGTAAACCTCTCTACAACATAAACAACAACACAATAAAAAAATCATTAATAAAAACTCAAGTGATTAATAATGCAAGTAAAATCAGGTTCAATTTCATACAAATGATGATATCGTCCACTATTGGATGATATCGTCCCAAATTTGAGCAAAATCGTCTCTAATTTTGCAAGCCGAAATCGTCCCTTATTTGACGAAATTGTCCCCCTTTTGTCGATTTTTCCCTTCGATGAAATCAGTGAACTTGAGACGATTTCGTCGAAATCAGGATGATTTCATCCCGATGATGTCGACGGCCCAAAAACGGTCGCGATGCTCAAAATTTATTTAAAATAAATCTAAAAAGCATGTAAATTCAACTTAAACCATTCTAAGCTAAGTTTAGACTCTTACCCGTAGCCCGTGCCGGACCTCTATCGATCTGTGCGTTGTCTCGACCATTTTTGCTTACAGAGCTCTAAAAACCAAAAAAATGAATAGTAATAATGAATTAGGGTTTTACCCTATTTTTCTTAATTTTATTCAAAACACAATTAAAAACATTTTAAAATTTTGCTTTTCTGCGTTTTTACCTCAAACGTTCGATTTGGATAAAAACACGGAGGAGGCACCATAGTAAGCTGTCGTACGATTCGACCAAGAATCGTCGCCTAAAAATGGGAATAATTTTTGCCTTCTCGTAGATCGAGAAGAACTCATATTTAACGCATTTTCTTTGAAAATTTTGCTAAAGATGGGGCAAAATGTAGCACCCTAAAATTGGCGCAGTAAAACCTTAATAATTACAATTACTCTAGTAAATATTCAAATTCAAATTTCAACCTCCAAAACCGCTCCCAAATCATTGTTTAACCCGTTTCCTCCTTTCCCATGCCATTTTTAGAGTTTGTTTTGACCGTTTGATGATATCGTCGCCGATCAGATGATATCACCTCAGATCGGATGATTTCTTTTGGGCTAGGACGTCCAGACGATCTTGTCCCAAAACTGATTTTTCACAATAAGTCTCTATTCCAACGGCATCTCTAATCCAGGCAGAAGCGTGTCTGCATCATTAGAGACCCTCCCCATTGGAGATCTCCCAAATAGAGATGATCTCCAAACTCCTAACCTCCCTACTAAGCCTATTTAATCCTAAGCCCTCCCTTTAGCATCCCCCTGGCTGAAATTCCCTGTAACTCGAATTCTACATGCACTAGACCACATTAAATCACTGTTTGCATTTGTATTTTTCCAAGTTTGATTGCAGGAACTTCATTGTTTTTCAACCGGACCAAGCTCAGTTTTTCGTAGACGATCTCATACAATCTCGGATGATCTCGACCCAATTCGAGATGATTTCAATTGCAGTTCACATTAGGGGCAATCAATGCCTAGAGTTTGCATTTTCTCCACTCTTTTCCACTGCATTATCTTGCATTTAGTTAATTCTATGGTTATTCTTTATTATCTTGCATCTTGGAGTTCACTCATATAGCTTATATGCATAATATAATCATGATTTGTCAATAATTCATTATATTGCACTTATGTCTTAGTTTGTTATTATCATTTTAATGTTCTTACTGACATTTTACATCATTACCCTCTGTTATCATAGTTGCATTCTCTGTATTTTGCATCTGTTTTTCTATTTACAGGTCTCTGAAGAATTTGTCTAATGAATTCATCAGATCTCAGATGATCCTGTCAGATAGGAGATGATCCTGTCAAATTCCAAACGATCCTAACTACTTCAAAAATTAGAACTTTCATCAGACATCTGAATCAGGTATGGGTTTTAATCCATCTTGTTCTTTCTATTTTTCTGTACAAATCTATTTCTGTCTTCATTTAAATATGCATTTCATATAGAATAGCTTAGACACATTTTGGCCAAACCTAGGACTTGGATGATTAAAGCTAAAACTGAACACATCAAACACATTCCAAACCTAGGCATGGAAACTGTCATTAAACGTTTCCTGGTGAACCCACCATCCATCAAAAAATCACCATAATACACCTCCCCTAAGAGGTGGGACCTTCGCAAGGCCTCTCAGTCTAAGGTACCGTGCCATCCTTTTCACATCCCCCTTCCGGGCATAGATCCTATAGCCTGAAGGTAAGGGTGTGAAAATTTTAGAACGATACAATCCCAATGCCAAACCAGTAAGACAAAAGATGCAATGCATGCATCCAACTATCACATTGATAGTAAAATATGAGCTCCAAAAGCTCCTAGATGTTGATTTCATAATACCCATCGACTATCCCAAGTGGGTATCCAACATGGTCCCTATCCCCAAACCATTCAGTGATGTTCATGTTTCCACAGACTTTCACGACCTAAACAAAGCTGGTCCCAAAGACAACTTCCCTTTACCCAACATTGATTCCATTGTTGACTCCATCGTAGGTCACAAGATGATTTCCCTCATGGATGGATTTTCCAGATATAATCAAATTAAGATCAACCCAACTGATCAATACAAAACTTCCTTCACAACATATTGGGAGACCTTTTGCTACAAGGTCATGCCCTTTGGCCTTAAAAATACTGGGGCAACCTATCAATGAGCCATTACCTACATATTTCATGATCTAATGCACACAAATGTGGAATACTATGTATATGAAATTATAGCAAAATCAAATAAATGTGTTGACCATCTCGAAGATATCCATCATATTTTTGATTAACTACTAGAACACAATGTGTGCCTGAATCCAAAAAAGTGTGTGTTCGGTGTTACATCAGGAAAATACTAGGATTCATTGTCTCCCAATGAGGCATTGAAGTAGATCCTAGTAAGGTGAAATCCATCATTGAGATGCCTCCTCCTACCACCATAAAGCAATTGCGTAGCCTCTAGGGCAAGATTACCTCTATTCATAGATTTATAGCATAATTATTAGACAAATGCCAACCATTCAATCATCTCCTACAAAAAGGAATACACTTTAAATGAGATGATAAATGTCAAGCCACATTCGTCGCTATCAAAAATTACCTCACATTGCCATCGGTCATGTCACCACCGCACCCACAATTACCACTGAATATATACATCTCAATCATAGAACTCATGCTAGGTAGGTGCACTAGACCATCTTAAATCACTATTTGCATTTGTATTTTTCCAAGTTTGTTTGTAGGAACTTCATTGTTTTTCAACCGAAGCAAGCTCAGTTTGTCTCAGACGATCTCATACAATCTCGAATGATCTCGACCCAATTCAAGACGATTTCTACTACAGTTCACATTGGGGGCAATCAGTGCCCAGAGTTTGTGTTTTCTCCACTCTTTTCCACTGCATTATCCTACATTTAGTTAATTCTATGGTTATTCTTTATTATCTTGCATCTTGGAGTTCACCCATATAGCTTATATGCATAATATAATCATGATTTGTCAATAAGTCATTATATTGCACTTATGTCTTAGTTTGTTATTATCATTTTAATGTTCTTACTGACATTTTACATCATTACCCTCTGTTATCATAGTTGCATTCTCTGTATTTTGCATCTATTTTTCTATTTGTAGGTCTCTGACAAATTCATCTGATGAATTCATAAGATATCAGATGATCCTGTCAGATAGGAGATGATCCTGTCGAATTCCAAACGATCCTGACTACTTCAAAAATTAGAACTTTCATCAGACATACGGATCAGGTATGGGTATTTAATCCATCTTGTTCTTTCTATTTTTCTATCCAAATCTATTTCTGTCATCATTTAAATCTGCATTTCATATAGAATAGCTTAGATGCATTTTGGCCAAACCTAGGACTTGGATGATTAAAGCTAAAACTGAACACATCAAACACATTCCCAAACTAGGCATGGAAACTGCCATTAAACGTTTCCTGGTGAACCCACCATTTGTCAAAAAATCACCATAATACACCTCCCCTAAGAGGTGGGACCTTCACAAGGCCTCTCAGTCTAAGGTACCATGCCATCCTTTTCACATTCCCCTTCCGGGCATGGATCCTATAGCCTGAAGGTAAGGGTGTGAAAAATTTGGAGCGATACAATCCCAATTCCAAACTAGTAAGACAAAAGATGCAATGCATGCATCCAACTATCACATTGATAGTAAAATATGAGCTCCAAAAGCTCCTAGATGTTGATTTCATAATACCCATCGACTATCCCAAGTGGGTATCCAACATGGTCCCTATCCCCAAACCATTCAGTGATGTTCATGTTTCCACAGACTTTCACGACCTAAACAAAGCTTGTCCTAAAGACAACTTCCCTTTACCCAACATTGATTCCATTGTTGACTCCATCGCATGTCACAAGATGATTTCCCTCATGGATGGATTTTCCAGATATAATCAAATTAAGATCAACCCAACTGATCAATACAAAACTTCCTTCACAACACCTTGGGAGACCTTTTGCTACAAGGTCATGCCCTTTGGCCTTAAAAATACTGGGGCAACCTATCAATGAGCCATGACCTACATATTTCATGATCTAATGCACACAAATGTGGAAGACTATGTATATGAAATTATAGCAAAATCAAATAAATGTGTTGACCATCTCGAAGATATCCATCATATTTTTTATTAACTACTAGAACACAATGTGTGCCTCAATCCAAAAAAGTGTGTGTTCGGTGTTACATCAGGAAAATACTAGGATTTATTGTCTCCCAATGACACATTGAAGTAGATCCTAGTAAGGTGAAATCCATCATTGAGATGCCTCCTCCTACAACCATAAAGCAATTGCGTAGCCTCTATGGCAATATTACCTCTATTCATAGATTTATAGCATAATTATTAGACAAATGCCAACCATTCAATCATCTCCTACAAAAAGGAATACACTTTAAATGAGATGATAAATGTCAAGCCACATTTGTCGCTATCAAAAATTACCTCACATTGCCATCGGTCATGTCACCACCACACCCATAATTACCACATCTCAATCATAGAACTCATGCTAGGTACACTCTTAGCTCAAAAGAATGCTCTCGACAAAGAACAAGATATCTACTACATCAGCTGCACACTGGTTATTTATGAAATGAGATATGGATACATGGAGAAGCTATGCCTAGAAATAGTATTCGTTACCTAGAAGCTAAGACACTACATGTTAAACCACACAACTTTTGTCATCACTCGAGATAATCCCCAATGTTATATGATGAACAAGAGTTATCACAACTAACACACAACCAAATGGATAATGCTCCTAACCAATTTTGACCTAGAACTTGTATCTCAAAAGCCTATCATTGTTGACCAACTGGCTGAAGACTCTATAACTAATAATCAACCCCTACTCATTCAACTCCTCGATGACTCTATCTTCCACTTAACCAAATATGAGGAATACGTCAAACCAAAATTTGTGGTTGACCTCACCATGTTCTTTGATGAGTCTAGGTGTCTCCATGCTAGGGGTGTAGGCATTGTTTTATTTACAGCTGAAGGAGAACCACTCCTATTTTCATTCAAACTTGATTTCTCTTGTACCAATAACAACTCATAGTACAAAGCCCTAATCCTAGGACTAAAACAAGAACACTCTATGCACATCAAATGCATCCACATCATAGGTGATTTACTTTTTATAGTCAATCAAGTGCAAGAACTTTGGCTATGCAATTGCCCAATTATCCAACAATACAATAAAATCACCCAACAACTCCTATCCCAATTTGAATGGTAATACCTTTAAGCCATGCAGTGCTCATCAAACCATTTTTTAGACACCAGGGCCTCCTTAGGGTCCCTTATCCTTCAAAACCCAACATCCAGCACAACGTTTGTATCCATTCCTATAGTTATGCAATCTGCTATATCACCCACACCTCCCACAGATGATGATGGTGTGTGTGGTAAACACTGAATCTCATGACCCATGGTTCTCATAGATCAAAGAGTACATCAAACTAGGTTTCCTACCATATGATTCGCCCCATGCCCAACATAAAACATTTAAACAAAGAGTGATACACTACACCTTGTTGGAGGACATCCTTTACCACCACAGCTATGATGGTATACTATTGCATTGCCTAGAACCATAAGAATTAGAATAGGTTGTACAAGAAATCCATGATGGTACTTGTGGTGGCCATTTTAATGGTATGGTGATTACCAAATGCATTCTTTGCATGGGCTACTACTAGCATAAAATGAAGCAATGCTACTGTGAGTATGTCAAACATTGCATCAAATTCCAACAACATACCAACCTAACACATTTACCATCCCAAGCACTTTAGCCAATCCAGTACATGTGGCCCTTCTCCCAATGGTTCTATATCTAATTGGACAAATTACACCTGCTTCTTATAGCAATCATAAATTTATCATCATAGCAAAAAAATATTTTATAAAGTGGGTCGAATCCATCCCACTGGTCCAAACTATAGGAGCCAAAATTACAACATTAATCATGGAGCATATCATATACCACTTTGGAATTTCCTCCCAAATTATTTTAGATAATGGGAAATATTTAAAAAACAAAAATGTATGAGCCTTGTGTGATAGATTCCACATACATCATAGCTTTTCAACCCCATATTACCCTCAAGGAAATGGCTAGGTAGAAGCCACTAATAAAACCATCTACTATATTCTTCGTAAAAATGTAGTAGAATCTCACTAGAACTGGCATAATGAAATACCCCTAACCTTGTGGGCATATCATACGAGCATCTGTACTCCTACTGGGGCAACACTTTTTTACTCCATGCCACACCACTCCCAGGACTTTACCACCCTGTAGTACCCTAATAGTGCCCACCCACTATATTCATAACATTTCCAACTATGGCTCCAACCGTAGTTCTAGCCATGTCATCACTTCACCATCCTGCTCTCACCTAGATCTACAATATTTTGTCTAATAGTAGTGTTAGTTACTCTTCTTCTTCTATCTCATTATTCTACTTCTTACATACATGGATTTTTTTCTTATCTTCTATCTTTGTTGGCTGTTGGTGATCCCATTTCCTTGATTGGTTACCAATGCCTATTTCTTCCCACTTCTTCCACCTATACATACCACTATCACATCTTCCTTCTTCTTGACAACCATTACATACACTTATATAGCTCACATCTTATACATTTACTACACACACACCCCACATTCTGGGGCAACCATGATCATAGCATCACACTTTTTGTCATCATTACACACTTTACTCATCTATAAATAGGTTCTTCTAAAATTTCCCTTCTACACAACATAACTTTCTTCTTGTAAATATCATATCCTCCATTTGCATCATTTATAGTTACATCCATTACACATATTCACATGCTTTATAGTTAAAATTTTAATTCATGTTTGTACATTCTTCCACAAAATATGTCTCACTAGGAATAATACATGCATTTTTTAGCATCACCACCTGAATGTCCATTCCCCCTTTTCAGGATCAGGGTATACATAGGTGTCATGTTTAATTTTGACTACTCTATAGTTTAGGCAATCAAGTGTCACCCATATCTATTGAGTCTTGTACATTCTTCTTATGTTATTTTAGGCTAGTTCAAATTATCTCATGGATCGCTCACAACAAGTTACACATTAACAATTTTGAGCCTAGGAAAGAGGACATATTGAGTAGATATCACCATCTAGAGAACGGTATCCCCTACTCACCTGCAGCTGCTCCACCTTAGCCTCTAACTAATAGACTCTATCATGTAGCGCCTATGCCTCATCCACTACATCCCCCCTCATGGGGATATCAATAGGAATCTAATGTGCCACAACCACAAATACACCAATGTCAATGGTGTCATATGTGTCATCCAGAATAGTATCAACACCTCCCTCTGCCTTAGCTCCAACAGCCTACCCCATACCACCATCTACATCCCCAAATATCTACTCCACCCTCACATATTGGGTGCTCGTTCCACCACCCAAGTGGTAACATGAGTGCTATAAAGGAACCTCCTCTACATTAACAACCACATCCTCATCTTGAGCTCTCCTACTCATCCTATCTATTGATGGAGGTACCCCAACATTAGGTTCCACCCACTGATCAACCACACCCCTGCCAATCACCCAACTCTACCAAGCCCACCATGCATCAAAGTCTAGAGTCATCCCAACATCCCCTATAGTTGGGATATCCATAGGAGGATCTCTCTCTCCAAACCATGGTGGCATGATAGGCTACTCTCCTCTATCATCCTACCGCCTAAAGTAAGTCATAGGAGCCCTTGGGGCATCCTGATATAAACCAAACTACCTCTCCACTCGACCAAACTAAAAGTACTTAGTCTACCGAGTATACCTCCTCACCAACCATCTACCCCACCTAATGGCTCGTAGCTTCTCATCATCCTCATCCCAAATCACTCCACCCAACTAGGGTCTCCACATAATATTATTAGGAGTAGCATCCTCAAAATTACCCCTCCAAAATAGTAGGTCACCCTCATGCGGTCTCTTAATGCCCTACTCCACATCTGTACTCCATCTAAGAGCATAAGGCAAATACTATTTACCCTCCACATGTATAGGGTTAGGAAAAAAAGTGACCTCTTAATAACAATGTGTTCCCATACCCATACATGCAGTAAAGGGATTACACTCAACCCTATCCTATTTCCTTGAATAGCCTTGTACAACTCTCGATAGACTTGAGCCAAAAATGTAGGCACCCAAGTGAACACAACCCTATGCTCCACCATGTCACTAACCAATTCTAGCATGTTCCAGGTAAATAGAAACCTGAAACTATCAGGTAGAGCATATGTGGAGATCATCATCATCGCCATGCACTACCTATCTGATATCTTATCTCGTACCCACAACCACTCATAATATATCTTACAGATATCAATTTCTCTCCACACTACCCCAAATAATCTCTCCAACACAACATTCTTACCCTCAGCTATGGTGGCCCTCACAGGTACTCCCTCAATCAACAGCCATTAAATATGATATATATCTTCCAAATTCACAATCATTTCCCTAGTGGAAAAATAAAAAGTGTTCCTATCTACATCCCACTGCTCACACAATGTAGACACATGCTCTATTAGTATGGATAATCTTACATTCCCATACGCCCCAAAAATATATGTCTTCCAACCACCATAACTCATCATCAGTCTTCATCAATGCCTCAAAACCATCCTTGAATTTCCTCACCCGATGATGGGGCTCAAGAATCTTCACCTATCCAAAATACAACAAACCAGGCATCAATAAATCACATAAAAATATAATCAAATCAAACTGCATCAATCAAAATTTGCAAATTAAAGACATTTAATTTGACACGCACTTCGATGCTAGACAAGGCACAAAACACATGACAACATACAACAGTCATACATTTGGACACCCATTTTGACATTTCATGGCAAAGGTTCAAACTGATGTGATAAATAGCATCATTTGGACTCCCAACAACCCAGTTCAAATTTACAACTACCTATTAATTGACGCGCACATCAAACATAAGCCAAACAACAATATCTACATAAAAAAATATCACTTTTGGATACCCATTTTCCCACTTATCGGTAAATGTGTTGATAAAATTCAAAAACAACATACCAATTTACACAGATCTAATAGTCAAATCTGTCATAAATACACCAAAACTAAACACACATCTAGACACAATCTAAAAATAATAGTTATATTTTTAGATACCCATTTGCCCACTTAGCGGTGAAAGTTCAAAAAGATGTTGAGTACAATCTAAATTGGGCTCTCTATAGCTCATTTTTAGTTTACCACTACTCTACACCTTGGCACGCAAATCAAAGGAAAACCAAATGAAGGCAATCATCAAAACAACTAACATTGTTGGACACCCATTTTGATCTTTTGCGATGAAATTTTCATCGATTTTCCAAAATTTTATGCCTAACATGTCAAATCTAACAGTCTAGGTTTGATAAATTAATCCTAAAAGTGACAAATTCTAAACTCACATCAAACAAAGTCAAAAAAAAAATAGTCAAAAAATAGGATACCCATTTCCTACTTTAGCGGATAAAATTCAAAACATGTTAATGTTAGTACACCTTTACTTCAAAAACTGATAGTCAAACTTCATATAGCCTCTACCCATTACCCGATCAAATTAATGACAATACAAGTCTAATTTTGAAATGGATCACATTTTTGGGTACCCATTTGGCTCGTCTACCACTACATGTTCAAATTTCAATTAAAAATTACCAAAATTTTTAAATTGGGATGAAAACCTCCCCCCCCTTCATTCACATTTCTCAAGAAAATTAAAACAAAACAAAAACAAATCAAAAGAACACTTACCAGTGGGTCCCCACACCTACTGCTAGCTGCTCTACATCCCCTCATCATTGTCACTCCCAAAGTCATCACTTTCATTCTCCTCGTGTCGTTGGATGCTTTCATAAGTTGCTTCTCACCACCGTGCAAAGTCAAAATGAGTCCATTCAGAGAAAATTAGGTCTTAAATAGGCATTTATCACCGATTCACCCCTCAAAGGGCAAAATGAACTCAATTCACCTCCTAGGTTGTGATTTAGGTCAAATTCGCCCCTCGGGTGGTGAATTCAGTCAAAACTCCCCAAAACACCCTCAAAACCCTAGGAAAGCAGGTATTTTTCTTTTCACTTCATTTGCATTCATAATCATCATGCATTGATATTTATTTATCAATCACTACATCATCAATTCATCACACTTCATTCACCTCATTGTTTATTCCTCGTTTGAGGGGGTATTCATATCCAAAGTCAACTTTGCATGCAACCACAACATAAAAAATCCAAAAGCGTAGTTAGTGCATTTGTATACGAAATGTTTTTCTAAATATTATCATACGATTATAATCTCAATCCCAAATAGACATGGGTTACATCATGAGAGTTATGCGTTACCATGGAGAAGCCAATCTAACATTCATGTACGTTGAGTACACAATGGATAATACGTTTGATTAATCCTAGTGCAACATTTGGAAATGGACTTCGCGATCACGTTGATCTGGTCATGAGTTGACAATCCAAATGTTAAACTAACTCAAATGGTTTGACATTTGTCACCATGTTCTCATTAATGAATCAACAACAAATATTTCGTTAGGATTTTGTCCTAATCATATTTTTGGACCACGTTGATCTGGTTGCAAAAGCAAAGCAGTTAAAAGTTATTGTTCTCAAGAAACTAGTATGTCATTGAAAGATGTCATACGAACTCAGCAAAATCACATCATTGCATTCATAATCATTCATTTTCCCTTACCAACATTGTTTTTATCTCTTATCTCTTTTCCTTATTTCCTTCCTCTCTTCTTACCCTATGGACATCAATTTGATGTTGTATGGTCATGCTTCGAGCGACTACATACCTTCGATTAGATTCCATTCTTTCTCTTCTTTTATTTGGATACCTGATTTATTTGTATGGTCATGCTTTGAGTGGCTACATACCATTTTATTGGATTCCATTCCCCTTCTATACCTTTTCCTTCTACACAAACCCTTCACATTTTTGTATTAAACTATGTTCTACATAGTATAGTATAAAAGGGGTAAATGTAGACACCCAAAAGTTGCACACTACTATACCTACATACTTGTATATCCTTATGGACACTTGTATGTTTACATAGGCCATCCTAGGTACCCCTAGGGTATTGTAGAACGGTGTAGACTATTTTAGATAATCATAGACATGCGTAGATTGCTGTAGTCATGCATAGATGGTTGTAGTCATGCGTATTCATGCGTAGATCATCATAGATTGTCATAGCATCCTGTAGACTCCCATATACTAATTCACCAGATTTCAGATCCTAAACCTTTATAAGCCTTCCAAATTACATCCAACACACTAAAATATCATTTGACGATCTATTCACACGCAATTGAGGCCCCCATGGGGTATTAGTTGACCAAAACAATTAATAAGTCAATACCCAAATTCTAATTTAATGTTGACTTCACTTAAGTCACTTTTTAGGGTAAATTTGATTAAAATAACCCTTAATCTTGATTAGCCTTAATCATATCCTCCCACATGTGTGATATTAGGTTTTGTTGAGATATTTCTTTAATCATGTTTAAATTGGCTTAAGAACCTCCTAATCAGAATTAGCCCTAATCCATCCTCACACATGTGTGAGGAAGAGATATATCTCATAAGGAATGTGATGTTGCCACATAGCATTTCTTAACCTAACCCTAGTCATAATAAAACCTAGGTTTAGTCTATATAACCCCCCCTACACCTTGCCTTTGCCTATAAATAATGGGTCTCAAACCCCTAATTAATTTTGATTTCTAAATTCAAAAAAGCATAGTTACTCTACTGAAATAGAAATCCAACATTGAACGATCACTTCTCTGTGCACACAATCAGATTTCAATGATACACAGAGGCACCCCAACTACCTAGGAGTCGACCCACTGGAAGGATTTTGCAGAAGAGGCATCATAGCTCATATTGCCCCTTGTCCTAAAAATCCAACCTCAGTTTGCCCCCTGGGTGGCAAATTGGGTATATAGACCCAAAATCACTCTAGATTTGGGTGGTAATATCCTTTTTGTTATATTATTACTTTTTGCATAGTTTATTCCATGTTTTATTATGATTTTACAGTCATTTTGTCTTTATAAATATGGGGTGTGACTAAGGAAAGCCCCCAATGTATTAACCCCTTATTGCAAGTTTCTTTTAGTTTATGTAGCATATTTGAAGGAGAAGAACACCAAAAAAAAAAAACTTGATGGTGGCCCACATACAAAGAAGCCCACCTCCACTGAGGGACATAAAAAGAAGGTATCAGGACTATAGTGTATTCATGAAAGGAAATAGGAGAATTCACCCTATTTGTAACCGATATCAAATTTATCATGAATAAAGCATTATATTTCTAAATGACTTGTATTATTACTTGTTTTTAGATCAAATGTCAACTTCTAGTAATTTCAATCTAATCCAAATTTCCACAAATACATCTCAATACATTCATATTCCAAGCCATCCATCTCAACCAATTCATCCTACCAATCAGCCCCAAAGGCCAATCATCTCCCTGAGTAGTTAGTTAACTACTAGCCTAAAAATGGCTTCAATTAAACTATGTATATATGATCTCATTCAACAATCTCCCCCACATCGTGAGGTATAAATGGATATTCTAAAGTCCATTTAACTTCAATCCCAATATGCTAATTCCTTTACCAAATTTATGTGGAATATTTTAACATGTATGGAGTAGTCTATTACATTCTATGATTTTGAAATCAAACCAATATCATAAAAATTAGTGGACCCTCCATTGCATATCATGGCCTAAATTGATAGGAAATCATTTAAACAAGTTTTAATTGATATCATATTCTCTATAAAAGTCATTACCACATTAACCCTTCAACATCTTAAGCTTCCACTAAATCACATCACCAAATTCACTTTCACCCTAAAAGCATTTAATGATGCTCTCTGCTCCATAGTTGGCATTGTTGTTTTACCCATCAAAGTGGGGGTAAAAACATTGCACACCATGTTTCACATGTTGGAAGGGTCTATGGCATACAATGTACTCCTTAGACAATCTTGGATGAGGAAAATGAGATGTGTTCCTTCTATACTACATCAATGCTTGACATATGTACATGAGAGACAAGTACATTACATACCAACAGATGTTGAACCATTTAAGTATTTCAATTTTATTTCAAATACCTATGAATTAATGTTGCCTTCCACTCATATTTTTCTCACGTAATAAACCACCTCATCAACCACACAATCCACATATTCATCAAAATATCTTATTCTTGTGGATTTTCCCATCACCTATTAACATCAAATTTCCACCTCCGTATCCCCATCTTCATCACCTTTGACTACATGCATTTGTGGTCAAACTCAAATCACATCAGCTACATCATCAACATAAGAATCATCCATGATAATTTCTTCCACATCATCACTCATTCACCAAACACCTCAGCTAAATACACCATCATCCACATCAACCAATATTTCACAAGTTACCTTAATGTATTGTGATATGTCATCCCAGTCCATACCTCTCCCATTGTCGAATATCTAAGCCAATATAAAGTCATCCATATCCACTTTCACATCCACATCTAATTCATCCATCTCCACATCATCCCAAGTTGTATTCCACCTCACTAATCCTGGTATTAGTGAATACATGGTCCAAGACATCTTAGTTACACCGCTCAACATTCAAACTACTAAGGATTATGGTTGCCCATGTGACCAACCCTTCTCTATAGGAGTGGTGTATAGCATGGGTTTAGTTCCTAATAGCATTAATTTTATGTATGGATGGATTGGTTCATCATCCAATCTATCTTCCCTAGATGAATCTACACAACCAACACATACCAATATACAACATATGTCATGTTTTTCATCCCAATATTTTTACATAGTTGACAAGGAAATGGCCTAGGATGAAATGAACATGGAATGCATGAACTTATCGATGTTTCATATCAATAAGTGTAAGACCATTCAGGTTTAGGCTATCATCCACTTCCATCCACTTTTTCTCTTGAACAAGCATTTCAAGGTTTACATTTGAATTCAAGAGAATATATCCATCACATTTATGACTTTGAAGAGGAAATATAAGAAGAATTTGATATTATATCGATTGCTTCTAATGATGAATAAACACTCATTATTCCACACACTAAAAAAGATTATTTTTGTCTCAGAATGTTCCCCATCCATCAACCCATAATTCGCTTACTTCTTCCATAAGAATGAGCTAAACTAACTAGTGAACCACCACCTCAAATTCATTGGTCCATATCACTAACCATTTTGCTTGTAATATATGTATATAATTCAAATTTAAAAAAATCAAATAAAAATATATTCACCAAAAAAAAATCATTTGCATTGCATGTACATGGCTTTTTTGCAAAAGCATTTATTTGTGTTGTCTACTATTGTTCAGGTTACTAGAGCTCTAGCATCATTTCTAGTTAAAAGGATACATCCATCCTTCACCTTGCCAACTACCATTTTTATCCTTTAAGTTAACATGAATCCTATTGACTTATTCACCCCACTTTGTAATCCATACGATTTGGCAAAGCCAATTCCAATTGACATGAGTCTTATTGATATGGATAGGATTCCATCACCACCATCCTTTATTGAACTTATCCTTTCTAAGGAATTGTTAAGGGGTTCAACCAACTACATTCCTTTGTCACCTCCACCTTTTCTTTCACCTTCATATTAAAATCCAAAGGTTTTTTAGGTAAACATAGATGATTTTGATATAGAAGAGTTTGATAATATCATAGATGACATTCATTTGATTCCAACACCCCATAAAATTGAGGAAGGTTCTCACATTTCCATTGAAGATACCATTGATGTGAACCTTAGTTAAGACACATAAAATCCCCAAATTGTCAAACTTGGTAACAATTTATCCACAAATGAACAAGAGCAATTAATTTATACCCTAACTTGGTTGTCCATAATATCACCTTACATTCTGATGCTACGTCGTTCAAACAAAAAATGAAAAGGATGCATCCTACCATTGTCCTCATAGTTAAAGAAGATATTAAAAAACTTTTAGATGTGGATTTCATAGTCCTTATTGACTATCTTGAGTGGCTTTCAAACATGGTACACATTCGTAAGCCTAACAGGGTGATACGTAATTACACTAACTTTCAAGACCTTAACAAAGTGTGTCCTAAGAATGAATTTCCTCTTCTAAAAATTGATACTCTTATCGACACTTGCGATGGCCATGGAATGCTTTATCTCATGGATATTTTTATAGGATGCAACCAGATTTGAATAAATCTTGATGACCAACACAAAACAACATTCACTACACCTTGGGGAACTTTTTGTTAAAAGGTGATGCTCTTTGGTCTCAAAAATATAGGTGGCATTTATCAACATGCCATGACATATATATTTTATGATTACATGAATAATATCATCAAATATTATGTGGATAATCTCTTGGAAAAATCTAAAACTCGACAAGAGCACATTGGTATATTGGAAAAAGTCTTTGATAAACTTCTAGAGCATAATGTAAGGTTGAACCCTATGAAATATGTTTTTTGTGTTACCTCTAGCAAACTACTAGGGTTCATTGTATCCCAAAGAGGCATTGAGGTGGACCCAAAAAAAGTCAAGGCCATCATGAAGATGCCTACCCTAACAAAATTAAAGGAATTACATAGTTTACAAGGAAAGATCCAATCAATCCATCATTTTGTAGACACCAAAACACCACCAATCCGATTATGAGACTACAAACACTGATCACATTGACACACATAGCCTTCAGGGCAGCCCTTAGAGGTCAAAAAGTTGTCCTAGCCACTTTCATGGCAGTTTTAGAAGGTTGGAAAGTAATTTGACACCTCCAGACATTCTACTTCAAATCTGCCTTTGCGCCTTGGCTTCTTATTTATGTCTCAATATTATTTTATTTCCTGACAGAAGTTGGTTGTTTTAAACAAGGAAAAAATCAAAAGAAATCCTTTGCCAGAAGTGTCATGAAATCGCAACGTCACGATTTCGTGACGTCGTGAAATCGCGACACCAAATCCCAAAAGAGAGTCTTTGCCAGAAGTGTCATGAAATCACGACGTCACAATTTCACGACGTTGCAAAATCATGACACCAAAGGCCAAAAGAAAGCCTTTGACAAAAGTGTCATGAAATCGCAATGTCACGATTTCGTGATGTCAAAAAATCATGACACCAAAGGCCAAAAGAGAGCCTTTGCCAGAAGTGTCCTAAAATCGCGACGTCACGATTTTGTGATGTCGTGAAATCGTGACACCAAAGGCCAAAACAGAGCCTTTGCCAGAAGTGTCGTGAAATCGCGACGTCGCGATTTTGTGACATCATGAAATCGCAACACCAAAGGCCAAAAGAGAGCCTTTGCCAGAAGTGTCACGAAATCGTGACGTCACGATTTCACGACATCGCGAAATTGTGACACTAAAGGCCAAAAGGAAACCTAAGGCTTAGGTGTCGTGATATCGTGACGTCGTGATATCGCGACATCATGATATCATGACAAACTCCCATATTTATGCCTGGGCAGACATTAACCAATAAAGGCAGAATTTTAACGAATAAAAGTGGATTTTAAACCAACGAAGGTGGATTTCAACCAATTAAAAGTGGACATCAAACAGATAAACATGGACATTAAACAAATAAGCATTAAACATTTGAAGGTGGACTTTAAACAACTGGAAGTGGAAGTCAGTCAAGTGTGTGGGCCGTTGGAGGACTGTCATAGTGGCATTCATGAAAGCCCGAGTCATGGAGGACTTTCCTCTCTCGTGGGGAGACATGACCGCCACATGGCACCTATGACCAACACATGGCGCTTATGCACGCCTATCCAAAGAGACCCCCTGGGTCTATAAAATGGTGGATTTTTCCACCCAAAGAGGAGATCAGAGAAGAAATGTTTTGAAGCAGCGAAGCCCTGCTAGTTTATCGCCAGACGTTTTAAGCCTCAATTCACATCATCCGCATCTGTGATTTCTTCTGCAAGGGAGGTCATTGGGTGCTTACGGAGAACATGAATCTGGATCCATGGATTCATCAATTTTCCGACAAAGCGTACTGTTATTCTTTTATTTCTTTAGCACTATGATTTTAGATGTTGATTTCAAGCATGCAGGCTTTATTTTAACACAACGTATTATCATTAATCATTAATCATTGATTTTGATTAAGTATGTTGATATTATTTAATTTTGTGCATGTGTCTTTGGTTTTATTGTAGTTCATTTTATTTTATTTCTACAATCCATTGTTTTAATTAATTTGTCGATAAATATCAACATGCAGGTTTTATTTCATTTCACTTTCACGAATGTTACATTTTATCATGATTTTGGGAGTTAATTCAAATCTGCTGTTCTAATCATTTTCTTTGCACGTATGTTTTATTTTTTTCGAGGATCAAATGCTTTTATTTTTTATACAGGTGCTACTAACACCTTTTGCTTTCACTTTGTACGTAGGTTTCCAATAGCAGAGGAGCAAGAAAGAGCAAAGAATCACCTACAACAGTGGCGACGACATTTTGATCCGCCCATCTCACGTGTGGGCACGCGAAAGAAGGATTATTAGCCATGAATCTTGCAACAAGAAACACATATGACTCTCCTATCCTTTAAAAAGGAAGGAGATGTATTGTAACACAATTTGTAAAAGCATATCAATAAAAGAGATTACCATATTTCCATTGCTTTTATCTTGTGTCGAGCTGCATATGTTATTTCTTGTTCTTGTGGTATAATTTTCTTTTTATTTTCAAAATCTCGTGCTTTCAATTAGTCACACTTAGTCACCAATCAACAAACACACACCCAATTAGGGCATTGGCATGCATTCAAAGAATCACGGACAAAGACAATCATGCTCCTGCTTGGGGTAGTAAACAAGCAACAACCACAAATTGATCAAACGCGATCAAACGATTGTCATTCTCGAAGCATGAACTCAAGGTTCCCCCATGGACAAAAGGATGTGCCCTTTGCCTATTCATGACTGATCAATGTTCAAGCTCAAGTCACACCTCACCAAAATAGGTTAATACTTGAAATCAAATTCCTTAGCTCGTTAGAAGCAAGGATTCAAGAATGCATGCCCTTTCCATACTTGGGGCATCACAAGTTGGTCGAGTTATTGAGAAACCCTAATCATTAGTGCTTTGGTTATCTATTTTTTCTCAGCACTGTGTCACCCATAGCGCTTCCCAAAAAGGGGCATCTATAGACACCAAAATAGCACCAATCCAATTATGAGACTACAAACACTGATCACATTGACACACACAGCCTTCAGGGCAGCCCTCAGAGGTCAAACAGTGGTCCTAGCCACTTTCACAGCAGTTTTAGAAGGTCAAAAATTAATTTGGCACCTCCAGACATTCTGCTTCAAATCTGCCTTTGCGCCCTGGCTTCTTCTTGGTGTCGCAATATTATTTTATTTCCTGACAGAAGTTGGTCATTTTAAACAAGGCAAAAATCAAAAGAAAGCCTTTGCCAGAAGTGTCATGAAATCATGACATCGTGATTTTGCGACGTCACAAAATCATGACACCAAAGGCCAAAAGAGAGCCTTTGCCAAAAGTGTCACAAAATCATGACGTCACGATTTCGCGACATCATGAAATCGTGACACCAAAGGCTAAAAAAAAGCCTTTGCCAGAAGTGTCACGAAATCGTGATGTCACAATTTTGCGACATCATGAAATCACAACACCAAAGGCCAAAAGATAGCCTTTGCCAGAAGTGTCACGAAATTGCAACGTCGCGATTTCGTGACGTCGTGAAATTGCGACACCAAAGGCCAAAAGAGAGCCTTTGTCAGAAGTGTCATGAAATCGCGACATCGTGATTTCGTGATGTCATGAAATCGTGACACCAAAGGCCAAAAGAGAGCCTTTGCCAGAAGTGTCATGAAATTGTGACGTTGTGATTTCGTAACATCACAAAATCGTGACACTAAAGTCCAAAAGGAAACCTAAGGCTTAGGTGTAGCGATATCACGACGTTGTGATATCATGACAAACTTCTATCTTTATGCCTGGGCAGACATTAACCAATAAAGGCAGACTTTTAACCAATAAAAGTGGATTTTAAACCAACAAAGGTGGATTTCAACCAATTAAAATCGGACATCAAATAGATAAATAGGGACATTAAGAAAATAAGCATTAAACGTTTGAAGGTGGACTTTAAACAACTGGAAGTGGAAGTCAGTCAAGTGCGTGGGCCATTGGAGGACTGTCACAGTGGCATTCATGAAAGCCCGAGTCATGGAGGACTTTCCTCTCTCATGGGGAGACATGACCGCCACATGGCACCTATGACCAACACATGGCGCTTATGCACGCCTATCCAAAGAGACCCCCTGGGTCTATAAAATGGTGGATTTTTCCACCCAAAGAGGAGAGCAGAGAAGAAATGTTTTGAAGCAGTGAATCCCTACCAGTTTATCACCAGACGTTTTAAGCCTCAATTCACGTCATCCGCATCCATGATTTCTTCTGCAAGGGAGGTCATTGGGTGCTTACGGAGAACATGAATCCGGATCCATGGATTCATCAATTTTCTAACAAAGCTTACTGTTATTCTTTTATTTCTTTAGCACTATGATTTTAGATGTTGATTTCAAGCATGCAGGCTTTATTTTAACACGTCTTATCATTAATCATTAATCATTGATTTTGATTAAGTATGTTGATATTATTTAATTTTGTGCATGCATCTTTGGTTTTATTTTAGTTCATTTTATTTTATTTCTGCAATCTGTTGTTTTAATTAATTTGTCGATAAATATCAACATGCAGGTTTTATTTCATTTCACTTTCATGAATGTTACATTTTATCATGATTTCGGGAGTTAATTCAAATCTGCTGTTCTAATCATTTTCTTTGCACGTATGTTTTATTTGTTTCGAGGATCAAATGCTTTTATTTTTAATACAGGTGCTACTAACGCCTTTTGCTTTCACTTTGTATGCAGGTTTCCAACAACAGAGGAGTAGGAAAGAGCAAAGAATCACCTACAATAGCGGCGACGACATTTTGATCCGCCCATCTCACGTGTGGGCATGCGGAAGAAGGATTATTAGCCATGAATCTTGCGACAAGAAACACATCTGACTCTCCTATCCTTTAAAAATGAAGGAGATGTATTGTAACACAATTTGTAAAAGCATATCAATAAAAGAGATTACCATATTTCCATTGCTTTTATCTTGTGTCGAGTTGCATATGTTATTTCTTGTTCTTGTGGTATAATTTTCTTTTTATTTCCGGAATCTCATGCTTTCAATGATGATTATGGTGGGACCCTATTCCCTGCATTTATGAGATCAAAGAATTGATTGAAATTTATGTTTTTATGCTTGCAGGTACTGGGCCAAAAATAAAAAAAATCGATTTGGGTGAGAAAGACAGCTGATTTGGGTGGAAAAGAGGTAACGGTTTCTAACTGTCCCTATCATTTTCTACTGTGATATTTCTATTTTCTGTCATGTTTGCCTTCTTAGGGAAAGAGGTTGCCACCTATTTTATTTTTAAATAAAAATAACCGCACACACTTCATGTGGTAAAATTAAACCAAGGAGCTGGTCGTAAAACCCCAGCCCTTGATCAATACCATTGGTGGATTTCATCACCACCTTGGCTTGATTTTGCATCCATTACCCCGATTGTCACTATTTTTAGGCATAAATCCTGATGAAAGCTGACCGAGTGTTGCTGGGGTGATTCCCAGCGTGCGAGGATAAGTCTTCTATGGTAGGTGCCATTAACAGGACAATCCCCCTTTTGTACCGCATATGTACTGTTGTGGCTAATCCACAACACACCCAAAAATTAGGGGCCCACCTTTTTGCATGCTTTCAAAGAAGAAAACAGTGACCCAGATGCTAAGAAAATCAAATAAAAGGCAAATTTTTCACTAAGACAAGAAGTTGTCATGATATTGTGACATATTGCTCTGTCGCGGTCGAAAGTTGTCACGATATCACGACATGTTGCTCCGTCGCTACAGAAAATGAAAAGGTGTAGCAAAATCATGACATGTCACTCCGTCGTTGTAGAAATAGGAGAGAGAAAGGTAGAATGAAAAACTATAGCAAAATCATGACGTGTCGCAAAATCGCGGTCAACGTGGTCAACGGTAGCAGGTGGGCGAAATGTCATGAAATCGTGACGTGTTTGATTTTCGTGGCTTGAAAGCGGGCAGGAGGCACAAAGTAGAAAATGGTCATGAAATTGCGACAAAACTGAGACAAAGGTGCATAAGTCAAAAGGCATCGTGAAATCACGACGTGTCACATTTTTGTGGTGCGGGTGAATGAAAAGGGTCTAAGCCCCAGTAGTGTAGCGAAATCATGACGAGAACTGACAAGAGGCGCATAAGTCGAAAGGCATCACAAAATCATGATGTGTCACGTTTTCATGGCGCAAGTGGATAAAAAAACCTAAGTGGTAAAAGGGTAGCAATTTTGTGCAACTTTTGGCAAAACGTTCCAGCCAGGCAAAGACATCACAAAATCATGACAAAAAGTGAAGACCATGCTCGAAACAGAAAATGGTAGCGATTTTGTGATGAGTTGCAGCTGAAGCGTACGAACGATGAGAATGGTCACAATTTCACGACATGTTGCGACAAGATGGCTGAAGCATGAAATTGTCACGATTTCGCTACAAAAAGCAACAAGAGCATATGGAATAGAAAGTGGTCACGATTTCGTGATAGAAAACCGCAAGGTAGCTTCGAGGTAGAAAGGCATCGCGATTTAGCGACAGGTCATGGCCCAAGCGTACGGAGGTAAGAAATGCATCGCGATTTCGAGACAGGTTGCGGCCGAAGCGTACGGAGAACAAAAGCGTCGCGATATCGTGACATGTCGTGTTTTCATTGTGAAAGCGAAGGAGCAAGGCCACGGGCTATTTTTGGTTGTGATTTTCATGGGACCGTTACTAAACATATAGAGAGTGCTAAACACATGGCAGAAATGCGTGAGGGTCATAGTAACGCTTTAGATCGACAGTTACTGTCAGCAGAGAAGATCAAACATTGTAGATTCAAGCGAAAGGTCAAAAACACCAAAAGTAGGAAAATGAAGTGAAGCGTCATGGGAAATGAAATGAAGCATCACAGAGCAGCCGAGAGCAGCAACAAAAAGTTTAAATAGTAGAAGTGTAGGTAGATATAGGGGCTGGAAATTGTAAATAGAAAACATTATTTTATTGAATAGAGGAGTTATTTGGTAGGAGTAACTTTTGTGTGTGAAACCAAAAGGAGATTGAAGGCTAAGACTACTGTTTTCTTGTATATCTTTCCTTTGCATTATTTTGTTTTGTATCTATTCGTTTACATCGTAATGCGGATTACGATAGGTGAATGATAAAATGATGCAAATTATTTATTTCCTTAGAGTCTAGCATCTGATTTGATTTGACTGTGTTTTATTATAGGTCTATTAGGTCAGGTTGTTTTAGAGCTTCATCTCATAACTTGGGGTTTTGCAGGGAGGAGATTGCTAACTAGATTAACGTCCTTCTTTGGTTTTCCAGCTGATTCGCATAAGAACATTTTTTTTTTGGTTTATGATATATTTTTAATCCCATTTAAAAGCTAACGTTAAAATAGCAGAATAATTAAACAAAAGATAAAATGAACCAATTAACATTAAAATAAACCGCACGTTAATTTCATTAATGTCAGAACATAAAGGGACTTTTCTCTCTTTTGTTATAGAGTTGGTTATTTTAACAAATTAGGGTTACAAAGTTTGTTGTGAATCAACAAAGGCCCCTTGTTAACATTTACTTGTAGGATTTGAGCTATTCTGGGATACATTCATTTATTTTCATTAAGTTAAAATTGGTTTTATGCATATAGAGGTCTGTTCACAAGAAGCTTGGAGAAATTAAAAATAATATATTTTCTTTGCAAGAAAGAGTTTTCCGATTTGAGACTCTAGTTGCGTGTTCATTTTGTAATAGGACAAAATATTCACTCAACATTTTGGCGCTAGAAGGAGGGCCTTCTTTATTTCTTTGTGATTATGATTTGTTCTAACAATTAACGTGGGTAGTTTTGGTTCCACCTATTGTGCTTGAAGGTATAACATTTAGATACTGTATTTTGCAAGTAAGTTGAGAGAAGTCTTTTGAGTTATAGAGTTTCCAAGCTGGCCCAACCTGAGTACTTAGCTACTAGGTCCAAGACCACAGGAGAAACTATTTTCCAAAGCCTTTCTCCAGCTGCTAGAAAGCCAAAAAACAAAACATTAGAGATTGAAATACCACCCAGTATACTTGAGTTAGGGATTTCTTTAGACTCAAGTACGTCTAACAGGCCTGAGCCATTAATTTCAAGTGTGACAGTAACACCATTTGTATCTATCTCCACAGTTCCAAGCATTTCCATTGTTCCCACAGGGTTAACACCTTTGAACAACATGGTCCAACAACAATAAAAACAACAACAATAGCCACCTGCCCTTTGCTATGGTGTGCAAAGTCCCCCCTTAGATATTCTTGGGGCAGTCCATGACTTGCCTAGAAACATTGAAAGGGGATTACCCAAATTCTTACACGATGGTCCCACAACAGTAGAATATCATGTCCAAATATACAAGGACTATATGTTTAGGCAAGGGGTTACTCACGAGGATGTTGCTTGCCGAGTTTTCCCTGCTAGTCTAGACCCCACAGCCAATGAATGGTATCGAAATCTGCCAGTAGGGTCCATCACTTCATGGGCCCAATTAGAAATTGCCTTCATTAGCCAATTCAGAATGTTATTAGATCCCTCCATAATCTACAATTTGTTTGTATCATGCAAAAGATTATCCAATGATCCCATACGAACATTTAACTAGAGGTTCCAAAAATTGTACATGAATCTGACTTGTCACTTTGTGGTAGATCCTGTAGTCGCCTTGCAATTATATTTCAGAGCCTTAAATCCTTTAACGTCTTTGTTGACCAGAAGGAACCCTCAGGTTACGACGCTTCCTTTAGCCTATGCAGAAACAATGACTCTTGAACAACAGATGAACCTTCTAGGAGCAGGATTGTCTCAATTGACTGGGATGGGACAATATGGTCCATATAGTCAATTTACCATGATGAACCAGTTAATGGCACCACGGGTTCCTATGATGAATAATTTTCAAACACCCACTCAAGTGGCATCATTTCCAAGTTATCCAAATGCTTTCGTTCAAACGCAGGGTTTAATTCAAAATGGCCTAATGGGTTTGCCTGGGTTCGGTATGGGTAGTAATTTGTTGACCATGTTGGGGTTTGCTCCAATTAGCATGCCAAGCCCAATGACTTACCCAACAATCACTCCGATTCAAAGTGTGAATCCAGGATGGAATCCACCTACCCAGACCCAAGCCATTGTACCTATCCTAGAGGTGGCTAATGCAGCAAATGCATCTGGACTTGGAATTACAGTGCCTCAACCATAAGGGTCTAAATCTGCCATAGAAAACATGAAGGAAACCTTGGCCAAATTTTTGGTTATGGTGGGAAATTTCAATAAAAATGTGGACCAAGCCATGGGTCATAACCGGCCTCATAACCA
Organism: Wollemia nobilis; assembly: GCA_028583015.1. Taxonomy (NCBI): domain Eukaryota; kingdom Viridiplantae; phylum Streptophyta; class Pinopsida; order Araucariales; family Araucariaceae; genus Wollemia; species Wollemia nobilis. The sequence goes on along the minus strand of JAQPPZ010002832.1, from coordinate 9,430,084 downwards.
TAGAGAAAAAGGAACATACAACACGTAGCCGAATAATGGGTGAGTACCCAATCCCGTAGCCAATCAGGCAGATGTCTCAGAAGATTTTGGAGAATCGGGACCTTGTGATAGTGATTGTATGCACTGTGGCCATGGGAAGCATGAGTCTATATTGACTGAGGTTATACATTCCCAAGAAAGTGAAGAAGAGGAGGATGTGGAATTTTTTGGAAACGAAGATGAAGAAACATTGGAGGTTCATGCCAACAAACATTTTGGGAAAGGAAATCACAAGTATTACACTAGGAGTTCTAAGGAGCCCAAAACTTCCTCTACTCCTCCAAACAACCAATTACTCCCTCCTGATTTCAAAGGAGATGTCAATCCCCCTCCTCCATCCATGGTGGAAAAGTCTAAGATGGTGCAAAATATGTCAAATTCAGAAAAACCCACTTATGAATTGGTGGAAGACATGAAGAAAACTAAGGCCAATGTCTCAATGTATGATATGTCCTTATTATTAGGCCAGGAGGTAAGTCCACCAAAAAGTTTAGATCCATCTGCCCAAGTTCATGAAGCTAAAAGTGCTGAGTCTCGATTGGTTTTAAAAAAGGAAAAATGAGATATACCTCCTTTTCTGATAACCATTAGAATTGCAAGTAAAAACCTGCACAATTGTTTAATAGATTCAGGGGCCTCGGCTACCATCATGCCCCTAGAAATTTGTAAAAAATTGGGACTTACACCAAAACCTTCTAGAAGTAGGGTGGTGCAGCTGGATAGATCAACAATGGAGGCAGTGGGAGAATTGGGTGATGTTCTTATTCAAGTCAATTCAGAACCCAGGGTTCAACATCACATAGACATATTGGTGCTCGACATTCCTATCAAATATGGCATGGTTTTGGGAAGAGATTGGAGTAAAAACCTAAATGGTTACATTGTGATAGATTCTTCACATATGTGGCTATCGTGGAGGGGAGTGGCCAACCAAATTTGGATTGATAGTGAACCTAGGCTCAAGGAGATGATCACGGAGTACAACAAATCGAATGAGATCCAATACATTGAAGCAAAGATGGGAGCATATTGTTTGGACATAGAAACACCCAAAAGTTCCCAAAATGAAAGGATTGGGTGCAACGTTACTGAAGGACATCAGGACATTTGGACTTTAAGATTTGATGTATCCAAGTCCATACAAGGAGTGGGAGATGGTATTGAATTATCATGTTCAGACAAAGAGCCTATGTTCGCTGCATATAGACTACAGTTCCCTGCCACCAACAATATGGCAAAATATGAGGCCTTGATTCTCGAACTTCAATTTGCCCTTCGAAAGAAAGTTAAGTGTATCAAGGTCCTTGGTGATTCGAAACTGGTGGTAAAACAAGTGAAGGGACAATACGTATGCAAGAACAAGCAGCTCAGACTTTACAAAACCAGGGTTAGAGATTTAATAGATGAGTTTGATGCCTTTAACATATCTTTGATCTCTAGAAAAGGCAATCGTCTGGCAGACTCTCTAGCCGTAGCTACGAGTATGTTGAAACTAGTGGACCATAAGAAATGCAAGAAATTCTCCATAGAACTGGTCCCTTGTCCCTCGATACCAGATAATGTTACGAATTTCCAAGTGTTTGATAGTGATAGGCACATATTCCATTTTTTCACTAATTCTAGTATATTTGAAAAGTAGGTTATAGATGAATATGAGAGGGATTTAGAGGAGGCAGATTTGGAAGAAAAAATTATTGGAAAATGCAATAAGATACCAGATGAGATGGCTTCATTAGAGAAAACTTTCGATATCGAATATCAACCAAGAGAAGGTAAAAAGGTTCCATCTCCTAGAGAAGCCTGTGATTTGGTTAACATTGGAAGTGCAGAAAGCCCTCGAGAGGTGTTCATAGCAAAAGCATGTACCAAGAAAGAGAAAGATTCCATTGTCGATACATTAAAGGAATACATAGACTGCATAGCTTGGAGTTATAAGGAGCTGAAAACATATGATCAGAATGTCATAATGCATACGATTCCGTTGAAACCAGACTCCAAACCCTTCAGGCAAAGACAAAGGTGAGTCAATCCATTATTAGAACCCCTGATAGAGAAAGAGGTGAAGTGACTGTTAGAAGCTAAGATCATCTTTCTTGTTAGACATTCCACATGGGTTGCTAACCTAGTCCTTGTGAGGAAAAAGAGTGGAGAAATAAGGTTATGTATCGATTTTAGAAATCTTAATAAAGCCTCACAAAAGGACAACTACCCATTACCCACCATTGATGAAATACTCCAAAAGGTAAATGGGTCGGAGATGACATCATTCCTGGATGGTTATTCAGGATATAATCAGGTCCTTATCCATCCTAGTGATAAGATGAAAACTACTTTCACCACAAGGTGGGGCACCTTTGCTTACAAGAGAATGCCTTTCGGTCTATTGAACGTAGGTGCCACATTCCAATGAGCTATGGACTTTGCTTTTAAGGGGCTCATAGGCAAGTGCATCATCGTCTATGTATATGACATTCCTGTCTTTTCTAAGAACAGGGAAAACCATGTCAGGGATCTAAAGAAAGTCTTTCAAAGATGCAGGGAACATGACATTTCTCTCAACCCAAAGAAGTGCATTTTTGGGGTAACGAAAGGAAAACTATTGGGACATATAATATCTAAGGATGAAATTTCCATTGACCTTGAGAGAATAGAGGCCATACAGCAGATTCCTTGTCCAAATAGCAATAAGGGGTTGTGATCATTCTTTAGGAAGATCAATTTCGTCAGAAAATTTATTGCAGATTTTGCAGAAATAGCAAAGCCTTTAAATGACATGTTAAAGAAAGAGGTCCAGATCAAGTGGACAGATGAAAATAGAGATGCTTTTAAAAATATCAAAGACGTAATTTCTAAAGCCTCAGTTTTAGTGAGTCCCGATTATACGAAGCCTTTCTATATCTACACATTTACTTCAGATCACTCCTTTGCGAGTGTTTTAACTCAGAAGAGTGAAGGCAGCATTAAAAATCCTATTGCCTTCCTGAGTAGTCCTCTCAAAGATGCGAAACTTAGATACTCCATCTTGGACAAGCAAATGTATGCTCTGGTTAAGACTATGAAAAAATTTAGGCATTACATAGTCCACAGTAGGGTCTTTGCTATCGTCCCGGATCCTGCAGTCAAAGCCATGTTCATACAGAATGAATTAGGTGAAAGACATGGTAAGTGGGTTTCAACTTTGCAAGAGTTTGATCTTGAGATTTAGTCGATGAAGATGGTGCAAGGACAAGGGTTGGTTAAGGAAATAGTAGAAAAGGATCTCGAAATTTCATGTCAACATTATGAAGTCGCAGATATAACCAAAGATGAGTGGTATACAGATGTGGTGTATTTTATACTAAATGGTAAATGTCCACCGCATTTAAATTCTACTCAATGAAGAGCCTTGCGCTTGAAATCTGCTAATTTCCTAATTAGAGCTAGCACATTATACAAGAAAAATCATGAAGGTATTTACCTTCGTTGTGTTGATAAAAAAGAGGCAGTGTGAATACTCGAGGAATTTCATGGTAAACATGGGATAGGACATGGGTCCGCTAATGCCATAGCCCATCAAATCCTTAGAGCCGGTTATTATTGGCCTCAATTGTTCAAAGATGCCCATACTCATGTGATATCATGTCATACATGTCAAACTGCAGCCAATAGAGACAGGTGTGCTTCCATGCCTTTACAATCCATAATCGAATCTAGACCTTTTGCACAATGGGGCCTAGATTTTTTTGGGATTATTAGTCCCAATTCATCCGATTCCCACAAATACATTCTGACAGCTATGGATTATTGCACAAGGTGGACTGAAGCTATCCCCACAAAGAATGCTACTTCGGAGGTTGTTATTAAATTCTTAGAGGATAATATTTTCACTCGGTTTGGGATGCCTAACTCCATTGTAAGTGATAATGGTTCAGCTTTTTCTTCTTTGGAATTTGCTAATTGGGAATTTGACAATGGTGTGAGTTTAAAATTCTCTTCCAATTATTATTCGCAAGGCAATGGATTGGTCGAGTCTTCTAACAAGAATTTGTTATGCGTCATAAAAAAATTGTTGGAAAGAAATCCTAGGGATTGGCATAACAAACTTAAGTTGGATCTTTGGGCTGATAGAATCAGAGTCAAAGAATCAATAGGAACATCTCCTTACCATCTGGTTTACGGACAAGATCCCATTTTTCCTACAAATCTCAAGTTACAAATGCTGCATTTCATGAAAGATTATTTTGGGACTGATGATAAACTTGAGTCTAGACTAACACAATTAATGCATCTGGATGAAAAAAGGGATGAGGCTATGCTTCATTTTAGTAAACACCAAGATGTAGTAAAAATATGGTTGGACAAAAAGTCTAGAGCCAAGGCTTTTAAAATATCATTTTTAGTGTTGTTATGGGATAAAAGACATGAGAAGAAAGGGGAGCATGATAAGTTTGACTACCTATGGTTGGGTCCCTACTAGATTTCAGAAGTCCTAGGGGAAAACAGTTTTAGACTAAGAACCTTGGATGGAAAGGATTTGGCATTACCCGTCAATGGGTTGCACTTGAAACATTATTTCCAGGCTTGAAGCGGTTGGGTTTTGTATTATATGTAAATTATGCCATGCTTTATTTCTGTTGTGTGTGCAGATTTGATATTTAAGTTGTTTTTTTTTTTACATGTTCAGGTTTTGTATTGATGTTGTGTTTTGTTTCTTCTGGGTGTGCAGGTTGGACGTTGAGGCGGTGTGTTTATTTGACAATTAATTATTTAAAAAAAAAAAAAAGGGGAATAAAGTTTGAAATGTTAACACATGCCTAAGATCGGGAAAATATGAAACATTGGAATTATGTTGTAAAAGCTTCACATGTAACACAAATAGTTAAATAATATCGTTTGAGGCTTGTGATGCATGAAGTAGTCAGTTTTACAAATTATGGCAATACTTCATCTGCAATTCACAGGGCAATGCATTCATATTACATCTCACTTTGCATATACATGCCATCTTAGTTGCATATGCATTTCAGATACAAATCATTAAAGTGTGTCAAATCCTCTTAGGGTTATGCTATAACATAAATAAATAAAAATCCTAAGGTTGGAAACTAAGCCCCAAGATATCTAGAACCAAGCACATTTTGTACACATTAAAAAAGATCTTGGGCAAAATGATCAAAACATTGCTTGGAAGAAAAGGTCAAGCGAAAGGAATATTTCATGTCTATCCTATTATGCAACATGATCCTTAAAACAGTGGTTTTTACCACTTCCATTAAGATTAAAGCCTAAAATTAGAGTATTAAGGATAGGGTTAAGTCCTCATCGAACTTAGGTTGAGGATCCAACTCCCCAAAGCTTTGATTTGACCTACATGGAGTAGTAAGGATAGGGCATAATTCTCATCTCACCTAGGTTGAGAATCTGATTCCCCAAAGCTCCTATGTCTCATTTCATGATAAAACTTGGATTGGAAGGATCGTACTACTTGTCCTATGCAAAGGATGGGTAGTCATCCCCAAGGTCCAAGTGACAAAATTAATATTCTCCATTTTCATCTAAGACTTAGATTGGAAGGATTGTACTACATGTCCTTGGCAAGGATGGGTAGTCATCCCCAATATCCAAGAAGTAAAATTAATTTTTTCCATCTCATTTTTATATTGGATTGGAAGGATCGTACTACTTGTCCTCTGCAAAGGATGGATAGTCATCCCCAAGGTCCAGAGAAATGAAGTTAAGTCATGGATTATGGGGTTAGGTATGCCCATGCATGACATCATGTCTTGTCTAAAAAACAAGACCACTGACTGTTCAAAGGGTTAGACTAACATGACCATTTATTCCATAATTGGTTAAATCATTTTGCTCAAAGTGAGGTAATGAATTCCAAATAAGAGTAGTAAGAATAGGGTTAAAATCTCATCTCGATTAGGTTGGGAGTCTGATTTCCCAAAGCTCTGATTTCACTTTCACTTACACATGGGTTCAAGATAGTAGTGACTCATAACCAACTTTGGGATCTAATAAAACAGTTCATTATACACATGGTTGATCCTAAGGGGGTTTGATAATATTGAATATTTGTGTATGATATTATAAGGTCTATGCATTTGTAAAAAAGCAAAATCTCTAAGCATATTTATTGGGTTACACAAATCATTCACAGTCTCACATATGCATGCATGTAAAATGGATAATGGAATGTTGATCAAGTTCAAGCGATATGGAATGAAAACAAATAGCACACACTGAGCTAATACTAATGATTCTGATGTTTCATGTACTTTTGATCTATCGGTATTTGTTTATCTTTTATTTGCTAACGCCTGTATCTAAGCTTATATATTTCAGATTGGGTTCTCACCAAAATGCTCTAGAGCATTTGATAGCAGAGTCGCCATTTGTTGTGGCTAATCCACAACACACCCCAAAATTGGGTGCCCACCTTTTTGCATGCTTTCAAAGAAGAAAATAGTGACCCAGATGCTAAGAAATTCAAATAAAAGGCAAAATTTTCACTAAGGCAAGAAGTTGTTGTGATATCGTGACATGTCGCTCTGTCGCGGCCGAAAGTTGTCACGATATCGTGACATGTCGCTCCGTCACTGCAGAAAATGAAAAGGTGTAGCGAAATCATGACATGTCGCTCCATCACTGCAAAAAGAGGAGAGAGAAAGACAGAATGAAAAACTGTAGCAAAATCGTGACGTGTCGCAAAATCGCGATCAATGTGGTCAATGGTAGTAGGTGGGTGAAAAAGTCATGAAATAGCGACGTGTTTGATTTCCACGGCTTGAAAGCAAACAGGAGGCACAAAGTAGAAAATGGTCGCGAAATCATGACAAAACTGAGACAAAGGTGCATAAGTCGAAAGGCATCGCAAAATCGTGACGTGTCACGTTTTTGCGGTGCGGGTGAATGAAAAGGGTCTAAGCCCCAGCAGTGTAGCGAAATCGTGACGAGAACTGACAAGAGGCGCATAAGTCGAAAGGCATCGTGAAATCATGACGTGTCGTGTTTTCGCAATGCAAGTGGATAAAAAAACCTAAGTGGTAAAAGGGTAGTGATTTCGCGCAACTTTTGGAGAAATGTTCTAGCTAGGCAAAGACATCGCGAAATCACGACAGAAAGTGAAGACCATGCCCGAAACAAAAAATGGTAGCAATTTCGTGATGAGTTGCAGCCAAAGCATATAGACGATGAGAATGGTCGCGATTTCATGACAGGTTGCGGCAAGATGGTCGAAGCATGAAATTGTCATGATTTTGCTACGAAAAGTAGCAAGAGCGTATGAAACAGAAAGTGGTCGCAATTCGTGACAAAAAGCTGCAAGGTAGCTCCAAGGCAGAAATGCATCGTGATTTCATGACAAGTTGCGGCCAAAGCATATAGAGGTAAGAAAGGCATCACGATTTCATGATAGGTTGCAGTTGAAGTGTACGGAGAACAAAAGTTTCGCGATATCGCGACATGTCACGATTTCGCGACATGTCACGTTTTTGCTATAAAAGCGAAGGAGCAATGCTATGGGCTATTTTTGGTCATGATTTTCATGGGACCATTACTGAACATACAGAGAGCACTTAACACATGGTAGAAAGGCATGAGGGTCATAGTAACGCTTCAAATCGACAGTTACTATCAGTAGAGAAGATCAAACATTGCAGATTCAAGCGAAAGGTCAAAAACACCAAAAAGCAAGAAAATGAAGCGAAGCATCATGGGAAATGAAATGAAGCATCACAGAGCAGCCGAGAGCAGCAAAAGAAAGTTTAAATAGCAGAAGTGTAGGTAGATACAGGGGTTAGAAATTGTAAATAGAAAGCATTATTTTATTGAATAGAGGAGTTATTTGGCAGGAGTAACTTTTGTGTGTGAAACCAAAAGGAGATTGAAGGCTAAGACTACTGTTTTCTTATATATCTTTCCTTTGCATTATTTTGTTTTGTATCTATTCGTTTACACCGTAATGTGGGTTGCGATAGGTGAATGATAAAATGATGCAAATTATTTATTTCCTTAGAGTCTAGCATCTGATTTGGTTTGACTATGTTTTATTACAGGTCTATTAGGTCAGGTTGTTTTAGAGCTTCATCTCATAACTTGGGGTTTTGCAGGGAGGAGATTGCTAACCAGATTAATGTCCTTCTTTGGTTTTCCAGCTGATTCGCATAAGAACATTTTTGTTTTGGTTTATGATATATTTTTAATCCCATTTAAAATCTAACGTTAAAATAGCAGAACAATTAAACAAAAGATAAAATGAACCAATTAATATTAAAATAAACCGCATGTTAATTTCATTAATGTCAGAACATAAAGGGATTTTTCTCTCTTTTGTTACAGGGTTGGTTATTTTAACAAATTAGGGTTACAAAGTTTGCTATGAATCAACAAAGGCCCCTTGTTAACAGTTACTTGCAGGATTTGAGCTATTCTGGGATACATTCATTTATTTGCATTAAGTTAAAATTGTTTTTATGCATATAGAGTTCTGTTCACAAGAAGCTTGGAGAAATTAAAAATAATATATATTTCTTTGCGAGAAAGAGTATTCCAGTTTGAGACTCCAGTTACATGTTCATTTTGTAATAGGACAAAATATTCACTCAACACGTACCACGTACCATCTGCTCTCACGTACCTATAGTCTCCCTCTCGTAAGGGCGGGTATATAGAGAGGTTGGTATATTGGCCTGGTTGGTATATTGAAGGGGCGACCATTTTGGGAGTTATATGAGCCTTCATTATGCATTTAAACGTTCTTCAAAAACATTCAAAAACAAAAACAAAATCATCAAAACACACTAAAACTAGTCTAGGACACACCATTAATCTTTAAAAGAGATAATCACTATTTGTGTATGTGTGTGTTCATTTTTTCTTAGTGTAAAAAAAAAAAATCATAAACAAAAAGATAAAGATTTTTTTAGCTAGTGGAAAAGCACCACAATGGTGTACACCCGTAGCCAAGCCCAATCAAGGGCAGAAGCTCCGGAAGGTACACAAGAAGTAGGCACAAGTCACCTTCACTTTAGTATTGAAGACTTGGTCATACCGCCTTGGCGGTCTGGGCCACAAGAGAATCCACATCATTCCATGTCTAGGTGGAATTATAGGGACACCCCTCTGGGGGATACACCCATTCAGAATAGCCCCTTTCAGGAAGAACCTTTACGTGTGACACTCAACACAAATAGAAGACCACCTTTTGAGGCTAGATATGAGTGGCCACAACATGATGAAGTGCTAGAGAGGCACAATGTCCATGAAGAGAGACAGTGTGAATACGACATCTCTCCTTTGCCTCCCATTAGAACTGAAAGACAAAATCTAGAGCGTAGGGCTCTCCACACAGGGCGAGCTAACTCTGCCTGCCCCTTTCACACCCATGAAAGGGAGAACAAGGAATATCATCACATTCCTTGAGAGCAACATACAGTGTGGGAGCCTTGCACTTTCGCACCTACTAGATATTATGATCACCCATTAAGGCCTAAGCCTCAATTAAATGCCACTAATCTTGACAGAGGGAAGCACCACATAGAGGTCCTGGATCCTCAAAACCAAGATAGATACATCAAAAAGGTGACTAAGCCTCCTAGAATTAAAACAACAGAGCAAATTGACCTATCATTTGCTAGACATGCCACCCGCCAAGCACAGATCAAGCAGCTTGAGCAAGATCAACAGTAGCTAGAACAATTATATCACCTTAATAAAGAGCGCATTCGATGCCAAACAAATGAGCTGCTCCGCACCACTGTGCCTAAAAAGGTTCAGACCCCCCAAACATAGAGGGCAGAAAGGTACGAGAGGCACAACCTCATAGTGCATGATAGGTCCCCAAGACCTCGCCAAGAGGTGCCTTTAAGACACCCGAGACATGAGTGGGAGGCCACTCCTAGGAATGATGATGGGCACCCTTCGCGGGTGCCCACTCCTGTTCATAGAGCTCGCCCAATAACTCCTTGAGAAGCTTATGAGGAGTATGAAGAAGAAGAACGGGCCGAAACGCCCTATCAAGGCAGAGGAGGTGCTATCTAGCCACCCCTCCATAGGCCCCTAGTTGCCCAATGGGAACAAGTTACGGAAGAAGAGATTAAATATTTTGATGCATACAAAGCACTATTAGAGCATTTGGAGTCTATGGAGACTAAAGCTTTTGGGCATCAAAAGCCCACGTTACGTCAACTCCGCAGTCATCTAGTGCATCCGTCAGTGCCCACACCTCTTTACCCCGAACATTTCAAGTTGCCTCAGTTGGCAATTTTTAAAGGTGAAGAGGATGCTCAAGAGCATGTCACAAAATTCTTGAGCCAATGCTTTGGCATTCAGGATAATTATGCATTGTTGCTTAGGACCTTCATAACCACATTCGCAGGCCTTGCCTCGGATTGGTTCACACAGTTATCGAAGCATAGCATAAACAACCTAGATCAATTAGTAGATGCGTTTCTTGAATGCTTTGCCTTCAACACCAAGAAGAAGGCATCACTGAGTGATCTGGCCAGCCTCAGGCAATATGAGGAAGAGACAATGGCAGCATATGAAAATCGATGGAGGGCTTTACTTTCTAAGCTACCCTATCTTCCCCCTATGTCTGATCTCACACAAATGTTTGCAAAAAGTTGCTTGAAATCGATCTTTGGGCTATTGCAGCTGCAGTAATACGCCAACATAGAAGAAGCTTTTGTGCAAGCCAGAGTTATAGAAGAGATCAAAATAGGCGAGGGTGCAATCGCCAAGTCTAAGAAGAAAGAGTGGAAAAAAAACACTAAGACCGGGACTACGCAACCAAAACCCGCTATAGTTAATCAAGTTGCGATAAATGTTCCCAAGCCTATGCAAGAAATACAGCCTCAAAAGGCTAATTATCAGGTAGTGCCTCCTAATTATGAAAGATAAAATAAAATACAGGAGCAAAATCAGCAACGTCGCCCTAGGCGACAATTCACCCCTTATATGGAGTCCAGGGACTCCCTATTTGACCACTTGTCAGTAGCAAATCTAATCACCCTTCCAAAAATTCAAAACATAGATCCTAAAACTCCCAAGCCTAAGAGATATAGGGAGGATTTATATTGTAGGTTCCATAGGCGAAGGGGACATGACCTAAATGCATGTTGGAAATTCAAGGGACTGATACAAGATTTGATTGATAATCAAACATTGGCAGTGGACAACCCCATAGCACCAAATAATCAATCAAGGACCCTTTTCTTGCCCATGAGGCACAGGAAAAACCTCTTCAGGTTAATGATGTGCGATAGAATCTCCCCATGCAAGGATATGTGGGAATGATCAGCATAGTAACGAGGAACAGGAAATACCCAAGAGCTGCCCCTGAGGCAGCTACAAGAGAAGTTCCTTCAACATCACAACCTCAACAACCCACTGTGCAATTGCCTTCGCCTAGACCCAAGGTCATGATACGGACCAAAATCATGTAGATTTTGTAGACCACATCAGCTAGGCTTTCCATTTATGAGCTTAAACAACAGTCAGCGCCCCATCGAGAAGCTCTCATGGAAATTTTGAAAGCCATCGAGTTACAGCCTCATGAAGCAAATTCCTTCAATAACTTTTTAGGACATGTAAAATGATGTACAAAGCCAGTAATTACCTTTAGAGAGGATGAGGTTAAAATAGTACCAAATGACATGGCAGATCCACCCTTGCACATTATGGCATGGGTCAACGGGATCTCGTACAAGAGAGTGTTGGTAGATACTGGCTCATCCAGTAACATCATTACCACTACAGCATTAAAACATCTGAAGCTGCCAGCCTCTCATATCATGGCTTCAACATACACACTACGAGAATTCAACGATGCAATATGCTCTATAGTCGGCATAATTGTTCTACTCGTCCAGGTAGGACAAAAGATGATACCCACATTGTGCCACATTTTGGAAGGCAAGATGGCATACAACATACTGCTAGGGCGACCATGGATCAGGGACATGAAGTGTGTCCCTTCGATAGCTCACCAGTGTTTGAAGTATGCATTTGAAGGAGAAATACATGTAGTCCCGATGGACTTAGAACCCTTAAAATATTGTAATGCAGTGCATTTGATGCCGCAATCGACCCTCCCATCGACGCACTTGGATTTCCAGTTAAATCCATCTAGACAGGGTCCGATGTCATAGGCACCATGGATGACTAATCCATAAAAACCCCAGCCAAGTGCATCTACATCATCTACTCCTTCATTACCAACACCACTTGTCATGGCTAAACAAAAGGACAAAGGAAAAAATATCTTGGAAGAGGCTCAACCCCTAGAAGAGGTGTTGCCAACGATATCAACTATCTCAATAGAAGAAATACCTAGCACAATGGAAGCTGAGATTCCTAATCCACCCAACATAGAATGGACTCAGGAAGGCCTTCCATTTTCTTCCTCTCAATCATCAACAATTATTGTTGGAATGGCCAGTACGGGCCTGGGAGAATAGCTGGTGCAAAATGTTGTAGCAACGCCTATGCTAGAAATAGTGTAGGACATGGGGAGACCTCGCCTTCCCATAGGGACAATTGTTCCTTTAGGTTACCCACCAAACCAGACAAATTTTGTGTATGGGGGCCTTGATCATGGTGTTGAACCATGCAAGCAAAAGGATGAGGATGAAGAGCCTTTTGTCGAAAACATCAATTATTTGTCGAACCCAAACTTCGCTCTGAGATATCTAGGCCAATGCAATTGGCATGGATACGAGTTAGGAAGATATGAGCAAGGGGTGCGTGTCCTTTTCCAGCCAAGATATCAAATGCCTTATGATAAGTTAGGAGTAGGGTTCAACCACCCCCTACCCTTAGACATCTTGGTAGAAAACATGCAAGGCCTAGGAATAGGCAATAAGGGTGGATTGGCATTAGATCCTTATGCCAACCCGAACACAACGTACACATTGGGAGACTATCTCCCATGGTCAACAACCACCCTTGGTAACATCAATAACCCTTCTCTGTTGATAGAGAGAGGTGAGAGTTCGGATACTAACTTCCAAGGAGAACATAAAAAAGTGTCTAGATATCTTTTCAAAATTGTTCCCTTTAGAGGTTCCAATTGAACCAGTGCAATGTCAAGCAAATCAGGTCCCCCCACTGAGTGTGGAACAACCACAATGGGATCAAATTAATTTGCTCAAACAAGATGAGCATAGTATGGCACAGATAGCTGTCGGGGCCAATGAGGGCCTTTGGATCACCGACAATGATTACATAGACGAAACTGAGATGGACTACCTTAATCATGCACGATGACACAATCACCCTATAACCCATGAACAACTGATGGCACAACTAGGCATAAGGTTAGGGCATGAATGGTACATAGACCCAACAGGGTGGGACCAAGTGTTGGATCAATGGCTCCAAGTTCACGATGAGCACCGTCCACCCCATGACCCTATAATGACATCAGTGTCGAGGGAAGACCCCGTCTTCCTATCAACACATAGGGCCGATCCATTCATGCCCGTCCCTATAGAGCCAGATCCAGAGCATAGGGAGCATCCAGAATGTTCGAGTTATCACACCCATGGTAATGGAGACCAAATTCATTTCATCCACATGATCTCCATTGATTTGACCACACCCATCCACAATCCAGCCGATCCAAAATGGTCATTGCATCTAGACATAGATGCCATCGACTGGGATCACGTCAATTCATCGCTCTCCCCATCAGAGTATTGGCCTTTTGGTGAAATGCCTCATTTTACCCCTGGGACAACTCAGGATATTTTTCAAGCTAAATAGGGACCCGAGGTTCCAAATGTAGATCTAAACTCAGCTAATGATATCCATTTGATCCCAACTCCACATCAGTTGGAGGACGGATCCCACATGTCAGTCGAGGAAACGACTGACGTAGACATCGGCTTAGACCCAATGAATCCATAGATTATCAAGTTGGGGGTAAGCTTATCCCCTGAAGAGCAAGCCGACTACATTGCCCTTCTCAAAGCGAAGAAGGAGGTTTTTGCATGGTCATACAGAGACATGCCGAGACTAGATCCGTAGCTAGTCACGCATAATCTAACGCTTGACCCAACAATCAAGCTAATTAAGCAAAAACTATGAAAGATGCACCCAACAGTGGCCTTGATGGTCAAAGATGAATTACAAAAGCTGTTGGATGCACAGTTTGTCATCTGCATGGATTATCCGCCATGGCTATCCAACATGGTGCCCGTCAAAAAGCTCAATGGGAGGATTCTCATATGCACTAATTTTTGAGATCTAAACAAAGTGAGTCCTAAGGATGATTTCCCCTTGCCAAGCATCGACGCATTGGTAGATGCTACAGCAGGTCATGAAATGCTATCCCTCATGGATGGTTTCTCAAGATACAATCAGATTCGTATCAATCCTGAGGATCAACTCAAAACGGCGTTCACAACACCTTGGGGGACATTTTGTTATAAGGTCATGCCTTTTGGCCTTAAAAATGCTGGCGCCACCTACCAACGTGCCATGACGTACATCTTCCATGATTACATGCATAAAACTTTGGAAGATTACATGGATGATTTGTTAGCTAAGTCTCTTTTGCGCTCAGATCATCTCGATGACTTAAGCAAGATCCTCGATCGCCTCATAGAGCATAAGGATAGACTGAATCCCAAGAAGTGCATATTCGGCGTCACATCTGGAAAACTCTTGGGTTTTATAGTCTCAAAATGAGGCATCGAGGTGGACCCAAAGAAATTCAAGGCAATCCTTGAAATGGCTCCCCCAACTACTATTAAGCAGCTCAAAAGTTTGCAAGGAAAGGTCGCATCGATTAAGCACTTCATAGCGTAGTTATCTGACAAGTGTCGACCCATGAACAAATTATTGCATAAGGGGGTTACATTTCACTGGGATGACGAGTGCCAGTTAGAATTTGATGAAATCAAATGATACTTGGCTTCGTCGCCAGTATTGGCACCACCTAGACCAGGAGTGTCGTTCTACTTATACATCTCAGCTCTTGAGGTGGCACTGGGAGCCATGCTGGCCCAAAAGAATGAACTTCACAAAGAATAGGCTACTTACTATCTTAGCCGCACCTTGGTCAGTTACGAACTTAACTATGCATACGTTAAAAAACTTTGCTTGGCAATGGTGTTTTCTACCAAGAGGCTACACCACTACATGCTAAGAAACACTACGTATGTTGTGTCTAAGGAGAATCCATTGCGATACATGATGAGTCATACTTATCATAGTAGTCGCACGATGAAATGGATCATGTTGTTGACAGAATTTGACATAGAATTTATTGGACAAAAATCTATCAAAGGACAGGTCATAGCCGATCAACTAGCAGAGGCTCCTCTTGAAGATGATCAGCCTCTAGTCATAGAACTACCCGATGATGGGGTCTTCCATGTCTCAGAATTGCTAGATTCTGATGAGCTTGAGTCACAGGCTGACATAACCTTATTTTTTGATGGTTCTAAATGTGAGCAAGGTGGTGGCATGGGAATAGTATTCTTCACACCACAGGGCACTCCAATGCCCTTGTCATTTAAATTAAACTTCCCGTGCACCAACAATAATGCAGAGTATGAAGCCTTGCTCATAGGTCTTCAGATAGCAATCACCATGAACATCAAATGACTAAACATCTTTGGTGATTCGCTGTTAATAGTCAATCAAGTCAAAGGGGTATACCAATGCAAATGCCCAGTTCTACAGGCTTATAAAGCCCTTGTGGAAAAATTCCTGGCAAAACTTGAATGGTACGACATCGAGGCACTCCCTCGATCATCGAATCATTTTGTGGACACAATGGCCTCCTTGGGGTCACTAATCCCGCAAGACCTTTTTGGTGATATGACAACCATTCAAGTCAAAACCTTATCGCAATCCACGATGGAGCGTGCAAGCTCTGACTTGACGTCAGGAATCCACATGATCCAGATTGAACCATCCTCGGATAAGTTCTCTTGAATCCACGATCGTCTAAAACATGCCAACTGGGGGTCCTTGTTCTCCCCTACTCCCATTAATAGCAACACAACACTGTTCTTACAAGTTCTATCCCGCTTAGCATTTGTTAGGGAGGAACTTCAAAAGGGATTGGCTATTCATACTGTCAAGGTTTTCGATCAACAGGACTGGTATTTACCCATTAGAGACTACCTCAAGTTAGGTAATCTCCCGCTTGGATTGACGCATGCCACAAAATGAACATTCAAGTAGAAAGCGGCTAAGTATGTCTTGATAGGAGACATTTTGTATCGTCGTAGCTATGAAGGGATCCTCCTTCGTTGCTTAGACTAGCAAGAGTCCACTTGGGCGATCGCCCAAGCGCACGATGGTACATGTGGTGGCCACTTCAGTGGTATGGCCATTGCAAAGTGCATTCTTCACATGGGCTATTATTGGCCATCTTTAGAGCGAGATTGTTGTGCATATGTCAAGAA
The DNA here is from genome assembly GCA_028583015.1 of Wollemia nobilis. Taxonomy (NCBI): domain Eukaryota; kingdom Viridiplantae; phylum Streptophyta; class Pinopsida; order Araucariales; family Araucariaceae; genus Wollemia; species Wollemia nobilis. The sequence goes on along the minus strand of JAQPPZ010002832.1, from coordinate 9,413,636 downwards.
GTGCGTGAAGTGTCAACATCATGCCAATTTGATGCACATACCTTCCTAGGCCTTGTAGATAGTCCAGTCTGCTTGGCCATTTTCACAGTGGGGCTTTGATCTAATTGGAAAGATCTCCCCTGTGTCATCAGGCCGTCACACATTTATCATAACGGCCACATAGTATTTTACCAAGTGGGTGGAAGCAATTCTGCTGACCTCTACGACAGGACCCCGCATTGTGGAGTTCATTTTGCATAACATCATATGTCATTTTGGTATTCCATCCAAAATAATCTCGGATAATGGGCCATCATTCAAGAACAAAGACGTGCGTGCTTTGACCACAAAGTACAAAATTCAGCATAGTTTTTCGACACCCTATTATCCGCAGGAAAATGGGCAAGTAGAGGTGTCAAACAAAATGCTAGTTGCCATCCTTAAAAAGATGGTCGTAGACAGTCATAAGGATTGGCACATCCAAATTCCACTTGCCCTTTGGGCTTATCGCACTAGCATTCGGACGCCAACTGGGGCCACTCCATTTTTGCTCGTGTATGGCTCTGAGGCAGTAATGCCTCTCGAGTTGGAAATTCCTTCCTTGCACATATCAATGCAAGAGTTCATCGATGATGATGCTACATGGCAAGCCCGGTTAGACCAACTTACATTTCTTGATGAACGACGCGTTAATGCTCTCGAGCACTTACGTATCTATCAAGAGCGGCTTAAGAAAGCTTACAACATGAAAGTTCACCTAAGGGACTTTCGGGTTGGTGATTTGGTTTTGAAGGAAAACCAACAGAACTCTAATTTGTCGTCCCACCTAAGGGACAAGTTCGTGGCAAATTGGTTAGGTCCATATGTCATTGATAGCAAAATAGGACCCGGGACGTATCGGCTAGCCTCTCTTGATGGAATCAAGGAAATAGAACCCTTGAATATCAGTCATTTATGACCATTCTATATCTAAGAGAGCCATATCCCAAAAATGCTCCAAGGATTCCTAAAATCACTTGGTCAATCCCAAAAATGCTCCAAGGATTCTTGAAATCGCTTGGTCAATCACAAAAATGCTCCAAGGATTCTTGAAATCGCTTGGTCAATCCATAAAATGCTCCAAGGATTCATGCAATCGCTTGGTCAATCCAAAAATGCTCCAAGGATTCATGCAATCGCTTGGTCAATACCAAAAAAAAAAATGCTCCAAGGATTCATGCAATCACTTGGTCAATCCCAAAAATCTCCAAGGATTCCCGTAATCACTTGGTCAAACCAAAATGCTCCAAGGATTCATGCAATTGCTTGGTCAAACCAAAAAGCTCCAAGGATTCCCGCAATCACTTGGTCACCCCAAAAATGCCCCAAAGGATTCTCGAAATCCCTTGGTCACCATCAAAAAAAAAAAATCAAAAAACAACAAAAATCATCAAAAACAACAAAAATTTGCATCTCATTTCAAGGCATGCTCAAATTCATCAATAGAGAGCTTTTCTCACATCTCATCTTCATAATCAAAATCAATCCATCAAAAATACAAAAATATGTAGCTGCATTAAGCATCACACCAATACACATTTATGGTCGTACAGGTCAAAGGCACCATAGACTGTAATTATTCTACTAATCCATCTTGTTCCATACTTTTCCATTTTACAAAACAAACAAACAAACACCATTAACTGTTGTTTACCACAATAGAGTCAGTGGTCTTGTAATGTATCAAGAGTTTTCGTCTTTCAGTCGGCATTGTGCTTTCTAGCCACGTACTGTACCAAGTTAGAAATATTTTACGAAGGTAGAGTTCTACTTGAAATACGCCTTGTTACGTAACATCCCATCACAAGCTAAAACACTAAAACAATTCCTGAGTTGTACGAACGAAAGATGAAACCTACACAATAATCTAGGTCACCATAAGCGAAACGGTTATCTTGCTTATCCCCCTATGTAAATGACCCAAAGAATGCTGAGAGTTGGCAAAAGGACAAGCATCCTCCCTACCCAATTCCCCAAGAATCTCAAAATTTGCAAACGTCAAAACTCAAAAATTTGACATCCCACAGTGCACACATCAAAAGGCACATACAATAGTGATTCTCGTCACTCCATATCCCAATCCCTTGCTCAAAAGAAAAATATATAAAAATAAACAGTGATTTTTATCACTACAATCGAGCAAGTATCCCAATACAATTGAAGAAAATAAGGGAGTCGAACATGAATCCCTAGAACTCTCAGCATTTCGACAAGTCATGAGGTAAGCCTCAGTGCCAGTTTGGTTGACAGCCTATTGGTCACTGGCAGTAAACCTCCCGCATGACGATATATCTGTCACATTAACTTGTGTATAGATCAATGTTTGCATGTGGATGAGCTAGCTTATGGTATCCTAGAAACAACATAGATTAATCTGACTAAATACAATAAAGGAGTTAGTGGAGCTAATTAGGTGATCCTCAGTACAGGTTTGGTTGACAGCCTATCTGGCACTGGCGGTATCTTGATGAATACCACATAAATGAACTCAATTGCACACACAGGGATGTGAAATAACTTGGTCAAAAACAAGTCCGATTCATACCTTGTTCAAAAGTCTTGTAAGATAAAGTACAGTCATGGCTAGTGAGTTAAAACCGTCTGATTCTCAGAAAACCTTAGCTACATTTCTAAACCAACTGCGCTACTTTTCATCTTTGCCATACCATCAAAAAATACAAAAAAAGAAAAACCACATGTATACATACAAATTCATTCATCACAGCAATCGCCTAAAAACAAATAACAGAGTTCTAAACAGTCTATGGTACCATAGCCAAACATCACAAATTCCATTCATCCATTTCATTTCTTCATATCACATATGAATCAACAACATGCACATTTATCATACCATATGCATTCCTCACCATAAACATGAATCCATCAACATCAATCATTGTGCATAACATAAAATCATGACATATACACAAAGCAAGAAAATCCAAACAACAAAAACATCACAAAAATGCAACACAAACAAACAACAATAAACATTGCCAAACAAGAGTGCTCTTGCACTTAACCTCTTGGCATAGCAAAACTGATGTCGGGGTTTACATTGTCACTATCCTACTCCCTAAGAAGGCTACCATAGCCGGACCGCTCCACGGGAAGATGGATTTTCAATAATTTCACCCCCAAACGACGTCAAAAAAAGGGTCAAAACCCACTCAAAAACAACAAAAAAAATGCAACACAAAAACACAGCAATAAACATTGCCAAATAAGAGTGCTCTTGCACTTAACCTCTTGGCATAGCAAAACTGATGTCAGGGTTTACATTGTCACTACCCTATTCCCTAAGAAGGCTACCATAGCCGGACCGCTCCATGGGAAGACATATTTTCGATAAATTCACCCCCAAACAGCGTCACAAAAGGGTCAAAACCCACTCAAAAACAACAAAAAATGCAACATAAAAACAAAGCAATAAGCATTGCCAGACACAAGTGCTCTTGCACTTAACCTCTTGGCATAGCAAAATCGATGTCGGGGCTCAAATTGTCACTCTCCTACTTCCCCAAGAAGGCTACCATAGCTGGACCACTCCATGGGAAGATGGACTTTCGACACTTTCACCCCATTATGGCATCACCAAAAGGGTTTTTACCCAACAACAATAATCCAAAAGTCAAAAAACTGCTTGCACATTCAATGGACAAACATTTGAAGGCACCCTAACCTAAGTCACCTCGGGTCAAGCGACTCGTCACTTTTCTCATGGCGGTCATTCCCTCATCGATTCGTCGCTTGAGGGGGTAGTCACACTTAGTCACCAATCAACAAACACACACCCAATCAGGGCATTGGCATGCATTCAAAGAATCACGGACAAAGACAATCACGCTCCTGCTTGGGGCAGTAAACAAGCAACAACCACAAATTGATCAAATGCGATCAAATTCTTGGCATTCCCGAAGCATGAACTCAAGGTTCCCCCATGGATAAAAGGTTGCACCCTTTGCCTATTCATGATTGATCAATGTCTAAGTTCAAGTCACACCTCACCAAAACAAGTTAATACTTGAAATCAAATTCCTTAGCTCGTCAGAAGCAAGGATTCAAGAATGCATCCCCTTTCCATACTTGGGGCATCACAAGTTGGTCGGGTTCATCGAGAAACCCTAATCATTAGTGCTTTGGTTATCTATTTTTGCTCAGCACTGCGTCACCCATAGCTCTTCCCAAAAAGGGGCATCTGTAGACACCAAAATAGCACCAATCTGATTATGAGACTACAAACACTGATCACATTGACATAAACAACCTTTAGGGCAGCCCTCAGAGGTAAAACAGTGGTCCTAGCCACTTTCACAGCAGTTTTAGAAGGTTGAAAAGTAATTTGGCACCTCCAGACATTTTGTTTCAAATCTGTCTTTGCGCCCTGGCTTCTTCTTGGTGTCGCAATATTGTTTTATTTCCTGACAGAAGTTGGTCATTTTAAACAAGGCAAAAATCAAAAGAAAGCCTTTGCCAGAAGTGTCGTGAAATCACGACGTCGCAATTTCACAACGTCGCAAAATTGCGACACCAAAGGCCAAAAGAGAGCCTTTTTCCAGAAGTGTCATGAAATCGTGACACCACGATTTCGCGACATCACGAAATCGCGACACCAAAGGCCAAAAGAAAGACTTTGCCAAAAGTGTCATGAAATTGTGATGTCGTGATTTCGCAACGTCACAAAATCATGACACCAAAGGCCAAAAGAAAGCCTTTGCCAGAAGTGTCGTGATTTCGCGATGTCATGAAATCATGACACCAAAGTCCAAAAGAGAGCCTTTGCCAAAAGTGTCGTAAAATCGTGACGTCGCGATTTCGTGATGTCGTGAAATCGTGACACTAAAGGCCAAAAGGAAACCTAAGGCTTAGGTGTTGTGATATCACAACGTCGTGATATCATGACGTCACGATATCATGACAAACTCTTGTATTTACGCCTACGTAGACATTAACCAATAAAGGCAGACTTTTAACCAATAAAAGCGGATTTTAAACCAACGAAGGTGGATTTCAACCAATTAAAAGTGGACATCAAACAAATAAATGGGGACATTAAAAAAATAAGCATTAAACATTTGAAGGTGGACTTTAAACAACTGGAAGTGGAAGTCAGTCAAGTGAGTGGGCCGTTGGAGGACTGTCACAGTGGCATTCATGAAATCTCGAGTCATGGAGGACTTTCCTCTCTCGTGGGGAGACATGACCGCCACATGGCACCTATGACCAACACATGGTGCTTATGCACGCCTATCCAAAGAGACCCCCTGGGTCTATAAAATGGTGGATTTTTCCACCCAAAAGGGAGAGCAGAGAAGAAATGTTTTGAAGCAGCGAAGCCCTGCCAGTTTACCACCAGACATTTTAAGCCTCAATTCACGTCATCCGCATCCATGATTTCTTCTGCAAGGGAGGTCATTGGGTGCTTACGGAGAACATGAATCTGGATCCATGGATTCATCAATTTGTCGACAAAGCTTACTGTTATTCTTTTATTTCTTTAGCACTATGATTTTAGATGTTGATTTCAAGCATGCAGGCTTTATTTTAACACAGCGTATTATCATTAATCATTAATCATTGATTTTGATTAAGTATGTTGATATTATTTAATTTTGTGCATGCATCTTCGGTTTTATTTTATTTCATTTTATTTTATTTCTGAATCTGTTGTTTTAATCAATTTGCCGATAAATATCAACATGCAGGTTTTATTTCATTTCACTTTCACGAATGTTACATTTTATCATGATTTCAGGAGTTAATTCAAATCTGTTGTTCTAATCATTTTCTTTGCACATATGTTTTATTTGTTTCGAGGATCAAATGCTTTTATTTTTGATACAGGTGCTACTAACGCTTTTTTCTTTCACTTTGTACGCAGGTTTCCAACAACAGAGGAGCAGGAAAGAGCAAAGAATCACCTACAACAGCGGCGGTGACATTTTGATCCGCCCATCTCACGTGTGGGAACACGAAAGAAGGATTATTAGTCGTGAATCTTGTGACAAGAAACACATCTGACTCTCCTATCCTTTAAAAAGGAAGGAGATGTATTGTAACACAATTTGTAAAAGCGTATCAATAAAAGAGATTACCATATTTCCATTGCTTTTATCTTGTGTCGAGCTGCATATGTTATTTCTTGTTCTTGTGGTATAATTTTCTTTTTATTTCTGAAATCTCGTGCTTTCACGTTTTATTACACAAATTTCTAATAAATTTAGGTCATTCAATAACCTGCTATAAAAGGGGGTGACATTTTCATGGACATATGAGTGTCAACTTGTTTTTTATGATATCAAGAAATACTCACCCAGGTGTTGTAGGTGAGTGGGAGAGGAGAGGGAAAACCTCCAAGGGAGGTCCCAGGTTTCAATCTCCACCCTACAAAAAAATTTAATTGGGTACCTAAAATCCAATTGATAATGTTGGTGTGGGTAGGTTCGGGTGTGACTCTCGGGTGACTTTGATGGTGTAGAACCCCCTGGTCATGGTCTCTCAGACCAAGGTGGCCCCTTAAGGTATTTTTTGCTTAAAAAAATATATCAAGAAATACTTGGATTCTCCACCATTCTTAACTCCTCCCCATTTGGGGGTACCCTTCCATATTTATTTTTTTAGCAATAGACTTTGCATTAGGGACAATGCTTGCAAAAAATAATGAAAACAGTCAAGAGCAAGATATCTATTACATTTTTTAAACATTGGTAAGCTATGAAACTAGATACACTTATGTGGAAATATTGTGCTTAGAAGTGGTTTTTTTCCATTAAGAAACTTAGATATTACATGCTTAGTCAAAACACATGTCATAGCACACAAAAATCCTTTGTGTTATATTATGTCCCACACTTGTAATAACACCCATATCACTGAATGGATAATGCTTCACACTGAATTTTATCTTGATTTCATTAGCCAAAAAATAATTAAAGGTCAGGTCATAGTCGATCAACTTGTAGAAGCTCCACTATCTAGTGATCAACCCTTGATTATTGAGCTTCAATATGATTTAGTTTTCACTGCCACTAAATAATAAGAATATGTCATTATGGAGGAATATGTTGATATCACACTATTATTTGATGGTTTTAAGTGCAAAAAATGTCAAGGTGTTGGAATTGTATTTCATACACCCCAAGGGGTGCCTATACCCTTATCATTCAAACTAGACTTCCAATGCACAAACAACAATGTAGAGTATGCAACCTTAATATTAGATCTTCAAGTAGCCATTGCTATTGGAATAAAGCATATTAGGATATTTTGTGATTCTTAACTTCTTGTTAGACAAATCAATGAAGAATATAAATGCAAAGCACCTATCATAAAGCTTTACTATGAAGTAGCAGTTAAATTGCTCTCTAAGTGTACTTGGTATTAAATCGATAGTTTGCCACATTCAACTAATAGATTTATAGATGTGATGGTATCTAGGGCCATTGATTCCAAAATATACCTTAGGAAAGGTACAACCACTTATTATTACAATGATCTCTAAATCTACAATTGTTCATGTTGAATCTAAGGATAAAAATATGTTTTCTTTATACTTTTGGAGCCATATAAGCCTTGGTCAAACCAAATAATAGCCTTCCTCAAGTTTTAGACCTCCCATTAGATATTTCATGGACTGCTAAACACAATTTCAAGAAAAAAGAAGCTCATTTTACTCTCTTGGAGGATGTGTTGTATAAACATTGTATTGCATGAATTCATAGATGATGGAACTGCTAGACAACCAAGTCTTGACCACCTCACACTTATTTATGAAAGGCGGTTCAATAATTTAGAGCATTTATGAATTTATCAAGACTACCTAAAATGTGCTTACAACATAAAATTTCATCTACATGAATTCCAAATAGGATATATTACTCTTAAAGAGAATCAACAAAACACTAATGCATTATCACATCTTTGTGATAAATTTATGGCTAATTGATTAGGTCCATACATTGTTACTCAAAAAGTTGGTAAAGGAACTTATAGGCTTGCCAATATATAGGGAATTGAAGAGGTCAAACCACTTAATGTTATACAATTGATAGAATTCTATGCTTAATGTGATATACACACACACACACACACACGATATATATATATATATATATATATATATATATATATATATATATATATATATATATATATATATGTATGTATGTATGTTTGTATACATGGCTATTACACAAAAATAACATTGCATTCACAACTACATTACACTTTAGATTTTAGGGATCATTTATTTAGTTTAGATAACAATTGGTCCAATAAAGTCATGTTACCTTAATCATGGGAACCTTCAAGTCATCATGCATTTCATTGCACCATTCCATAAAAACAAATTGTCATTTACAAAGCTACATTTCCATAATCCCAAGGTATTTTTAGTAACTCATCCACTCTTAGTGTTTTAAGAAACCTCCAAATACATGTTGAATTTTATTTAGGACCAAGACACATTTTCACTAAGAAAATCTTGAGAGTTCTATAAATTGACTCTAAATATTCTTGGATTAAACACAATCACAAATCTTAAAAACATATTGTGTCAAATATGGATAACACCATACTTGGGTTGTACTTAGAAGTGAAAAGGGTATTCCTTGCTTGTCCCATCAAGCACATAGTCTACAAAAATAATGGTTTTCACTATTATCACAATTTCAAAATAAAATGAGTAGAGAAAATTCCAAAAACTCTAAATATTTTAAACATCACACACCACAAATCCTCAAGTTGTAAATATAGTACTACATTTCTAGTCAGACAGTTAAGTAGTCATCCCCAAAACTTAGAGATAAAATTCTTGGACTATGGATCTAATCTCCATCGAGGCTATATATGCTTGAATTATAGTGGAGTAAACTCACACATTGTGATATATCTCTTTAAAGAGACTTATGATCATACATAAGAACAAGCTAGCTTCTTGGTCTCATCCATAATAGGTTTGATCTCAATTTACTCAATATGGATTAATAAACTCACTTGCACACAAATTGGTTCTTTATTAACTTGAGTCATTACCATGCTCATGATTCTATAAATGAATTCACTACACACACACATTTGGTCTTAAATAAATTAGGTAGTATTTGGTGAGTTTGTTTAATGCCACTAGTATGTTCGAGTATTTACAAAATGGTTATATTTATATATCAACATCCATATATTCTTCCATATCTTACTCTATATCAACATCCATGTATTCTTGCATATTATCATCCTAATCATTACATGAGTCTTCCATTTCACATGCCACCAGTTTGGTTCCCCTAATTAAATAGCAATGCTAAAACATGGCCAAGGAAAACTTAAACTATGAATGATCATTAGAAAATTAATTTATTTGCATTCATAAGAATTTATCATTGGATTAATCATCTATATACACATGCATCCATACAAAATAATTTACACAAAGCATTCACACAAAAACATAACACAAAATTAAAAGGCATGTATATATATGTATAAATATCACATGTACAATGAATGCCCAAAGGTTAGATACAATGGAGCACCAAGGCTCATATACAAAAAGTGTATCTAAACACTAGCTAGCACCTAAAAGAGGACCTCTAATATTTTGATTGAAGCCTAGACCTAGAGCTATACCTAGACTCACTATGCCTAACTGTTTGATAAAAAAAAGGCTCACACCTATTGGTTCCTATTGCAAGAATTGAAAGATACATAAAATGCATACAAGAACAAGAAATTGACAACAAATTGACAATAATAAATATGCTTTGTTTCATTATATTTGAAGCCAAAGTCAAATTACAAGTACATCCCTCTTAGGGATACTCACTTTGATACAATTGTTACAATATGATGTAATGTTTCCCTCTCAAGGGTAGGTGTGATTTCCAAGTACCTTTCAGGATGACACAAACTGCTCTAGGGTGTCGATGAACCTCTTCTCTATAATTAGAGGTATTTGTTTCATTGGATCCCAAAACCCTGTTAGTCCTGCATGCAATAAACAACAAGAAACATTAATAACAAAGGAGGCTCCACTTGATGAGGCTTTTAAATGGTGCTTGCACAAAAGATAACATGATAATAAAGAAATAAAGAAAGTGATTCAATGCATGTAAATTGATCTAAATCATGATGATATACCATTAGAAACATGAAATAAACTAAAATGAATCTATATAAGCTCCTAATTATTCAATTGAAGACATGAAAGCATGAAAAACTTTGTTATACCTACACTACAATAATGAAGGAAATTTGCATTTAGCTCCTAATATGTAGGTCAAAACTCTCTAATATACTGAATTAAACCTACAACATGATTAATATGACTTAGTTAAACAGATTGTAAAATAGAGAACAAGGAAATTAGGGATTACCCTCTAATTGTGAGTCCTTCAAGTGGTGGGAACTATTCATCGTGATTGACAATCATGACTGAGCCTGAAGTAAGTTTACCCTCCAAATCAAGGCCAATTTCTTTGATTCTCCTTACCAAATTGATGGTCAAGGGTCACCTCTATGTCCTATGATATATTTGGTGGTTAAATTACTTAGTAAATGCATTGATTGCATGGATTAGCATTTCTTGGCTCTCCTATCTTCCTAGGACCTCCATGGTAATGTGATCTCCAATTGGGTAGAAAAAGTATTCTTATAAATGCATGTGAATGAGTATGCAATTCAACAGGGCTTCGATGCTCAATTGATTATGCTTCTCTCTCTATTTTTTCCAATTTGGATGGGGATTATATAGCAATTGCCAAGGCCTAGGGGTGGCTTCATGAGGAAGCCTATATCAAGATTGGGTGGTTGAGCTTGTTAGATGGAAGGATCCAAAACCTTCCTCACTCAAACCACTCCAATCCATAACGAATTGGTTGTTGCAACCTATTTTAAATTGTATGAAGGCCAACTGACTCTGAGTCCTAATCGTGATTGATAGGCATGGTCAACTCTCCTAACCGTGGGTATCAGCAACGGCTAGCACTGACCAAGCAACAGTACCCAAATGAGTGGTAAAAATCACTACTATACCTCGATATCTATCCAAGGTCTTCCATATGGTCTTCTAGCATGTACCATATGAGTAGTCACCTCGACATGATATGTTTTAGGTGTCTAAAGATACCCCTTTTGAGATGCATTGTGAGATCGAATAATGCTGAGAAAAAATAGACCTCATAAAATAATGTTGTAGGTTGGATGATGATCATTAGTCTAATCAATATTAGATGACCAAGTCCTAAAAATAGGATGTGCATCCTAGAATCATTGCTTATGACTGGATGTAAGACTTAAATTTGAAAGGGTTTGCGCTCATCATCATACTTTTAGGTATCTTTGGTGCTACAATAGGAGTTAAGCCTATATAACTAAAAGGATGAGAGCTATAAACAAACTATAATATATGTTATTTTCCCAAAAAGAAAGGTAATATAATGATAGTCTTTGGCAATTATTCATAAAATGAATGCAATTTGACAAGATCTAGGGATCTTCTATTGAATTTGATTATGATTATGATATTATGACTACCCTCCCAAGAGATGAGTCGATGAGGGTAATAATAATTAAATAAAGCAATGAGGTCACTTAACCACTATGAATGATCTTGAAAAAAGTAAAATTTATCATTTGAATACTTGGCAAGGCCTAATCAACTATGATTACAACTTTTAATAGTATTTTCCAATTTCTATCCCATGGAGTGGTCCAGCCATGATGGCCTTCTTAGGGAATTGAAATACAGAAAATTCTAATTAGGCTTATGTTGAATCATATTGTCAATGATATGTTGAAAATAACATAGGAGAATTGCGATGAATATCTCGTTCCCTTGGATCAATCCAGCCATCAAGGCCTCCTTGGGGATTGAAATGAAGCATAGTAATTCCATGATGATGGATTTGAACCAAATTTCCTTATGGTAATTTACTCATATTTCTGGATTACATGGAGCACAAGTCATTGCAACCACCAAGTGTATAGGTTAAATTACTGAATACGAGGCACATTTGGCTATTGATGTTAGCGTACTATTCTGTTAGCGTAGCTATTCTACTTTGTTTGCATTATATTCTTTAGCAAACTATTGCAACCATGTAACAGCTCCGGTGTTCTATTCCCGGCTGTTACTGATGTATTTAAACAATGCTGCGTAATACAATTATTGTTGCTGAGTTTTACATGGCATCAGAGCCACTCGGAAATTCTGGGCGAGAAGATTGCAGGGAGCGGTGAAAGGTGGCTGTGTTGCGACGGGATTATTTTTTTTCTTCACGCCATTGCGTGATTTAAAAAAAAAAAAACACCCGCGGACGCGTAGGTCGCTGGAAGCTCCTTGGCGGTCCGTGGCCGCAGAAGCGCAGGAAGGGGACGTCCGCGCAGGAGGCGCGGCAATCGCTCCCCCCCGCCCGAAGAGGACGCTACAGGCCCGCGCGACAGCAACTGTCGCATTACGCGACAGTGCGCGCAGGGCCGTGCGACAGCGCGCACTCCCGCGACGGGCCGCGGTCGCGCCAGGCGACAGGCCGGCGCGAGAGGAGGGACCCCACCCGCGCGGGATTTTTAAATCCCCGCCCGCGCGGGAATTGGAGGGGGTATAAACCCCCCCCCCCTTGCGCGTAGCGGTCGCGCCTTGCGACAGCGACAGGAGGGGAGAACCCCCCCGCGCGCGGGATTTTTTAAATCCCGCGACGGGCCGCGGTCGCGCCAGGCGACAGGCCGGCGCGAGAGGAGGGACCCCCCCGCGCGGGATTTTTAAATCCCCGCCCGCGTGGGAATTGGAGCCCCCCCCCCCAACCCTCCCGAAAAAAAAAACGGCCCCCCCACCCGGCGCACAGCGCGAATCGCGCGCGGCCGGGAAAGAAAGCAAAAAAAAAAAAAACACAGAGCCACCCCCCCTTCCCGTTAAAAAAAAAAAAAAAAAAAAAGTTGGTCTGTGGAAGAATTTTTTTTTGCAGCCGCAGAGAGGAGCGGTGTTTCTGCCTCGGCAGAGAGGAGCGCCGGCAGCTGCAGAGGCCGAGGAGGAGGAGGATTCGGGTTGATAAGGGAGGAGGTCTACTGATCTTTTCGGATCAGCCCGCTGGCTCACGTGGTCGTGAGCCGTGCGGTAAGGCTCAGGGAGCCTACAGGTCGGGGGTTCGAATCCCGCCGACTCCCCCAAGGTATAATTTTTTTTTGTCAAAGTCATTTTTTTATTATTATTATTTTTAATTAAAATTTTTAATTTTAATTTTTTTTTAATATAGTTTTTAAACTTTAATAAATTAAATTTAATTTTAATTTATTTTTTCTAAAGTTTAAAACTATAGAAATTAAAATTATTTATTTTAATTTTAAAATTGATAATAATTATAAAAATGCTTTGTTAAAGAAAGCCTTTTAAGGGGGGATTTTTTTCAAAAAAATCAAAGGGGGATTGAGAGTAATTTTTATGAAAAATAGCAATTTGGCATTGTAAAAGGTGCATTTTCGGCTGTGACCGACACCTTGTGGGTTATTCTAGTGGGCATTTTTTTTGTTGTATGTTGCATATTTCATTTTTGCACTATAACATTAAAAATTAAAATCAAACACTCCCTAAGTCCCCGGAATATAAAACCCATCTGTGCAATTTATTTGCACTGCAGCGTTCGGTATTTGCGATACCTCTGGCCAGCACTTACGAGTAAAGCTGTCGTGATTTGGCTTCTGTATCCGCCGCCTAATATAGCTGCTATAACGACGTCTGAGCTTGTTCTCTATAAATCGTCGGGGAGGAATAAGTACGCCATTTTTGCATTTTTTACTCCATCCACTACCCTTTATCGCACTTGTGTTTAGGCGTAAATCCGACGTGTCGTATTCTTCATAGTGTTTAGGGGAAGTTACGCCCCACGCATGAGAAGAATCTTCTATGGTAGGTGCCATCAACAAGGCGATTCCCTTTCGGTACCGCTTATGTTCCACGTATCGTATGATCTCTAAAATTCACCTATAGTCTCCCTCACGTAAGGGCGGGTGATTTTTGTTGATCTTTCTAAATACCTATAGTTTCCCTCACGTAAGGGCGGGTATTTTGTACGGTATATTGGCCTAGCAAAAGGTATATCGAAAGGGGGACCAATTTGGTGATATAAGGAACCTTCACTATGGCCGTTGTTGCAAAATTGATGACTGATCCGCATCAGTTATTGAAAGGTCCAAATTATACACCATGGAAACATAAGATGAAGGCTATTCTCCAAATGGAAGATTTGTGGGATATTGTTACTGGAGTAGCAACAAGGCCTTCACCAACAGCAAGATCCACAGGTCCTTCAGCCAGATCAGATTGCTTTTGACAAGAAAGACAGTAGAGCAAAGGTGCTCATTTTGTTTGCTGTTTCAGATGAAGTGCAACCTCATATAGCTGATAAAGCAAGTGGTAAAGAGGCATGGGATGCCCTTAGAACCATCTATGAGGGGAAGAATGAATCCACCATTCTTCATCTTCAACAACAACTTCATAACCTGAGTTTGAGACAGGGTGAAACAGTTTGAACTCTTTACGTGCGAGTGTCTGAGTTGAAAGAGAAATTGAGTTCTCTAGGAGATACTGTGGATGAAAAGCTTCTCATTTCACTTGTGATGAGAGCTTTACCTTCTTCATTTGACATGTTGATAACCTCCATCCAGGTGTCCCAACGACAAATTACCTACATCGAGTTGGTCAATCTGCTTCAACAACAGGAGGCACGCCAACTTCACAAGGATGATTCTTCCAATACAGCCCTATACACCAACAGGCGGGGTTCTAGGAAGAAAGGTAATGGGCAAAAAGGAGGCAACTTTCGGAAAGGAGGAAATTCTCAACGGGATACGAAAGGAAAAGGCAAGCAACCTCAACGAGAAGAAGAGGTGGTGCAAGATCTGTGAGAAAGACAACCATGACACCAACAGGTGTTGGCATAAGAACAAGCAAAAAGGCCAAAACAAACCACAAAATAAGAACAAGCAACCCCGGGTGAATGTTGTTGTTGAAGAATCTGACTCAGATTCTGAATGGGCACACAAGGTGCTCATGACTACCACAGATTCCACTCAGAGGGATCCTATTTGGTATGTCGATTCTGGAGCTAGTAAACATATGACTGGCGATAGATCGTGGTTTGAATCATTTGTGGCCAAGGAGGGCAAACCTGTCACCATTGCTGATGATAAAACCTACAGGGTTCAGGGAGAGGGTACAGTTTCAGTCACTCTTCCTGATGGCAAGTGTCAGATTGACAAGGTCCTCTATGTTCCGGGATTGGCCAACAATTTGTTGTCAGTGACACAAATCCTGGACAGAAATATGGTTGTCAACTTTCGTGTTGAGAATGGAAAGAAGTGTTGTACAATTACCAGGAAGGGTAAGCAGATTGCAACAACTTCATATAAGCATGGCTTATTTGCACTAGATGCTATCTCTACTCCACATGTTGCCATGCCTGTCTCTACCAAGGAGGCAACTTCCCTATGGCACAAGAGATATGGGCATCTTAGTTCCGGCTACTTACTTGAGCTCAGCAAGTATGAGATGGTAAAGGGTCTTCCTTCCCTTTACGCCACATTGCCGGTGTGCTCGATCGCTTGGCGAGAAAGCGACATAGAGTACCATTTGAGAAGAGCTCTACAAGAGCAAGAAAACCTCCGGAGCTAATTCACACCGATCTATGCGGTCCTTTCACACCCAAGAGTGTTGGAGGGAAGAGGTACTTTCGAGTTATTCGTAGATGACTACTCACGAAAGATGTGGGTTTTCTTTCTCAAACTGAAATTCGAAGCTTTTGCATTCTTCCAGCAGTTCAAGAAATCCGTTGAGAAGGAGTCAGGGGCTTCTATCAAAACCCTCCGCTCAGATCGAGGGGGAGAGTTTACCTCTAATGAATTTTTTGCATTCCTAGATAAGCATGGGATCAAGAGACAGTTAACAACTGCCTATACTCCTCAGCAGAATGGAGTTGCTGAGAGAAGGAATCGTTCTATCATGGAAATGGTTCGTTGTATGCTCACAGGTGCAACTCTTGGGCAACAATATTGGGCAGAAGCTGTCACCACTGCAGTGTATCTTTTGAATAGGGCACCCACAAAGGCCCTAAAAGGAATGACTCCACGGGAAGCATGGAGTGGTCGAAAACCCTCCATATCTCATCTACGTATTTTCGGGTGTCAAGCTTTCATGCACATACCGAAAGAAAAAAGGAAGAAGCTAGATGAGAAAACACTGAGATGTATTTTTCTTGGATATTCCGAGCACTCTAAAGGATATCGGTTGATAGATCCTTTGACCAAGAAAATTCATATCAGCGAGAGATGTTGTCTTTGATGAAGCTTTCACATCACAGAGCACATCTACGAGTACACCGAGGATATTGTGGAACCAAAGGAAGAGGAGATTCCTTCGTCAACACGAGACAGGGAGGTCCTTCTACATCTTCTTCACCACCACCGAAGCAGAATCCTAAATGGTGTACAAATACAATCGGAGATGCAAATTTATCCACTCCTCCCAATTTGAATTTGGATAGACCTCGTACACGCAGTATGGCTCAACAGGAAAGAGAAGCCAGAGAAACTGGTGAGGTTGATGATCTTTGTCAATCTTTTGAGGAACTTTCTGTGACTCCAAGTAGAGAAGTTGAGGATATGGATATTGATGATGACAGGGCATTCATGTCTACCATAGATAGTCTTGGACCTGCATCAGTGCAAGATGCTCTTAGTGAGCCTCAGTGGAAGGCCGCTATGGATACAGAGTATGAGTCTCTGATGAAGAATAAAACTTGGAAGCTTGTTGATCTGCCGCATGGAAAGAAACCTATTGGCTGCAAATGGGTATACAAAGTCAAGTACAAGGCAGATGGAACAATTGATAAGCATAAGGCCCGTCTTGTTGCAAAGGGCTATGCTCAAAAGGAAGGCATCGACTATGAAGAAACTTTTGCACCTACTGCTCGGATGACCACAATTCGGGTTATGTGTGCTATGGCAGCACAATATGGGTGGAAAGTTCACCAAATGGATGTCAAAAGTGCCTTTCTTAATGGTGATCTCCAAGAAGAAGTCTATATGACTCAGCTTGAAGGATTTGAAGTGGAAGGCCAACAGCGAGAAAGTTTGCAAATTGGTCAAATCCTTGTATGATCCGAAACAAGCTCCTCGAGCTTGGTATATAAAAATGGACAATCACCTAATGCGGCATGGATTTAAGAGATGTCCGTCAGATGCAAACCTCTATTTCAAGAAACAGGGTTCTGAGATAGTGTTGCTTGTACTCTATGTGGATGATCTGCTCATTACAGGGAGTTCAGAAGATATGATCTCTACTATCAAAAGAAACTTGTGCAAATCTTTTGAGATGACAGATCTTGGACTTCTCCATTACTGTCTTGGTCTGGAATTCAGCCAGAAGGAGCACACCATCAAAGTGTCTCAGAAAAAGTATGCCAAGACATTGCTCGATAAATATCGCATGACTGACTGCAAGCCAATGGCAACTCCTATGGAGAATGGACTTCAGTTATCGCGATATGATGACTCAACCCAGGTAGATGGCACTCTCTATCGACAGTTGATTGGGAGTCTCATATATCTGACCAATACTAGGCCAGATCTCGTATTTGCTGTAAACTATCTTTCGAGGTTCATGCAGGAGCCTAAGATTACTCATTGGAAAGCAACAAAACGTGTTCTTCACTATGTCCGTGGTACTATAGAATATGGCCTAGAATACAAGAGGAACAACAAATTCTTCTTGCAAGGATACACGGACTCCGACTATGCCGGATCATTTGATGATCGCAAGTCAACTTCTGGATACATTTTTCATCCGGGATCCGGTCCTGTCTCTTGGCACGGCAAGAAGCAACGGTGGTTGCTATTTCTTCAACGAGAGGCAGAATATCGCGCCGCACGTGAAGCTGTGTGCGAAGTGATATGGTTACGTCGCATTCTGACAAGTATGGGCCATCCATCAAAATCTCCAATACACTTGTTCTGCGACAATCAGGGTGTTCTGAACCTCGTCAAGAATCCAGTCCATCATGAAAAAACAAAGCACATTGACACACAATGTCATTTCATTCGAGAGGAAGTTCCAAAGCACCGAATTCAGCTTCGACACATTCCCACGGATGCTCAAGTTGCGGACATTTTCACTAAGGCACTTGGACGTGTCAAATTTGAATTGTTTCGCAGCTCACTTTGTATTGCAAAATAATGTAAGGGGATGTTAGTAGTCTAGTATAGCTATTAGTTATTACATTACCCAAATAATGTAATAAAGGGGGATGTTAGCGTACTGTTCTGTTAGCGTAGCTATTCTACTTTGTTTGCATTATATTCTTTAGCAAACTGTTGCAACCATGTAACAGCTCCGGTGTTCTATTCCCGGCTGTTACTGATGTATTTAAACAATGCTGCGTAATACAATTATTGTTGCTGAGTTTTACAATTGACTTATTTGAATTTTTGGTTAATTTTAAAATTTTGGTTTTATTGGCTAGGAAATGCGGTGCTCAAAGAAAGGATTTCCATAGTGATGACTTTGGTTGAATGTATTTTACAATCTCATCCAGTTATTCTATTTTTACTTATGATGACATTTTCCAATGTCATTGTGCTTTATTTGGATCATTCTAATGATTTTGCATCACCAAATATGCTTATTTTATGTTTCCTGTGGCAATTTTGGTCTGGTCAAAAAATTTAATTTGACCTTTTAAGGCTCTCCACAGTGGGAATTGAGAGCATTTATTACAATTTTTTGATCATGTCTATTAGAAGCGGTGGAAAATTCTAATTTCCTTGATCGTGGCTCTAAGTCGTGGTTGCAAAACCCTAATTCAGGGACTGCGGTTGTTAGGCGTTGTTCGAAATGAATTTGAAAAATATATAAGGTTTTGAAATTTGAAATATTTCATTATTTACCTAATATTGATATTAAAAACTAAGAGCTCTAAGATGTAAATAATGAAATATGACATTGAACACTGTAGTAAACTTGACTCACTCACACTACACCCATCCAAATGAATGACCAGCTGGAGGCTTTGACCAGTTGAGGAGTCGATGCTACTAAGGTAACTCAAAAATTGAGACCATGCAATCCAATTACTGGATTGAAATTAACCACACTAAAAAAATGGGTTAATGAACCACACTAAACTATCGATAATGAACCTCACCCTAGTTAGGTTTAGCATAGGTTAGATTAGAGAGGAGGGTTTTAATTTTTGGGGTTTATTTTGGGGAGGAAATGACCCTAAAACGGTCATGCTCCTTAGCTATGGATGGTAGACATAGTTACAAATTGGGGACCACGGCTATCAGCCATGACAGGATTTAAATCCCAATGATCATAGTTTTGACCATCGCACCAACTGCGGTTCTGACCCACGATGCATAAACCTTTGAAAAAAATTCAAATTTTTTAATTTTTTTGAATTTTCTAGGAAATTAATGCTCTTTAGTGCATTTTTGAAATGCTCTTTTTTATTTTTTGAAATTTTTGATCATGTGTGTTCATGTTTTTGCATTTTTCATGAGATTTTCTAATTTGTTTATCATTTTTAGGTCATTTTTAATTGTTTTTCTTCTTGTTTTGTTTGATTACTTTCACTCAGGCCCTGACGAATAGAGTGAGCAAGAATGATCTCCTTCACATCCTGTACCACACTCTCACTGATTTGGAGTGAGGTTGGTTTGTTGTTTTGGGGTTCAACTACATCTTGGATCTCCCCACCATCTAATTTGATCAGTATTACATGACTACCTTGGCCCGTCACTGGGATGCGCAAACCAACACATTTCACCTGCCAACGAGTGAAATGATAGTGAATCTAGAGGATGTCTACTGTATCTTCCACCTACCTATTGATGGTGAGGCCATCACTTCTTCTCCAAATGGTGTGAAGAAGGTATTTTTTGATGTTATATTTGGCAAATGGAGCCACAAGGCTTAAGGTCACATCGATCATGGAGGTGTCCACATAGAGGAGTGGTTCTAGGTCTACTTATTCTTAGAGTGGGAGGTTTTGTTCATGCACTTGATCATCCATATAGTCCTCCTAAACTCATCAGGTGTGAGGTTCCCCTAGAACCTTGTAGATAGGACCAGTGATTTTATGGTTAGCTCGATTGAGCAACCTCTTATTTTGGTGTGGGGTAGCACTCTCTTAGCATAGCTCTACCACAAGCTATATCAGATCACACATAATAGTAGAGTGGGAATTGAATGCAGTCTACTCCAATATATTTGGGGCTAGCAACACATTTTGATAGAGCACCCCATAGACTTGCCATTGGAGATCACTATTATCCCTGAGGATCATTAGTGCTATGCAGCTTATTGGCCCTTGGATCAGGAGAGCTTCATGAGTAGGTCTTATGTAGGAGATCTAAAATACTACATTGGTCAATTTCCATAGCTCCATGCTGGGTGGATATTGTGATGACCATACATGTATTGCCCAGCCTAGACAAAGGCAAATAAATACCTACGTCAAGTGTGCAGAGATAGGTGGGTTATCAATTGAAATGTTGACATACATGAGTACCAACACTACTATCACATCATGAGGTAGGTTGGGATTCAACAAGATGTTCCAGAGGTGCCTACCATCTATAGATACCTGGTCCTAAAGAGGGACCTAAATTGGTCCTAGGTGCCTCCACTAGGGGATGATGATGATGACTTACAAGAGTTGTGCCTGACGGATGTAGGCACTATTGCTAATTATGATGGATGGTGGACTGACTTCCAATGGCACCAAAAGGTACCTCTTTGCTGACCAGTAAATGGATTTGCAATAGAGGGTGTAGATGTGGACCCTCATGGATGCAGGACCCATTAGAGGGTTGAGGGTGCATGGGGCATGGGGGAAATTATAAAGGAGGGTCCACAAGTAGAGGCAGAGGAGGAGGTCTTCAAAGAGGGTGATGTACCTCTAGCTAGTGAGGTTGGATAGCTGAGGGACACTTCTATTGCCACTCTAGAGGTGAAGCTAGCTCATGGCCAGAGATAGTGGTAGGGTTATGCAGAGGAGAGGGTAGATATTCAAGCACAGGTAGAAACAACAAACACCAATTGACAAGATCACTGGACAACATGATATTATACACATAACACTCGATACTATGACTACTAAGTGCACTCAAGGCAGCGGGGAGAGATCTCTCACCTTCATAGGCTATCATGGCACCTCTTGTAGTACCATATACTTTAGTTCTAGTAGGTTTTGATCTGATGGTAGAGATCATGAGGCTATGTACCCTCATGGAGGAGGGTAATGAACAACATATAGTGAATGTAGCTTATAATTCCCAACTAGAGGGCATCATCAAGTTGCTAGGTGGGTAGGTTCTGGAGAGGACAACTACTATAGGGACATACCAAAGAAATACCAGGACCAGGGAGATAGGGCAGTCTAGCGCATAGTCCAGCCAAAGAACTATCTCTCATGCACTGCATGTAGGTGGTCTAGGTTGAGTGCAGGATCCATCGTAGGACCCACAGTAGGCTCCATAGCAAGCTTTAGAGTAAACCCCTATGTATATGTCTAAATAAGGTGGAGAGTCCTCTAGTACAGGTGGATCAGGGGGTGCAAGCTAGAGCTAGCACATTGCCATAGCACATATTTTACTACTTTTTGTGCCCTTTTGGTGTAAGGTCTGAGGACCTACACAGTTGTAGCCTACGAGTATTTTGATATACCCTATTATGATGTAAATTTGACACACACACACACACACACACATATATATTTATGATAGTTCATTTCATTATATGTGTACTTTATTTTTGGTATTTTATGTGTATCGCTCCAAATTTTTTGCATCCTTACCTTCAGGCTATAGGATCTGTGCTCGGAAGGTGGATGGGAAAAGGATGGCGTGGTACCTCAGATTGAGAGGCCTTGCGAAGGTCCTACCTCTCGAGGGAGGTGTATTATGATGATTTTTTGACGGATAGTGGGTTCACCAGGAAACGTTTGAATGGCAGTTTCCACGCCTAGGTTGGGAATGTGTTTAATATGTTCAATTTTATCTTTAAAAATTTGAGTCCTAGGTTTGGCCAAATGAATCTAAGTTGTTCTATTATGAAAATGTAGGCTAAATGAAATACAAAAAATAGATTTTAAACATAAAATAGAGGGAAAAATCTAAATTACAGAGCCATACCTGATCCGGATGTCTGATGGAGATTCTAATTTTTGAAGCAGTCAAGATCATTTGGAATTTGACAGGATCGTCTCCAACCTGCAGGATCGTCTGAGATCTGACGAATTCGTCACAGAGAAATAGACACAAAATATAAAAAATACAGTAATGATAATAGAGGATAAATATGTAAAATGATAATAAATATGTTAACAGATAATACTAAATAGGAATGCAAGCAAATTACAATATTTTAATAGTTAATCATGATTTCATTATGCAATTAGACAACATGGGTGAACTCCAATATGTAGAATAGCATAAAATAATAAATAAACTGATTAGATGCAAAATAAAATAAGATATGAAAAGAGAAAAATGCAAACTCTAGGCAGCGATTGCCCCCAATGTAGACTGCAGTCGAGATCGTCTTGATTCGATACGAAATTTTCTCGAATTGAACAAGATCGTCCACGATGAACTAAGATTGCTCCGACTGAAAAATACTAAGGTTCTTGCAACAAAATTTGGATAGGACTAGTGCAGATAGTAATTTGGGATGTTTCAGTGCATATAAAGTCAAGTTATAGGAAATATCAGCCAGGGGTAGGTTAAGGGGAGGGCCTAAGTTTAAATAGTCTTAGGAAGGAGGTTAGGAGGTTGGGGATCATCCCAATTTGGGAGATCTCCAATGGGGAGGGTCTCTAATGGTGCAGACACGCTTCTGCCTAGATTAGAGATGTCGTTGGAATAGAGGCTAATTGAGAAAAATCAGTTTTGGGACAAGATCGTTTGGACGTCCTAGTCCAGAAAAAATCATCAGATCTAAGGCGATATCATCAAACGGTTAAAACAAACTCTAAAAATGGCGCAAAAAAGGAGGAAATAGGTTAAACGGCAGTTTGGGAGTGGTTTTGGGGGTTAAAATTTGAATTTGAATATTTACTAGAGTAATTGTAATTATTTAAGGTTTTACTGTGCCAATTTTAGGGTGCTACATTTTGCCCCCTCTTTAACGAATTTTCTAAAGAAAATGCGTTAAAGATGAGTTCTTCTCGATCTACAAGAAAGCAAAAATTTATTCCCATTTTTAGGCGATGATTCTAGGTCAAATCGTATGACAACTTACTATGGTGCCCCCTCCGTGTTTTTACCCAAATCGAACGTTTGAGGTAAAAACATAGAAAAGCAAAATTTTTAAAAAAGTTGTTAAGTGTTTTTGAATAAAATTAAGAAAAATAGGGTAAAACCCTAATTCATTGTTACTGTTCATTTTCCTAGTTTTTAGAGCTCTGGAGACAAGATGGTTGAGACAGCGCACAGATCAACAGAGGTCCAATGCAGGCTATGAGTAAGGATCTAAACTGAATTTAGAATGCTTTAATTTAGAATTTCATGCTTTGTAGATTAGATTTGATTGATTTTTGAGCATCGTGGCTGTTTTTGGGCCGTCAACGTCATCGAGACGAAATCGTCTCGATTTTGTCAAAATCGTCTCGATATTGTTGATTTCATCCACAGGAAAAATTGGTGAAATGGGGACGATTTCATCAAAAAGGGGATGATTTCGACTGGCAAAATCGGAGACGAATTTGCTCAAATTGGGGACGATATCATCCAATTGTGGGCGATATCATCATTTATAAAATTGAACTTATTTTGACTTGCATTTTTAATTAATGATTTATTAATGATTTTTATTGTTGATTTTGTTTATATTGTAGAGAGGATTACTAAAGAGTAGAGAATGGAAATATGACAGACTAAGGGATGACTTGGTCGCCCTGTCTCAGGTAGAGTGAGATCAACTGGCTCAGGTCAACTTGCAGCATGTGGTAGAGATGCCATAGGTTTCTACAGATATGGGGCTATTGATAGCCCTAGTTGATGCAGGAGCATCCGGTGGCGAAGTTGCAATTTTGCATCACCCAAAATGTGTTTTTTTCTTAAGTACTAAAACTATCATGATATCACAATGCTTTTTGAAGAAGGGCACCAACGGGCCAAATTGTCGCGATATCACGACATTTTTTTTGAAAAGCACGGTCGAGACGCCAAACTGTCGTGAAATCATGACATTTCTAAAGCAGTGCAGTCGGGATGCCAAACTGTCATGAAATCATGAAATTTATGAAGAAGCGCAGTCGGGACACCAAACTGTCACGAAATCACAACATTTCTATTGCAACGTGGTCTGGACGCACAATGGTCGCAAAATCACAACACTTCCGAAAGCAAGATTTGAAAGCACAGGGACATCTTTGGCAAAAAGGTTCTAAGGCACAAGAATGGTCACAAAATCGTGACACCTTCGAAGGCAAGCTTAAAGGACGTCGCCAAATCGTGACACCTTCAAAGATAAAGTTTAAAAGACATGACAAAATCGTGACACTTCTAGGAGGCAAAACTTGGAAGCATAAAGACATTGCAACACCTTCGAAGGCAGAGCTCAAAGATGTCATGAAATTGCGACATATCCAGAGGCAAGGTTCCACAATGCAAAGATGTTGCGAAATCGTGACACTTTTGAGCCAAGGACGTATGGAATGCAAAGATGTCATGAAATCGTGACATATCCGGGGGCAAGGTTCCACAATGCAAAGATGTCACGAAATCATGACACTTCCGAGCCAAGACGTACGGAATGCAAAGATGTCACAAAATCGCGACATGTCGGGGTTTCGTGGCCCAAGGGAGGAAAGCGAGTAAGAAAGGCCTAGACATCACAATTTTGTGATGTGTAGCGGAATCACGGCCCCAAGTAGGAGAGAGAAGCCTAACATCAAAACATCGCGATATCGCGACCAAAGAGGAGAGAGAAAGTGTTGGGGCAAAAACGTCACGATATCGCGACAGGGCGCTCACGACGTTGACCAGCCTTCGACTACAGGGACCAGTGCAGAGGGACACGTGGCATGAAGTT
Organism: Wollemia nobilis; assembly: GCA_028583015.1. Classification (NCBI taxonomy): domain Eukaryota; kingdom Viridiplantae; phylum Streptophyta; class Pinopsida; order Araucariales; family Araucariaceae; genus Wollemia; species Wollemia nobilis. Next base: position 9,388,534 of record JAQPPZ010002832.1, on the reverse strand, counting down.
ACAGGTGGCCCGAGAGTATGAAGCGGTTACAAGAAGCATGGAAACAGGACATGTGGCATCAACTGCAAACGGCCATGGCACATTCTTATGAATGATTGACTTGGCAGTGGATCGACAGGTGGCTGCAGGGCATACCACCACTATAGGCTATGATGTTTCGATGCATCTGACAGCATTTGTCGGCGAGATAGAGCATTCATGTGGGTGGCATGGGGAGTCCCGCATTTAAAGTAATGATGGTCCGAAGAGGGTCGTGCCGAGAGATAAAAAAGGCCACGATACATTGTATAGGGGGTCTTGGCCATTTATTTTTTTTGGGGAATAGCTGTGTATTGGGAAAAAGGACCTCTATTTTTTTTTAATGAAGCTTGCTGGAATTTTGCCTGTGCATTGTTAATTTTTGCATTCTTGCTGTGTGTTGTGCGTAGCTCGATATCAAGTGGTATCAGAGCCGGTTGGTTCTGAGAGTGCAAACCGATCACCGAACAGAGAGGCAGTTTGCGCCAGGACTATGGTTGTGGGTTACGAAGAAGGAGCAAGATGCCTTCGTGTAGAGATTGTGGTGGTTTGAGGCATAGGCAAGCAAGAAGGGAGGAGGTCAATTTGAGAGCCTTGCAGAGGCAAGTTGAGGCTCTACAAGAGGAAATAAGAAGAGGAGTCAAGCCGAGAAGGGAAGAACCCAACGAAGATGAAGTGTGGGAAGAATAAGTTCTGTCCGATGAAGAGTCCTTGGACCCAGTAGAGGCTACGGTGTACAGGGCTATCTCCCAGATCGGGAAGAATCCAAAATTTGAAGTCTCGACTTACTTTGGAAACCTCAACCCTGAAGAATTAATAGACTGGATCAACGACATGGAGAAGTACTTTGAATACGAAGAGAACGCAGATCCAAATCGGATCATATTCGCAAAAACCAAGCTGAAGGGGCATGCTAGCATCTGGTGGAAAGGATTGCAGTTAGAAAGGAATAGGATGGGAAAGGAAAGGATCACCAGATGGGATAGGATGGTAGAGAAACTAAAGAGGCAGTTCATCCCTACAGATTATGAGCTGGATTTGTTAAAGAAAATGCAGAGTCTTCGATAGGCTAGTAAGTCTGTCAAGGAATATAAAGAGGAGTTCTATCATATTTCAATCAGAACCGGCCATTCAGAGGCGAATAAGGAGAAGGTCGCACATTACATAAATGTATTGCAAACCAGCATTCAAGAAGATCTAGGGCTGGTTAGAATGAGCACAGTAGAGGATGCATATCAATTTGCATTAAAAGTGGAGGAGAAACTGAATAGGAGGTTTGATGGTAAGCAAATATGGAAGGATAGGGGTGGAAGAGCTGGTGGAAGAGGTAGTGGTGGAAGATACAAAGATTTTAGAAAATCTACTGAAGCTAGCAGTAGCCAGAAAAAAAAAGAAGTGAAGGAGGAGGATGACCAATGCCCATGCAATCAGAGCAACAACTACCCAAGAGGAAGAGGTAGGTCTGGGCGAGGGTTTGGAAGAGGTGTCTTTAGAGGAACCTGCTTCAACTGCGGTGAAGAAGGACATAGGGCATACTGCCCACAACATCAAGAGAGGCCAAATTGAAGACCAGAGGGTCAGGCCCGAGCTGCTGTAGCAGACGAAGGTGTAGAGTCTGAGCATTCAGAGGAGGCAGAAAGAGGGGAAGCCATGATTATCAAAAGAGTCTTGCTGAATGAAGAAGAAAATGTAGACCAAAGGAACAACCTGTTTCAAACAAGATGCAAGTGCACAGGCAAGGTCTATAATATCATCATTGATAATGGAAGCACTGACAATTTGGTTTCAAAGGAAATGGTTTCCAAGCTGCGGTTGGAAAGGAGAAAACACCCGCACCCTTATCGGATTGCATGGTTGCAAAAGGACCATCGGGCACTAGTAAGCGAGCAATGTCTAGTGAAGTTCAATATTGGAACTTACCGAGATGAGGTTTTATGTGACATCTTACCTATGGATGCATGTCACTTACTGCTTGGGAGACCTTGGCAGTTTGATCGAAGTGCTATCCACGATGGCCGAGCCAACACATATTCTCTGTCAAAGAATGGAGTTTGCCATAAGTTAAAACCCCTGAAAGAGGTAGATGAGAAAGTATGCAGCAGTGCACGAGTCTGTCTAGTTGATGGCAGAAGATTCTTGGAAGGCCTGAAGTCGGATCATGTGTGTTATGCTATAATCCCCAGGGTTAGGGAAGAGGGATGCAAGGAGATTCCAGTGGAAGTCATTGGGCTGTTAGAGGAATTCCCTGATATCATTTCTGATAATGTTCTTGAAGTTTTACCACCTGTTAGGAAGATCAGTCATCACATAGACTTGGTTCCTGGATCGAGCTTGCCAAACAAGGCTACACACCGAATGACGCCTGTGGAGACTGAGGAATTAAATTAACAAGTTCAAGATCTATTGAAGAAGGGGCTGATTAGGGAGAGTCTTAGTCCTTGTGCTATACCAGCAGTATTAGCACCCAAGAAGGATGGAGAATGGAGGATGTGCACCGACTCTCGGGCAATCAACAAGATCACCATTAAATACAGGTTTTCGCTGCCAAGGATGGATGATATCATGGACTGCTTGAGTGGAGCTGAGTACTTCACAAAAATTGATTTGAAAAGTGGATACCATCAGATCTGCATTAGAGAAGGGGATGAGTGGAAGACAACCTTCAAAACTAGAGAAGGGTTGTATGAGTGGTTGGTTATGCCATTTGGATTAACCAATGCACCTAGTACCTTTATGAGGTTAATGAATGAAGTTTTGAAGGAATTTTTGGGCAAATTTTTTATTGTTTACTTGGATGATATACTGATTTTTAGCAGAACCTTAGAGGAGCACCTGATGCACATTAGGAAGGTTTTTGAGACATTGCGGGAGGAGCAGTTATTGATCAATCTGAAGAAGTGCAACTTTGTGAAGAAGGAGCTGGTATACCTGGGATTTGTCATATCAGCAAATGGTCTCAAGATGGACCTTGAAAATGTGAAGGCTATCCTAGAATGGCCTGTCCCAAGGAGTGTGACCGAGGTTAGATCATTTCATGGTCTGGCCAGTTTCTATAGAAAATTTATTAGAAACTTTAGCAGTATTTGTGCATCTCTTACTGAGACAATGAAGGGAAACAAGAAGGAATTCCAGTGGACAGTTGGAGCAGATAAAAGCTTTGCTATGCTGAAGAAGAAGGTCACTGAGCAACCCATTTTAACACTTCCAAATTTCAATAAGGTGTTTCAGGTAGACTGCGATGCGAGTGGCAGTGCGATAGGAGCCGTCTTGAGCCAAGAAGGTAGGCCTGTAGCTTATTTCAGTGAGAAGCTCAATGATGCTAGGAGAAAGTATTCGGTATATGATCAAGAGTTCTATGCCATAGTTCAAGCACTCAAGAAATGGAGGCACTATCTATTGCTAAAAGAGTTTGTTCTCTATACCGACCATCAAACGCTACAGCTTATTAATAGTCAGGGAAAATTGAATTAGAGACACCTGAAATGGGTAGAGTTCCTGTAGAGCTATACCTTTGTGCTGAAGCATCGAAGTGAAAGATCCAATAGGGTGGTAGATGCACTGAGTAGAAGGCAATGTCTGATGCTAGAAATGAGAGTAGAGGTTGTTGGGTTTGCTGAACTCAAGAACCTATATCCTGTAGACCCCGATTTTGTAGAAGCCTGGAAAGCCTGCACTGTGCCTGTTGCGTTGGACAGGACTAAATGGTTGGATTACCTGATTCAAGATGGAATGCTATTTAGGGGGAACAAGTTGTGCATTCCAAAGATCTCAATGAGAGAGAACCTCATTAAAGAGAAGCACAGTGGGGGTTTAGCTAGACACTTTGGTCGTGACAAGACCATCTCATTAGTTAGTGAAAACTATTACTGGCCACAATTGCAGTAGGATGTGGCAAAGTTTGTGCAGAGTTACAGGATTTGCCAGATGGCAAAGGGTGTGAGGCAACCTACTAGTTTGTATCAATCGCTACCTATACCTGAGCGGCCGTGGGAAGATATTAGTATGGATTTTGTGCTCGGTTTACCCAGGATGCAGAGGGGGCATGATTCCATCTTTGTGGTAGTGGACAGATTTTTGAAAATGGCACATTTTATCCCATGCCAGAAGACCAGCGATGCGGTCCATGTAGCTGGTTTGTTCTTTAAGGAGGTGGTACACCTTCATGGGCTGCCAAGAAGCATTGTGTCAGACAGAGATACCAAGTTTGTAGGTTATTTTTGGAAGACCCTCTGGAAGAAATTAAAGACGGAGTTAAAGTTCAGTTCTGCTTACCACCCACAAACAGATGGCCAAATAGAGGTGGTTAATCAGATTTTGGGAAACCTACTGCAATGCTTGGTAGGGGACAAGCCCAAGGGATGGGATCTGGTGCTGCCATAAGCTGATTTTGTGTATAATAGCTCGATCAATCGGAGTACCAATAAGTCACCATTCTAGATTATCTATGGGAGCAGCCCACGAAATGCTTCAAAGTTAAGAAGGCTGGAGACAAGGGAGAAATGCAGTGCTGAGGCAGAATACTTTGCCGAACAATTGAAAGGAGTGCATGAGGAAGTGACAAGACACATTGCCAAGATGAATGCTCAATATAAGATGAGGGTGGATCAAAAACACAGAGCTAAGGAGTTCTAAGTAGGAGATTCTGTCATGGTCCATCTGTGGAAGGAACGGTTCCCTGCCAAGACATACAACAAACTCAAAATGAAGAAATTTGGGCCATGCAAAATCATTGGCAAATGGGATTCGGGTAATGCCTATGAGGTGGAGTTACCAAGTGAACTTAACATCTCCCCCGTGTTTAACATCTTAGATTTGGTTGAGTATCATGAAGGAGAAAGCAGTGAGGTACCCAGTCCAGATTTGTGGAGCATTTCGGCAGTCACCCCAGTTGCGGATGAGATAGAAGAAATTCTGGATACGCGTGAGGGTCGCAGTACTCGAAACAGGAGTTATTCTGAGTATTTAATCAAATGGAAGGGCCGACCCATAGAAGATGCAACTTGGCTATCCAAGGCAGAGGTTGATTGTTTGGGTCTACCTCAGTCAAATCAGAAGTGAGGTCACTTCTCAAACCCACCCCGGGTGTCTGATGCAGGAGCATCCGATGGCGAAGTTGCAATATTGCATCACCCAAAATGTGTTTTTTTTCTTAAGTACTAAAATTGTCACGATATCACGACTCTTTTTGAATAAGGGCACCAACGGGCCAAACTGTCACAATATCACGACGTTTTTTTTTTAAAGCATAATCGGGACGCCAAACTATCATGAAATCATGACATTTCTAAAGCAGCGGAGTCGGGATGCCAAACTGTCACGAAATCATGAAATTTCTGAAGAAGCGCAGTCGGGACACCAAACTGTCACGAAATCACAACATTTCTATTGCAACGTGGTCTAGACGCACAATGGTCGCAAAATCACAACACTTCGAAAGCAAGATTTGAAAGCACAGGGACATCTTTGGCAAAAAGGTTCTAAGGCACAAGAATGGTCGTGAAATCATGACACCTTCGAAGGCAAGCTTAAAGGACGTCGCGAAATCGTGACACCTTCAAAGATAAAGTTTAAAAGACGTCACAAAATCATGACACTTCTGGGAGGCAAAACTTGGAAGCATAAAGACATCGCAACACCTTCGAAGGCAGAGCTCAAAGATGTCGCGAAATCATGACATATTCAGAGGCAAGGTTCCACAATGCAAATATGTCACGAAAAATTGACACTTCCGATCCAAGGACGTACGGAATGCAAAGATGTCACGAAATCATGACATATTCGGGGGCAAGGTTCCACAATGCAAAGATGTCGTGAAATCGTGACACTTTCGAGCCAAGACGTACGGAATGCAAAGATGTCGCGAAATCATGACATGTCATGGTTTCGCGGCCCAAGGGAGGAAAGCGAGTAAGAAAGGCCTAGACGTCGTGATTTCATGACGTGTAGTAGAATCATGGCCCCAAGGAGGAGAGAGAAGCCTAACATCAAAACATCGTGATATCGCGACCAAAGAGGAGAGAGAAAGTGTTGGGGCAAAAATGTCACGATATCACGATAGGACGCTCACAACGTTGACCAACCGACGACTACAGGGACCAGTGCAAAGGGACACGTGGTGTGAAGTTACAGGTGGCCCGAGAGTATGAAGCGATTATAGGAAGCATGGCAATAGGACATGTGGCATCAACTACAAATGGCCATGGTGCATTCTTATGAATGATTGACTTGGCAGTGGATCGATAGGCGGCTGTAGGGCATACCGCCACTATAGGCTATGATGTTTCGATGCATCTGACAACATTTGCCGATAGGACAAAGCATTCGTGCGGGTGGCATGGGGAGTCTCGCATTCAAAGTAATGATGGTTTGAAGAGGGTCAGGCCGAGAGATAAAAAAGGCCACGATACATTGTAAAGGGGGTCTTGGCCATTTATTTTTTTTGGGGAATAGCTGTGTATTGGGAAAAAGGACCTCTATTTTTTTTTAATGAAGCTTGCTGGAATTTTGCCTGTGCATTGTTAATTTTTGCATTCTTGCTGTGTGTTGTGCATGGCTCGATATCACTAGTAGAGAGGTGGTATCCAGGTTCTTCCTATTTTTGATTATCGACAAGGGAGATGACTCCCACACTGGAGGATGTATGAAGGATTTTGAGGATCCCAATACAAGGACGACTGATCACTCTCGCAAGAAATTAGGGCCATGCAATGATGCGACTATGTGGCGATCCGAGCTTCACCCTGGAGAAGGGTGGAGTGAATATCGAGTCACTGTGCTAGATGCTTGGGGCATCTAGACTCACATAGGTTTTGGCTGGGGTGGTAGGTGGACTTCTGCTATGCCACCAGAGCGGATGTAGGGTACCATGGGTACTGACAGATGTGGTCTGCAACATGAGAGACCATGGATATATATTTTCTTGGGGGAGCTTTGTACTCTACCATTTGTATAGGATCCTTCATGGGGTCGTATACAAGGGCAGCTGATGTCTGGTTATGACATCACTACTACAGGTTTGGTGTTGGGAGCACATTGTGGTGCAGAGGCTGGTGGGGCTCCCACTGATAGGGATTGACAAGGAGAGGTCTTGAGTTTTCTACTGGTGGCTCTAGAGAGGGGCACATTGGCAGATAGATCTACTAGCATCTTGGATACTACTAGATGACCTTGTCTCCAACTAGATCACCTAGAGTTCTTGGAGAGATCATCTAGGGTGGGCCAAGGACGGACAGGAGCTGGCTCGCATTAGGCAAGTCTATTGGCTGAGGATGGAGAGGGGAGAGGTGGAGCTCCACCAGTATGACTGATTTTTGAGGCTGTTCGGTCTATAGTAGGGGATTTCATCTCTAAGAGACTACGATTTTTCTCAGACTATCCGAGATAACACTACAGTTAGCGAGGCTCTAGATATGTAGCGATTCTAGAGTCAAGATGCAGATGATGCCCCCATTAATCCAATGGATGGGGACGACACTAGGGTAGCCAATGACTATGATGCCTGGTACATAGGCATCTACCCTCCTTGGATGACAAGGGCTCAGGGTCTGATTCACGCAGTTGTGCATCGAATCGGGAGGTGGTGCCACGCAGCCATTGAGGCAACACAAGGTCACGATGAGAGAGAGCAGAGGAGGCCACAAGCTCAACAGAGGCCATGACAGTGGGAGAGGAGGGAGGAGAGACCCCCTTCTCCATAGAGAGAGATACCACCATCACCCGATAAGGGCAAGGGTGTGGACATTGGGGAGAGCAGCGAGACAGTGACTCTTCGAGCTGAGGTTGCCTGCCTATGGGCTCAGGTGCAAACATTACAGGATGAGGCTACATGGCTTAGAGCTTAGGACGAAGAGTGAGCACATGGGATTTAGCATGTGCTATCACCCAGGTTACATTCTATTGGGCTTTATATTACTAGGTGATGCCAGCTGAGCAGAGGGTGCCATTACTAGCTCATATTGCAAAGCCTGTCATGATGGGGTCATCTAGGACATCATCACGATCGACATCCAAGACTCATGGCACCACACAAACTGCGATGGGGCCACATCCTCCACCTCAGGGTGGGGGAGGAGATGAGGCTAAGAGCTCGAGGGGTTCTCGAGGTGAGGCTACTACACTACATAGAGATTGTATATTTGATTGAGAGGATTGAGTATGCCAAGATGTAGATTGTGGCATACCAATCTATTTTTGATATGATGTACATATATTTGATATATATATAGATGAGATATTTTTTGATCATATGACTTGTCTTATGTATTTGTATGATGCTTTTAATGTTTTGGTGTGATTGATTTGATGATTCATGTAATTATGTCATTGAAAAATATTATGGTTTAAATGTCATGCTTTAAAAATTTAAATGAAATAATCTGATGTAACAAATTGGTTGTTGTGATGTGATTTGATAAAAAATAAAAGGGACTTTTAACAATAATTTCAAAGGACATTGTCGCTGTTATAGACCATTTCATGGAGTCGCCGCTCACTTGGTCGTCAAGCTAATCCCAGTATAGAAATATTGCTAAAAGTACACGGGTGCTTAAGAGACTGTCTTAAGACTTTGGTGTGATGATGCAAATGATGATGATGATGATTTTGTTTTCAGAATTTTCATGAAAATATTATGCATGAAATATTTTAAAATGATTTTTGCTAGGCATAAATTCCTAAGTGTGATAAAATTTTGAATAATTCCTTAGAAATTATACCATGGTTGCAAATTTGCATATTGACATAATGACATGAAATAGTGATAGGTGTTTGTTTGTTTTAAAGCATAATTGTATAACATAATGATTTAAGTCATATGGTTTTTATGATTTTTAAATAAATGGAGAATAAAATTGGTATAATGGTTTGCGCTAGGCATAGAATATTTAGATATAGAATTATACCATCATCGCGAAAATCAAAGAAGAAAATAGATTGTTTTATTGAATGGTTGATTTTTAATTTTTGAAAATAGTCAAAAAATATGAAGATGAGGACTTGCGCTAGTCATAAAATTCCAATTTTAGTTTTGGAACTATACCATCATCACAAAAGTTGACAAGATATAAATATGTGTTTTTATTGTACGGTTTGAAAGAAATTTTGATTTTTGATTAAGTTTGTAGTTGTCTTTATACTAAACAACTGTCCTTTAAATAAGAAAATAAATTTATTCCAAGCAATTTGCAAAAAAAATATTTCAAAGTATCTTGAAGACAAAAGTTAGATTTATAAGGAATCCCATGTGCATATGTGAGTTCATTTCTAATCTTGATTTATCATAATGATACACAAAATCTCTCAAATACAAATGTGTGTGCAATTGCATTGTTCATTTACCAGTTTTGAGCAAGATACTATGATACAAGTGATTTGAATTAACCAAATAAATGTTCGTTAACCATGATTGAGATGCATATAGCCATACCAGACTACTATGTAAGTTAGATTATCAAGAGCTAGCTAATCCATAAGAAGACATAGGTCTATACAAAAGAAGGTCACTAATGTGACAGACATATCACCACGCTAGGAGTTACCCAAGGCCAAGCAGGTTGGGCACAAACCACCTATTATGGGGTTTACCTCATAGTTTTCGAATAATTGAGAATTCCAGGGATTCAAGCTCATCAACCCTTCTTTTCTTTTCAAAGGATGGGGAGAGGGATTTTATTGCTTTTGCTTTTGCTTTCTTTTGATTTTTTTTTGCTTGATTTTTGAGATAATGCTTGAAACATTGTTGTAATGATATAAAATAACATTTTTTTTCTCTTTTTCTTGAACTTTGCTTTTCTTCCTATGCTAGGGATACTTGCTTGAATTAGCTGTAGAGCAAGGGATATTTATTCTAGGTAGGGGTGAGCTTTTCCTTTTGCCAATTCTCAAATATTCTAGACCATGTGCATGATAGGATAGCAGGGGAAAATTTTCGCTCAAGAAACCACTTCTACTATGTAGCATAGCAAGGATATTACAAATATAATCATTTTATTGTGAAAGGATGTGCTTGGATGAAGTAAATTACAAGATCAATTCTCTGTGCTCAAACTTTATTTAATTGAATTTTGTGGACTTTGATATAAGATAGATTAGTAATCATGCCAGATAAAAATCAAGATATTTATTGTGTGTTTGTGAAAGTGAGGGATTCCAAATAAATGCTAATTTATCCAAAATAATTTGAAATATATAACTGCAACATTTGTAAGAATATATATATACAAATACTTTTTTGAAAATTTTGATAATGTTGACTCTCTCTTTATTCTTTATTTTGTTTTGGTTTCGAAAGAGTCAAGAGTATTGCTATTTTTATTTTTATTATTTTTGTTTGTTTTTGTTTTTGTGTAAACAGTTTGATATATTTTTAAAATAAGACAACATGCAAAATATGTACAAATTATGAAATGACTAATTTTTGTTACGCATAGTAACGTTTTAAGATGCAAAATGTTCATGGGTTATTTAAGTTCTTTACCATCTAAGGTAGATAATTTATATGCTCCTGATTCAAATTTAGCAGTGATAATGTATGGTCCAAGCCAGTTGGGCTCAAATTTACCTTTAAGGTCTTTAGTTGCATTAGTATTGTTTTGATTTTCTTTTAAAACAAGGTCGTCAATCTCAAAGGATCGATGACAAACTTTTTTAGCATATGATCTTTTAAGCTTGTTTTGGTAGGCATGGAGATGCTCCAAAGCATTGATGCATTTTTCATCTAGGAGTTCTAGCTAACTGAGTCTGCCAGCTCAATATTCATCTCCTACTTCGGTATCTTGAAGTAGTAGAGCCAAAGAAGGAACTTCTAATTCAAAGGGAAAAATGGATTCAGCACCATAAACCAAAACAAAAGGTGAAGTTTCAATGGGGGTTCAAACACTAGTTCGATAGGCCCACAAGGCTAGATATAACTGAATGTGCCAGTCGCGGCCAGATTTATTGACCAATATTTTGAAAATTTTGATTAAGGTTTTGTTAGATGCTTCTACTTGACCATTACCCTAAGGATAATAGGGAGTGGACCAGCGATGTTGAATCTTATATTTTTGGCATAATTTTTTGACATCTTTATTTTTGAAACAAGTTCCATTATCAAAGATGAGATTTGCAGGAATTCCAAACCTACAAATGATTTGATTAAAAATAAATTTAGAAACTTGTGTGTCAGTGCAAGAAGCTAAAGGCATAGCTTCAACCCACTTCATGAAATACTCAGTGGCAGTTATGATGAATTTGTGTCCATCAGATGACACAGGATTGATTTTGCCAAAAATGTCTAAGCCCCATTTTGAAAAGGGCCAAGGAGATGAAATATCCTGTAGCTCTTGTGTAGGTGCATGGACAAGGTTAGCATGTTTCTAGCACTTGTCGCAATGGCACACATACTCATGTGCATCATTTTCCATGGTAGGCCAAAAGTATCCTATCCTAAGGAGCTTTTTAGCAATGACACTACCACTGAAGTGTCCTCCACAAGATCCATCGTGGGCTTCACTCAAGGCTAATTTGGATTCTTCTAAATTCAAACATCTTAATAAGATACCTTCAAAATATCTCCTATATAAAGTATTGCCAATTATTACAAATCGACTTGCTCGTCTACGTAATAACCGATGCTAGTTTCTATTAGAATTGGCAGGGAAAGTCCCATTTTGAAGAAAATCAAATATATTTGTATACCAAGGTTTAGGAGTAGTTTCATTGATTAGAAACACATCCAAAGGTTCTAAGCATGACTTATTTGAAGCGGGTTCCTGGAGTTAACGAATAATGATAGTGGCATATTCGTTATCTAACTCCAAGGGCAGGAGATATGCAGCTACGACCATAGCATCAGCTGGACGGTTGCAAGTTCAAGGAATAGCTTCCAAGGAGACTTGATCAAATAGAGACATTAATTGTAAAACATAGGCTTTATATGGGCATAGTTTATCATCTCTAGTCTGATAAACTTCATTAATTTTATTTATGACAAGTTGAGAATTAGCAAAAACTAACAGATGTTAATTTTTAGCGCTAAGGTAGCTTGTAATCCGAGGATTAGAGCTTCATATTCAGCAGTATTGTTGGTGCAAGCAAATGTTAATTTGAAGGATAGAGGAATAAGATGTTTTTGCGGGGATATTAAAATAATACCTGCACCAGCCCCACTCATGCATCGGGCTCCATAAAAGTATAAGGACCATTGTTTAATATGGTCTACCTCTAATTGAAGGCATTCATCAGGAAACTCAATGATGAGGGGATGGGTAGACTCTAAGGGTGTAGCAGCTAATTGATCTGCTATGATTTGACCCTTAACAGACTTCTGTCCTATGAACGTGAGGTCAAACTCACTTAGAGCAAGAACCCACTTGGATGTACAACCCAATAAATAAGGTCGACTCATGAGATACCTCAAGGGATCATATTTAGCAATGACATAGGTTTTTTGACTAAGCATATAATGACGTAATTTCTGCATAGAAAACATGACTGCTAGACATAGTTTTTGTAACTCTGTGTAGCGAGTTTCATAACTGATGAAGGTTCGGCTAATATAATAATTAGCATGTTCTCTCTTATCATCATCAAGCTGAGCTAACATAGCTCCTATGGTAGAATCTGAAGCTAAAATATATAGGAGAAATGGGCGATCGGATCTAGGTGGTGAAAGCATAGGTGGGTTAAGGAGATATTGTTTGAGAAGTTCAAAAGCTTCTTTACATTCGTCATCCCAATTAAAAGGGACATCCTTCTTAAGGAGTTTAAGAAAGGGACTGTTGACACTTTTTGCCACATTATACAAGGGGTAGAAGAATAGTAGAATTTTTGTATAGTATTTCCTTGTTGAAAGTTTTCTTTTATTTTAAGTTACAGCAATTTTGACTCTCCCTATCATAGAATGAAGAAGAAAGAGCTTCGCTACCAAATAGGCCAAGGAAAATTGCTTCACCGAAAGAAAAGGAGGAGGATGTGAAAAGAGCTTCGGGCCCGAAGCACTTCAAAACACCACTTCGGGCGAAAACCTTGCGAAGTAATTTTGCCGAGGAAAATACAAAGATAACGCTTTGCACCCGAAGCATTTTCAGCAGCCGCTTCGGGTGGAAGTTTTGTGAAGCGGCATTCAAACGACCTCGTCGAAGGAGGAGAGCATAATCCAAATCAGCCAAGGCAGGAAAAATACTTCGGGCCCGAAGTATTCCCAACACCTACTTCGGCCAGTTTTCGCCCGAAGCAGTGGTGCCCGAAGCAAAATGACAGAGAAGCGCTTCGGGAGGATATGCCCCGAACTACAGTTTTGAGAAGGAATCGGGCCGAAACATTTTCCAGTCGAAGCAGTTTCACCAGCAAAGGACAGAGCCCCATTTCAAAGATGAAGCCCGCTCGGCAATCAACATCCCCGAAGTAGTTTTTGCGAAGCATTATTTTGCGAAGAACAAATCAAGGAGAATCTACTTCGGCCCAAGGCTTTAGCGAAGCGGATATGTAGCGAAGCACCTTTTGGGCCCACGTTCCAAGGCGGGAAGCTTCCCAAGGTGATCGAAGGCCCCTTACAAGTACCCCCTTTCTTGCCCGATAAGTCCGTTGACCATTCTTGGCAAACGAAAGGGACGTAACAGTCCTCGAAGTAAAACCCGACGGGCATAGCGATCACTCAAGCACAGCATCCAGAAGCCAGGGACACTCGGGCGGTGCATTAAATGAATGTTTCCACGGTTGACCCGGTCACAGTTGCCAGTTTCGGTAACCGATTTGAAAACTCAGTCGCAGCAGCCGCGAGGAGCCGATTTCTCAGGGCCCGAGGGCGTACTCCACCATTTTGTAATAATGATTCAGAGGGCCGGGTCCTCTATAAAAACCCAGGCTTTGCAATGTAAAAAGGGGGGAACTTTCTGCTAGAAAGCTGCTGTAACTTGATGTCCTGCGTCTAATACTAAAGATCTTTTGTGCTCCATTTCTCTCTTTTATGCTGCCTTCTATGCTTAATTCTTTTGTCTATCTGCATTCGTATACTGAGACTCTGAATCCTGAATCCGATGTGCGATTGGGGACTGTACCCTAAAATTCACCCTGAAGGATACATAGGAGAGAAAAAATGTATTTGTTGCTTTCTTTTATGCTGCCTGGTGGATCGAGGTTTCTGTTATTCCCTCGTCTTAATCGTTGTTACTCTAAACCCTGAATTCCAGCGAGAGAGAGAGGAGAACCCTACGAACCCGTCCAGAGGATACATAGGAAGGTCGACACTACGTTTCTTTCATCTATTCTTGGTGTTCTTTGCTGCTATTCGAGTTATTAGTGAGTGATCGTGCTTCCTGTTCTTCCCCACCTTGAATCATCAATCTCTAACCCTTACCCCTTTTTATTTCTTTCTCTAACCCGAACTCCTTTTATCTCTTTCCTGCACTCTTATCTCAAACCCCAAAAGTAGATTAGTATAGGAGCCGGCCTTCTCCGGAGATTGGCACGAGGGGCATCTCTTCCCTTCGGCCTTTCAATGTTGGTCGCAGGTCCAGGGCGTGCAAACCCACCGAAAGTCCTTTCCTATGCGGATTTGATGACCAACAGTTTTTGGCACGCTCGATGGGACCCAAGGTCCCATATTTGAGAAAATTTCTAGCCCGTCTTCACCGGAGCTAGTAGTTCTAACAAAGTTCTCGGTGAGATCCGGTCAGTCTCATCTTCTGAGTAGTAGTGAGAATCGATGCCCTCATTACCAAAAGACTCTTAGCATCTGGCGACTCTGTTTTACCCGAAGAATCTCTAAAGTCATAAAGACCAATGCCTAAACCTGGTTTTCATAACCAGGACTCCCCGTGTCTTAAGAAGGTCCGAGTTCGATGAATCTCTGGCCTGTCTTCATCTGATAAAATCACCTGGCGACTCAAAGATCCAGATTTCCTGGTCGTAGGCGCCTTTCAGATCCGAAAGAAGATATCCCGGAGGAATCAAGGTTCGGTGAGCAGCCTTGACCTCGCAAGCGGAGAAAGAATGTTCATCTGGCGACTCTGATTCAGTAGCGATAACCGTGATCTCTGCAGACCACTGCTATAATGGCAGGGGTAAGTTTTCCCAGCTGGGATGACCGAGGCCCCTTGAATCTTCAAAGCTACCACAAGATTCCCGAGATCGCCTTGAAAGCATTGACAATATATGATGGCACCACGGGAATGGCCCGAGAACACCTTGAAGCTGTTGCTGCTTTAGCGTTCCTCTACGACATAATCCACGAAGATGTCATGGTCCGACTTCTGGCTGCGTCTCTGGAAGGAAAGGCGCTATGGTGGTATAGACTGCTCGGGTCTAAAAGCATCTGTTCATGGGATGACTTGGCGGGAGCACTATTCGAAACATTTGATGGCTCTCAGGATCCCTTCCAACTTCTGACGTACTTCTCCACCATTAAGAGAGCACCCTTGGAGAGCGTCACGGACTTCAATGTCCGATTCTCCAGAACTTGGAAGAAAGTTCCAGGGGAGATTCAACCAATGCCCGCCCAAGCTCACCTCTACTATGTTCGGGCTTTTCACCCGGACATAGGCCTCCTCTTGCTACGATCAGGCGAACAAAGATTCCCTCAGATTTTTGAGGAAGCAGTACAAGCGGAGCAGTTTCTATCGAGAAAGTGGCAGTGGGGAGAAGCCTCATCACTTTCTTCGATAATCGCTTCTCCTATCTGCCCAACGCAATATTCTTCATGGCAGACTCCTCAAACTGAGCAGAAGCCTGAGGTGCAGTCATGTGGAGCTCGAGAGGCAGATCACATCCAAGTCCAACCATGGCAATTTGCAAGCTTTGCCCCAACGATGAACAATATGGGTGCTTGCGATCTCCGTCAGAGGACAGGCCAAGAAGAGAAACAAGCTCGAGTGATAACGCCTGAGAACGAAGAGGGAACATTTTTGCACCCTTTTTGTATCCCAGAGCATGGCATGCAGGTGTTCAGCCAGAATCCATCAAGCTTACTTCAAGAGGCTGAAGCCGAAGAGATCATAGAAGTTTGCTCTTTGCCGAAAAAGCCCTATTACAGCATCAAAGAGGTGAAAGAACCTGTACCCAGCCCATAGTTGCTAGACTCTTCGGTATTTCGGTTCCAGCCATCACCACAACCAGTACCCCAAGAGGGCCCGCATATGGCAAACTGCTTTGCCACCTCCTGCATCAGTAGCATGGGTACTGGTAAGAGCGGCGAACTATTGTATTGCTTTTGGTTCATAGCATGGAGAACTTCGGAGAGGAGCCGTCCGGACTTCAAGGATCAACTAAAGTTCAATTTGATCTGGTCCGGGCATTGCAGATTCACCGGATAAACACCCGAAGCTGAGTTTGTGGTGGCGGCATGCCCATTATGCCACAGGCCTGTGTGAATATTGTAAAAAAATTTGGCTATTAAATAAAATGCTGCTCAAAAACTCACGTTGAGTTTTATCTCGACAGCTACTTAAAAAAAAAAATATATATATATATATATCCCTCGGGAACTTGGCTTGCAAAGTAGAAGATGCGAAGTGGTTCGCAGCGAAGTGCGATCGGCCGAGCAAGGTTCCGACTAAGGTATGAAAAGGTTCGCCTCGAAGTATGTCAGCTCCAACTTCGGCTTCGCTGACCCAAAGATGCACAAGGCCAAAGCATTTATTGCTCGCCTAGAGGAATGTGCATACAGTCACCTTCAAAAGCATCCAAAGCAAGCGAGTTAAATGAAAAGGCATCGGGTACATACTCAGGGGATTCGGCTGAGAGAAAAGTCTACCCCAGGTACCGGGTGGTAGCTGGCTGCGTTCCCAAAATAGCCGCAATCATCATAACGCATGGCCCATGCGTTATGATCTCTCAGGTGAGAAGTACAGGATTAATTGTGGCACATGTCATAAATGCGGGTAGTTGTGTTGGGCGGTTATATAACACAGACTCTGAGTAGCCAAAGGATTACTCACTCAACGACTCATACAGACCCCACTGCCAACCTGCAAGCTTTTCCACTTCGCACTCTAAAGCTTCGACGCCAATTTTCTCCATACTGCAAATTTCGTCGCCCCAAGTATTAACGATGGAAAGTTCCAAGGAGAAGGGAAAAGGGCTAGAAGTAGTAGCCCTCGAGAAACCAAAGGTAAAAGGCCATGGAAAAGGGCCGAAGCCAAGGCCCGTCGATTCGGGCCTCCGCCCAGATAAGCGTGTCATGGAGGAAAAGGGGGATTCCGAAGATGAGCAACCCCTAGAACCACCAGTCGACAGGTGGGAAAGAATCAGGGATACGGAGTTGTCAAAGAGCGTAGCTGAGCTCAGAGCCACCATTGAGCTCATGATAAGCAAGCTCCCGATGGAAGGTAGAAAAGCTATCGCGTACTACTCCCAGGTATACTGGTATCTGGTGCCCCCCACACACCATTGCCCAGAGCTGGTCAATGCCATTGCACAGAATTACCAGCCCGCCACCAGACAGGTGTTGGACGCATCTGGCCAAAAGTTATTCTCAATTTTGAAAGAAGACGTACAGGCAGCTTTTGCGCCACAGCAGGGCCCACCCAAGGGATGTATAGTTCGCAACGTTGTTTTGAGCGAACAAACGGATAGGTTCACGTCTGCTGGCTACATGATCAATTTTTTGTAGCAGAGCCTCAAAAGTGGGCTCCCTTCGGGCAGACTGCCCCAAATGCCCCTTCCCTTGGAAGCTTTTAACAATGTCGACCTCTTCTCCATCATTGCATGGGTGGCAGGCCTATCTACCGACGCTTCGGTATACCCATGGCAGGTGTCCCTGGCCGAATGCATTTCCAGAGGGGAGTTCAATGCCCCCAATAATTCGAGGCCCGGTTCCAATCCAGTCTTTGTAGACTGGGTAGAATGGGTGGCCAGGGGCTTGCACGTGCAACTCACCAGCATGAAGAATGTTGGGACCAGCCAGCACTTCGCGCCCTGCTCCTTTCTTGTTTGGTTACTTTTCTTTCATGTACATAATAGTTTTCCTCATGTTGCCATTGCGGCAAGTGGCAAGGATGGAGGTCCTTTGCCCGTATATCAGTGGACTCCCCTACTATTGAGATCAGAGTCCTACTATTCCTTCAATCAGCAATTCTTGGGACCCGCCATGCGCATGTTAGCGGGATCCTCCCCACGAGTCCCCCTCGGCTTGAGAAACAAAGTAGTCCGGGAGAAGAGGGGAGACATTTTTTGTCTAACGTAGGGGCTGGTGATTCGCATCTTCGGTTTCATAGGGAAGCCCTTCATACTGCCAGTTTACCCCTCCGAGTATCAGTTCGCGTTGGAAGTCGCTAGGCAGAGCGATGCGACCAATGCCATCTATGGCAAGGGTCGAAAATGGGCCCACACTTGCGACTTCCCTCTCAAGATAGGAGTTGTCGAAGTGTTCGCCCTGAATCAGAATGTCTTCTTGGAAGAGAAGCTTGCTAGGTTTGGCCTTCTCCAAATTCCCCAGCAATGGCTTTATGATCCTTTGGGAGTAATGAGGGACCATATACGGGTCAAGAGCTTCCATGTCTGCCCCTATCCAGAAATTGTGAAACAAAGGAATAATCCTCGGGGAAAGGATCTGGAATGGCATCTGGAGAGGATGGAAGCCTTACCTCCCTGGCACGAATTCTACCCAATGGAGGTTGCGTACGACCCGGTTCGGCACCCTCTCCCGAGCCCCAACTCTACCTTCTGGAGGAAAGTGAAGGATGATTTGAAGGAGGGAGTAAAAGATTGGGACGCGGCTCAACTAAGAGAATGGTGGATAATGAGGGTCCACCGACAGAAAATGAGCTCTTATGGATTCTTGGCAATGGACAAGGACTTCGCAGAAATTTATGAAGCCAACATTGGAAAATGGAAGCCTTCGTCCTTCGCCACCCTCATCCCTCCAGCTATCCCAGGTTCGGGCGAAAGCCCAAAAAGAGATGATACTACTTCGAGGAAGGAAAAAGAGGAAAGGGCCCAAGCTTCACCTCCAAGATCACCTCAGGGGCCTATAGGAGGCCACGACTCGGGCACTGAAGAGTCGAAACAACCGCTGGTAAGGAGGAAGAGGAAGAAGCAAGAACAGACCCTGGTTCCCCCAAAGCACCCGAAGCGACCTCGCACAGGACTTGTAAGTCCCTCCACTGGGCGACTGATATCAGACCCATCCAAAGCAAGTGCCGAGGTCGCAGCCCTGCCAAGCGCCAAAACCAAGAAAGAACGAGATGCGGCTGCCCCAGAAGTCGCCACTACCACAATGCCAGGAGGGCACGCAGGTACGCATTCTCCACCCCTTGCCCTAGCCTCACACATTTTTGTCGTAACCATGGCTGAGAGTTCTCACCAGTCTCCCCTGCCTAGCCCATCGCCCCATCACCCGTCACCTACCGCTGGTCCGGCCTCACCTCATGATCATGACGAGGGTAAGACCATTTCAACGTCGAGTCCCACCCCCCAATCCCTTGAGGAAGCCTTGACTATCGAAATTCCCACCACATCTATCGTCGAACCTTCGGGTGAGGCATCCCCCACACATTCTTTATATTTGTTTACTCCCTCGGCTGGAGATCTAGCCTTTTCTAAATCAGAGATGTCCTTAATTAAGGACCGCCCCCTTGCTGAGAAGCTATTCCAAGCACGGCAAAACACGGAGCAAATACTGAAGGAGGCAAGGAAAAGAAGAGGGCGCTCGACGACATCAGTTGAGAAATGCGTCATTTTTGATTTAGCGGTCGGAAAGGTGCATAAAGTCAAGAAGGTCCCCAAGGTACAAAAGCCTCTGGATGAAATGACTCCAGTAGACTACGATTATCAAGAGACACCTAAGGACCTGGAGCACCTGAATGTTGATAATGAATCGGCTTCCATGCATGTCCGAATTGAGACCTTTAGGGCACATGCAGTTATCGCCAACCAGCACAGGATTGAGGCCGAGGCCGCCAATGTTAAGCTGGAGGAAGATTTGGCAAGGGTCCGCTCCAAATTGGCAGAGGCCGAGGAGGAGTGCAAGGCCATGAAGAAGGAGACGTTTGACCTAAAGCAGCAGGTTCAACAACTCCAGTCTACGGCTGAGAGCCAAGCACAGAAGTAGGCCGAGAGTGATCTGAAGGCCAAGAAGCTTGAGGATGAAATCTTGCAGATGCAAGCTCCGCTGCACGCAAAAGAAGATCTGACGCTGTTTGATAGGAGCAGAATTAAGGAGATTCGTGCCCATTTGCTAAAAAATTTTAGGTCTCGATGTTCCAGCGCTCTCACAATTTTGATCTTCATCACCGAAGCAAGGCGGGCTATTGCCGAGGGAGGGTCAGTCGTAGACGAGGTCACACAAAAGGCCAGAAGCCGACTCAAGCTAGCGTTCGACGTCCAGAATGCTAGATATCAAGACCTGCAGGTCACTGCAATGACCCGAACAGCTAGGGACTGGTCCACAGCCTAGGCCACGGTTCGCACCTTTTTCTCCAAGGTGCGAAAGGCTCAGAAAGCCAGGAGCCTCCAGGACATTTTTGACAATGAGCAGCGTGCCTCAATGAACTATTTTTAGGACCTTTCTTCCTTGGGTTTCTCGAGTTTCATGGACGATGACGGAAATCTTCTCAGCAAGGATGATCTCAAACCAGTTTGGTTGTAGTTCGAGAACGATGTCTCGGAGATCGATGGCTGGGAAGAACCAATCACAGAAGGGCAGGTGACAGATTTCATCTTGAGATACTGTAAGATCAAGGCTTGCCTAGATGACCTGTTCACCAGGGCCAAACATGCTGACATCGGGCAAATTGATCGGTTTTGCATCTTAGTAAAGGCATTACAGGATCAAGAACCATTTCAAAAGAGTGCCTGGACTCACGTCCAAAAAATGATGAAACGCATCCGTGAGCGCCTCGAACCATCTCCACAGCCAGAGACCGCGCCCGAAGAAGAAGAAGGAGAAGAACAAGAAGAAGAACAGACCACAGAAGCAGGGTCTGGGGAAGACCAGTGACTCCGTAGCCCAATGGATCAGGGCTAAAGGGTTCTTCCACCGAGACGAGCTCGTCACCCCGCGAGCCGCCAAGAATGTTGACACTTTTTGCCACATTATACAAGGGGTAGAAAATAGTAGAATTTTGTATAGTATTTCCTTGTTGAAAGTTTTCTTTTATTTTAAGTTACAGCAATTTTGACTCTCCCTATCATAGAATGAAGAAGAAAGAGCTTCGCTACCAAACAGGCCAAGGAAAATTGCTTCGCCAAAAGAAAAGGAGGAGGATGTGAAAAGAGCTTCGGGCCCGAAGCACTTCAAAACACCACTTCGGGCGAAAACCTTGCGAAGTAATTTCACCAAAGAAAATACAAAGATAACGCTTCGCACCCGAAGCATTTTCAGCAGCCGCTTCGGGTGGAAGTTTTGCGAAGCGGCATCCAAACGACTTCGTCGAAGGAGGAGAGCATAATCCAAATCAGCCAAGGCAAGGAAACTACTTCGGGCCCGAAGTATTTCCGACACCTACTTCGGCCAGTTTTCACCCAAAGCAGTGGCGCCCGAAGCAAAATGACAGAGAAGCGCTTCGGGAGGATATGCCCCGAACTACAATTTTGAGAAGGAATCGGCCCGAAACATTTTCTAGCAGAAGCAATTTTTCCAGCAAAGGACAAAGAGCCCCATTTCAAAGATGAAGCCCGCTCGGCAATCAACATCCCCGAAGTAGTTTCTGCGAAGCATTATTTTGCGAAGAACAAATCAAGGAGAATCTACTTCGGCCCAAGGCTTCAGCGAGGCGGATATGTAGCGAAGCACTTTTCGGGCCCACGTTCCAAGGCGGGCAGCTTCCCAAGGTGATCAAAGGCCCCTTACAAGTACCCCCTTTCTTGCCCGATAAGTCCGCTGACCATTCCTGGAAAACGAAAGGGACGTAACAGTCCTCGAAGTAAAACCCGACGGGCATAGCGATCACTCAAGCACAGCATCCAGAAGCCAGGGACACTCGGGCGGCACATTAAATGAAGGTTTCCACGGTTGACCCGGTCACAGTTGCCAGTTTTGATAACCGATTTGAAAACTCAGTCGCAGCAGCCGCGAGGAGCCGATTTCTCAGGGCCCGAGGACGTACTCCGTCGTTTTGTAATAATGATTCAGAGGGTCGGGTCCTCTATAAAAACCTAGGCTTTGCAATGTAAAAGGGGGGGAACTTTCTGCTAGAAAGCTATTGTAACTTGATGTCCTGCATCTAATACTAAAGATCTTTTGTGCTCCATTTCTCTCTTTTATGCTGCCTTCTGTGCTTAATTCTTTTGTCTGTCTGCATTCGTATACTGAGACTCTGAATCCTGAATCCAGTGTGCGATTGGGGACTGTACCCTAAAATTTGCCCTGAAGGATACATAGGAGAGAAAAAATGTATTTGTTGCTTTCTTTTATGCTGCCTGGTGGATCGAGGTTTCTGTTATTCCCTCGTCTTAATCGTTGTTACTTTGAACCCTGAATTCCAGTGAGAGAGAGAGGAGAACCCTACGAACCCGTCCAGAGGATACATAGGAAGGTCGGCACTGCGTTTCTTTCATCTATTCTTGGTGTTCTTTGCTGCTATTCGAGTTATTAGTGAGTGATCGTGCTTCCTGTTCTTCCCCACCTTGAATCATCAATCTCTAACCCTTACCCCTTTTTATTTCTTTCTCTAACCCGAACTCCTTTTATCTCTTTCCTGCACTCTTATCTCAAACCCCAAAAGTAGATTAGTATAGGAGCCGGCCTTCTCCGGAGATTGGCACGAGGGGCATCTCTTCCTCTTGGCCTTTCAATGTTGGTCGCAGGTCCAGGGCGTGCAAACCCACCGAAAGTCCTTTCCTATGTGGATTTGATGACCAATAGGGACCGATTTTGTCTGCCAACTTATTGATGAAGCGACGGATAGCTTGAAGTTTACCTTGTAAACTTTGTAATTAAGATATATTGGTAGGTGAGGGCATATCAGTGATAGCTGCAATCTTGAAAGGGTTGATTTTGATACCACAGAAAGAAACTAAAACCCCTAATAGTTTACCGAACTTAACTCTAAATATGCATTTGGCTGGATTTAATCGAATAAGATATTCTCTTAATCAATTAAAAAAAATTCTCAAATCATCTAAATGATTATCTTCATTAATAGAGCAAGCTATAATATCATCTACATAATCATGTAGGATATCATGCATCATATCATGAAAAATATAAGTCATAGCTCGGTGATAGGTTGCACCTACATTTTTTAAGCCGAATGGCATCACTTTCCAATGAAATGTACCCCAAGGGGTAATAAAGGCTATTTTAGCCTGATCTTCAGGAGCTATCTTGATCTAATTATAACCAGAGAATCCATCCATTAAGGACATCATCCCACTCCCGTTAGTAAATTCAATGATTTGATCCATGTTTGAAAGAGGAAAATCATCTTTAGGGCATGCAGCATTAATATCTCTAAAATCTGTGTAAACCCTAACTTTGGTGGCTTCTTTCTTGATGACTGGAACTACATTTGAGATCCAGTCAGCATAATCAATAGCTTGTATAAAAACAACATTCAGGAGTTTTTTTAACTCCCCTTTGACTTGCAGGGCCACTTTGGGATGCATTTTTCTAAGTTTTTGTTTAACAGGTTTAGAATTTGGATGGACTACTAGATGATGCATGACTACGGAAGGGTCTAGACCTGGCATATCTTCGTATGTCCAAGCGAAGACATCTTCATATTCTTTAAGGAATGCAATGTATTGCTATTGTTTTTCTTGACTTAATTCTGACCCAATATTGATTATGTGAGGATTATCCTCAGTTCCAATGTTAACTTTAATGATGTTTTTGACCTCCATGTGTAGATCTCTTTCAAAATTAGGTGGGGCGGGTGAGACGCCCAATTCTTGTAATTCTTTTAAGGTTAAGTTGGATAATTCATCTTGAGGATTAGTGGCCTCAAGTTGGGCTATAGTTGATATAGAACCATCAAAATAAAATCCATTGTGTAACATCTCTTCAACGGAGACATCGTGGAAGATATCTCCTTCCAACTCCTCATCGAAGTCAGTAATCAATTCAGGGTAAGCTATGGATAGCATGTTACATGTAAATGGCTAATTTTTTAGAGGAAAATCATCATGCCTATCCAAATAATCTTGATAACATATGAGTTGATCATCATATTCAAAAGGGAAGGGTTGACCCTTACTAGGAAATAGGCCCACACCACAGTGGGCAGGCCACGGTTCTACCTCGAAAGGTTCTTTCATACCATTTTGGAAAGGTCCCAAGCCTTTCCCTTTATATCCCATTTTAAGCATTATGGGTTTAGCTTTAATATACTCATTAGTAAAATAACACCGAGCATATCCATCATGATGAGTTTTGATATTTCGAGGTATTCTTCCCTAGTCATATCCTTTATAAATGAAGGCACAACTCTCGACTTGGTAAGTACTTCCCATGGGTTGTGGGAGGCCCAAAGTATGAGGAGATGGTGGCAAGTTATTTAAAAGAATTGAATCTTGCATGAAAGCATTTGTTTTTTTTTATATTAATATTGTGGATAAATCTAGTAAAAGTTCATCAGAAAGAGCATAAGATGTAGAAGGATAATTCCCTATATCTTTAGATGTGGAAGGTATGATAGATGTTGATAATGTGGAAGTGTTAATGAATGGGTCTATAGGGTTTGAAATTATAGGGATAGAACATGAAGGATTGGTTGTGGATTGAAGATCTTTTTGAGGTTCTAGAGTGGGTTGTTTAGAAGATTGTTGATCTATATATGAGGGTGAAATTAATGGAGGAGAAATAGGTGAAGCTATGGGAGTGCGTTTCATAGTTTTATATGAAAAATAAGAATTAGGATGTGTGGATGACAGAGCAGGGCAAAATTGAACTCCAACGAGTTCTGCCAAAGCACACATATCAAAGGGTCTAGGATCACCATGGATAGTGACCAATTGATTTTTAAATTCAAATTTAACACATTTGTGTAAAGTTGATGGGACAGCCTGCATTGCATTGATCCAAGGATGACCCAAGAGTATATTGTACAATGCGGGGCAATGTACAATAAACATGGTTGTATCTAAGGTTCTAGGACCAACTTTCAATGGGATGGTAATAACTCCACATGTTTCTTGTGTTTCATCATTGAAAGCTTTTATAATCATGTCATTTTTCTTCATTTCATCACTTCTAAAGCCAAATCGTTGGTAGAAGTCAAAAGTACAAATGTTTAGAGATGAACCATTATCAATTAGGACTCTTTTAATAGCTACATCTCCAATTAGGGTAGTAATGTATAAGGGATTATCCTTATGTAAATTGTGTTTTGGGATATCTTTATCTCGAAAGTCAATACAATCAACTTCTTGAGTGATGATAGTATTGGCCATGGCTTCAGGTTGAATATTTTGAGGTACCATCATTTGGCTTAATGTAAGCATCAAATCATCCCTATGGGTAGGAGAAGATATTAATAAATCCAAAAGGGAAATTCTGGCTGTAGTATTGGATAATTGCTCATTAATATTGTAAGGGGGTTTAGGTTGAACATTGGAAGCATGATTCCATTTATTGGGATTTTTCAAAACACATGGAGCTGATCCATCATTCTCGTTTGGTTCTTGTTGAGAATTTTGAGCCTGTTGTCAGATAACAACTCCAATGGTACCTACAATGTTATATTGAAGATGCTGCACTGGTCTCGGTTGAGCATTTATGGCTTGTTCATTAGGGAGGAATTGATTAGAAGAGGGTCGAGTAGTAACTCTTCTAGGAAATGGTTCTTCTGGAACCATAGCATTTGTGATGGGTTGAATAGGATCTGATTTGTTTTCAGAACTATTCGATTGGTTTGAGGTGATGTCTATTTCACTTTCAGTATCTGATTCTACATCACTAGGATCTGGAGTTTGAAAATTATGTAGCAGCCTAGTCGTGACCAGGGATAAGGTTGTGTCAAATGTTTGAGGATCTTGAATAGGTAATTGTCCACTAATAGTTCCTACATATCGGGTAGGAGGAGGAACATTATGATGCTCAATTTGATTGGCCACCTCTTTACCATGTCTTGGTAAAGGATGTTGAAATATGTCTAATGATTGATTAGCATTTTGATTTTGATTTTTGGGAATGTTCTTTTGAGGATTATTAAGAGCATTTTGTTTAAGTTGGAAGGCTTGCACCTCCATTTCATTATTATCAATTAGATCTTGTATTTTATGCTTTAACATTTTACAAGCATTGGTAGAGTGTCCAGGTCCTCTATGGAAATCATAGTGTAATTCAGCTCTATATCCGGGTATGGTTGGATTAGGTTCTTGGATAGCTGGTAATTGAATCAAACCTCTTTCAAGTAATTGAGGTAAGATAGTTGATAATGGTTCATTCAATCTGGTAAATTCTCGAGGAGGTTTATCAGGAGGTTTCAATATAAATTTTTTTGTTGTCTTCGTTGCATTGATATTAGCAACATTTTTGCTGTCAGTGATTTCGTCACCTATGAATTGTTTGTTTTTATATTGATTTTTGGATGTTTTCTCATCATCCTTCTTCCTAAGTTGGCCTCTCCTAATGAGGGCACCTTCTACTCTTCGAGCTAAATCTATATCCTGATCAAAGGTAGTTAAATTAGCAGTTGATAACTCATAAGATATTTGTTCTTGCAAATTATTGATAAAAATGTCCAACATTTCCCTATAAGGTAGCACAAAGTGTAGTTTTCCTGTCAATTGCCTCCATCTAGCTAAGAAATCAGCAAAACATTCATCTTTGTCTTGTTTTAAGTTGTATAAATCTTTAATGGTTACATGCATGTCGATGTAGGCACTAAATTGATGGACGAATGATTTAGCTGTTTCTTCAAAGTTTCTCAAAGAATGAGTGGGAAATTGATAGTACCACTCTAATGCCATTCCACCTAAACTTTTCGGGAACATTTTTAGTAATAGCAAGTCATCATGTGATATATCATGACATGCTATCCTAAACATGCAAAGATGCTCTATGGGATCTTCAGTTCCTTTATATATAGGTAGGATGGGCATGGGAAAATGCTTAGGGTATGGTTGTGCTACAACTATGGGATCCAAAGGTTGACTACATATCTCTCAATAATTGTACGAGGGATGATAGGGATCTATCTGGTCCATGCGAGAAGCTAACTGCTTCACCATGGCTTCCAGATTACTAGTTTGCCCACCATATTGGTCCGGTAGGGCATTAATATGAGATTTGTGAACATATGGAGGGACATGAAGATTAGATGCTATGTTGCTATTGTGTAAATTGTTGGTAGGAAAGGTGTTATGAAGGAATTTTGAAGTTGTATTATGTTGTATTCCAGATTGTTGAAAATTGGTGTTTGGCTTCATTTTAGGTTTTTGTTTACTTGAAGCATATTGATCAATAGTTTGGCGAAGTAAAGCAGTGAAGGAAGTTTTCTTTTGTGTGGGAATTATTTTAGGCTCAATAACGAGTTCCTTCGGAGGTTGGATAACCTGTTGTTTTGGCATGTTTTGAATCATAGTGACCATATCTCTATTGGATGGTCCAACCTTATCACTTTCTTTATCAATAAAAGACAAGGGATTAGTGTGCACATCAAACATATGTTCCCTGGATGCTTGAGTGTCACTAATTTTCCCTTTATCAATACGAACTACCATATTAAGAGCGCCAATGTTATTATTGAAAAATTTCTAGAAATGATCTAAGTTATCAAAAGCAATAGTTCCATCTGGAGCTACTCTAGGGGATGAGGATCCATCCTCTTTAACATTTTCTTCTTGTTCATTTTCTTCAGCCAGGTCATCTTCTGGTTGATCTAGAATTTCTCCTTCCGAAATTGATTCCTCAAGAAGGACATTTGTGTTTTTAGTTTTATCCTCTAACCAATCTTCTTCTTCTCCTTCAGTTTGTTTACCATTCCTAAGTTTAGGCATTGTGCTTAACTTAGATTTCAGAAAATATATATATATATATATATATATATATATATATATATATATATATATATATATATATATATATATATTTATTTATGAATATATATATGCTATAAGCTTAAGAGGTATATATTAATTATATACCTACTACAATATTTAAAATGAAATGTTTTGGTTTTTGTTATGTTTTTTAGTTTTTCTTGTTTTTGTAATAATATTGTAAAGATAAGAAACAACACAATAAATGCAAGAAATAATACTGAAAGTAATGATCTAGTTTTCTATAAATAATTTATAAATGTCATTAATGGGCTCAAGTTCTTTAGGAGTCATGAAGTGTTCTTCTTCAAATTGGAAATTTTCTTTCAAGAATTTAATGAAAAGGGCTATAGAAATACCATGTATTTCAGATTCTAGTTGATAATAATAATTCTCATGACAATATTCACGATACAACATAGCTCTAGGATTTTTGTTCCATCTTCTTCTAATCATAATATCAGTTTCTTGGGATTCTATATGAACTAGAAATTGGTGTACCACAGCTGTGTTCTTGAGGTATTCCTCAAAAGTGAAAATTTTTGAAGACACAAGAGCTCTCCTATAAGCTAACCATCTATGGCAGGCTCTCTGAAGTTCATGATAAAAGACGAGTTGATGAGCATCCATGATTCTATATAGGACAAGCCTTTTGATTTGTTTAAGTTTTGTTGACCTAGATGAAATGACACCTAGTCTTCTATCAATTTCGTACCACAAAAGTTGATTTCTATCTGTTTCAGACACACTAAGCATAGAATTTATTTCTATGGCTGCTAATTGGTTTTCAACATTTATAGTAACTGCTAATATTTTCTTAGGAGCTACCATCTAAACATGATATGCAACTTATTAATTTTAAATGATTTGAAATGCATCTATGTTTTTGGTTTTTTTATTTTTTGTTTTGTTTTCAAAAGGTTTTAAATGCATTCACGTCGGGTTCACCAAAATGTATCGCTCCAATTTTTTTGCATCCTTACCTTCAGGCTATAGGATACGTGCCCAGAAGGAGGATGGGAAAAGGATGGCACGGTACCTCGGACTAAGAGACCTTGCAAAGGTCTCACCTCTTAAGGGAGGTGTATTATGGTTATTTTTTGACAGATGGTGGGTTCACCAGGAAACGATTGAATGGCAATTTCCACGCCTAGGTTGGGAATGTGTTTAATATGTTCAGTTTTATATTTAAACATTTGAGTCCTAGGTTTGGCCAAATGAATCTAAGTTGTTCTATTATGAAAATCTAGGCTAAATGAAATACAAAAAATAGATTTTAAATAGAAAATAGATGGAAAAATCTAAATTACAGAGCCATACCTGATTCGGATGTCTGGTGGAGATTCTAATTTTTGAAGAAGTCAAGATCGTCTGGAATTTTACAGGATCATCTCCGACCTGCAGGATCATCTGAGATCTGACGAATTCATTAGAAAAATTCATCAGAGACCTGTAAACAGAGAAATAGACACAAAATACAAAAAATACAACAATGCTAATAGAGGATAAATATGTAAAATGACAATAAAGATGTTAACAGATAATCCTAAATATGAATGTAAGCAAATTACAATGTTTTTATAGTTAATCATGATTTCATTATGCAATTAGACTACATGGGTGAACTCCAAGATGCAGAATAGTAGAAAATAATAAATAAAATGACTAGATGCAAAATAGAACAGAAGATGAAAAGAGAAAAATGCAAACTCTAGGCAGTGATTGCCCCCAATGCAGACTGCAGTCGAGATTGTCTTGAATCGGTATGAAATCATCTCGAATTGAACAGGATCATCCATGACGAACTGAGCTTGCTTCGGTTGAAAAATACTAAGGTTCTTGCAACAAAATTTGGATAGGACTAGTGTAAATAGTAATTTGGGATGTTTCAATGCATATAAAGTCAAGTTACAGGAAATATCAGCCAGGGGTAGGTTAAGGGCACGACCTAAGTTTAAATAGGCTTAGGAGGGAGGTTAGGAGGTTGGGGATCATCCCAATTTGGGAGATCTCCAACGGGGAGGGTCTTTAATGACACATACATGCTTCTGCCTGGATTAGAGATGTCGTTGGAACAGAGGCTAATTGAGAAAAATAAATTTTGGGACAAGATCATCTGGACGTCCTAGTCCAGATGAAATCATCCGATCTGAGGCGATATCATCTTATCGATGAAGATATCATCAAATGGTCAAAACAAACTCTAAAAATGACACAGGAAAGGAGGAAATGGGTTAAACAGTGGTTTGAGAGCGGTTTTTGGGGTTAAAATTTGAATTTAAATATTTACTAGAGTAATTGTAATTATTTAAGGTTTTACTACACCAATTTTAGGGTGCTACATTATGTTTATGTTATGCACATGGATGCACTGCTTATATTTATTTAATGTTATACGATGTGATGTATGGATGACATGCACTAGCTAGATATGAAATAGATGATTAGATGCTATGAGATATATGTGTATATGGACTAATTATGATGGATGCATATGGATGTGATATTTATTTTAAATGCATGTGTAACTTTCTATACTTGTATACATTTAATTTATGTTGTTATGACATAATTTATGCCATGTATGTGTTGCATAATTTTTCTATGATGACTGCTATGCCAATGAACATGTATGCTTTAATCACTTAAAATATAATATATGAATGTAATATGAATTTAAATAATCTAATGGATGACACCACAAAATGTATAACAATAATGCATTTTAATTGCTATATCTTTATGAATGTTTGATAAATTGTACACCCGTTTGTGAGATGTAATGGTATATGGTTTCTATTTATCGAATTTTGTAAATTAAAAGAGTATGGATAGTATAATTAGTGGCCATATGGATATCATTTCTAACATCCATATGGTATCTAATTATATATTACAAATAATTCTAATAAAAAAACTCCTATAAAAGAAATTTATTTTTGATGATTGTTATTTGAATGATTGTTGCTATTTGTGAATTGTTTAGGTTTTCCATGAGACTCAAACACCCTAGTTGTCTAATCAAAATTTTTATGGATAGGCCCTAACTGTTCATTATCTCTATGTGTGCAAGTGAGTATATTTGATAATGCATAAGCATACCCCGATGTCAAGTGGGATTCTTTCAGCCCATTGCTAAGATTGGAGATTCTCAAATGTCTATCCAATCCTAGGTTTAGATTCTAGTTGGATTAGACCACTAGGTGATATAGGAAACCTGAATCTAGCTCTTCCACATTCAAACATTTGTTTGCACACAATAAAAATGCTAATGCATCAGATATATCATCATGTGTAAGGTACAATAGTGCAGGAAATTCCAGGGATTCAAGTTCACCCCCTTCTTTTCTTCAAATTTTTGGGATATTTGCTCATATAAAGTGATAAAAAACACTATTTATTTTGTACTATAGTGATAAGAATCACTGTTTATTTTATACTTTCATTTTTTTACTGAGCAAGGGATTTGATACTGATTTGAATCTAAGCTTGATTCTTCATTTGATTTTGATTTGAACTTTGATTTGAATACTAGGGGTTTTGACATTGAGATATCAATTTGGGATATCGATCTAGGATATCGATAGGGGATATCAATATTTGATATTGATCTGGGGTATCACTCTGGGATATTGCTCCTTCATTTTTAAGCAAGGGATTTATGTGGGTAGGGAGTAAACTTGTCCTTTTGCCAATTGCCCACATGTCCCATACCGTCCGCATAGGGGGATAAGCAAGAATAAACTCTTCACCATAGAATACCTGGTCCTACTTCATAGCATTCATTTACCCTAGTCCTAATTAGGATTATTTAATTTTTTGATTAGTGATAGTGTTATGATATGTCAAGGGCTATACTAACTAGACCTTAACTACAAAAGCAAAGCAGGATTTCTTACCAACTCTTGAGAAGACCACTAGGTATGGTTGAATGACCTAAAAAACCTAGTATATTTTTCATAGCAGTAAGATGGGTTGTGTTGAAAAGCACAATTACTCACAAGGGTGAATGATAGATGGTAATGTAATGCATAGATGCATGATTGAAACACAAATGCGATGTCATTTGTAAGATTGTAAACATGATTGATTCTAATTCAAATGCAGCAGATGTATATGCCTAATGCAATGCAAAAATGAAATGTATGCAGTGAATGAAATGCATGATGCAAATGGAATGTAATGATGCAACATGAAATACAAATATTTTTTATTTTTAATTATTTCTATATGTATATATTTTGGATTTTATTACTTTTTTAATTTTTATGGATTTTGAAAATTTAATTTGACCAAAGGCTTACAGATGCCTTTGGAGCCTTTAATGGGATGACCAAGGGGCTTATAGATGCCCTTGGAGCATTTTATAATTGACCAAAGGGATTATAGATGCCTTGGGAACCTTTTCTAGGATGACCAAGGGGCTTACAGATGCCTTTGGAGCCTTTTTGAATTGACCAAAAGGCTTACAGATGCCTTTGGAGCATTTTCTAGTTCTAGGCATAGAATGCTTAAAGATGAAGGATATTGAGAGGCTTAGGCTCCTCAATTCCTCCCAATGATGTCAAGTGATACGTCCTAGTCCAAATATTCTCAGAGATCATATAAGGACCCAACTAGTTAGCCATAAATTTGTCTCGCATTTCTAGCAACAAATTTGAATTCTTTTGGTTCTCTTTCAGCACAAGATCACCAACCTCAATGTCTGTTAGATGGAATTTACTATTGTTAGACCATTTTAAACATTCTTGATAATTGTAGAGGTGCTCAAGCGCATTCATGAGACATTCATCAAGTAGCATCAATTGATCTAGGTGAGATTATTGTGCGGTGTCATCATCAATGAATTCTTTCAATACGATGCGTAGTGTTGGAATCTCCAACTCTAGGGGCATAATGCCCTCAGTGCCATGCACTAGTGAAAACAGAGTTGCGCTAGTGGATGTCCAAATGCTAGTCTTGTAAGCCCATAATGCAAGGGGCAACTGGATGTTCCAATATTTGTGGTATTCTTGTACCATCTTGGAAACCATGATCTTATTTGAAGCTTTATCTTGTCCATTTGCTTGTGGATAATATGGAGTTACAAAACTATGTTTGATTCTATACTTAGACATCAAAGCTCTCATAGTTTTGTTCTTAAATGACATTCCATTATCCAAAACTATCTTGGATGGTATTAGAAAATGACTTATGATATTGGTGAGTATAAACTTAGCAATATGTGCTCTAGTTGTCATCATTAAGTGAATGGATTCCAACCACTTAATAAAATATTTAGTACCCATAATAATAAAATTATGCCAACTTGATGATGGAGGAGAGATATTACCAATAAGATCAAATAACCACTAAGAAAATGGCCAACCTGCTTGAATGGGCTGTAATCCCTATCATGGTGAGTGTGTAATATTAGCATGATGCTGGAATTTGATGCATTTCATGACATACACATTGCAATCCTCATCCATAGAAGGCCAATAATAACCCATGTGAAGGATGTGCTTGATGATAGCCATGTTATTGAAATGTTTGTCGCACATACCATCATGATCTTGCAAAATTACCCAAGATAATTCTTGGGGCTCAAGAAAATGAAGGAGAACTCCATCGTAGCTTCTACGATACAAGATGTCTGCTAATAATACATACTTTATCACTTTTTTTTTAAATGTGTGCTTTGTAGCATGAAACAATCCCTGAGGTATTACCCCAATTTTAATGAATTCAAGTATCTATGATGTCTAGTTATGATAAGGTTCGACCTCAACAGACAAGTCAACATTCTCCCCCTATAATTCCACATTTGTAAATGCATACTGGAAAAAAACCTTGTGGTGAATGGTAATACCACTCCCCATCAGATCCTACAAGATCATACACCCCCAATATGCTCTCTTGAGAAAGTCTCTAGATCTGTAGAACCATTCAAGGTTTGGTTCTACATGAATCATGTTGATTGACTCTTTTTTATCCAATGCTTCATGCTACACAATAGAATGTGACATTTTTACATGGATGGTAGTGAAATCGGCAGATGGAATTTAAGGGATTAGGTATCCCAAAGATGGCATTGTGTCTACAAATCTATTGTATGAATGAGGGATTGCCTCGATGTCGTACCATTCCAGTTTATCTAGATAAATTTCAACAAGATCCTTGTAATATTTTAATATCGAACATAAGCATTGAAATAATCCCTTAACTTTGTTCACAATGAGAATGGAATCACCAAATATATTTAGCCTTTTTATCTTCATGGTGACAACTTTTTGGAGACCCAAAATTAGGGCTTCATATTCAGCATTATTTTTAGTGCAAGGATAGTCCAACATGAATGACAAGGTCATTGGAGCACCCTATGACATGAACAACACTATTCCTACACCATCCCCTTGCTCACACTTCGAATCATTGAAGAACAAGTTCGTATCAGCTTTGCTGTCCAATTCCTTGGGTTCAGCTGCTTATGATAAGGCAAATATTACATCATCAACAAGATCTATGGTGAGGGGCCTACTATTTTTGAGAGGCACCTTAGCCAGTTGATCAACTATGACCTATCCCTTAATAGAATTTTGGCTTATGAATTTCAAATTAAATTTTGTCAATAGCATGATCCACTTCAAAGTATGTGTATTATGATATGTCTTGCTCATCATATACTACAAAGGATTTTGTTTTGATATAACATACATCGTATGACTTAACATATAGTTCCATAATTTGTTTGTAGTGAACACTACTGCTAAACATGACTTTTCCACATATGCATATCCCAACTTGTAACTCACCAAGGTTAGGCTAATGTAATATATAGTCTACTATTTATCTTGCACATTATTTTGGGCTAACATGTTTCCCAGTTCAAAGTTAGTTGTCGATATATATAGCAAAAATTTCACATCTAGCCTTGGTGGAGCTAGCACGGGTGACATTGCTAGGTATTGCTTAATCTCAACAAATGCTAATCGATAGCCCTCGTACCAATTGAATGGGACCCCCTTGTGTAGCAGTCAATTCATGGGTTGACACTTATTTGATAATTGAGTGATAAAACACTTTATGAATGCTACTTTACCTTGTAGGCTCCTTAATTCTTTGATTTTTGTAGGTGGACTCATTTCTAAAATAGCCTTTACCTTTGTTGGGTCAACTTCAATGCCTCACTTTGAAATGATAAATCCTAAGAGCTTTTCTGAAGTTACACCAAATACACACTTCTTAGAATTAAACCTAACATTATGCTCTATAAGGTGATCTAAGACCTTCCTCAGGATATTTGCATTCTTAGAACACAATAATGACTTTGCCAATAAATTATCAATGTAATCTTCTAGGATCTTATGCATGTAGTCATGAAAGATATATGTCATAGCTCGCTAATATGTGGCACTAGCATTCTTAAGGCTGAATGGCATAATTTTATATCAAAATGTCCTCCATGGCATTATGAATGCGATTTTATGCTGGTCTTTGAGCTTAATGCGAATTTGATTGTAACCAAAAAAACCATCCATTAAGGAGATAATTTCATGATCTATAGTGGTGTCTACAAGAGCATCAATATTCGGTAATAGAAATTAATCCTTTAGTGTTTCCATATTTAGGTCTCTAAAATCCATACAAATACGGATCCTTCCATCAGGTTTTCCTACATGCACCTTATTGGATACCCATTCTAGATAGTTGAAGGAAATGACAAAATTTATGTCCAAAAACTTTTGCAATTCATCCTTAACCATT
Organism: Wollemia nobilis; assembly: GCA_028583015.1. Classification (NCBI taxonomy): domain Eukaryota; kingdom Viridiplantae; phylum Streptophyta; class Pinopsida; order Araucariales; family Araucariaceae; genus Wollemia; species Wollemia nobilis. The sequence goes on along the minus strand of JAQPPZ010002832.1, from coordinate 9,352,870 downwards.
AAGGCTACTGCTAGATGCATCTTATTGAGTTTTTTCTTGATTGGATTCTTTTATAGATCTTGAAAAAGGTTATGAGCAACCAATTTTGGATCTAGACCCAGTATGTCCTTATAATTCCAAGAAAAGAGATCAGGTCTCTCTCTTAGTAGAGGGATGAGGTTGGCATGCTCATCAGGAGTTAAAATTTCTTTGAATTTAACCTTCCTTGGATTGGTAGGATTATTATTGATATCCACTTTGAAGGTTTCCTCTACTGACATATGGGATCCCTCCTCAAGCTGATGAGGCATAGGGATCAAGTGGATGTCATATACTAGGTTTATAGGTTTTGCATCGAAAGCATCCTCAACATGATGGACATCATGTGCATAGCCTGGTGTAAAATGAAAAGGTTCTAAAATTTCTTCATTAGGGAAGAAATATTCAGGCTCTAGAGGTGAATCAGTGTGATCCCAATCAATAGCATCTACATTTAGATGCAACGGTTTGTACGAATTGATTGTATTATGGAGTGGAGTGGTCAAATCGATGGAGATCATATTGATGGAATGGATCATGTCTCTAGGACCATGTGCAAGTGACTTTACATTAGTAAAAATTCCATCCCTGAGATGTGGTTCTAAGGGTATGGGGATATTTGGATCTGGTCTATGAATAGATTTGGAAGTAGGATTATTGGGCTTAAGGAGCTTCATGTATGTCAGTGGATAGGGAAACACCATGTAATAAATCACATCAAAATTTGGTGATTTCCCCTTGAGACATGGCTCAAGATTGATATCTCAGCACATATCCTTCGTAGTGAAGGTGAATTACAATAACACAAGTAGGGAGATCCTAAATAGGATCTCTTTATCTCATCTTCATCATCGCTATCGTAATACAAACCTTCACTACCCACTAGAATTGGATGATGCTCTAAATAGACCTCATGTAGGCTAAATCTTGATAGCCATCATCATTATTGAGAGGCTCTTCACTCGTACTTATTTATTTCAAAGGTAATAAATGATGTAAGTTGAGAGGACCTAAATAGGCCAACTTAGCTCCATCATCATGATCACTGCCATACATGACTCTCTATTCCCTACCCACTAGAATTGGGAGATTAGTAATATGAGGCCCTAGGTAGGCCCACTCCATTTCATCCTCATAGTCACTCTCAGATATGAAGCACTCTTCGGTCTCATCCATTTGTTCCATGGGTAGCATATGATGTAATAGTATAGGACCCAAGTAGGCCAACTCGGTTTCATCCTCATATTACTCATTTTTTAAGGAAAACTCAGTGTCATATATTCTAGAATCGTAGTCTGGTCTATCAATTTTGGTGATGGATACTGCATGCACGTATTCAAAAGAAACTTCTAATTTGGTGTCCATAGCTATATCTAGATTCTAGAAATGCATACCAATATCATCGGTAGCTTCATGGCTTTGATTGTCCAAGTTGGATCTTGGAATGTGTTTTGGACCAGTCTCCACCAATATGTTTGCATGATATCTCTCGAGTGGCTCTATAGTGACATAGATCACTAGGTGATTATCCCCCCAAAATGTGGAAGGATTAGGGTGAAAAGGATTGAATTCAACTTCACCCCCTAGATTGAGGTACATGTGGTCTAGATATACCACAAGGAGTTCAACCTATCCTATGTTGTAATAGCCTAACCCAAACCTATCAGTGGGGAGATGATATTATGGTTCTATAGGTATCTTGCATCCCTACTCGAATAGTCTAAGACCATAACCATGCCAATGGTAACACTTGAATTATCACATGACATAATTTAGGTTAGAGAGATAATGAACATTTATAGTGAATGGTTCATTATCATCCTCATCCATGGGCATGGGAGATGCAATATGGTCTTGCACTCCATAGATGAAGCTGGTTTGGTTAGGTGGTACCCCTAATGGTTCCATCGTCCCTATGGAAGGGCGATGGGCTCATGGTCAGCCCATGTCCTATGCAATCTTGATAATAGGCATGAATGTTACATTCTGCACAATATATTGCCCTAATATGGGATTAACCAAATGGACAGTCAGATGCGATGTAGATGACCCTACTGAAGATGCAAGAAAAGTAGGCTAAGGTGCCTCTTTGACTTCTACTTCAATTTCCTCTACTTCCATGGGAGTAAGGCTTCAATGATAATTGGCTTGGGCATTTTATTTATCTTCTTTTTTCCCACATTTTCTTTCAACTTCCTATCATCCCGTTGTATCATAGACATAATTAGTTTAATAGAAGTAGTTATTGTGTGCTTCAATCATTGAGATATAGATGTTGTAGGTCTAGCACACACTTCTTTGATATTACCTCCTGGATCATTGATTGGAGATTCTAGCCACACATCTAGGTGTGTTGAAGGGAGCATAAATTCCCCTAGAAAATCTACTAGATTCACGTATTTAAAGGGTTCTTCATTTGAAGGCACCATGTGAACCTGTCCCTCGTGAATTTATTTGATACACTGATGTATAATAGAAGGGACACAACACCTTTCTTTGATCTAAGGCCTCCCTAGAAGTATGTTATACTATATAGAACCTTATATTACATGACACATAATCAGGATGGTCTTCAGTCCTACCTAAATAGGTAAAACTATAGTACCAACCATTGAGCACAATGCATCATTGAACGCTCTCAATGTGAAGGTAGAAGGATGATATGCATCTTTGGTAACTTCAATTGAGTTAATATTTTGGTAGTTATGATATTTATCAACTACCCTATGTCAATCAAAATCTTCTTGAATGGTATAATTCACACAAGCAATAATATGCAGTGGTGGATCTTCTATAATGGTGAAAACCATCTTGAATTTGTGGTCATGAAATTGAATGACACGTTCCTGACACTATTGCACGTGCGCCAAAAATTGTGGAAATGCTTTGGGATCCTGATTCTACACTTATATTGAAATTAAAATATCCATGAGTGTCTCCCTGTGCTTAGGATACTGGTGAATTAGCTCATAAATTGACAACTTCATGATAGTTATCTGTAGGTTTTGAACCAACCTACTTATGATGGCCACCATCGATCTAGTTGGTGGGCTAGGCACATATTGGTCTAGCATTGAAGGAGGTGTAGCTTGGACTCTAATAGACACTAGAGGTTTATTCGGTCATTCATAACTCACATTTCTTGTGACAATGTTGACCATCCTGACAAACCCCTGGGTTGGTGGTTCGATGCGCACTTGGTTGACTTGGCCAATATTATTCTTGGGCACCTCATTATTTGGTAGAGGATTTTTTTAAATCCCCATATGTTGTTATCAGGTGCTTTTGGATTGTCCACAAGAAGCATGCCTCTTTCGATCATATTTTGTAATATATATTTGAAAGACCAACATACTTCAATTTCATGGCCTTTCGATCAATGAAAGATGCAATATTGATCATATTTATAGCCCTTAGGCTTAGGTTGGTTAGGATCCAACATCTTGACTTCGGGTAAGTTTATGGCCTTAGCCTCGCATAACTGATAAAAAATTGAAGCCAACGACTCCGATAACTAAGTGAAAATGTGAGGTGAGAGTTGTTCCTTATCTTTAACCCTCTGATTTTTGTTGCATTGATCATACTACACAGGTGGAGGTTGGGCTTTATAGTTTTTATTTTGCTACCATTTTTCTCATTTTTTAAGATTCAACACCACCTGATTAATATGGTCCATCTTGGTTTACTGTCTTTTAGTGCTTCTCTTGTTCCAATCCTTCTTATTCCTAAGTTTCAAGTTACCCTCCTGTAACTTGATGTCCTCAATCACCTTGGCCTACACCAAAGCCTCTTTAAATGTATGGTATTTTTGAAACTATAGCAATAATAAAATATGCTTGGCATAACTATTTATGAACATTCACATTAATTCAGAGGATGGGATGGATAATGGTAGCTTCACCATCATATTCCTCCATAATTTTCCATAATTCATCACTGACTCATCATCATGTTGCATTAGAGCAGCCAGGTCGGATAAATTTACCTTCTTCTTGACACCAAAGGAGAAGCATTCAATAAATGCATTAGCTAGTTGTTTGAAACTAGTGATGTTGTGCCTCTTTAATTGGTTGAACCACTCTCGAGCTAGGCTTGAGAGGGTCATGATGTAGGTGCATAGGAGTAAAGCATCATTGCTCTCAATATGAAAGCACATATATAGAAAACTAGTCACATGCTCTTGTGTGTCTTCCTCTCCTTGGAAATTTTCTAGCCTAGGCATCTTGAAATTATCTGGATAGGCCAGAATAGGAACTGACACGCATAGAGGTTCATTATAAAAAAATTTCAAGGTGGGATTTTGATAAGCCATTCCTTGCTTATCTATGGCTTAAACCTTCTCTTCTAAGGCCTTATAGGCCTACGAATAAATTATCTCCTCTTCTCTAGATTTCCTTGGAGGTGCCTTCTAAGGTAGATTCTTCTTCGATTGAGGTGGTGGACTAGGCTCATCCTCCTCCTCAAATTGGGATATTTCAATATATTCATGTTCTAATTTATCTCCCACTTATTCCTCATACTACCTATGCTCACATTGTTCAAACATTGGAAAATGATCTCTTTGTTGAGCCTTGTGGTGAGTATGGGTGTCTATATGCTCCAGGCACAAATTAGGTTGTGAAGAAGCTCGTCTATCAATGCACTATCTATGCTCACTAGGGGGATGTAAACTGATGCTAGCCAATCAATCCTCCCTCTCAACATGCTCATTTTTCTCAAGGATATGTTGTTCATGCATGCACTGTTCATATAATATTTTCCTGATGAACCTATGCCTCTGAGTATTCTTGTTTTTGAGGTGCTCTTATTCTACATGAACATACTCCAATTGGTCTTGGAGAATCTACCATCTTTGTGTGAACACTAGTTTGTGTGATATATCAACATGATCAGCCATCTGAGGCCTCTGGTGTGTGTGCTTTTTTCAAGCAACTTTATGAGTATGCATCCCAATGGACTAGTTTGCCATGCTCTTGCCTTTGTCTATAAAGATGACATTCACACCAGGCTATCGTATGTACTCTATTCCTACATGAAATGTGGGAATATGCATATCTCAAGAACACTTGGAGCACTCTCTAGGTTCTTTGATATTTTTGAGGATACTACTACTACGCACACTCATTGAGTGAGAAGGCACAGGAGTAGGCTTATAGCCCAACTATCCCAGGACTCTATCTAGTCCATCTAACTGACTGCCAAACCAAGGTTCATGTGGTGGTGTACTGTTGACTCCTACATTGGATATGTATATGGTGAAATTGCAAGATTCACCCTTGTAAGGAGTTTGTGTGGGCCTATGCTCAAAAGTAGTCCTCTTAATTTACCCCTAAATGGGCGAATATTGGAATTGTCTATACTATGACGGTAGGGGTTTCATGCCTCCACTGGTGATAGGTCAAAGGGGTACCAATCTGGATCCTTTGATAACAAATTCTTTAGTAGATACCATGGATCCATGTGGAATGCAATCACAATAATGCTAACATGCTCATATCCCCATATTGGGAAGCTCTATGACCTGATCTAAGCCTAGAAGAGTGTCTAGTACTCCCTCTAATTAGGGTGTTCTCAATGGAATCCCTTTGAGTAGAGTTATCCCATCTAATACTCATTGAACATCATCCAAGAGGATTTTGTTATTGAGGGTATTCTACATCGTGTTGTGCACTAGGTGGATCTTGGGCCTTGATCTCAAGTCTATGACCGGATCGACCCCTCCGTGTTTGTACCATTGTATTATCTTGTAAGTAAATTTTAATGCAAGAAAAGTAAACAATGATGATTATCTTATTTTAAGTTTTGCTTGTGAATCCTAAATTGTTTGATGTGTTTTTGTAATTTTTTGTATCAATAAATAACTCTCGATATGTTTTGCAAAATGTTGATGATTTTCTCAAATTTTTAATGGTTTTCACCTGTATGCTCACAAATCAACAACCTGACAATGAACTCGAGTCCATGTAATCCCCTTGAAATGTGGTGATGAGGTCCACACCCAGGAAGGGAGCACAGGTCATTCCATACTCACCCATTTTCATCCAATCAACGTTATACCCTCTGAAGAGAAATACATGTAAATTTTTTAGGCTACAAAAGGATCTCGAGTCTGACCTTGGTCTAGAACATAGGGTGTGAGGGAGTTGGGCCAATATATGGAAATCACCTCCATCATCGTTGAAAACCTACGAGTTTTTGGATGTGATTATCAACTCACTAGCCTATGAAACATGGTGTGTGTGGTTCCTTTTAATTTGTATGAAAAGAAAAATGCATAATACAACATTCAAATGATTCTACTTGCTATGAAAAAGGAATTTTATTTCAGAAATATGCATGGTTAATATACATTATTTTCTAACAATGCATACTAACGATGGTATGGCAACTAATCGTATATCATGCAAGAAAAACTAACATACAAGAGGGTCTTAGACTACTGGATACCAGGGTGGACTGCACTCAGAGGTCCGTTGTTCCTAGCAGTGACTAGTAGATCCTAAAAAAATACCTAAGGACTCAATGCATTTAACATATTTCCATTGCCTTCCCTAATTATGCTAATATCTTGCACTCTCTGGAAAAACATAGATAGAGAATAGAAAAAAAATAGAATGATAGTGGGGCCTACCTCAGATCCTCATTTGATCAAGATTTTTCTCCCTGCTATCTTATTTTTTAGATATTGACCATGGATCCATGGTGCAGTGACCATTATTGACCATGGATGCCAACCATGTCGATAACCTTTGATCATGGATGTCAACCGCGGTGACCACCTATCATAAAACAATGATAGAAGTCAAAAATTTGTGACATAAAATGTGGAGTCCTACCATGATCACCTTTTTCTAATCCAAAAAATTCTCACACATACACAAAATGCATACAAGAACAAGAAATTGAAAACAAATTGACAGTAAGAAATACATTTTATTCCATTATATTTGAAGCAAAAGTCAAATTACAATTACATCCCTCTTAGGGATAATCACTTTGATACAATTGTTACAATAGGATGTAATGTTTCCATCTCAAGGGTAGGTGTGATTTCCAAGTGCCTTTTAGGATGACATAAACTTATCTAGGGTGTCGATGACTCTCTTCTCCATGATTAGAGGCATTGTTTTGCCTTGCATCCAAAAACCCTATTAGTCCTACATGCAATAAATAATAAGAAACATTAAGAGCAAAGGAGGCCTCTCTTGATGAGGCTTTAAAATGGTGCTTGCTCAAAATATAACATGATAATAAAGAAATCAAGAAAGTTATTAAATGCATGTAAATTGATCTAAATCATAATTATATACCATTATAAACATGAAGAAACTAATATGAATCTATCTAAGCTCCCAATTACTCAATTGAATACATGAAAGCATGAAAAATATTCATTATACCTACACTACAATAATGAAGGAAAATTGCATTTAGCTCCTAATATATCAGTCAAAAGTCTCTAGAATACTAAATTAAACCTACAACATGATTAATATAACCTAGTTAAATAGATTGCAAAATAGAGAACAAGGAAATCAGTGATTACCCTTTGACCATGATTCCTTCAAGTTGTGAGTACTGTTCACCTCATCTGACATCCATGGCTGAGACTGAAGTAAGTTTTCCCTCTAAATCAGGGCTAATTTATTTGATTATCCTTGCCAAATTGATGTTCAAGGGTCACCTCTATGTACTCTAATAGATTTAGTAGTTGAATTTCTCAGTGAATGCACATAATTCATGGATTAGAATTTCTTGGCTCTCCTATCTTATTAGGACCTCCATGGCAATGTGATCTCCAATTGGGTAGAAAATGTATTCCTATAAATACATGTGAACGAGTATGCAATTTGATAGGGCTTCACTACTCAATTGATTATGCTTCTCTCTCTCTTTTCCCTAATTTGGAGGGGGATTGTATAGCAATTGCCAAATTCTAGGGGTGGCTTCATGAGGAAGCCTAGATCAAGATTGGGTGGTTAAGCTTGTTGGATGGAAGGATCTAGAACCTTTATCACTCAAACTGTTCCAATCAGAAACCAATTGGCTATTGCAACTGATTTTGGATCGAATTAAGGCCAAATAACTTTGAGTCTTGACCATGGCTGATAGGCACGATTAGCTTTACTAACCATGGGTGTCAGCAACGACTAGCATTGACTAGGCAAAGGTGCCCAAATGAATGGTAAAAACCATTACTATTCCTTGGTATCTATCCAAAGTCTTCCATATGGTCTTATAGCATGTCCCATATGAGTATTCGCCTTGGCATGATGTGTTTTAGGTGTCTACACTAACAAACCTAGATATGGATGAGCAAGGTGGATTTGGAAGCCCAATATGGCACTCCATAAATTGATCCTACAATGACTAGATATATCCATCTCGATACTGAAATTGTAGTACATCATATCTCTAGAAATGATCCCTCTTAAGCATCTCTACCTAAAGCCTCATGATCTTATCCTTACCTCTACCTACTACTAGTCATACCCTCTAACTCCACAAGCATTCAAGCTATATTTACATCCCAAGCTACTATATTTACAACCTAAGCAACTACCATAGCATCCCACTCTACCACCAACTACTCTAGCCTCACCCAATCCTCTTTGCTCTACCCATGAGGTCCCTCTAGAATCTCTTCCATCTCATCCTCACCATATTCATCACCTCCAAGCCTTAGATCCTACTCTGCTATATCCCTCACCCACATCATTCAACTACTATATTGAAGGTATATCTGATGTTTGGGAGCTACATGTACCTCTCCCTCCTTGACCTTTGCCTCATCACCATTCCCATCATCCATTTTTAGACTCAGTACCCATGGTGGTTGTGCAATTAACCATGCATCATACTTCGTAGTAGTACCTACATCATTCACATCAAAGAGGTCCATCTCCTCATAATTCTCATAGATCACCCTCTATACCTTTGCACAAGGTATATTTGTTTCATCCTGATGAATCCTGTATAGCACTGCTACCTCAGGAACTCCTTACCTCAACCTAAACTATCATAGCACCTATGAGAACTAGATTAGCTCCACCTCACTCCTATGCCTCCCAAAAACCCACCTAGCCTATTGAATCCTTCATAGCTTCTCCCCATCACCAATCCACATGGAACCTTACCATGGTCTCCATACCACTTGAGTTGATGTCAAACCTACCCACATATCCTTGTACCACTAGCTCATACAAATATGATGACTAGGCTACACCTCATTTCCCACTAGACACCTCTTAACATAAGGCTACTCCCCATCCCATGCTACAACAAGCAAGTATACAAGTCAAGCAATATTGAAGTGATCCTAGCCCCAATAATACAATAGTACACTACACTCCAAACCATTTTGTCCCTTCCTCCTCACCTCATTCTACTCTTGGTATAGCCACACCATACATACACCCATGGTGTATCAATCATATTGCACAATAGCCCGATCAGGTTCCACGAGAATCGATAGTAAGTGATGCTTGAGGCCTCTATGTTGGCAAACATGAATATAGCCAAAGTAGGTAGGGCATTCAACTTCTTGTCCATATACATAGAAAAGTATGTTATCCCTCCATGCTTCACATCCACATATTACTACTCATCTCCAAACATGTGGTTCATCTCATGCCCCTTATCATGTCCAACCTCAACATCTAATCCCTCCAATGGTAACTTTAGTATGTGATATACATCCTTAAGTGTCATTGGCATTTATCTAGTAGGAAGTTGAAACATCCCCCTATCTAGATCCCATATATCTACCAAAGTAGAGAGATACCCTTTTTCAACCCTCACCAAATCAATTATAGCTGCTCCATCCAACCCCACATCCTCCAACCATTTCCATTGGTCCCCTTGCAACACCTTCCTCACCCTTTGTATGAGAGGCAAGAACCGATGTTGAGGCTCTAAAATCTTTAGCTGCAATGCAATATAAAATATTAATATAAAATACATTATACAAATTCCACAAAAAAAATAGAAGCAACAATTTTTTTTGCACAAAATAAATAGTTTCAAAGGTATTTACCTTAGAAAAATGCACATCTACTTCTACTTCCACATCTACACCCTCCATCACCATAGCTTCTGCAACACTTCACTTCACTTCACTCGCTCACTCCAATCCACTCCCTTAGATGCAACTTCTAAAATTCACAAATGCAAGAATGAATATGATTTACCTTCTACAAGCCTTTTATATCTATTTCAGTTGTAGTGAAACAACCATGGGCACTCCCAGGCACATTGAAATACATCCTTGCATTAGGATAATGATAAAATTTGGTCGACATTTACACATGCGGTAGGTGCCCATTGGTTTTTGGCATCAAAATTGACAAAAGATAAAAAATTATCCAAAAATGTAGCTTACCTCCAAAAAATATTTCCAAATTGCATCCATATATCACTTTCATCATAATATCATGTTTTGTGAAATTCCAAGCTGATTTGGATGCATAATTTTTGTTTGCGCCCAAAAGGCACAAAATTGCTTATCAATTTTCAAAATGCTTCAAAAATGGTCCAAATTTTCACAAAATGACCATTTTCATCATTCTCATAGTCCACTCCATAATTACATTCAAATTCATGATAATATGAATTTATTTGAATGAGTAACTTTTATTTGGACCCAAAAAGCACAAAGTTATTGAAAATAGCTTCAAAATACCCCAAATAAATGCAAAATTTCACAAAAATCATTCAATTCAATCATAAATGAATTTCTCATAATCATATATTCATTTTAACAATATTCTCATGCATCACTCATTGCATTTTCATATTTTCCAATTTTATACACAATTTCAAGTGAACCTTGTATCTAGTGGTCTATTCTATCTCCTTTGTGATTACAATGATTTGCATCCATGCAATTTGGTAAGATGAATAAATAACCATAAGGACACTTGGTCATATTCATAATCACATATCTCACTATTCAAAAACAAAATTACTTTTGGTCCCTCATTTTATGAGTGAGACTATGTCAAGACCAATTTGCTCAATAATTGTCATTAATGGCCTTGTCCGTGGGGCTTGAAATATGGATAAATCACATTACATCATTCTATTAAACAATAAAAAAATATGTAGAGTCATTTAGGAGAGGCCTCCTAGCAATAATTCAATATTAGGGTGATTGGTTCCTGATATTTTGCATATTCACCACTTTGCATTTTAATGATACCAAAAGGCAATTTATTCAACAACAAGGAATAACCCCAAACTTGGGTCAACTAAAATTTGATTTTGATTTCCTACAATGGAATACATATCACATGACTATGGTATTTACACTTGGCAAAAAACCCCTTCTCTATTGGGGTAAAAATAGATTCAATCACTTGCATTTTACAACAACCCCCTTTCTTCGTTGGGGAAAAAATGGAATCCATTTACATCATTCACATTTACATAATTCATATCATCCTTTTACATCATTCATATCATCTACACCTACACTTACATATACATTTACATCATTCACTTACATTTACATTACACAAATTTTTCAATTGGCTTGTGAGATTTATTCTTCACTCATTTTCTAATTGAGGGGGTAATCTACACAATCAAACTTTTTTATCTTCAAGATTATTTTTGAATTCTGATGAAAAAAAGTTGCATTGTGTTTCATGCAACACAGTATAAAAAGGGGCATCTGTAGACACAAAAATTTAGCCACTTGTCATCCATCCATATTTCCTAATAGCCACCACCCATTATATATGTGTGTGTGTGTATGTATTTGTTAATATATATTTAAATATTTAATAAATATATATGAATTAATATTAGACCTTCACCATGTTTTAATCTCATCCATCCATCCACTTATTCGATGCCACTTGCCCAAACTTAATCTCCACCCTTCCTCATGTTTTAATCTTAGCCACTCAAATTATGTCGTCAAAACACTGACATGTCTAAGGGAAGATTATAAATAGGATTAGTTTTGATGACTCAACCCCTAAGTTCCCTTACTAAGTCCTAATTTCTTGGAATCTCTAAGAGTTTGCTAAATTCCTTAAGATATTTTTGGAGTCCAAGCCCTAGCCCTCCTATTGTTTTTATCCTCACCTTCATCATTGTTATTTGCATCCTTTCACTTCTATTTTTGCTCTTCTTGCATGAACCAAAAATGGTTCTATGCCATTTCCATAAATCCTTAAACACCTTAAAGAGCCCACCAAGAACCCACCAGAGCCTGTCGAGTGCCCACCAAAGCCCTTAAAGTGCCTTTGGTCATTTTTGGCCATCCTCAAGCACTCGTGGGTGTTTTATGCACCAGATCTATAGTCCCATGGCCCTTAGGTGTCATGAGGGTATCTACGTAATCATAATTTACATCATCAACAAAGACATAAATAGTAGGTTAGCATTTTTTGATAAGGTAAATATTTCTGTGCACTTTATTTCATGTTCTTTTTATTTGTTTATATATTTCATTACAATATTAGGGTTTAGTCATTTTATCTCTTCTAAGGGTCTCATGCAGTGGATCCCTCACATATATTATTGATCCTTGTTATTGTTGGTTGTGTTTAGGTTTAAGAACTACATTTTTTGGAAGATTTTGAAGCTAGGGTGGCCCTATCTAGGATACACAAGCCCACCCACTTCATTGGGATAAAATCAAGCACGAAGATACCACCATTATTTTCAACTAGGGTTTTGGAGAACCCTAGTATCCTATAATTTTGTATCAAAAATATTGTAAAATACTACATTTGGGGCATATCGATTGTAACATTTGAAATCCACCCACAACAATAAAGAGCTTATCTATTTTTTTCCAATATTTGTGTTATGGTGTTTATTGTCATTTTACATTACTGTATTGGTGTTGCTTGATTTTTTGATTCATACAAATCAACCCAAAATAGGCCCATTGTTAATAGGCATATGCAACATTGAGGTATCAAATTAACTTTTGGTATTTCACATTTCTTACTAAGCATTGCGAGCAGATTAGCACATTAAAAATAACCTTGGGAAAATTACATATGTTTCCTTGCAAGAGAGGATATTTGGGCAGAATCCTAACTATGAGTATATTCTTGTGATTGGACAAAAAAATCACTCAACAAAACTGGTGCTAGAAGGAGGGCCTACTTGAAGGTAATTGACATGATTTATGAAGATTTTGGTTTTAAGTTAAACACATTTATTTTTGGAAATTCTCTAATTTATGATGTATTGATTCTAATATTTTACAAATTGAGAATATTCCTTATTGTTATGGTTTAATTGATGCTTTATGATTAATGCACATGATGATTTATCAGTTAAACATTTAAAATTTGGAAGTATTTTCATTTCAATATCATTAAATACTTGTTTTTATTATTAGAACTAGAACCAAAAATCATAATCGCAAGATCCAAAGCTTCTAAAGATACTATTTTCCATATCATTTCTCCTACAAAGAGGATAAAAATGTCCAAGAGTCAATCAATTGTTATTCCACCTAGTATCAATTCATTGCTACCCATCATCCCATTTACTCCTCCACCAGTAATTCCAATGGTAGGAGTTGCAACTTGGTTAGGTGCTCATAACAGTCCTTTAAACATTGTTGAAGCAGTCCATGACATTTCCAAAAAAATTAGAAAGGTATTTACCTAAATATAAATATGATGGAATAAGAAATGTTGAAGAGCATATTCAAGCTTACAAGGATACCTTGATTAGACTGCAAGTTCAACATAAGGATGTTGCTTGCAGAATGTTTCCTCTCACCTTAGATGAAATGGCATATGATTGGTGCATTATTTGCCTACCAATTCCATTACATCTTGGGTTGAGTTGTAAATAAATTTTGTGAATAAATTTAGGCTACCCATAGGTCCTACTGTAATCTATCATCAGTTTGTGTTAGCCAAGAGAGAACCTAATGAACCTTTGATATTGTTCAATACTTGTTACCATAATTTGTATATCAGGGTAGTTTCTCCTTATACTCTTTAGATAATTTTTGCCATACATATGTACTTTAGGGCATTGGACCTTTTAACATATATGTATGTAAGGAGAGCTCCTCAAATCACTACACTTCCCATGACATACAGTGAGGCTTTGACTTAGAACAATAGTTGATACCACAAGGTTTTGGTATAGGATAGTTGCCTTCCATAGGATGGCTAGGTTCTTATAATCAAGTGCCTATAATAAATCAATATTTTTTACAACAAATGCCTATGTTTAATGCCATGCCATTCAATGTTTTTAAATTAGCCATAAAATCAACCTATCACGCCCACTTATCCTACCACTCCACTATATTTAGAAAATCAATTCACCACTCATAAAATAGCTAAAACAAATGATCAAATCATGCTTAAATTTTTAATACAACACCCACTCCAAATGCTTCAATATTTCATCAAAAAAACACAATATTTCCATAGGTATTTCAAAATTAAAGTTTACCAAATTTTCAAAATCCCACTGCAACTACAAGTAACACAACCAATCAAACTACTATAGGACAAAATAATGAATCTAATTCTTAGGTAAATGATCAATAGAAGGCAAAAAATTAGTAGTGACATGGTTGAAATAAGAAAAAATTACCTCTAAATTCTCATCAAAATAGAAATCTCATTTTTCAAAGAAAATCATGGAATACTTGTCTAAACAATGGAGGAGTACCCATCCTGTTAATGCAAATAAAACTAGCACCATTTTTAATATTTTGGATTTGGATTTAAATAATTGGTGTAGGGTGCATTCTATGATACAACATAGTGAGAATGAGTGTCTTGAATTCAAAATAGTGCTAGATATTCTATAAAAATAGATGGATAACATGAAAATTGTTTCAGATGAAGATCCTTCCCAAAAGGCTAGTACTAGAAAAGAGAAATAATCAATGATAGTAGTTGAAATATTTGAATAAATTAAATAATATGAAGAATGGTATGATGGTTCTATAGAAGAGAAATTTCAAGCATTCAAACAGTTTAAAAAAGGTAGTCATAATTACAAGCTTAGGAGTAAGACCAAATCTCCATTTACTTCTTCTACTCCCCTAAATGACATCATCATTCCTTCTAACACAGAGGCTAGTAAAAATCCTATACCTCCATATAAAATTTATTTGCATCAACCACCACATGAAAATGTGTATCTAATATTGTGGATAATTTAAAGAAAATAAAAGCGAATATATCTTTACTTGATGTTGCTAAGTTGACAAATCAACAAGAAATTTTTATGTAAACTTTTGGTAATAAAAGAAAAAAAAATTCTAGAAATCCATGGAGGTGCAATTTTTCTCACAAAGGTACAAAGGATAAGCTCCTCCATTTCTTTTGACCATAAGAATTGTAGGAATAAATCTGCATAATTGTCTTGTTGATTCAGGAGCATCCAGTAATGGCATGCCTCACATTGTTTATCAAAAATTGGGTTTGAAACCCATCCCTTCTAATAGGATAGTTGTGCAACTGGATAAATCTGAATTTCATGTGGTTGAAATGCTTAATAATGTTTACATATAGGTAGGTAGCTTCATAACCTAGGATACAAAAATATATTGATATACATATTGTAGATATACCAAATAAGTATGGATTGTTTTTGAGCAGAGATTGGTCTAGGAACTTAAACGGATATATGACCACTGATTTTTCACATATGTGGATACCATGGAAGGGTGTTTCTAATAAAATACAAATTTAAAGAGAACCTAGACTCAAGGATTTGATTACCAAATATAACAAGACCAATAAAATTCTTTACAATAAATCTGAGTTAGGTGTTTACACTTTGGAAAAAAAATTGGATATAGGTGAATTTGAAAATGAAATACCATATATTAATCCAATTAAGAATGAAAATATTATTTGGATGCTTAAATTTGATGGATCTAAATCCAAAAAAAGTAGTGGAGCTAGTGTGGAATTGATTAGTCCTAAAAGTAAGTTGTCTCTGGTAGCTTATAGATTATAGTTTTCTTACACTTGTAATAATGCTAAATATGAGGCCTTAATATTCGGTTTGTAGTTAGACTTAAAGAAAAATATTAAATGTTTAAAAGTGCTATGATATTTAGAGTTGGTTTTTAAACAGGTGAAATGTCAATACGCATGTCATGATAAAAGGCTAATTCATTACACAAATAGAGTTAGGGATTTGATTGATGAATTACATGCGTTCAATATTTCATTAACACCTAGGAAGAACAATCAAATTGTTGATTATTTAGCTGTCACATTAGGTACTCTTACACCTATTGATAATAGGAGATTAAATAATTTTTAAATTGATTTGATACCATGTCTTTCTATACCTAAAAATGTGAGAAATTTATATGTATTTGAAAGTGATAGGCACATTTTTAATTTTGTAACTAATTTAGAGATTTTTGAAAATTAGGTGATCGATGAGGATGAAAGATTGCAAAAAGATGAAAATGAAGATTATGAGGTAAAAAATAAAATCAATGTGATTCCTAAAGGTATAGTTTCTCTCAAAAATATTTTTTATATTGATTACAAAAGCAAGAGTTGTAATAAAGTCTCACTCCCACAGGATGCTTATAATTCTATTGATCTTAGGATTAGTAAAGACCCACATAATATACTCATAGGAAAGGCTTGCACTCATCAATAACAAGAAGGGATTGTATATGATATTAAATATTACATTGATGTAATAGCATGGATTTATGATAATTTAAAGACTTATAATAAAAACATCATAACACATACTATTCCGTTAAATCCATATTCCAAACCATTTAGACAAAAGCAAAGACAAGTTAAACCATTTCTAGAGCTTCTTATACAAAAGGAGGTTAAGAAATTGTTAGAGCTAAGATTATTTTTTCCAATCAGACACTCTACATGGGTAGCAAACATTGTATCAGTTAGGAATAAAATAAGTGAAATCCATTATGTATTGATTTTAATATCAATAAGGCCTCACAAAAAGATAACTACCCTTTTTCTTTCATTGATCATATTTTGCAAATGGTTAATGGTTCCAAGATGATATATTTTATTTATGGTTATTATAGATATAACCAAATTCTTATTGACCCAAAATATAGAGTGAAAATTGCTTTCACCATGAAGTGGGGTACCTTCGCTTACAGAAGAATGTCTTTTGGATTACTTAACGCAGGTGCCACATTTCAAAGAGACATGGACTATGCCTTTGAGATTTCATAGGTAAATGCATAGTTATTTATGTTTATGACATTCATGTTTTCTCAAAGAACAGATCTTACCACATTAATGACTTGAAAAAAGTTCTTCAAAAGTGTAGAGAGCATGGCATTTTGCTAAATCCCAAGAAATGCATTTTTTGAGTAACTAAAGGTAAAATTTTAGGTCATGTCATCTCAAAATATGGAATTTCCATAGATCCTGAAAGAATAGAATCCATACAAAAAATCCATTTTCTTCGTAGAAAAAAATTACGATCATTTTTTGGGAAAATCAACTTTATCAAGAAATTCATTTCAGGATTTGTTGAAATACTCAAACCATTGAATGATATGTTGAAAAAGGATGCTAACATTAATTGGACTGGTGAAGCCAAAGAATCTTTCCAGGATTTTAAAACTATAATATCTTATGTAATTGTGCTTGTGAGTCCTAATTACAAGAAAATTTTCTATATTTATTCATTTACTTCTAAGCATTCTTTTGCTAGTGTATTAACTCAAAATAATGGAGATAATTTAGAAAATCCTATTGATTTCTTGAGTTGACCACTAAAATATGCATAGTTGAAATACACTATTTTTGATAAATAAACATATATAATATTTTCAAAACTTTGAAGAATATTAGACATTACATTTTGCATAGTAGAATTTTTGCAATAGTACCTGACCCTACTGTTAAAACAATGTTGATGCAGAATGAGCTAGAAGAAAGGAGAGTTAAATGGTCGACTACTTTGTAGGATTTTGATTTAGAGATATATCTGATGAATATTATTAGAATACAAGGTTTGACAGAGTCTCTATTTGAAATCGATCCTCAAATCATGTGCCAGCAATACATTGTAGAAAGCATCACCACAAATGAGTGATATAATGATATTGTGTATTTTATTTTGAATGGTAAGTGCCTTGATCACTTTAATGCTACACAAAGAAGAGCACTTCAATTAAAAATCTCTAGTTTTATGATTAAAGCTGGTGTGTTATACAAAAAATCATGAAGGAATTTTCCTTAGATGTTTGAGTAAGGATGAGTCTATGCAAATTATTAAGGATTTTAATGGTAAGTAAGGGACTGAGCATGGATTAGCTAATAAAACAACACAAAATTTTGATATTTGGTTACTATTGGCCCCACATTTTCAAATATACCCATGCCTATGTTCACTCTTGTCATACATGTCAGATTATCACCAATAGGGAATGAAATACCTTCATGTCTTTACAACTTGTATTTGAGGCTAAACCATTTGCACAATGGGGTTCAGATTTTGTAGGAGTTATAAACCCAAACTCTTCACCTGGTCACAAATACATTTTAACTACCATATATTATTATACCAGATGGACTAAGACCATTCCCACTAATAATTGTCCTTACAAAGTGGTTACTCAATTTTTAGAAGGACATGTTATTACTAGATTTGGTATACCATATTCTATAATTTATGACAATGATTTTGCTTTCACTTCACTGTAGTTCATAGAATGCACTTATGATAATAAGGTAAGCATAATTTTTTCTTCAAATTATTATCCACAAGGTAATGGTTTAGCGAAATATACTAATAAAACTTATTATCTATAATTAATAAACTATTAGAAATAAATCCTAGATACTAACATGACAAGTTAAAATATACTTTGTGGGTGGATAGAACTATATCAAAGGGGTCCATAGGTACTTCTCTTATCATTTATTTTATGGTCAAGATACCATTTTTACTATTAACTTGAAATTATAGACTCTTCATTTTTTGAAATATTATCTTGAAACTGATGATAAAACAGAGGCAAGACTTACTCACTTAATGAGTCTAGATGAAAAGAGGGAAGATTCCCTACAACATTTTAGTAAGCATCAAAGGGTTGTTAAAATATGTTTTGATAAGAGAACCAAGGTCAAATATTTTAGGATTGTTGATTTGGTTTTATTGTGGGATAAAGCACACAAAAAGAAGGGTGATCATGATAAAATTGACAAACTTTGGCTAGGTCCCTACAAAATTTTTGATATTATTGGGGAAAATGCTTTTATATTGCAAAATTTAAGTGGAGAGAAAATTACTTTACCTGTGAATGAGCAGTTCTTAAAACATTATTTCCATCCTTGATACAAAAAGCACAATCATCACTTGTATATATTCATCTCTTGTACATAGTTGTTGGTTTTGCAAGTTTTTCTTGTATGTAGCTTTGGTGTTTTGTTTTGGTTTTTGCTTGTGCATAGTTTTGTGTGTGTGCATACCATTTGGATGCAGTCATCACTTGTTGGTTTGTTTTGTTGTTTTCATTTTTGAAATTTTGTTTATGTTTTTGCCTTTCAATAATGCAGGTTCATGCAAAATTTTGTGTTTTGGTTTATGTGCCCATTTTGCTTCTTCACTTTCACAACATGTTTGGGTTTTTATTTTCCATATTATGGTATAGTTGTGTGGTTGCAAATTTTTTTTCACTTTGTTGGAAATGTTTCTTAGTCATGGAATATGGATAATTGGTTTGAAAATAGGTCAAATTGAAGCTAAGTAAGTTGGATTGTTTAGTAATTAATCTTGAATTATGGATTAAAATAGTGGATATTGAAGTAATGTGATGTGTTGTTAAATATTCACATGTAAAATCACATTTAAATGATATTTTTGACTCCTGAAAGATGAAATCATTTTGGTTTGTTTATTAAGTGAATTTTTTTTATACACTTCATCTTAAGCCTTATATTATCTCTAATCCAAGAGGTGCTTATGATATTTGCAAAGCAATAAAATGCTTATAAAATAAAAGAGAAATGCAAATAAATTTAGTGCCTAGGTAGTTTAGATAATATCTACCAGGGCTATATATACCTGGCTAGTAGTAGAGCAAGGTCTAGAAGATATCAAGGTCATCTCCACCAGAGATATGGACTCTTGACTGACAGTGGAGCAATGCAGAGGTAAATTTTTATGAGTAATATTTTTCAAAGCCTTAATTGCAAAATAGATGAGGAAATTCTGATGGATTCAAAAATAGAGAATGAATTCACAAAACACACACTAAGCTTAAGTAAATGAAGTTTTTACATTCAATTGAAGTTGTTTATCCCCATATTTCTTGGATGTTACTAGATGATTTATATTTTGCTAATATTTGGTTACCTTGATTTTAGACTCGGTTCTTTATCCAAAATGTTGAAGAGCATTTTCTAGCAAAGTCACCATTTGTTGTTGCCATTGCACAAAGTACCCCAATTTGGGGACCCACTTGAAATTTTTTATGTTCATGTAGCTTTCAGTTTGCATTGTTTGTTTTTGTTTATGATGTCATAAAGAGGTCAATAAAATCTAAGGGTTTTCATTATCATATTTTTTTAGCACATATGATTAATTTCTTTTGATCTCATGTGTTTGTTATCATGTTTTTACTAGGAAAATCACACTATTTTTGAGCATCATGTTAAACTATACATTAATTAAAAAACTAATAAAACAAAATAAATAAAAAATAAAAATATTATAATAAAAATAAAAATATAAAATAGCAAGGTAATTACTACATTGAATAATTTCCACATTGTGGAATTATCACGTTAAGTAATTTCCATATTGTATAAAGGTCCACTTTGTAGTCAATAATTTTTTCCACTTCATGGATTTTTATAAAGCAATATGGATTTGTGTTTTTATAAAGTAATTTTAAATTAAAATTTTGAACTAATTTTGGTGTTCATGTGGCTATATTATCAAAATATGATGGCTCAATTTTTTAAACAAAACCATGCTGACTTATGGATGTAGCGCATGAGCACGATCACTGTAGGGGCATGGTTTTTTAGGATCGACATGGTGGCATGATTTTCAAGGTGAAACTCCAACCCGACCAACCAGTGGATGTAGTGTTAGAGCATGGTCAACACAAAGGCACAAACACTAGAGCATAGGCAATAAAGGCACGAATCCTGAGATACCCCCAAAGGGTTTAGCTGATTTAATAGGACTAAGGTGTATTTGTATTTTTAAACCTCATATTGGGCCACCCAAAGATACATGTGGGATTAAGGAGACATATGCAAACTAGACACATAGCTCATAGATTCGAAAGGGATTGTGAAACTATCTCAACTAGAATAGATGAGTTGCATAATAAAATTTATCAAGGAACAAATTTTATCTACATCGAGAACTCACATTTCTTTGAACTCTATGATTTTGAAATTATTTTAAAATCACATGGAGATGAGAGCACATTATAGTCAGTAAAATATTCAAAGTTCATCTTGTTCATTGATTCATTCTCTGCATCGAGCAAGGGTTGGAAAGTAGAGTGACAGTGGTGAGCCTGATGATAAATGGTGGAAGCTTCGATGGCAATGTTGTTTGATTTAATTTTATGTTAGTGAATTAGCAGTGCTAGTGAAGTAATATATTTCACACACATTGTATTGATAGTGAGCAACATCTTTGACATTGTAATTTATTTATATTCAAACATGTTTTTGTGCTTAACCTTTCCCATAATCAACTGGATGCATCTTTACCAAGATATTTAAATATTTTTTATAACAAGTTTCATGCTAGTATGGATGGGTTGGATCAAACTGTGCATTACAGAGTAGAGGTTGAGGTGCATGAATTAAACCATAGTAGTATAGTGAATCTAATGGTGATCGAGTGTTTAGAAGTTTCCTCTAGTAAACCGATATGTGGTTATGCTAATAAATTTGACATCCAATACAAAATAATATTTCACATTTTAAGCTTTATATCCAAGGAAATTGACATGTTATGTAGAAATTTCACATAAATATCAAACATCTGTGTATACAGTCAAGTAAGCTACATGATGAAATATCAATTTTGCTATACAAGAAGCTAAAATAATGGAGTAGGATTGTTTATGCCCATCATATTTTCACAAAATAAGTTGGTCCACTTAAAAACATTGTGTTTATGGGTATGCATGATTAATTGCATAACTTTAGTCTTAATGCAATGGTAGATGAGGAATCGATGATCATCTAGATGATACATGACGAAGCAAGGGTGATCGATCATCAAGAATTTATTACAAAATGCACTCAAGACCCAAGCATGACGATTACCATCTATGAGAGTGAATATATTATGCATAGATACCTGTGGTCATGGTCACTATGAATGCCAAATTATACCAAGATATCAAAGGTATATGTTAATGGTAAAGGTATAACACATTTGGAGCCTATGTTGATATTGAGGAAATTACAATTTTAAGCTAATAAACAAATATAATTTGGACCATGGACTTGGAAAGAGGTGATCTCAAAGTCACCGGACTATAGACGTGTCACGATACCCATGCTACTATCCAATTTATAACATATAATTAAAATAAAGTAAGGTGAAAGTGAATAGATTTCCATTGACAAAGATAATTATGAAACATTTTCAAAATGGTTGCAAAAATGAACAAGCAAAAAGGAAAACAAATATTTTTTTCGAAATTTTAAATATCCATTAAATATCATGGAAAAAAGGTCGAAGACTTTGTGGAGCAAGCCAATGTTGGAAATTGGATTTTCTTGAAGAACATCTCCTCCTTGGTTGTTGGACTACAGGAATTTCACCCATTGTAATCCATTGAAGCAAGGTATTCTGAAGGAGTATTAATTCAATATATTCTATTTTGGCAATATATTGGAATTTTTTAATAAGTTATATGCATGTGGATGGTGTGTATATATATATATATATATTTAATATATTGTGTTATTCCCTTGGAAGATTGCATCACATAAATTTTGGACTATGTGAATACAGGTCAGATTAATGTTGGTTTAGTGCAAGAAATGTGTTTATGGAGATTCAGGTTGAAATTTAAAAAAGTTATAGCGACTTGTTCTTTAATTTTATTTTCTCAAACCCTAGATTTTACTTTTTTTTATTTCATCAACTAAAAATAAATAAAATCAAAACCCCAAAAAGAAATACGTGAATTTCAAAAGTAAAATTAAAATTAAAATTTTAACATAAATTCACATTTAATTTTAAATGAAAGTTTGAAGTTTTAAACTTTGCAGAGTTTTTTAATAATCATTTAATTTCATTTTACGTAAAATTGAAATTTCAATAGATTTCAAATTTTCATTAAAGTGAATAATTAATATGATATTCCAAAATTTTTTACATTGCAAAGTTAGATTTAATCATTTCACATTTATTCTCAAGCAAATATTAACAATTGAAGATAAAATTTGATTAACAATCAAAGATAAAATTTGATTAACAATCGAAGATAAAAAATTGATTAACAATCAAAGATAAAATTTTATTAACAATTAAAGATAAAAATTTGATTAACAATTTGAGATAAAATTTTAATAACAATTTGAGATAAAATCAATTAAAATAAAAATTTCAAAGGTTAAAATCAAATATTTGTCATATTTCAAAGGTTGTTATTTCAAAGTATATATTTTTTTTGAAAATTTGAAAAAAGCTTGCATTAAAACAAATTACAGTTACAAGAGGGAGAATGGGCATCCCAACCAAGAGCAAAGAGACCAGAAGAACAAAGGGCGCGAAAACGTGACAAGTCACGAAATCGCGACACCAAACCTAACAACCGCCGCGCCACGACAACCGGTCGCGAAAACGCGACATGTCGCGAAATCGCGACATGTCGCGACATCGCGACAAAACTGCGCCGAGGCCACACAACTCAAAAAATGTCACGAAATCGCGACAACACAGCTCCAAAGCACCCAAACGCCAAAAACGTCGCGAAATCGCGACGAGAAAGCCAGAAGGCACCTGCTCACCAAAATTGTCGCGAAATCGCGACGAGTTCTCCCTTAGACAGCAACCTTGAGAAAGTGTCGCGATATCGCGACGGCTTTTCCTTAAAGCCCCAGTTGGCCGAAAGTGTCGCGAAATCGCGACAAGAATTCCATTGGGCGCCCCTTCCGCAAAAGTGTCACGAAATCGCGACATGTTCTCCCCCATGGTGCCCTTTTCTTAAACTAGTCGCGAAATCGCGACGTTTATCCTTCATGCAGTTTGTTCTCCAAAACTGTCGCGAAATCGCTACAAGTTTGCCCCTTTGCTTCCTTTCCTCAAAAATGACGCGAAATCGCGACAAATTATCCTTTGAGAAGCTTTTCACAAAAAATGTCGCGATATCGCGACGGTTTTTCCCCTTAACGCAATTTTGCTCAAAGCGTCGCGAAATCGCGACGACTTTCCTCCAGCAGCGAAACCGACAAAAAAGGTCACGAAATCGCGACATGTTCTCCCCGTGGTGCCCTTTTCTCAAACTAGTCGCGAAATCGCGACGTTTATCCTTCATGAAGTTTGTTCTCCAGAATTTTCGCGAAATCGCTACGGGTTTGCCCCTTTGCGTCCTTTCCTCAAAAATGGCACGAAATCGCGACAAATTTTCCTTTGAGTAGCTTTTCACAAAAAATGTCGCGATATCGCGACGGTTTTTCCCCTTCACGCAATTTTTCTCAAAGCGTCGCGAAATCGCGACGACTTTCCTCCAACAGCAGAACCAACAAAAAAGGTCACGAAATCGCGACACCTTCTCATCAAAGACCGCGACGACGCAACAAGTCGCGAAATCGCGACAATTTTCCTCCCAAGGCCGCGGCAACAAAATAGGTAGCGAAATCGCGACAATTGTCCAGGAAAGGTCGCGACAGAGCAGAGATGTCGCGAAATCGCGACAACTTTCCAAACAAGGTCGCGACGGCGCAATATGTCGCGATATCGCGACAAAAACTAACCTTAGCCATTTTTGAGCTCATGGATGCAGGGATCGTTCCGCACCACTCCGAATCTCTTCATCTATCATAGGCATATCACCGTGCAACTCGAACACCTACCTCTTTCTCAGCACCCATCTTCGCAAGGAAGTCAGCTACCGTGTTCAAATTTCTACTCACATACACAGGGATAACATCATCTAACTCCCTCCATAACTCCTTGATTTGGGATATCAAAATCCGCAGTCTCCAGGCTTTTAATGAGAAATTCTGCAAGCAATCAAGAGCGCCGATCAGGACTTGAGAATCTGATTCAAGAATTATCCTCCGGTAACCCTGCTTAACAGCCCAGATAGACGCTGACTTAATGGCAAAGGCTTCGGCTTCATTGTTCGTGGCTCTGCCCAATCCCTGCAATTCCCAGTAAAGAACCGCACTCGAGTGATCCCGACAGACAACACCAATTCCTCGCGCTGCCCGGGTTGCCTTTTGCAGCCCCATCGCATTGATCTTTATCCAGCCTAACCGGGGAGGTTTCCAAGATGCTCGCCTTGCCCCTCATGTCCCTCAACCCCCTCTTCAAGATGCCCAAGAGCAGCCCGATTCTCTTCATCAACATAAATAGCAACAGTTTCGTGACTTTGCTCCAGATGACCTGCCAAACGCCGTCAATCGAGGAGAAAGTGTCTCTAAAGATCCGGGCGTTTCTCTCCAACCAAACTTGCCACCAAATGAAGAGAAAGCCTAACTGCCAGCCAGTTCGGAGAGCTATGGATTTGAACCTGCCCCTTTTCCATTTTTCCCAAATATTGGTACGATTGAAAACACCATTAGCCTGGAGTTTAAATTGAGAGAACCAACGTTCCCAAATCTGATGAGTAAAAGGGCACTCAAAAAACAAGTGATCTGTAGTTTCCTCATGTTGGAGGCATAAAGCACATTGA
The DNA here is from genome assembly GCA_028583015.1 of Wollemia nobilis. Taxonomy (NCBI): domain Eukaryota; kingdom Viridiplantae; phylum Streptophyta; class Pinopsida; order Araucariales; family Araucariaceae; genus Wollemia; species Wollemia nobilis. The sequence goes on along the minus strand of JAQPPZ010002832.1, from coordinate 9,326,994 downwards.
GAGGGGCCATTGAAACCCCTACGTCTGAGATTGTCAAAGGTGAGAAGTCCATTATGCATAAGTTGCCAAGCAAAGAAATTCACTTTCGGCCAGCCCTTTGAATGCCAAATCCTTCTCCAATGCTGAACCGAAAAAGAGTGTGGGGGAGGCTCAGGGAGGATCTCTTCATATCCAGCCTTAACTGAGTAGACCCCAAGGCTTCCATAGCCCCAGGCTAATTCATCTTCCTCATCCCTCCCCGTGAGGAACCTTTCTGACAAGATTTTATGCAGGATGGGCGCCAACTCCGGAGAGACAGTAATTGGCCACTCCTCCCACCGCTTAAACTTTTTAAATTTATACCCCCCCAATTGACTGGTGTGTAGATAATTATCAATATGGATCCAGCCCTGGGCTTCTAAGGCGGTCATGATTGGTTGTAGCTCAGGGAACATGACAATAATGGGCGGATGTTGGTCCCAAGAGTCGACCCGTAAACGAGCCTTGTCTCCTCTCCCCACTTTCCAGAATAATTGATCTTTGATAAACTGGGACCCAAGCTTGAGAGTCTCGCCACACTAAGGATCCAGTACCTTCCAAGGGAAAGCGACCCACCTCATTGGGATGAACATGCCCCAAATATTTACTGGAAAGAATTCTCGTGAAGAGGGAGGTTGGCTGAGAAATCCACCTCCAATACAGTTTTCCAGCCAAGGCTCTGTTATTAAGCTTAGAACTTCTCATGCCCAGCCCTCCTTTGTCCTTAGGCTGGGTAACTTTGTCCCACCCAACCAAAGCCCATCTTTTCTTCCCTTTTGCGCCTTCCCATAAAAATCTTCTAGCCATTTTGTCCAGCTCTTTCCATATGGTATGAGGGGCAGCCAGTATTGAGAATTTATAGATCGGCAAAGCCTGTATAACTGACTGCAGGAAGGTTAATCTACCCCCGTAGCTTAACCATTTATGAGCCCAATGATTCATTCTGTCTTTGATGCCTGCCAACAGATTCTTCCGTATGTCAATTTTTAACTTTTTGAAATGAAGGGGAACGCCCAGGTAAACAATTGGAAGAGAAGTCCTTGTGAAGCCCAGGATCTCAATAACACGCTCCTGTAGCCGTTGGTCAAGATTAAAAAAGACCACTTTGGACTTCCTGACATTTAGAACCCGATTTGAAGCCCTTAGGTAGATATTCGTAGTATCTCTCGATTCCTCTAGCTTCCCGAAGAGTGGCCACACCAACCATGCCAAGCATCGTCCACAAATTGCAAGTGAGTCGGAGTTTCCTCCCCAACCTTGATACCGGAGAGCAGCACCTTGTTGCCTTCTCCTCAGAAACAATCTGCCCAAACCTTCACCCAAGAGAAGGAAGAGATAGGGAGAACAAGGGTCTCCCTGGCGAAGACCACGAGTGGCACCGAAAGGATGCGAGGGAAGGCCCTTGATGAGAACAGAATAAGAGGGAGTAGAAACACAACTCATAACCCAATCAATCCATTCCTGAGAAAAGCCAAAGGCAGCCATCATTTTCGACAAGAAGCACCACTCCACCCGGTCATAAGCCTTGGACATATCCAGTTTAATGAACATTCCTTTGTTGCCCGAAGTTTGCATTGAATGGATGGCCTCCTGGGCCAAAACCACCCCATCCAAGATTTGTCTTCCCTCAACAAAGCCCCCTTGTTCAGGAGAAATGATGTTATGAAGTAGGGGTTTAAGCCTCTCAGCCATTATCTTAGTGATGATTTTGTAAATCACATTGCATAAAGCAATAGGCCTGAAATCAGAGATATGAGTCCCCGCCTCCCCTTTTGGAATTAAAGCTATGAAGGTGTGATTGATCGCCCTGAGCATTCTTCGATTGGATCTGGATTCCTCAGTAACAGCCAAAACATCCTCCCCCAAGGTGTCCCAGAAAGCCTAAAAAATTCAATAGGAAAGCCATCTGGACCAGGAGATTTTCCAGTACTCATACCAAAGACCACATTTCTCAATTCATCCCTTTCAATGGGTCTAAGCAGGGCCTGATTGTCTTCTTCAGAGATAATAGAAGGAATAACATTAAGAACTTCGTTCTGAGCCTCAACATCTTGCTCCATACTTTCCTTAAAAAGTTTAGAAAAGTAATCGATTGCATGGGAATGCATACCAGGAAGAGTATCGAAGACATTTCCATGTTCATCTTTAAGAGCTTCCATATTGTTCATCTGTCTCCTAGCACAAGCTGACCGATGAAAAAATTTGGTATTTCTGTCCCCCTCTAATAACCAAGTATTTCTAGCCCTCTGTTTCCAGTGATATCTCCTCTTGGTTGTCAATGTCCTCAACCGCTTTACGCAGTTCATCATCTTCAAATTTGAGTTGCTCAGTAATTGATCCTTCCCTAAAAAGTTTTTGAACCTCCTCCCATCTAGCCACCAAGGGGGCCCTTTGGGACTGGAAATCCGACTTGTTTTCTTTCCTCCACTGTTTCAATTGAATTTTGACAAATTGAAGCTGTTTATGAAATTTGAACATTGCTGTCCCAAAAGGTGGACGGCCTTCTGTCCACCATTGAGTAATTTTCTGTCGAAGGTCCTCCTTTTGTAACCAAAAATTCTCAAATTTAAAAGGCCTATGGTGCTGCCCTCTCGAAGTCCCTCCCTCTAGCAAAATGGGAAAATGATCCGAAATAGGGCCCTCCAAAATCTGGAACTTAAAAGTCCATTTAACAAAAGCCTCCTCCGAGACCAAAAAGCGATCTAACTTGACCTTCCTGCTATGTGGCTCCTTTCTCTTGTTTGTCCAAGTGAAAAAAGCACCAGGGCCTTGAACGTCCACTAAATGAAAGGCCTGAACTTGGGCAATCGAAGCCGGTCCCCCGGATCCAAAACAGGGGTGCCACCTCCCTGGTCACGAACAGATAATTTTGCATTAAAATCCCCTGCAATAATCCAGTCATAACACTCCCTGTATGCCCTCATGTTGTGAACAACTTCCCATTGGAGCCTCTGGCCATCTAGGTCTTGGGCCCCGTAAAAGTTGGTGATTAGGACATGCTCAGAAGTGAAGTTATTTCTGAAGAGAGAAGTAAGAACACCCCTCCAAGCTATATGTTCTAAAGCAGTCCAATCCAGAGGGTTCCAAAGGGTAACAATTCCACCTGAAGCTCCTTGGGCAGCCACATCCATATGACCAGCTCCCCGCCAGATTTTAGTAGCAGTTTTACTCATAATATCTAAAGACATTTTGGTCTCCTGAAGAAGCAAAAAGTCTGTTTTACGGTTTTCTAAGAGTCTTTGAACAGCAGATTGATGGGTTCTACTGTTTAAACCCCTAACATTCCAAGATTGAATAATCATTGAAAACCTTGAGAGCAGTAAGAATCAATGGTCCTCACCAATCCTCCATTGATTAGCTTATCTCCTTGCGCTGTTAGTAGTTCCTTATTGGATTTTCTTCCCGCTCCTTGAGAGTTATTGTTTCTAGATCTCTTCTCCACCTGGGTAATCCCTAAAGCAGGCCTTTCTCTGTTTTTATCTGCATTTCCCATGGTGACATCTTTGATAGCCGGCTGTGCTGGGGAGTGTATAACCAATGCCCCTGGATTCTCTGACTGCAGATTCTCAGCTGGCACAGTCACCTGTTCTACTACAGGAGTAAAAGAAGGAGAAACAAGAGGTGGAGTGTTGTCATTCACACCATTCCCATCCACTCCCTCCATAGTTTGGTCCTCCTGATCCACTAATGACTTAAAAATTTCATACCGATTGTTTGGCTTGAGCTGCACCTGCTCCTTGCCATTTTTCTTTTTGTTTCTCTTTCGTTTCACCTGTTCAAAGCCATCCTGCTGAGCATCAGGACCTGGAGAATTGCTAGAAGGTTCATTGACAGGACTGGACTTACCCTCTCTAGGGCGGTTTGACATTCCGCTCGGAACCTCCATTTTTGTGCTCAAGATGTTTGGGCAAAACCTTGCCAAATGTCCATGCTTATGGCATACTCGGCACCTGAAAGGTAGGGCCTCATAGTCTAGCTGCTGGATCCAGGGTACTCCTGCTAGCTCAAGTTCCGCCTCAGCTGGTAGAGGCTGACTAATGTCCATCTCTACACAGATTCTGGCAAAGACAGCTGTATTTCCCTCTATGGTATCTTTGGAGACTCCCAAAAATCTGCCTAGGGAATTACCTATTAGTTCCAACACCCGCTCACCCCAAAACTCCATCGGGAGAGCGTACAACCGAATCCAGACCGGGACAACCGTGGGTTCGATGCGGGGGTCGAAACCCACTCTCCAGGGTTGGACAAATAACCCTGCTAGTCCGTGGTTTCTCTTTTTTGATTCAAAAGCTCTGTTTCTATCTGCTAAAGAAGAGAAACTAATGATGAAATACCCATTGCTTATAGGCCATAAAGAGTACTCACCGTGTGGCTCCTAGTTCTGGCGAACCCAGGTATGCAAAAAATTCAGTGTGGGTCGGATGCCCATGAATTTGCAGATCAAGTCGTGATTAGCTCGGTAGACGATTGTATCTTCGACCAGCATTGGTTCTATAACAATCTTAGGCCTGGAAGTGGATTGCGGGAGGCATCCATTAACGCGGTGAGCATTTGGGCCATTGCCAACATTCTTGAGTATCGTTTGAAAAGCATTCCGCTGAGCTCCATCAGTGGAAGGCGAGGGGTTATCTTTCAACTTCTCAGAGATATGAAGTCTTTCTCCCAAGAGGAGAAACCGGAGGAGACCCCATCGGGCCCTCCGGGACCACGAATGTACCTTCAGATGAGTTCAAAATCAACCCCCCAAAGCCCCTGGCAAGATCTTCGGGCCAGAATCCCTCGAGCAACACCAGACGCCTTCTCAAAAATTTTCCCGCCAAATCGCCAGAGCTTGTTCGGTGGGCTTCTTCGTTATTTCAAAGTATATAGTTGATCAATAATATAACATTTTTATAAATTCCATGAACAACAAAATCATTGTAAATCAAATCAACCCAAAACAGACCTTTTGTTAATAGACATATGCAACACTTAGGTATCCAATTAAATTTTGGCATTTAACATTTTTTACTAAGCATTGCGAGCAGATTAACACATTAAAAAGAACCTTCGGGAAATCACAAATTTTACGTTGCAAGAGAGGATATCCAGGAAGAATCTTGACTGTAAGTATATTCTTGTGATTGGACAAAAATATCACTCAACATGACTAAAATATGCTATTAATGTAAAGTTATGAAAATAGTACAATGTAATGTAATGGAGGAAATGAACACTCCAAAACTTTAATAGAAACTACATTGTACCTACTCAATACATAGTAGTGATCACATTCTACTACACACACTGATCTGGTATATCTTGTTATGTTGTATGCACACTATAGGCCCTATATACAAGCAGATAGGTTGCTTGGCCCTTAATCTTCCTAACTACCTTTACTATGACTCATGTACAAGTGGACTTGCACATTTACATCATTGCACATTGACACTGTGCTTTTATTACTTCTTCCTCAAGTAACCTAATATAAACTCTTAGTCTAATAATGTAGCCAAGGTGGTACATTGACATGAACCTAAATAATGTAATGTACTCTAAAAATTATTATATTTTTTAATGATGAATGGCTTATAATGTTGTGGTTATGTTAATTATCAAGAGGTAATGATAATGTGATTAATTACGGATTAAATTTTATGTATGAGACCTAAACTAATTAAATAAGTGTCTAGACTTAACTTTTCCCTAATAAAAGAGAGAATTAAGCGAGGCTAGATTTATAAGTTCAAATTCTGAGGTAGTTTCCAGAATGCAACATCTAGGATCTACGTAGTATAATGTATACTTGATAGTAAATTAAATAAGACACATAGAAAGGATTATTTGGAGAAAATATTTAACAATATGGCTTAGATCTTATTTCCTATCATAAAAGATAGGAAAAATTATGCACATAAGTTGGGTGATAGACATTGATGTGTCTATGTGGATTTATTATGTGGAGTAATAAATACCTTAGTTACCCCATCATGGATATGAGGATAACTAACACTTATTAGATAGATATTCCATTGTGGAAGTGCAATGTCTAATCTCCAAGGCATATGCCTAAACACCATCCTAGATGGAATTAGGATGGGACTAACCTAGATGGACTTAGGTTAGTAAGGGAATTGGCATTTCCTTTCTTAAATGGATTGAGAATGAAATAATCCCAAATGCTATGGTCAATAATTTCTATATTTGTGGAGAATAATAAAGGTAAGTATGACCATTTGATGTATCCTTATATCTTGGAGGTATGAAGGTAAACCCGTAAGTCTTAATAGGAGTTGACCACTTTTTTACACATGAGAGACATTGACTACATCATATTTTAGTGTGTTGCCTTGTTGAGCTACAACTTATGTTGAATACAATATCCAATGATCCTTGATTATGTTTTCTACCTATTTGGTAGTCATGATATATAGATTTATACATTTTCAAAAAAAAATCACTCTATCAATTTGGATAGAAATTAAGGTCTATCACATACTAGCTCTATCTAGGTATAAAAGTTTTGGTGGGTGTAGAACTTAGTCAAATTTCATCATTCTACTCTTTGATAGTGCGATAAAATTTTGGCACCATGTTGGATCCATTCATGTACAAAAGTTCCAACCAATCTTATACTTAGTCATTTTTCACACTTTTTCCTTCCATTTATGTGATGGATATTCGGTACCACTTCTAGCTTTATCTAGGTACACAATTTTTGGCCATTCTAGGACTTAGCCATTTTTCAACACTTTTTTCTTCAATCATATATTTCGAGGTCCCATCCTTAGCACACATGGGCCAAAAGTGCTCAAATTCCTTTTTTTTCTACTATTAAAACCTATAATGCCCTCCCTTACACCTTTTACCAATGTGCATGTGGGTAATGCTCAAAAATGCCCACACTACTATTGTATTTTTTAAAGTTAGATTTCTAACCTTTGGGAATGCAACCACTTTGACTCACTCCTCTATAATTGGATCTATACCATTATATCTCTAGGTTGTTGCTTTATTTGTCTCCTCTTGAGGTACTTGCTCATGTGACAATTTTTGGACATTTGCTTCAAATTGTTGAATTATAGAGAAGACTTATGGGAGTTGGTTATTAGAGGCAAGGGAAGTGGTAAGGGTAGATTAGAAAGGAGAAAAATCTATTGATGGGGACCTCAAATATATAATGTTAGTGTTTACAATATGTGTGGATATGTGCTCTTAGGATTTTGATGACCTTTATGTGCATGGAAAGTAGTATTTATCTATAGTGATAGGTTTTGAGGAGGTGAAATCTCTCTTGCAGGGGAGATGGTGAGAATGGTAATTATAGTTGAGGTTGTGAAGTTGGTGAATGACTTTTAGAGAGAATAATTGGGATAAAATTTGTACTTATTCCTCCCATATTTGATATTGGCTACTGAGTTTATCAATTTTTTAATTTCTATTTTAGTTTTTTTAATTTCCATATTTAGCTACTGCCTTTTGGTTTTCTTTGATATTTCCTTCTATTTAGTTCTTATATGACTCTTTATTTTTGACTTCTCATTAGATATTTTATATTGAATATGTTGGTGGATATCATTTATACCAGTTCTCTAATTTACACCTTTTACCACATAGTATATCTGTAGATTTATATCTTAGGTGATGAATTTGGATATAAATGCTTGTCAATGTGAAACTAAGAAAAAATTGATTAAACTCAAGATATGAAGTTATCTACCTATAGACAAGGGTCCAATCAACTATAGAACACATTTTTTATTATTTGCTTTTTTTTGGACTGGTATACTGTGTATTCTTGGAGGCATATGACACAAAAATAACCAATCCAAGTATGATGGGTAATGAAAAGTATCCTTTTATTTTAGCTTTAAAGTGGTTAGATGACTATGAATTAGATAACTCAAAAATTAAGCCCAATAAAATAATACAGGTTCACTTGTACTAGAACCATCATAGTTACATATATTAGTGACTACATATGCTATGGAAATTTCATGGTCATATACATATAAATCACTATCTAGCCCAAGAATTATAGATATCATAGACAAGAATTCCTAAAGGAATTTTCTTAATATTCCAAGTTTTATGGGTTATTCTAATTTTTTTTGAGAACTTATCCTATGTGTTTACCTAACCATATTCTAACATTATCTCTTTTGAAATGAATTTTTTATTTATTAATATCAATTGGCTTGGGTACTTTACTTAGTCATGATCCTACTGCAAAATCACTTATGATTGAATCAAGCATGATAGCTAATAGTATCTTTCCTTCTACATTGCACATTGTCATTTTCTCTAGGTAGTAATTATTTACAACTACCTTAACCACATCTAGGAAGGGATGGACAAATTTGGGTATATATTACAATAAAAATGAATTACATGATGTTTCTTCAAGCATTTTAAGTGAATATTTTCTTCTCTTTGCTTTTGAACCTTCTCTAAAGCTTTTCAATTTTTCTTTGAATGTGATGATTGTTATAGTATATTAAATTATTTGGTACATGCCAATGTACTACCTTGTTACATTTCTAGATTAGGATTTTATCTTAGATTAAGGTTTGAGTAGTTACTTCATGCAATATAATAAATGCACAAGTGTTAGAATGTGCAATGATGTAAATGTGCATGTAGTCCACATGTAAATGAGTCATAGTATAGGTAGATGAAGAGTCATGTGTAGAGTAAAGGCCAAGGAATATATCTTATGATATATAGGCCTTTGAGAGTATGAAAGAGTTTGTGAGAGGAATGATATAAAGTAGGTACAATGTAGTTCTTCATTAAAATTTTTGGAGTGTTTAAGTCCTCTATTATATTGCATTGTACTATTTTTGTGAGCTTTTATTAATGGTATATTATTGAGATATTGCAAAATTTTATCATCTAGTTTTCCTACATATTATAGTGCTATTATCATATAGTTATCATAGCTTTCATATTTTACATCTTGTGGTTGCATTCCATTTAATTTACACCCTCAAAATCTAACAGTGGTATCAGAGCCATGACAGATCAATAGAAAATAGAGAGATCCACAATAAATATTGAGAGGAGATCACAAATTTCATTTTTAGAATTTCTAGAAATTGCATTTGGTTAGAGTCTTTCCACAGAGTTGTAAAATAAATTGTGAATACTAGGACTCAACATTGATTCCCTTATATTGAAAAATCAACTAGTGAATATTCATAATCTCTAGATTTAGAGATTTACCACTTTCTAATTTATAAAACTTTGTTGCAAGAAATGGAGATTCAAAGAAAGTTGGGAAGCTTCCTACAAGAAAGCTAGGAATAATATCTTCAATAGAATCAATCCAACACTTGAAGAAAAAATTTGAAGACTAAATATTTCAAAGGCCTAATAAAGAGGTCCTATTGCAAGAGTTGTAGACCTAAAAATTATAGAAGAGAGGAAAAGGCCATAGGAGCCTTATTGCATATTGAAGAAGAAGAGACTCCATATAAGATTCTAGGAGACTATTGGAGGTTGGTGATCTCCATTGAAGATTGAATACTATAGATTGCAGATTGAAGGAAGAGGAGAAAATAGATCAATAAGCTTAAGAGACCCATAAGAGGTCCCATTGAATAACTTATAGTTTTAGAATATTGAAGATTGAGAAGGACCAGAAAAAGTCTTATTCCAGATTTTAAAAGTAATAGATTTCAGAGATCCAAGAGGGAGATCTCATTGCAAAAATTCCAAAGGTGAATATTGAAGAGATAAAGGAAGGTCTCATTAAAGTATTGACAAGAAAACTTAAGAAGTTGCAGATATTGAATACCTTAGAGAAGATATATCAAGGAAGTATTGAAAGGAGAAATAAGGAGAAGGCTAGGAAAGCCTCATTGAAGGAGTTTTAAAGGAGAACTCATTGGATAAATTGACGAGCAATGAGTTCATGTTAAATAAGGTTTTAGGATAATTTTTGCCATCCAACAACAAGCCTAAAAGAAGAATAATTTATCAAGGATTTTACCAAATTTTAGAGAAGAATAGTGAAGAACTCAAGATAGTCAAAATATTGAGAAGAAGGCCAATAGATAGGCCAAGATTGAAGTAAGAATTTGACAAGGAGGTTGAAGGAGAAAGGATTTAGAAGAAGCCATAAAATCTAAGATATTTGAATATTACCATTGAAGGCTGATTAAGAGAAAGGAAGTTGCTGGTTTCTATAGCAAAAAATTGAAGGCTTCTAGGAGAAGAGTTACAACTACAATTTGGAGTATTTTTATACCAAATTGAGGGAATTCAAGAATAGCATTTCGAAGGAGAATTTGACTATGAAAGGGCAGCAATTTGGGAAACATTACTAGCTAATAATTTATAGAACTCAAGGGAGCATTGTGAAGGATAGTTAAATCCACCAAACTACATGTTTCAGGTAGCAAGTTAGAGGGTTCCAAAGCTTCAAATTGTTGGGATAAATAGCTATTATTGACAAAAAGGAAGATTTGCGATTTCATCTTGGTGAATCTAAACACCAAGATTTCCATCGTCTATAGAGGTCATTAAGGTAAGAAAATTTGGTGCAAAAGGTTCATTACTTGAACATTAGTTATTTGGTTCATTATTAAGTTTTTTTAAGCACCATATTAGAGTTTAAAAATTTCAAGGAGAAGGTTGTATATTAATGTCTTCAAGGGAGTGCAGAAGATAGTTTCTTATAAGGTTAAAAATTGCACATCAAAAATATGAGTCATATATATTTCAAGAAAAAGAATAATATCAACTTCCTATTATCTATTAGAAGCAAAAAATACTCTCAAGTGAAAGTTGCATAGATTAAGAGTTCATTAAAAGGAGCAATAAGGAGAAATTACTATTGCATCATACTAGTTATTCTTGCTAGTTATTAAAGGTGAATTAAGTATTTAAGTTAAGGTGGAAAATTAGTGCAAAGTTAAGACCTTCAAATGGTCATATTAATTGAATGATTAAAGAGCTTGGATTTATTATTACTAAGTAAACCAAGTAAGGAGATAGAGGAGAGAGTTGTCTAGTAAGGAAGGCAACATCAAATATTTGTTTACCACCAAGGAGTAGAGCAAGAAGTCACCTCATCAAGGAAGCAATAAAGCTACAAAAGGAGACTATAAGGTCTCATAATTTTGGTGCAAATCAAGGCAAAATTATTTACAATATTAAACCATATTTCTCTTGTCCTACATATAAAAAAGAGGACAAAAGCCAAAGTGTCTTAAGATACTACAACAACAAGTATATTACATCTGCAAAGATGCCATATTATCAAGTTTGTAGAAAAAAATTCAAGTTGAGAAAGAGAGCCAACGAAGGGTTCAATATATAAGTTTCAAGGTGTCTAAAGACACCAAATACAATGTAATTAGACTCATAAAAGTACAAGCAGTATAAGAGAAGTACTTGCAACATAAAATAACCTACATAAGATAGCATAACATTCATTGCAAGTCTAACATAAAGCAAGGAGAATAATATGAAGGATAACAAAGTGTAAGTTACAAGAGTACATCATACACAAGCTACGTAAAAGATCAAGGTGCAAACAAAGAGTGCATTATCCAAGCAATAGCTTTGACAAACTGCCAACTAAGAGGATATCTACGAAACACCCTAGAGCCACCTTCATTGGAGTAGAACCAAAATCTAAGAGAATAATGTTGGAGCACCTAGAACCACCATTTCTAAAGCCAACTTCATTGGAGAATAGAACCACCATTTACTAGAGAAAAAACATTGAAAGCTAAGTCAAACAACTTGCATTTAGTGGAAAGAAGCATTGAGAGATAGAAGATGTTGAAGGTGAGATTACATGCATAGGAAAGGAGAACCACTTTCCACCTCAATATAAGGCATCTTGTGCCACTTGGAACAATAAAAGAAGGCACCTAAAATATTCTCTATAATGTCTACGTAGGAAGGAAGCACCCAAGATAGAAATAATGATCATATTGTAGTGTTGAAGGTATAATTTAAAGGTTGAAGGCACATAATTATTGTGCATCATTCAAAGGAAGAGCATTAAATTTTTACCAACTAAATTTTACCAAGAATGTAACCTCCATTTTCCACCTACATACCTAAGCAATGTGTGCACAACGTGGCTAAATAATCAAGAAGGGACAAATGATATTAAAGCACCTAAGTTGAGAAGAGTGCATATATTGGAAGCATGAGATTGAGCATTGAGAGTTTAACATTTAAAGTGCATTGAAGGAGGATATAGATTTTCATAAGGTACCCATGAGAAATAAATACTTTTTGTCATACAAACCAGCAAATACAACACCAAATCTTGGATTGAAAAGTCAAACTAGAAGTCAATCAACTCACACATTTCACTTTTCAAAGAAGGTAAATATTTACATGATTTAATATTTTTTTCCTTAATTATAAGGAGTTATAAGGTGCTTAATATTAGGTTAAATTTTATTTAATGCTGCATTGAATAACTAAGAAAATACTAACCTAGGTGAATTAGAAGGAAATTAAAGAAAAGGGAGTATATCTAAAAGGATATTACAAATTGTATGAGATTCAAACATTAAAATATTTGTAAATAATTAATTAGGAGATATAAGGTTTTCAACATTGGAAAATTGAAATACTAATTTTAAATATTTTTACTTTTTAAATTTTCAAATTAGGGAGATATAAGAGATACCACATCAAAATTTATTTTCTTGGAATTTAGAAAATTAAACCATTGAAAATTGAAGGTTAAAGGAGAAAAATCATTAATTTCTTGAAATTTGGAAATTGTATTTTACATTAGTCTCTTACACTAATTTATGAGACATTAATCCAACTAAAATGTCTTGAAGAAAAAGAACATTATTAAAACTTGAATGTGCATCATAATTTATCTTTAGCTTTCTACTTACTAAATATTAGGTATAATAAGGCAAGAAAGTGAAGTTGAACATTAGGGAGACAAAATAGATTCAAATCAAACTAGGAAAGATAAGCATACTATCAAGACTCATAGTGTATTCAAACACTTCCAAGATAGAAGGCATTTTACAAAAATTGAAAAGTTCTTAGCAAGGTTTATCATATATTTAAAACTAGGGAGTTATAAGGTAGAAAACTTCAAATATTTTGAAAAACAAAACCTCTACCAAAAATATAATACATTTGGAGCCTACGTTGATATTGAGGAAATTGCAATTTTAAGCTAATAAACAAATATAATTTGGTCCATGGACTTGGAAAGAGGTGATCTCAAAGTCACCAGACTATAGACGTGTCACGATACCCATGCTACTATCCAATTTGTAAAATATAATTAAAATAAAGTAAGGTGAAGGTAAATAGATTTCCATTGACAAAGATAATTATGAAAAAATTTCAAAATGGTTGCAAAAATGAACAAGTAAAAAGGAAAACAATTTTTTTTTTTGAAATTTTAAATATCCATTGATGTAGCACCCTAAAATTGGCGCAGTGAAATCTTAATAATTACATTTACTCTAGTAAATAATTCAAATTCAAATTTTAACCTCCCAAACCGCTCCCAAACCGTCGTGTAATCCGTTTCCTCCTTTCCCATGCCATTTTTAGAGTTTGTTTTGACCGTTTGACGATATCGTCGTCGATCAGACGATATCGCCCTAGATCTGATGATTTCGTCTGGGCTAGGACGTCCAGACGATCTTGTCCCTAAACTAATTTTTCACAATTAGTCTCTGTTCCAACGGGTCTCTAATCCGGGCAGAAGCATGTCTACGCCGTTAGAGACCCTCCCCCATTGGAGATCTCCCAAATAGGGATGATCTCCAACCTCCTAACCTCCCTCCTAAGCTTATTTAATCCTAAGCCCTCCCCTTAGCACCCCCCTGGCTGAAATTCCTATAACTCGACTTCACACGCATTAAGACATCCCAAATTTCTATTTGCATTAGTTCTATACAATTTTTGTTGTAGGTACCTTAGCATTTTTCAGCCGGAGCAAGCTTACATCGTCACAGACGATCCTGTTCAGATCGGAGGCGATCCTGTCGAATCAGAGATGATTTCGTACCAATGCGAGATGATTTCGACTGCAGTCAACATTGAGGCAATCAGTGCCTAAAGTTTGCATTTCTTCATCTTTCAATCTGTTGTTTTATGTTGTAATTAGCTAGTTTATTTATTATTTTATGCTATCTTGCATTTTGGAGTTCACCCATCTAGATCAAATGCATAATTAAGTCATAATTGTGATTAAATTAGCATAATGCATTCATGTTTCTGTTTATAAGTTTCAGTTTGATATTGTTACTGTCAATTTACACTGTTCCCCTATGTTAGCATTGTTGTATTTTCTGTGTTTTGCACCTATTTCTCTGTTTGCAGGTCTCTGACGAATTTGTCTGATGAATTCGTCAGATCTCAGATGATCTTGTTTGATAGCAGACGATCCTATCAAATCAGAGGCGATCCTGACTGCTTCAAGAATCAGAATCTTCATCAGACATCCGGATCAGGTATTTTCTTTTAATATTGCTTAATTTCTCTATTTTTTGTCTTAATTCTATTTTTTTGTATTCATTTAATCTGCATCTTCATATAGAATAGCTTAGACGCATTTTGGCCAAACCTAGGACTTGAATGCTTAAGGCTAAAACTGAACACATCAAACACATTCCCAACCTAGGCGTGGAAACTGCCATTAAATGTTTCCTGGTGAACCCACCATCCATCGAAAAATCACCATAATACACCTCCCTCGAGAGGCGGGACCTTCGCAAGGCCTCTCAGTCCGAGGTACCGTGCCATCCTTTTCACATCCCCCTTTCGGGCATGGATCCTATAGCCTGAAGGTAAGGGTGTGAAAAATTTGGAGCGATACATTTTGGTGAACCCGACGTGAATGCATTGTAAACCTTTTGAAAAAAAAACAAAAAAAATAAAACAACAAAAACATAGATGCATTTCAAATCATTTAAAATTAATAAGTTGCATATCATGTTTAGATGGTAGCTCCTAAGAAAATATTAGCAGTTACTATAAATGTTGAAAACCAATTGGCAGCCATAGAAATCAATTCTGTGCTTAGTGTGCCTGAAACAGATAGAAATCAACTCTTGTGGGACGAACTTGATAGAAGACTTAGTATCATTTCATCTAGGTCAACAAAACTTAAACAAATCAAGAGGCTTGTCCTAGATAGAATCCTGGATCCTCATCAACTTGTCTTTTATCATGAACTTCAGAGAGCCTGCCATAGATGGTTAGCTTATAGGAGAGCTCTTGTGTCTTCAGAATTGTTCACCTTCGAGGAATACCTCGAGAACGCAGCCATTATACACCAGTTCCTAGGTCGTGTAGAAGACCAAGAGGTTGTTCTTACGGATAGGGAAATATGGAATAGAGTTCCTCGAGCTATGTTATATCGAGAGTATTGCCACGAGCTTTACTTCTATCAACCAGCATCTGAGACAGATAATATCACTATAGCTCTTTTCATTAAATTTTTGAAGGAAAACTTTCAATTTGAAGAAGAACACTTCATGACTCCTGAAGAACTCGAGCCCATTAATGACATTTATAAATTGTTTATAGAAAACTAGATCATTACTTTCAGTATTATTTCTTGCATTTATTGTGTTATTTGTTGTCTTTACAATATTATTACAAAAACAAAGAAAAACTAAAAAACATAACAAAAACCAAAACATTTCATTTTAAATATTGTAGTAGGTATATAATTAATATATACCTCTTAAGCTTGTTGCATATATATATATATATATATATATATATATATATATATATATATATATATATATATATATTTGCTGAAATCTAAAATTAAGCACAATGCCTAAACTTAGGAATGGTAAACAAACTGAAGGAGAAGAAGAAGATTGGTTACAAGATAAAACTAGAGACCCAAATGTCCTTCCTGAAGATCCAATTCCGGAAGGAGAAACTCTAGATCAACCAGAAGATGACCTAGGTGAAGACAATGAACAAGAAGAAAATGTTAAAGAGGATGGACCCTCATCCCCTAGAGTAGCTCCAGATGGAACTATTGCTTTTGACAACGTAGATCATTTTCAAAAATTCCTCAATGATAACATTGACGCTCTTAATATGGCAGTTCGTATTGATAAAGGGCAAATTAGTGACACTCAAGCAGCCATGGAACATATGTTTGATGTGCGCACTAATCCCTTGTCTTTCATTGATCAAGAAAGTGATAAGGCTGGACCATCCAATACGGATATGGTCACTATGATTCAAAACATGTCAAAACAACAGGTTACCCAACCTCCTAAGGAACCTGTTATTCAACCTAAAATCATTCCCACACAAAAGAAAACTTCCTTCACTACTTTACTTCGTCAAACTATTGATCAATATGCTTCAAGTAAACAAAAACCTAAAACGAAGCCAAACACCAATTTTCAACAATCTGGAATACATCATAATACCACTTCAAAATTCCTTCATAACACCTTTCCTACCAACAATTTACACAATAGCAACATAGCATCTAATCTTCATGTCCCTCCATCATATGCTCACAAATCCCATATCAATGCCCTACCGAACCAATATGGTGGGCAAACTAGTAATCTGGAAGCCATGGTGAAACAGTTAGCTTCGCGTATGGACCAGATAGATCCTTATCGTCCCTCGTACAATTATCGAGAGATATGTAGTCAACCTTTGGATCCCATAGTTGTAGCTCAACCATACCCTAAGCATTTTCCCATGCCCATCTTGCCTATATATAAAGGAACCGAAGATCCCATAGAGCATCTTCGTATGTTTAGGATAGCATGTCATGATATATCACATGATGACTTACTATTACTAAAAATGTTCCCAAAAAGTTTAGGTGGAATGGCATTAGAGTGGTACTATCAATTGCCCACTCATTCTTTGAGAAACTTTGAAGAAACAGCTGAATCTTTTGTCCATCAATTTAGTGCCTACATCGAGAGGCATGTAACCATTAAAGATTTATACAACTTAAAACAAGACAAGGATGAATGTTTTGCCGATTTCTTAGCTAGATGGAGGCAGTTGACAGGAAAACTGCACTTTGTGCTACCTTATAGGGAAATGTTGGACATTTTTATTAATAATTTACAAGAACAAATATCTTATGAGTTATCAACTGCTACTTTAACTACCTTCGATCAGGCTATAGATTTAGCTCGAAGAGTAGAAGATGCCCTCATTAGGAGAGGCCAACTTAGGAAGAAGGATGATGAGAAAACCTCTAGAAATCAATATAAAAACAAACAAGTTGTTGGTGACGGAGTCACTGATAGCAAAAATGTTGCTAATATCAATGCAACGAAGACAACAAAAAAATTTATATTGAAACCTCCTGATAAGCCTCCTCGAGAATTTACTAGATTGAATCAACCGTTATCAACTATTTTACCTCAATTACTCGAAAGAGGTTTGATCCAATTACCAGCTATCCGGGAACCTGATCCAACTATACCCGAATACAGAGTCGACTTACATTGTGATTTCCATAGAGGACCTGGACACTCTACCAACGCTTGTAAAAGGTTGAAACATAAAATACAAGATTTGATTGATAATAATGAAATGGAGGTGCAAGCCTTCCAACCTAAACAAAATGCTCCTAATAACGCTCAAAAGACCATTCCCCAAAATCAAAATCAAAATGCTAATCAATCATTAGACATATTTCAACACCCTTTACCAAGACATGGTAAAGAGGTGGCCAATCAAATCGAACATCATAATGTTCCTCCTCCTACCCGATATGTAGGAACTATTAGCGGACAATTACCTATTCAGGATCCTCAAATATTTGACACAACCTTATCCCTGGTTACGACCAGGCCCTTACATAATATTCCAACTCTTGATTCTAGTGATGTAGAATCAGATACTAAAAGTGAACTAGACATCACTTCAAACCAATCGAATAGTTCTGAAAATGAATCAGATCCTATTCAACCCATCATAGATGCTATGGTTCCAGAAGAACCATTTCCTAGAAGAGTTACTACTCGACCCTCTTCTAATCAATTCCTCCCTAATGAACAAGCCATAAACGCTCGACCGAGACCAGTTCAACATCCTCAATATAACATTGTAGGTACCATTGGAGTCGTTACTCGACAACAGGCTCAGAATTCTCAACAAGAACCAAATCAGAATGATGGATCAGCTCCATTTGCTTTGAAAAATCCCAATAAAGGGAATTATGCTTCTAATGTTCAACCTAAACCCCCTTACAATATTAATGAGCAATTATCCAATACTACAACCAGAATTTCCCTTTTGGATTTATTAAGATCTTCTCCCACCCATAGGGATGAGTTGATGCTTACATTAAGCCAAATGATGGTACCTCAAAACATTCAACTCGAAGCCATGGCCAATACTATCATCACTCGAGAAGTTGATTGTATTGACTTTCGGGATAAAGATATCCCACAACACAGTTTACATAAGGATAATCCCTTATATATTACTGCTCTAATTGGAGATGTAGTTGTCAAACGAGTCTTGATTGATAATGGCTCATCTCTAAACATTTGCACTTTTGACTTCTACCAAAGATTTGGCTTTAGAAGTGATGAAATGAAGAAAACTGATATGATTATCAAAGCTTTCAATGACGAAACACAAGAAACGTGTGGAGTTATTACCATCCCATTGCAAGTTGGTCCTAGAACTCTAGATACCACCGTGTTTATTGTACATTGCCCCGCATCGTACAATATACTCTTGGGTCATCCTTGGATCAATGCAATGCGGGCTGTCCCATCAACTTTACACCAATGTGTTAAATTCGAATTTAAAAATCAGTTGGTCACTATCCATGGTGACCCTAGACCCTTTGATATGTGTGCTTTGGCAGAACCTGTTGGAGTGCAATTTTGCCCTGCTCTGTCATCCACACATCCTAATTCTTATTTTTCATCTAAAACTATGAAACACACACCCATAGCTTCACCTATTTCCCCTCCATTAATTTCATCCTCCTATATAGATCAACAATCTTCTAAACAAATCACTCTAGAACCTCAAAAAGATCTTAAATCTACAACCAATCCTTCATGTTCTATCCCTATAATTTCAAAACCTATAGACCCATCTATTAACACTTCCACATTATCCACATCTATCATCCCTTCCACATCTGAAGATATAGGGAATGATCCGTCTACATCTTATGCTCTTTTCGATGAACTTTTACCAGATTTATCCACAATCTTAATATCAAAAAAAACAAATGCTTTCATGCAAGATTCAATTCTTTTAAATAACTTGCCGCCATCTCCTCGTACTTTGGGCCTCCCACAACCTATGGGAAGTACTTACCAAGTCGGGAGTTGTGCCTTCATTTATAAAGGATATGATTGGGGAAGAATCCCTCGAAACATTAAAACTCATCATGAGGGATATGCTCGATGTTATTTTACCAATGAATATATTAAAGCTAAACCCATAATGCTTAAAATGGGATATAAAGGGAAAGGCTTGGGACCTTTCCAAAATGGCATGAAAGAACCTTTCGAGGTAGAACCGTGGCCTACCCGCTGTGGTGTGGGCCTATTTCCTAGTAAGGGTCAACCCTTTCCTTTTGAAGATGATGATCACCTCATATGTTATCAAGATTATTTGGATAGGCATGATGACTTGCCTCTAAAAAATCAGCCATTTACATGTAACATGCTATCCATAGCTTACCCTGAAATGATTGCTGACCCCGATGAAGAGTTGGAAGGAGATATCTTCCACGATGTCTCCGTTGAAGAGATGTTACACAATGGATTTTATTTTGATGGTTCTATACCAACTATAGCCCAACTTGAGACCACTAATCCTCAAGATGAATTATCCAAATTAACCTTACAAGAATTACAAGAATTGGGCGTTTCACCCGCCCCACCTAATTTTGAAAGAGATCTACACATGGAGGTAGAAAACGTCATTAAAATTAATATTGGAACTGAGGATAATCCTCACATAATCAATATTGGATCAGAATTAAGTCAAGAAAAACAAGAGCAATACATTGCATTCCTTAAAGAGTA
Organism: Wollemia nobilis; assembly: GCA_028583015.1. NCBI lineage: Eukaryota > Viridiplantae > Streptophyta > Pinopsida > Araucariales > Araucariaceae > Wollemia > Wollemia nobilis. The sequence goes on along the minus strand of JAQPPZ010002832.1, from coordinate 9,306,970 downwards.
TGAAGATGTCTTCGCTTGGACATACGAAGATATGCCAGGTCTAGACCCTTCTGTAGTCATGCATCATCTAGTGGTCCATCCGGATGCTAAACCTGTTAAACAAAAACTTAGAAAAATGCATCCCAAAGTGGCTCTGCTAGTCAAAGGGGAGTTAGAAAAACTCCTGAATGTTGTTTTTATACAAGCTATTGATTATGCTGAATGGATCTCAAATGTAGTTCCAGTTACCAAAAAAGAAGCTACCAAAGTTAGGGTTTGCATAGATTTTAGAGATATTAACGTTGCATGCCCTAAAGATGACTTTCCTCTTCCAAACATGGATCAAATCATTGACTTTACTGTCGGGAGTGGGATGATGTCCTTAATGGATGGATTCTTCGGTTATAATTAGATCAGGATAGCTCCTGAAGATCAGGCTAAGACAACATTTATTACCCCTTGGGGTACTTTTTGTTGGAAAGTGATGCCATTTGGCTTAAAGAACGTAGGTGCAACCTATCAACGAGCTATGACTTATATTTTTCATGATATGATGCATGATATCCTACATGATTATGTAGATGATATTATAGCTCGCTCTATTAATGAGGATAATCATTTAGATGATTTGAGAAAAGTTTTTAATCGATTACGAGAATATCTTATTCGATTAAATCCAACAAAATGCATATTCGGAGTTAAGTCCGGTAAACTATTAGGGGTTTTAGTTTCTTTACGTGGTATCAAAATCGACCCTCTCAAGATTGCGGCCATCACTGATATGCCCGCACCTACTAATATATCTGAGTTACGAAGTTTACAAGGTAAGCTTCAAGCCATCCGTCGCTTCATCGATAAGTTGGCGGACAAAACTGGTCCCTTTCTTAAACTCCTTAAGAAGGATGTCCCTTTTAATTGGGACGACGAATGTAGAGAAGCTTTTGAACTTCTCAAACAATACCTCCTTAATCCACCTGTGCTTTCACCGCCTAGACCTGATCGCCCATTTCTCCTATATATTTTAGCTTCAGATTCTGCCTTAGGAGCTATGTTAGCTCAGCTTGATGATGAAAAGAGAGAACGGGCTAATTATTATATTAGCCGAACCTTCATCAGTTATGAAACCCGCTACACAGCATTAGAGAAACTATGTCTAGCAGTCATGTTTGCTACGCAAAAATTATGACATTATATGCTTAGTCAAAAAACTTATGTCATTGCTAAATATGATCCCTTGAGGTATCTCATGAGTCGACCTTATTTATCGGGTCGCACAGCCAAGTGGGTTCTTGCTCTAAGCGAGTTTGATCTCACATTCATAGGACAGAAGTCTATTAAGGGTCAAATCATAGCAGATCAATTAGTTGCTGCACCCTTAGAGTCTACCCATCCCCTCATCATTGAGTTTCCTGATGAATGCCTTCAATTAGAGGCAGACCATATTGAACAATGGTCCTTATACTTTGATGGAGCCCGATGCATGAGTGGGGCGAGTGCGGGTATTATTTTAATATCCCCGCAAAAACATCTCATTCCTTTCGTCCTTCAAATTAACATTTGCTTGCACCAACAATACTGCTGAATATGAAGCTCTAATCCTTGGATTACGAGCTGCCTTGGCGCTAAAAATTAAACATCTGTTAGTTTTTGGTGATTCTCAACTGGTTATAAACCAAATTAATGAAGTTTATCAGACCAGAGATGATAAACTGTGCCCATATAAGGCCTATGTTTTACAACTAATGTCTCTATTTGATCAAGTTACCTTGGAAGCTATTCCTCGAACTTGCAACCGTGCAGTTGATGCTATGGCCGCAGCTGCATCTCTCCTGCCCTTGGAGTTAGATGACGAATATGCCACTATCATTATTCGTCGACTCCAGGAACCCGCTTCAAATAAGTCATGCTTAGAACCTTTGGATGTGTTTCTAATCAATGAAACTACTCCTGAACCTTGGTATACGGACATATTTGATTTTCTCCAAAATGGGACTTTCCCTGCCAATTCTAATAGAAACCAACATCGGTTATTACGTAGACAAGCAAGTCGATTTGTAATAATTGGCAATACTTTATATAGGAGATCTTTTGAAGGTATCCTATTAAGATGTTTGAATTTAGAAGAATCCAAATCAGCCTTGAGTGAAGCCCACGATGGATCTTGTGGAGGACACTTCAGTGGTAGTGTCATTGCTAAAAAGCTCCTTAGGATAGGATACTTTTGGCCTACCATGGAGAATGATGCACATGATTATGTGCGCCATTGCGACAAGTGCCAAAAACATGCCGACCTTGTCCATGCGCCTGCACAAGAACTGCAGGCTATTTCATCTCCTTGGCCCTTTTCAAAATGGGGTTTAGATATTATTGGCAAAATCAATCTTGTGTCATCTGATGGACACAAATTCATCATAACCGCCACTGAGTATTTCACGAAGTGGGTTGAAGCTATGCCTTTAGCTTCCTGCACTGGCACACAAGTCTCTAAATTTATTTTTAATCAAATCATTTGTAGGTTCGGAATTCTTGCAAATCTCATCTCTGACAATGGAACTTGTTTCAAAAATAAAGATGTTAAAAAATTATGCCAAAAATATAAGATTCAACATCGCTGGTCCACTCCCTATTATCCTCAGGGTAATGGTCAAGCAGAAGCATCTAACAAAACCTTAATCAAAATTCTCAAAATATTGGTCAGTAAAACTAGCCGCGACTGGCACATTCAATTATATCCAGCCTTGTGGGCTTATCGAACTAGTGTTCGAACCCCCACTGGAACTTCACCTTTTGTTTTGGTTTATGGTGCTGAAGCAGTTTTTCCTTTTGAATTGGAAGTTCCTTCTTTGGCTCTACTACTTCAGGATACCGAAGTAGGAGATGAATATCGAGCTGGAAGACTCGATCAGCTGGAACTCCTAGATGAAAAATGCATCAATGCTTTGGAGCATCTCCGTGCCTACCAAAACAAGCTTAAAAGATCATATGCTAAAAAAGTTCGTCATCGATCCTTTGAGATCGACGACCTTGTTTTAAAAGAAAATAAAAAAAATACTAATGCAACTAAGGACCTTAAAGGTAAATTTGAGCCCAACAGGCTTGGACCATACATTATCACCTGCTAAATTTGAATCAGGAGCATACAAATTATCTACCTTAGATGGTAAAGAACTTAAAGAACCCATGAATATTTTGCATCTTAAACGTTACTATGTATAAATTTGGTCATTTCATCCTTGTATATATTTGTTTAAAATATTTCAAAATCACTATCTTGTATTTCTTTCAATTTATAAATTCAAAAACACCAAAAACATTCATAATCATCAAAATCTTCAAAACTACTTGTTGTATTTATTTATGGCACTTGTTAATTCTTTCAAAAAAAAAGATAAAAATAAAAACAACAATATTCTTGACTCTTTCGAAACCAAAACAATATAAAGAAGAAAGAGAGAGTCAACATTCTCAAAACTTCTCAAAAATTATTTATATATATCTTCTTACAAATGTTGCAATTATATGTTTCAAATTATTTTGGATAAATTAGCATTTATTTGGAATCCCTCACTTTCACAAACACAAAAATAAATATCTTGATTTTATCTGGCATGATTACTAATCTCTCTTATATCAAAGTCCACAAAATTCAATTAAATAAAGTTTGAGCACAGAGAATTGATCTTGTTATTTACTTAAACCAAGCACATCTTTTCACAATAAAATGATTATATTTGTAATTTCCATGCTTTGCTACATAGTAGAAGTGGTTTCTTGAGCGAAAAGTTTCCCCTGCTATCCTATCATGCACATGGTCTAGAATCTTTGAGAATTGGCAAAAGGACAAGCTCACCCCTACCCAGAATAAAAATCCCTTGCTCTACAGCTAATCCGAGCAAGTATCCCTAGTATAGAAAGAAAAGCAAAGTTCAAAAGAAAAAGAAAAAAGAAACAAGTTATTTCAGCATTATTTCAAAAATCAAGCAAAAAAAGCAAAAGAAAGCAAAAGAAAGCAAAAGAAAGCAAAAAGCAAAAGCAATAAAATCCCTTTCCCTACCCTTTGAAAAGAAAAGAAGGGTTGATGAGCTTGAATCCCTGGAATTCTCAATTATTCGAAAACTGTGAGGTAAGCCCCATAATAGGTGGTTTGTGCCCAACTCGCTTGGCCTTGGGTAACTCCTAGCGTGGCGATATGTCTGTCACATTAGCGACCTTCTTTTGTACAGACCTATGTCTGCTTATGGATTAGCTAGCTCTTGATAATCCGACTTACATAGTAGTCTAGTATGGTTATATGCATCTACATCATGGTTAATGAACACTTATTTGGTTTATTCAAATCACTTGTATCAAATTATCTTGCTCAAAACTGGTAAATGAACATAGCAATTGCACACACATTTTATATTTGAGAGATTTTGTGTATCATTATGATAAATCAAGATTGGAAATGAATTCACATATGCACATGGGATTCCTTATAAATCTAACTTTTGTCTTTAAAATACTTTGAAATATTTTTTGCAAAATTGTTTGGAATAATTCATTTTTTTTCTTTAAAAGTACAGTTGTTTAGTCTAAAGACAACTACATGCATAATAGAAACATCAAAATTTCTTTCAAAACCATACAATCAAAACATATATATATTATTGACTTTCGCGACGATGGTATAGTTCCAAAACCAAAATTGGAATTTTATGCTTAGCGCAAGTCCTCATCTTCATATTTTCTGTTTATTAAAATTCAACCATGTAATAAAACAATCTATTTTCTTCCTTGATTTTTGCGATGATGGTATAAGTCTATACCTACATATTCTATGCCTAGCGCAAACCATTGTAACAATTTTTATTCCCCATTTATTTAAAAATCATGAAAACCATATGACTTAAATCATTCTGTTATACAATTATGTTTTTTGACAAACAAAGCATGCACATTATCATTATTTCATGTCATTATGTCAACCTTCAATTTTGCAATGATGGTATAATTCCTAGGGAATTATCCAAAAAATTTATCACACTTAGGAATTTATGCCTAGCAAAAATCATTTTAACATTATTTCATGCATACTATTTTTATGAAAATCTGAAAACAAACCATCATCATCATCATTTGCACCATTGCACCAAAGTCTTAAGACAGTCTCTTAAGCACTCTTTTACTTTTAACAATATTTCTATACTGGGATTAGCTTGACGACCGAGTGAGCGGCGACTCCATGAAATGGTCTATAATAGCGACAATGTCCTTTGAAATTATTGTTAGAAGTCTCTTTTTATTTTTTATCACATTACATCACAAACAACCAATTTGTTACATCAGATTATTTCATTTAAAATCTTACAGCATGACATCAAAATTATAATATTTCCAATGACATAATTACATGAATCCCCAATCCGATCATCAAATCAATCAATCAAACATAAAAACATCATAAAAATACATAAGACACAAGTCATATGATCAAAAAATATCTCATCTCATATATATATCAACAATATATACATCATCTCAAAACTGGATTGGTATGCCACAATCTGTACCTCGGCATACTCAATCCTCTATCAAAAAATAATAAATGCTATCTATCAATCTGTACAATGTCGTGCAGTAGTCTAGCCTCGAGAACCCCTCGAGCTCTCAGCCTCATCTCCTCCCCCACCCTGAGGTGGACGAGGTGGCCCCATCGTAGTATGAGTGGTACTACGAGTCCTAGTCATCGATCGGGATGAAGTCCTCGATGACCCGATCCGAATCGGATCTGCGATGTTAGCTAGAAGTGGTAGTCTATCCTCCTCTGGCACCATCTGATAGTATAATGTCTGATAGAAAGTGATTTGGGCAATAGCCCATGCCAGCTCCCCAGTGCTCGCCCCTCCGCCCCGTGCTCTGAGGCATGCAATCTCGTCTCTGAGCTATGTCACCTCAGCTCGATGTCATGCAGCCTCCTCCTGTAGGGTCTGCACCTATGCTTGGAGATGGATTGTCTCTGCTCGAAGAGTCACTATCTCGCTACTCTCCCCTGTGTCAACACCCTTGCCCTTATCGAGCGATGGTGGCCTCTCTCTCTATGGAGAAGGGGGTCTCTCCGCCCTTCTCTCCTGTGGCCTCCTCTGCTCTCTCCCGCCATGACCCTGGGCCGCCTCCATAGCTGCCTGGCATCACCTCCCTATTCGACGCACAACTACATGACTACGTACTAGGCATCATAGCCATCGGCTACCCCTACATCATCCCCATCCACTGGCTGAATGGGGGCATCGTCTGAGTCCTGACTCTAGAAGCGCTGCATGTCTGGAGCCCCGCTCACTATGGTGTTATCCCGAATAGTCCAGGAAAACTCGTAATCCCTGAGAGATGGGATCCCTTGCTGTAGACCGAACTGTCACAAAACTCGATCGTAGCGGTGGAGCTCCACCTCTCCCCTCTCCATCCATAGCCAACAAACTCGCCTGATGCGAGCCAGCTCCTGTCCATCCTCGGCCCACCTTGGGTGCTCTCGCCATGGCCTCCAGGTGATCTGGTCTGGGACAAGGTCATCCAGTAGTCTCCGGACATCGGTAGGTCAATCCACCGCTGTGACCCTCTTCGGAGCCACCAGTAGAAAGCTCGGGGCCTCTCCCCATCAACCCCTATCAAAGGAAGCCCTATCGGCCTCTGCACTGCAATGTGCTCCCAGCACCAAACCTGTAGGAGCGATGTCATAACTAGACATTGTCGCCCTTGTACATGACCCCATGCAGGATCCTGTACAACCGGCATAGAACAAAACTGCCCCAAGAAAATCTGTAACCATGGTCTCGCATGTCGTAGATCACATCTGCTAGCATCCATGGTACCCTGCACCCACTCTGGTGGCACAACAGAAGTCCACCCACCACTCTGGCCAAAACCTGTGTGAGTCTCGATGCCCCAGGCATCTGACGTAGTGCCTCGATGTTTACTCCGCCCTTCTCCAGGGCGAAGCTCGGGTCACCACACAACCGCATCATAGCATGGCCCTGATTGGCCATAGGAGTGATCAACCATCCTTGTATGGGGATTCTCGAATCCTCCATACATCCTCTAATGTGGGAGTCATCTCCCCTAGGTAGCCAAAAATAGGAAGAACCCGGATACCACCTCTCTGCTAGGGCTATCAGTAGCCCCATGTCTGTAGAAACTTGTGGCATTTCTGCCACATGCTGTAAGCCGGCCTAAGCCAGCTGATCCCGCTCTGCCTGTGTTAGAGTGGCCAAGTCATCTCTCAACCCCTCGTATTTCCATTCTCTGCTCTTTAGCAAACCTCTCTACAACATAAACAACAAAACAATAACAATCATTAATAAAAAAATCATTAATTAAAAATGCAAGTAAAATCAGTTCAATTTTATACAACTGATGATATCGCCCACTATTGGACGATATCGTCCCCCATTTGAGCACAATCGTCTCCGATTTTGCAAGCTGAAATCGTCCCTAATTTGATGAAATCGTCCCCCTTTCGTCGATTTCGCCCTTCGATGAAATCGACGAACTTGAGACGATTTCGTCGAAATCGGGACGATTTCGTCCCGACGACGTCGACGGCCCAAAAATGGCCGCGATGCTCAAAAATTGATCAAAATTCATCTAAAAAGCATGTAAATTCAATTTAAAACATTCTAAGCTAAGTTTAGACTCTTACCCGTAGCCCGCGTCGGACCTCTGTCGATCTGTGCGCCGTCTCCACCATTTTTGCTTGCAGAGCTCTAAAACCAGAAAAATGAACAGTAAAAATGAATTAGGGTTTTACCCTATTTTTCTTAATTTTATTCAAAACACAATTAAAAACATTTTAAAATTTTGCTTTTTCATGTTTTTACCTCAAACGTTCGATTTGGGTAAAAACACGGAGGGGGCACCATAGTAAGTTGTCGTACGATTCGACCAAGAATCATCGCCTAAAAATGGGAATAATTTTTGCTTTCTCGTAGATCGAGAAGAACTCATATTTAACGCATTTTCTTCAAAAAATTCACTAAAGAGGGGGCAAAATGTAGCACCCTAAAATTGGTGCAGTGAAATCTTAATAATTACATTTACTCTAGTAAATAATTCAAATTCAAATTTTAACCTCCCAAACCGCTCCCAAACCGCCGTGTAATCCGTTTCCTCCTTTCCCGCGCCATTTTTAGAGTTTGTTTTGACCGTTTGACGATATCGTCGCCGATCAGACGATATCGCCCCAGATCGGACGATTTCGTCTGGGCTAGGACGTCCAGACGATCTTGTCCCTAAACTAATTTTTCACAATTAGTCTCTGTTCCAACGGGTCTCTAATCCGGGCAGAAGCGTGTCTACACCGTTAGAGACCCTCCCCCATTGGAGATCTCCCAAATAGGGATGATCTCCAACCTCCTAACCTCCCTCCTAAGCTTATTTAATCCTAAGCCCTCCCCTTAGCACCCCCTGGCTGAAATTCCTGTAACTCGACTTCATACGCATTAAGACATCCCAAATTTCTATTTGCATTAGTTCTATACAATTTTTGTTGTAGGTACCTTAGCATTTTTCAGCTGGAGCAAGCTTACATCGTCGCAGATGATCCTGTTCAGATCGGAGGCGATCTTGTCGAATCAGAGACGATTTCGTACCAATGCGAGATGATTTCGACTGTAGTCAACATTGAGGCAATCAATGCCTAAAGTTTGCATTTCTTCATCTTTCAATCTGCTATTTTATGTTGTAATTAGCTAGTTTATTTATTATTTTATGCTATCTTGCATTTTGGAGTTCACCCATCTAGATCAAATGCATAATTAAGTCATAATTGTGATTAAATTAGCATAATGCATTCATGTTTCTATTTATAAGTTTCAGTTTGATATTGTTACTGTCAATTTACACTGTTTCCCTATGTTAGCATTGTTGTATTTTCTATGTTTTGCACCTATTTCTCTATTTGCAGGTCTCTAACGAATTCGTCTGACGAATTCGTCAGATCTCAGATGATCTTGTCTGATAGCAGATGATCCTATCAAATCAGAGGCGATCTTGACTGCTTCAAGAATCAGAATCTTCATCAGACATCCGGATCAGGTATTTTCTTTTAATATTGCTTAATTTCTCTGTTTTCTGTCTTAATTCTATTTTTTGTATTCATTTAATCTGCATCTTCATATAGAATAGCTTAGACGCATTTTGGCCAAACCTAGGACTTGAATGCTTAAGGCTAAAACTGAACACATCAAACACATTCCCAACCTAGGCGTGGAAACTGCCATTAAATGTTTCCTGGTGAACCCACCATCCATCAAAAAATCACCATAATACACCTCCCCCGAGAGGCGGGACCTTCGCAAGGCCTCTCAGTCTGAGGTACCATGCCATCCTTTCCACATCCCCCTTCCGGGCATGGATCCTATAGCCTGAAGGTAAGGGTGTGAAAAATTTGGAGCGATACAATTGAACATCATGGAAAAAAGGTCGAAGAATTTGTGGAGCAAGCCAATGTTAGAAATTGAATTTTCTTGAAGAAAATCTCCTCCTTGGTTGCTAGACTACAAGAATTTCACCCATTGTAATCGATTGAAGCAAGGTATTTCGCTAGGTATTTCCAATCCCATATTGTGAATCAATGAGGAGTGGTGGAGGAAGCAGAGGAAGCAAATGAGGAATCAGAGGAAGCAGAGGAGGAAGTGGAGGAAGCAAAGGAGGAGCAAAAATGGCAGGTAGGAATTTTGAACAAATGGAAGGAGAAGATCTAGAGGTAGGGCAGAATTTTGTAGCTAGAAAGGAAAAGTATTCCCTATTAGTAGTTAAAAAAGGTTAAAGGTACAAATCCTCTATATAAACCCTCAGACAAAGGGTCCCACTAGGGTTCAGGAGCTGGCAACAAGGGCCCAACCTTTTTGGAAATGATGAAAGGGAAAAAGAAGGAGCCAGTCAGTGAACTACCGCCCTTAATACCAAACAATAACAGGTTAACTGTGCCAGTGGAGATTATGGAAAGATTCTTGGATATGGAGGCATCATCCTTAGTTGGCAAGTTTTTGGGAGGAAGGTCGGACATTGAGACTATTCACTCATGGGCCGTGGAAAAGTAGAAAAATTCAAGAAGATTAAAAATCGTAGCAATGTCAAGAGGTTTTTTTATGATAAGACTCAACAACAAAGATGATGTAGAGTGCATCTTGATAGGAGGACCCTGGTTTCTAGGAAGGCGTAGCCTCTTTTTGAGGAAGTGGGGGGAGGATTTCAACCCTAAGAAGCAAAACATTAATATAGCACCCATTTGGGTCTGCTTACCAAACCTCCCAGCCTAGTTTTTTAATTATTAATGGCTTAGTGGCATAGAAAATATGATAGGAGAGCTCATGGCAATAGACCATTCAACTCGGGCAAGTACTAGACTAACGCATGTCAGGATCTGTGTAAATGCAAACTTGGATTTTGATCTACCTTCTTAGGTGGAACTAGCATATGGAGAGTTTCTAAGGATTCAACCTATGGAGTATGAGAACAAGCTAACATTTTGTAGTGTGTGCAAAACCTAGGGCCACCTTCAAGCCCAATGTCTGACAATAACTGCAAACAAGGAAGCCATGAGCAAAGGTTTTCTAGGGAAAGCTAATGGGAGAGGGATCCCAAAGTTTCAAGGATCGCATCTTAACTTGGAAGGATACAGACAAGTTAAGAATAACCAGGATGACCAAGCAAACACAGAACTGGCAAAAATCCAGGAGAAATGAAAGCAACATAATGAGGGAGGCAAAGATCATAAGATATGTAATAAAGATCCCATCTTGAACATGTTTGATATCCTAGCAAATCTAGAAGTTGAAAAATAAAACATTAAGGATGATACCATCAATGTCAAGTTTTCTAAAACCCTAGACTCACCATCCAAATCGGGACCATCCACAGTTATGACAAAAAGCCCCAAAAACTATGATTAAAATGAATAAAAATTTCCAGGTCATTTTAGTTTAAACATGGAAAAAATAGAGTCAAGAGTCGAAGTTGTGGAAACAAGAGGTAGGAATGTAGCTCCTAATCTAGTAGTGGAGAAAATTATCCCTTATTAGATGAGCCCAACAATAAAAGGTTCCTTGAAGGAAAGCCCCCTATTTAGGAATCGGATAGGAGAGGTGAACCAAAACAAGGCTGAGGATGAAGAGGGAATTGAAAACCCCCAAAATGAGGAAGAAGGTTCAAGCCCTAGACTATCACAGTATATGCCCCCTCATTTCAGTCCAAAATAGACTAGAAGCACCACCAAGCCTCCGATAGATTATGGAAGTGAAAGAAAGAAAGGAAGAATATCTACAACAGAGCACTATAGAATGAGAATCAATGAAGAAATTGCAAACAGAAAGCAAAGAACATTGTTACAGCAAGATATTCCTAGCCAGGATAATAATAAAATTGACAAACCCCCTTTGGCTCAGGGAAGGGGGTGGGGAAAAAATATCAAATAGTCTAAATGAAGGTTCTCTCATGGAATGTGAGAGGCCTAAACAGCCCACCAAAATAAAGGATGGTGAAGTCTATAAGGAAGGATTGGAATCCTACTATCATTTTTCTTCAAGAAACCAAAACAGATGCGGCACAATTAGCACTTATAGCTAGAAGGATTTGGAAGCAAGGGGAAGTGGCCTTTCAATAGGCAAGAGGAGCATCTGGGGGCCTCATGATCTTATGGGATCCTATTAAAATAGAAGGAAGTATTATTTAGGCAAATGAAAGAGTCTTAAGTGTATTATTTCATGATTTTGATACTAATAAGAATTGGATTATGTCAAATGTTTATGCCACCACCTCTGTCTAAGGGCAGTATGAACTGTGGGAGTTTTGAGCCAAGATTTTAAAGACATTCCTTGGGTGATTGGGGGAGATTTCAATACCCGCATTTACCCATCTGATAAGAAGGGAGCATCTGGGTTACCCTCAAGGAGCATGGAGGACTTCAATGAATTCATTAACATAAATGAATTGATGGATGTAAGACTAAAAGGAGACAAATTTACATGGAGTAACAAGAGTATAGGAAGTCAGCTGATTCAAGAAAGGTTGGATAGGTTTTTTTTATCCAAGGAAGCTACAACAATGTTTGGTGATTCAGCGTTACAAGCCCTTCCTAAATATGCTTCAGACCATAATATTATTCTATGGGAGGCATTTTAGGCTAACTCCTTTAAAAATCCATTCAAATTTCTATCAATGTGGGTTAAACATTCGGACTTCAAGAAATTAATAGAGGAATGGTGGCAGCAACCTATCCAGGGAAGTGCTTCCTTCAAACTATCTCAAAAACTTAGGATGGTGAAAAACAACCTTAGAATATGGAATAAAGAAGTCTTTGGAAATATTTTTGAGAATAAGAGAGCAGTGGGGGAAAAATCGAGAATAATAGAAAGCAAAATCCAAAATTGAACCTATGATGAGGTGACAAGGATTGAAGAGAAGGAAACCCTTTGTGAGTTTTATAATATTTTAGCTTATGAGGAGATGTATTGGAGGCAGAAATCAAGGGCATTATGGCTAAAGTAAGGGGACTCTAATTCAAATTTTTTCCATGCTACCACATTGAGCAATAGAAGCAACAATAATATTAGAAATTTAACTAAGGTGGATGGATCCTCAACTCAAAACATTCAGGAGATCAGGTACGAGGTTGTTAATTTTTTTAGTTCATTATTGGGTGAAGAACGGGCCTGTAAAGCCCAAGCAAAGGACTCTCTCCTTAAATTCATTCCACACTCATTGATGAAATTATTAATGAGTCTCTTACAATAGATTTTTTAGATGAAGAGATCAAGGAGGATTTGTTTAGCATGGATCCTAACAAAGATCCTAGGCTGGATGGGTTTTCATCGTGATTTTTCTAAGTTTGTTGGGATATTGTTGGAGCAGAAGTTATTGCTGCAATCAAGGAGTTCCAAAGTTCAAATTATATTCCAAGGGGTTTCAATTCAGATTTCATTGCTTTGATCCCTAAAGGACCCAACCCCAAGACTATGGCTGACTTTAGGATGGTTAGCCTATGTAATATATCCTATAAAATTTTGTCCAAAGTTTTAGCCAACCGTTTGAAGAAAGTTCTACCAGTTATCATTGATCCAAGTCAAGGAAGTTCTATACAAGGAAGATCAATCTTAGATGGAGTTATTACTGTTCATGAGGCTCTTCATATAGCCACTCAGACCAAAAAAGTAGTCATGGATTTAAATTTAGACATGAACAAAGCTTATGACAGGATAAATTGGGAATTCCTAGAGGTAGTTTTATTAAAATTTGGCTTCAACATGAAATGGGTCAAGTTAATAAGAGAGTGTATTTCTAAGCCTTGTTTTTTAGTTTTGGTTAATGGGTCTACTGCAAGTTTTTTTCAAATAAAATGTGGTCTAAGAAAAGGATATCCCATAAGTCCTATGTTATTCATCATCATAGCTGAGGCCTTGGGAAGAACCATTAAGGCAACAACGATAGCTGGACTCATATTAGGTATCAAGGCCACGTCGCTAACTACCCCGGTGACACATCAGCAATTTGTTGATGATACATTGCTACTGACTTTGGCTTCTGTGGTTGAGGCAAGAAGGATTAAAAATATTCTCATAATGTATGAAGAAACGTCTGGCCAGAAAGTGAATTTTGATAAGAGCAAACTTTATTTCATCAATACCCCCATTCCTAGGCAAAACAACATAGCAAGGATCATGGAATGTCACCTCCTATTTAGGTCTTCCCCTATTTACGAGGAAACCTGAAGGATCAATGTGGAACATAGTTCTAGAGAGGATCCAAAAAAAGCTAGTAGGTTGGAAAGGACATCTGTTATCTCAAGCAGGCAAAGTAGTTTTAACTATGGCTTCACTTCAAAGTATACCCGTTTACTTCCTATCAGTTTCCAGAGCTCCAAATAAGGTGTATCACAAAATTGAGTAACTTCAAAAGACAATTCTCTGGTTAGATACTGAGGATAAGAAAAGGATCCATTTAGTAGGTTGGAACAAGGTTTGAAAACCTAAAGCTGATGGGGGGTTAGGATTGAGGAAAGTTTCTCATCTCAATATAGCTTTGTTAGCCAAACAAGCATGGCGGTTATTGACTAAGGTCGATAATGAATGGACTGCCATAGTTAGGAGGAAATACTTCCAAGGTGTGAACTTCCTTAATGACAACTTAGTAAGCAGGGGATCTACTTTTTGGAAGGCAATCCTCATGAGCAGGGATCTTGTCAAGAAAGGCCTTAGATGGATTCTAGGAAATGGGCAAACAATAGAATTTTAGAAGGATCGGTGGGTGAGAGCTGAGGAGTTATCCCAGAATCCTTGTTTGGCTAGGATTCAAGAGCATATGGAGCAGCATATTAGGAAGAAGGTTGCAAATTATATGTGGCAGGATATAAATATCAATAGGTGGAAACACATTAGAGTATAGGGTTTTGAAGCGGAGTCTGAAGAGCTTTATAACATTTTAACTCAACAAATTATTCCCTCTGGAGAGGATGAAGATCACATTGTTTGGGCTGAGATTGAAAGTGGTGACTTCACAGTTAAGTCTACCTATAATTTGCTTCTCAATGTGGAAGGTCAACAATTTCAACCGATTTTGGTTTGGATCAAAGGCTTAATTCCTAAAATATCCTTTTATTCATGGTTGGTGATTCAAGGAAAAATCCTCACTATTGACAATATGTTATTCAAAGGTATGGTTATTTCTAACTGTTGCTACATGTGCAGGGCAGGATAAGAGACAACCCAACACTTATTTCTGGAGTGTCCAGTAGTGGAGTCCATCCTGGATGAACTTTTCCAAGCCTTTAGGATCTCATGGGTTAAGCCTGCTCTTATATTCGAAGTGTTCCATCAATGGCCTCAACCCTTTGTTAGCCTAAAAATTAAGTACCTATGGAAAATTTGTTGGCATCATTTTCTCTAGAATATTTTGCTAGAAAGGAACAATAGAGCCTTTAAGGATACCATTCACAACCCAAAAACCATCCTCAATAGGATTATTGTCTTTGTGAAAGAAAACCTTAGCACCTTAGTGGATGAGAACCACTCAATTCCTCCCCAAGAAAAACAATTAGCTCAGGCCTTAGGTATTGAGGACAAACCTTCCATTCCTTTTCCCAATCCCAAAAATGATATTTCTTGGGAGCCACCCACCCAGGTTTGGTTTAAACTAAATTTTTATGGTGCATCCAAGGAGAACCCAAGAAGAGCTAGAGCTGGAGGAATAATCAGGGATCATCAAGGAAATCTGGTCAAGGCCTTCGTTGAACCATTGGGAATCAAAACTAATAATGAAGCAGAAGCTAGAGCCCTTTGGAGAGGGTTGCAAGTATCCCAAGCAACTCAAGGTAACTTTATGATTGAAGGTGATTCGATGAACATCATCAACCTATTAACCAATGGTAAAAAACCTCCATGGAGAATCGAGGGAGTCATCCATGAAGTGAGGATCCTTTTTGCGGCAAGATAGAACAGGAGGGCTCGTCATGTATACCGTGAGGCCAACAAGTTAGCTAAAAAATTAGCCAACATAGGTGTTGATATTGGTAGTTTTGTGATATGGACACAAGGTGTGCCACGTGAAGTGGAAAACATTATTAGTCATGAAAAGAAACCTACCCGTTAAGGAGAAATATGAATGGGTGTTCTTTCCCCATGGAGCTAGTAATAACTATGGGGTTTCCCTCTAAATCATACCAAATTGGAAATGAAGGTAACAGGGTGTAAGCCTTGGAGGATTCTGATAGAGAATAGGAAATGGGCAAGCAACAGGTTTCACAAGTGCAAAGTTCCAAACTTCAATTTCCTATCAATGTAAGTAATGTTTATAGTTATGTTTAGGTATGGGTGTGCCTTGTTAGTAAGGTGTTGTAGGGGATTCAACACAAGTTATGGTAAGAAATTTTCAAGGATGACTAGGATCTACAATCTCAGCAGAAGGCTGTATATTGTAATAGGTTTTGGGTTAACCTGCAAAACCCGGTAATTAATGAAGACTTTTATTTACAAAAAAAAAAAAGCAAGGTATTCCGAAGGAGTATTAACTAAATATATTCCATTTTGGAAATATATTGGATATTTTTAGTAAGTTATATGCATGTGGATGGTGTATATATATATATATATATATATATTTAATATATTGTGTTATTCCCTTAGAATATTACATCATGTAAATTTTGGACTACATGAAGACAAGTCAGATTAATGTTGGTTTAGTGCAAGAAATGTGTTTATGTAGATTCAGGTTGAAATTTAAAAAAGTTACAGTGACTTATTCTTTAATTTTATTTTCTCAAACCCTAGATTTTACCTTTTTTTTATTTCATCAACTAAAAATAAATAAAAATCAAAACCCCAAAAAGAAATACGTGAAATTCAAAAGTAAAATTAAAATTAAAATTTTAACATATATTGACATTTAATTTTTAACAAAAGTTTGAAGTTTTAAACTTTGCATAGTTTTTTAATAATAATTTAATTTCATTTTACGTAAAATTGAAATTTTAATAAATTTCAAATTTTCATTAAAGTGAATAATTAATATGATATTCCAAAGTTTTTACATTGCAAAGTTAGATTTAATCATTTCATTTTTATTTTCAAGAAAATATTAACAATTGAAGATAAAATTTGATTAACAATCAAAGATAAAATTTGATTAACAATCGAAGATAAAAATCTGATTAACAATTTGAGATAAAATTTGATTAACAATCGAAGATAAAATTTTATTAACAATCAAAGATAAAAATTTGATTAAAAATTTGAGATAAAAATTTAATAACAATTTGAGATAAAATCAATTAAAATAAAAATTTCAAAGGTTAAAATCAAATATTTATCATATTTCAAAGGTTTTTATTTCAAAGTAAATAGTTGATCAATAATTTCACATTTTTATAAATTCCATGAACAACAAAATCATTGTAAATCAAATCAACCCAAAACAAACCTTTTGTTAACAAACATATGCAACACTTAGGTATCCAATTAAATTTTGGCATTTAACAGTTTTTATTAAGCATTGCGAGCAGAATAACACATTAAAAATAACCTTCAGGAAATCACAAATTTTACCTTGTAAGAGAGGATATCAAAGCAGAATATTGACTGTAAGTATATTCTTGTGATTGGACATAAATATCACTCAACATGACTAAAATATGCTATTAATGTAAAGTTATGAAAATAGTACAATGCAATGTAATGGAGGAAATGAACACTCCAAAAATCTAATAGAAACTACATTGTATCTACTCAATACATAGTAGTGATCACACTCTACTACACACACTGATCTGGTATATCTTGTTATGTTGTATGCACACTATAGGCCCTATATACAAGCAGATAGTTTGCTTGGCCCTTAATCTTCCTAACTACCTTTACTATGACTCATGTACAAGTGGACTTGTACATTTACATCATTGCACATTGACACTGTGCTTTTATTACTTCTTCCTCAAGTAACCTAATATAGAATCTTAGTCTAATAATGTAGCCAAGGTGGTACATTGACATGTACCTAAATAATGTAATGTACTCTAAAAATTATTATATTTTTTAATGATGAATGGCTTATAATGTTGTGGTTATGTTAATTATCAATAGGTAATGATAATGTGATTAATTACGGATTAAATTTCATGTATGATACCTTAACTAATTAAATAAGTGTCTAGACTTAATTTTTCCCTAATAAAAGAGAGAATTAAATGAGGCTAGATTTATAAGTTCAAATCCTGAGGTAGTTGCAGGAATGCAACATCTAGGATCTACGTAGTATAATGTATAATTGATTGTAAACTAAATAAGACACATATAAAGGATTCTTTGGAGAAATATTTAACAATATGGCTTAGATCTTATTTCCTATCATGAAAGATAGGAAAAATTATGCACATAAGATGGGTGATAGACATTGATGTGTCTATGTGGATTTATTATGTGGAGTAATAAATACCTTAGTTACCCCATCATGGATATGAGGATAACTAACACTTATTAGATAGATATTCCATTGTGGAAGTGCAATGTCTAATATCCAAGGCATATGCCTAAACACCATCCTAGATGGACTTAGGATGGGACTAACCTAGATGGACTTGGGTTAGTAAGGGAATTGGAATTTCCATTCTTGGGTGGATTGAGAATGGAATAATCCCAAATGCTATGGTCAAGAATTTATTTATTTATGGAGAATAAAAAAGGTAAGTATGACCACTTGATGTATCCTTCTATCTTGGAGGTATGAAGGTAAACTTGTAGGTCTTAATAGGAGTTGGCCATTTTTTTACACATGAGAGACATTGACTACATCATATTTTAGTGTGTTGCCTTGTTGAGCTACAACTTATGTTGAATACAATATCCAATGATATTTGGTTATGGTTTCTACCTATTTGGTAGTCATGATATTTAGATTTGTGCATATTCAAAACAATTCACTCTATCGAGTTGGCTAGAAATTAAGGTCTAACACATACTAGCTCTATCTAGGTATAAAATTTTTGGTGGGTGTGGAACTTAGTCAAATTTCATCATTCTACTTTTTGATAGTGCAATAAATTTTTTGTACCATGTTGGATCCATTCACGTACAAAATTTCCACCCAATATGAGACTTAGTCAGTTTTCACACTTTTGCCTTCCATTTATGCGATGGATATTCGGTACCACTTCTAGCTTTATCTAGGTACAAATTTTTTGGCCATTCTAGGACTTAGCCATTTTTCAACACTTTTTTCTTCAATCCTAGATTTTGAGGTCCCATCATTAGCACACCTAGGCCAAAAGTGCTCAACTTCCTTTTGTTTCTATAGTTAAAACCTATAATTCCCTCCCTTACACCTTTTACCAATGTGCATGTGGGTAATGCTCAAAAATACCCACACTACTATTGTCTTTTTTAAAGTTGGATTTCTAGCCTTTGGGAATGCAACCACTTTGACTCACTCTATAATTGGATCTATACCATCAAATCTCTAGGTGGTTTCTTTATTTGTCTCCTCTTGAGGTACTTGCTCCTGTGACAATTTTTGGACATTTGCTTCAAATTGTTGAATTATAGAGAAGACTTATGGGAGTTGGTTATTAGAGGCAAAGGAAGTGGTAAGGGTAGATTAGAAAGGAGAAAACTATATTTATGCGGACCTCAAATATACAATGTTATTGTTTACAAGGATGTGTGGATATGTGCTCTTAGGAGTTTGATGACCTTTATGTACATGGAAAGTAGTATTTATCTATAGTGATGGGTTTTGAGGAGGTGAAATCTCTCTTGCAGGGGAGATGGTGAGAATGGTAATTCTAGCAGAGGTTGTGAAGTTGGTGAATGAATTTTAGCGAGAATAATTGGAATAAAATATGTACTTATTCCTCCACATTTGATATTGGCTACTGAGTTTTTGCATAAATTTTTTAATTTCTATTTTAGTTTTTTGAACTTCCATCTCTAGCTACTGCCTTTTGGTTTTCTTTGATATTTCCTTATATTTAGTTCTTATATGACTCTTTCTTTTTGACTTCTCATTGGATATTTTATATTGAATATGTTGGTGGATATAATTTATACCAGTTCTCTAATTTACACCTTTTACCACATAGCATATCTATAGCTTTAGATCTTAGGTGATGAATCTGGATATAAATGCTTGTCAATGCCAAACTAAGAAAAAATTGATTAAACTCAAGATATTAAGTTATCTACCTATAGACAAGGGTCTAATCAACTATAGAACACATTTTTTATTATTTGCTTTTTTTTGGACTGGTATACTATGTATTATTGGAGGCATATGACACAAAAATAACCAATCCAAGTATGACGGGTAATGAAAGGTATCCTTTTATTTGAGCTTTAAAGTGGTTATATGACTATGAATTAGATAAATAAAAAATTAAGCCCAATAAAATAATACAGGTTTACTTGTACTAGAACCATCACAATTACATATATTAGTGACTACATATGCTATGGAAATTTCATGGTCATATACATATAAATCACTATCTAGCCCAAGAATTATAGATATCATAGACAAGACTTCCTAAAGGAATTTGCTTAATCTTCCAAGTTTTATTGGTTATTCTAATTTTTTTTTATAACTTATCCTATCTTTTTACCTAACCATATTCTAACATTATCTCTTTTGAAATGAATTTTTTATTTATTAATATCAATTGGCTTGGGTACTTTACTTAGTCATGTTCCTAATGCAAAATCACTTATGATTGAATCGAGCATGATAGCTAATGACCTCTTTCCTTCTACATTGCACATTGTCATTGTCTCTAGATAGTAATTATTTGCAACTACCTTAACCACATCTAGGAAGGGATGGACAAATTTGGGTATATATTACAATAAAAATGAATTGGATGATGTTTCTTCAAGCCTTTTAAGTGAATATTTTCTTCCCTTTGCTTTTGAACCTTATCTAAAGCTTTTCAATTTTTCTTTGACTGTGATGATTGTTATAGTATATTAAATTATTTGGTACATGCCAATGTACCACCTTGTTACATGTCTAGATTAGGATTTTATCTTAGATTAAGGTTTGAGTAGTTACTTCATGCAATATAATAAATGCACAAGTGTTAGAATGTGCAATGATGTAAATGTGCATATAGTCCACATGTAAATGAGTCATAGGATAGGTATATGAAGAGTCATGTGTAGAGTAAATGCCAAGGAATATATCTTATGATATATAGTCCTTTGAGAGTATGAAAGAGTGTGTGAGAGAAATGATATAAAGTAGCTACAATGTAGTTCTTCATTAAAATTTTTGGAGTGTTCAAGTCCTCTATTATATTTCATTGTACTATTTTTGTGAGCTTTTATTAATGGTATATTATTGAGATATTGCAGAATTTTATCATCTGGTTTTCCTACATATTATAGTGCTATTATCATATAGTAATCCTAGCTTTCATATTTTACATCTTGTGGTTGCATTTCATTTAAGGTACATCCTCAAAAGCTAACAATGGTATCAGAGCCATGGTAGGTCAATAGAAAATAGAGAGATCCACAATAAGTATTAAGAGGAGATCACAAATTTCATTTTTAGAATTTCTAGAAATTGTATTTGGCTAGAGTCTTTCCACAGAGTTGTAAAATAAATTGTGAATACTAGGACTCAACATTGATTCCCTTATATTGAAAAATCAACTAGTAAATATTCATAATCTCTAGATTTAGAGATTTACCTGTTGAGTGGTATTTTCACACACTTGTGAAAATACACTCTTCTTTAGGATTTGGGCTCCAAATCCCCTCTTGCAAAGAAGTTAAACAACCAACTTCTCCAAGGTCTCCATTGTATTAGCATTTGCAACTAGGTATTAGTAATCTCAAATAAAGATATTCAATTAAAATGCTTGGAACACCTTAGTGATTGCAAGTAACTGTAAACAAGGGGCAATGTTGGTTTATTTCACCATGAAAATTTAGTGATTGTTCATTATTTTACTTTTTTTTTAGATTTTGTAATTTTTAAATGTTCATTTTAAATAAATTAAACCTTCTAGAAAAATAAAATAAAATGAAAAGAGAAATGTAGAAAATTAAAAAAAATAGAACATGTTCAGTCTAATGCTATCCTATTATGACAAAATCAAATATGTGAGAGTTTCATACATGCAACCTAGCCTATTTGACCTGCAAAACAAACACAATCAAAGTAAACTAGGTGCTAGCTCCTAGGGTTTAAAATAATTTTTAAATTGCAGACATTCACATGAAATAACCCAAAACAATGGCATGAATTTCATTTATAAATCTAAAATCTGAAAGGAGAAAAATAGAACAGTTAAAATGAAGCATGCAAAAAATTTCTCATCCTTTCTTGTCCATAAAATGCAAATTTTTGAACAATTCTGCATTAAAAAATGTGTCCTGTTACAATAGCAAAATGTCTAGTTTTTCTCAAAACCAGTAAAAGTGGAAGAAAAGCACGCCACAGCAGGCTCAAAATGGCTAATCACCCTCAACTCTGCAACCCGCTCGTAGCGGTTTTCAACCCCGTATCAATCTGTGCCTCTATGTTTTATACTTGCTGGTAAATCGCTTCTCCTTCCACGACGGTTCGTTTCATCTTCCAGACTACTTCGTTTCACCTTCCCCGCCTTTCCATTGCTTTTGATTTTGTGCTCGAGATCTTCTCTATGAACTGTAACTGTCGATCTGAAGCGTTATCATGACCCTCATGCCTTTGTGCCACGTGTTCAGCGCTTTCCTGCATGTTCTGTAATGGCCCCATGTAAATCATGACAAAAATATGCATGCAGCTTTGCTCCTTTGCTTTCATCGCAAAAATGCGACATGTCGCGATATCGCGACATTTTCCTACCAACAGCCTTGCCAATGCAACCTATCGTGAAATCGTGACGTTTTTCTGTTTTGAGCTGTAATGCTGCTTCCTGTCGTGAAATCATGACGTTTTTCATATTCGTGCCCCTTTGCTACTTTTTGTTGCAAAATCATGACGCTTTTAGCGCCTTGCCCTATTTGACTTGTTTGACCACGATTTTGTGACATGTCATGATTTCATGACTAGTTTCCATTCTATCTTTCTCTCTCCTCTTTGGACCATGATTTCATAACACGTCATGAAATCATGACAATTTTTGATCAATGCCTCTTCCTGCTTGCCTGGGCTACGAAAACGTGACATGTCACGATATAGCGACACTTTTTCATTTTTGCTAGCGACGGAGCAACATGTCGCGATATCGTGACACCTTTTCATTTCAGTAGTGACGGAGCGACATGTCGCGATATCGCGACAACTTTTATTTTTCGGCCATGACGGAGCGACATGTCGCGATATCGCGACAACTTTCGACCGTGATAGAGGGACATGTCGCGATATCGCGACACTTTTTCTCCTTAGTGAAATTTTTGCTTTTTTCTTTATTTTTTAGCATCTGGGCTATCGTAGTTTTCTTTGAAAGCATGCAAAAAAGGTGGGTCCCCAATTTTGGGGTGTGTTGTGGATCAGCCACAACAAATGGTGACTCTGCTGTCAAATGCTCTTGAGCATTTTGGTGAGAACCCAACTTGAAACATACAAGCTTAGATACAAGCGTCAGCACATAGAAGATAAACAAATACCGATAGATCAAAAATACATGAAACATCAGAATCATTAAGTATCAGCTCGGTGTGTGCAATGTGCTTCATTCCCTATCATTTGAACTTGTTCAACATTCCATTGTCAGTTTCACTTATGATTTTTATGCAAGGCTATGAATGATTTGTGTAGGATTTGATGCATGATGAAGATGCTAGAGATGTAACAACCTGCTTTATAAATGATAAAACCTTCTTATATCATGGAAAAACATATTAAATATGTCAAACCCTCTTAGGACCAAATATATGTATACTAAATTAAATTTACTAGATCCCAAAGTTGGCCATGTGTCACTACTATCTTGAACCCATGTGCAAGTGAAAGTGAAATCAAAACTTTGGGGAATAGGATTCCCAACCTAAGCGAGATGGGAATTTAACCCTATCCTTACTACTTTGATTTTAGGCTTTAAGCTTGAAGGAAATGGTAAAAACCACTATTTTAAGGATTATGTTACATGATAGGACAGACATGAAATATTATTTTCGCCTCACCTTTTCATCCAAGTATGGTTTTGACCATTTTGCTCAAGATTCTTTTTAATGTGCATGGAATGTGCTTGGTTCAAGATAGCTTGGGCAGCAGTTCCCAACCTTAGGATCCTTTTAATACATGTTATGTAATAATCCTAAGAGGATTCAACACCTTCTCAATAATTTCCCATGGAATGAAAATGTAACTGAGATGACATGTATATGCAATGTGGAATATGACATGAGATATGAATGCATTGCTTCTTTTGGAATATATCATCTAATTTACCATAATGTGCAAAACTGACAACTTCATGCATCACAAGATTCAAACGATATTATTAAAATGTTTGTGTTACTTGTGGAGCTTTCTACAACACAATTCCAATGTTTCATATTCTCCTGATTTTAGGCATAAGTTAACATCTCAAATTTTCTTCTTTTTTTTTTTTTTATCAAAACAAACTAAACATGTCAAATGAAATCAAACACACAACTTAAATCCTAATCCAAATAGCAATCCCAAAATGAAACTTGAAAACACAAACTCAAACCCAAAACCAAAATTTATATACAATATAGTACAAGATGATGCCAAGCTTGGACTATTACTTTCCTGGATCCCAAACATGATTAGAACATTTCAAAAGACATATGTCACAATACACATGCCAAATGTTGTAGGAATCCAGCAACCATAAGATCAAACCAAGCAATGCAACAAATTTCAACTTGCCATGCTCACCATACCAATTTGATTTAGTTCTATTAGCAACATCATAGGTGAGATTCAAATCAAATTGATTAGACAATGGTTGGTATTCAATTTTATCATGTCTATTCTTTAAAATGCAAGTTTCATCATTCCACTCATGATTTAGAAGTAGGCTTTCCTTTTCAAATGTGAGATATTGCCAACAAGAGCCTATTTCTAAAAGTCTTGAATTCAAATTATTTTTCAAGATTTTAAAGCAATCAAAATCAATCAAAGCTTGACCAAGATTTGACATTTCATCATCAATGACATTAGCATCCAAAGGGACATCATGTAACCCATCACTTAAAATCTTTGTGGCTACTACCAAAGGTAAAGATTTCACCTTGTCACCCATACTCAACCCATCATGATTAAAATTTATCACAACTTGATGAGTGTTAGTAGCTTTTTCTTTTTCTTCATTGTCTTCTTCATCATCCAACACCTGTTCAAAAACACCAAAGTTAGGCACCCAATCAAACATGCGTCCATCCTTTTCAAAACAAGAGCCTAATTTTTCAAGATATGTGTCACGTGACACCTTTCCATGATCAATGGCTTGAGTTGCCTCAAAATCCATATTTTCATTAGGATCATCAATAGTATCAAACCCACACCACTTAGGCTTTGTAATTTCATCATTTTGAGATGGCATAGACATTGTAGAATCAATAGGTGGATCAAGATTTTTGATTTCTTGCCCCTCAAGGGGAACAAAAACAATTGATTCTCCTTCTTCATCCATGGTAGTAAAATCATTATCCTTCTCCAACTTTTGATGAGATTCCAACCCTTCTTCCAAAACATTCTTAGATTGTACAGGACTTGTAATATCCTCATATGAAAGGGCAATTGTATTATCCTGCATATCAATAGGCACACAAATTTCATTAGCAGTTTTGGAGTGAGCATACTCTTCCCAAGAATCATAATGATCATCTTTCAAAATCAAATTGTGATGCTCAACTATTTCTTCTTCATATTTTAATTCATCAACATGTTTCTCATCAAATTTATCTTCACCTTCCTTAGATGGTTCAATTACTTCCAAAATTGGGTTATTGCTTGTATTCAAATTGATAAGGCTATCATAATCCACATGTGTAACCCATGATTCAAGGTGTGAATTTTCTTGGCCATAATTTTCAACAATGTCATCCGAAACAGATTCATCCTCATAGAATTCATCTTTTGGTGAGTCAAGGGTTTCCAATTTGTCACATGTTTCAATACTAGTTGGATCTAGTACTCCTCCCTTGCCTAAAATCATATTCTTATGAAAATCATTAAAATTGATTTTAGAAACATCCTTTGAATCAAGATGAGTATTTTGAATTTGATTCATACTTAAGAAATATGGTTGATCTTGCATAGTAGGTTGAGGATTTTGAAATTGATTGAAGCTTGGGAATGATTGTTGATTCTAAAATTGATTTACACTTGAATTTGGTTGAGGTGGATAAATCATTGGATGGGTAAAGGAGGTATTAAATGATTGAAAATTATATGATCCAAAACCCCCACCATAATTTTGACAACTCAATTGTTGCTCAATTGCCATTGCTTGAGTATAGGCTTGTGACAAAGATGTGATTTGAGGCATCCCTCGCAAATATGTGGAAATGAGTGGGTCAAGAGCATTTACATATATTTGGAGAGCCATTTCTTCTTGAAGAGCATAAAATGTCACTAATTGAGCATATAATCCAAAGAACCTTTCAGAAAATGACTTCACATTTTCACTTGGTCCTTTTTTAATAGTGAAAAACTGCTCATACATGCGGATTGGGTCAACTTGCTTTTTGTTGAATTGATTAAGAAATGCTACCTCTAGTTGAGCCCAAGAAGTGATAGACCCTAAGGGCAGACTTGTAAACCAATCAAATGCCACTTTGTCCAAGGTGTAAGGGAACATTTTACAAACAACATCATCATGCCAAATTGTTAAGTGATTCACAACAAATTTGAATGCTTGAATGTGTTCTCCTGCAGTATTTGTCCCGTTAGACAAAAATCGAGGAAGACATCTCTCAAAACCAATGGGCAAATAATGTTGAACTCCTGGTATGTTCAATGGGCTACCTATCATCCACGGTGAAAACATAGCCATTAGTAAATCTTAAAGAATATAACTTTAATATCAATTTTTTTTATTTATTTATTATTATTATTATTTTTTTAAATTAAATTAAATCACATTATTCCTGTATGAACAATCAAAGCGTTAGAACAATGCATAGCAATTCATGTCCTCCTTTTAACAGTACAATGTTGTATTGTTAAAAGAGGTTTAAAGATAATAACCAATAGGGCATGAAAATATTCAAAATTTAAATCCCTATAGCATTTAAATCAATCTGAAATAAACCGGTTCAGGCCCTCCTTCTAGTGCCAAAATTTTGAGTGGTATTTTCACACACTTGTGAAAATACACTCTTCTTTAGGATTTGGGCTCCAAATCCCCTCTTGCAAAGAAGTTAAACAACCAACTTCTCCAAGGTCTCCACTGTATTAGCATTTGCAACTGTGTATTAGTAATCTCAAATAAAGATATTCAATTAAAATGCTTGGAACACCTTAGTGATTGCAAGTAACTGTAAACAAGGGGCAATGTTGGTTTATTTCACCATGAAACTTTAGTGATTGTTCATTATTTTACTTTTTTTAGATTTTGTAATTTTTAAATGTTCATTTTAAATAAATTAAACCTTTTGGACAAATAAAATAAAATGAACAGAAATGCAGAAAATTAAAAAAAAAATGGAACACGTTCAGTCTGATGCTATCCTATTCCGACAAAACCGAATACGTGAGAGTTTCGTACATGCAACCTAGCCTATTTGACCTGCAAAACAAACACAATCAAAGTAAACTAGGTGCTAGCTCCTAGGGTTTAAAATAATTTTTAGATTGTAGACATTCACATGAAATAACCCAAAACAATGGCATGAATTTCATTTATAAATCTGAAATCTAAAAGGAGAAAAATAGAACAGTTAAAATGAAGCATGCAAAAAATTTCTCATCCTTTCTTGTCCATAAAATGCAAATTTCTGAACAATTCTGCATTAAAAATATGTCCTGTTACAATAGCAGAATCTCTGGTTTTTCTCAAAACTAGCAAAAGTGGAAGAAAAGCACTCCACAGTAGGCTCAGAATGGCTAATCACCCTCAACTCTACAACCCGCTCGTAGCGGTTTTTGACCCCGTATCAATCTGTGCCTCTGCGTTTTATACTTGTTGGCAAACTGCTTCTCCTTCCACGACGGTTCATTTCGTCTTCTAGATTGCTTTGTTTCACCTTCCCCACCTTTCCATTGCTTTTGATTTTGTGCTCGAGATCTTCTCTATGAACTGTAACTGTCGATCTAAAGTGTTATCATGACCCTCATGCCTTTGTGCCACGTGTTCAGTGCTTTCCTGCATGTTCTATAACGGCCCCATGTAAATCATGACATTTTTATGCATGCAGCTTTGCTCCTTTGCTTTCACCGTGAAAACACGACATGTCGCGATATCATGACATTTTCCTGCTAGCAGCCTTGCCAATGCAACCTGTCATGAAATCATGATGTTTTTCTGTTTCGAGATGTGAGGCTGCTTCTTGTCACGAAATCATGATGTTTTTCATCTTCGTGCCCCTTTTCTGCTTTTTGTCACAAAATCACAATGCTTTTAGCGCCTTGCCCTGTTTGACTTGTTTGACCACATATTTTGTGACATGTCACGATTTTGTGACTAGTTTCCATTATGTATTTCTCTGTCCTCTCTGGATCGTGATTTCACAACACGTCATAAAATCATGACAATTTTCGATCAATGCCTCTTCCTACTTGCCTGGGCCGTGAAAACGTGACATGTCACGATATCGTGACACTTTTTCATTTCTGCCAGCGACGGAGCAACATGTCGCAATATCACGACACCTTTTCATTTCGGCAGTGACAGAGTGACATGTCATGATATCGTGACAACTTTTATTTTTCAGCAGCGATGGAGTGACATGTCATGATATCGCAACAACTTTTGGCCGCGACAGAGCGACATGTCGCGATATCATGACACTTTTTCTGCTTAGTGAAATTTTTTCTTTTTCTTGATTTTTTAGCATCTGGGCTACTGCAATTTTCTTTGAAAGCATGCAAAAAATGTGGGTCCCCAATTTTGGGGTGTGTTGTGGATTAGCCACAACATTACCACTTTCTAATTTATAAAACTTTGTTGCAAGAAACGAAGATTCAAAGAAAGTTGAGAAGCTTCCTACAAGAAAGCTAGGAATAATATCTTCAATAGAATCAATCCAACACTTGAAGCAGAAATTTCAAGACTAAATATTTCAAAGGCCTAAGAAAGAGGTCCTATTGCAAGAGTTTCAGACCTAAAAATTATAGAAGAGAGGAAAAGGCCATAGGAGCCTTATTGCATATTGAAGAAGAAGATACTCCATATAATATTCTAGGAGACTATTGGAGGTTGGTGATCTCCATTGAAGATTGAATACTATAGATTGCAGATTGAAGGAAGAGGAGAAAATAGATCAAGAAGCTTAAGAGACCCACAAGAGGTCCCATTGAATAACATATAGTTTTAGAATATTGAATATTGAGAAGGACTAGAAAAAGTCTTATTCCAGATTTTAAAAGTAATAGATTTTAGAGATCCAAGAAAGAGATCTCATTGCAAAAATTCCAGAGGTGAATATTGAAGAGATAAAGGAATGTCTCATTAAAGTATTGACAAGAAAACTTAATAAGTTGCAGATATTGAAGACCTTAGAGAAGATATATCAAGGAAGTATTGAAAGGAGAATTAAGGAGAAGGCTAGGAAAGACTCATTGAAGGAGTTTTAAAGGAGAACTTGTTGGATAAATTGACGAGCAAGGAGTTCATGTTAAATAAGGTTTTAGGATAATTGTTGCCATCCAAAAACAAGCCTAAAATAAGAATAATTTATCAAGAAGTTTACAAAATTTTAGAGAAGAATAGTGAAGACCTCAAGATAGTCAAAATCTTGAGAAGAAGGCCATTAGATAGGCCAAAATTGAAGTTAGAATTTGACAAGGAGGTTGAAGGAGAAATGAGTTAGAAGAAGCCATCAAATCTAAGATATTTGAATATTACCATTGAAGGATGATTAAGAGAAAGGAAGTTGCTGGTTTCTATAGCAAAAAATTAAAGGCTTCTAGGAGAAGAGTTACAACTACAATTTGGAGGATTTTCCTACCAAATTTAGGGAATTCGAGAATAGCATTTCGAAGGAGAAATTGACTATGAAAGGGCAGCAATTTGGGAAACATTACTAGCTACTAATTTATAGAACTCAAGGGAGCATTGTGAAGGATAGTTAAAGCCACCAAACTACATTTTTTAGGTAGCAAGTTAGAGGGTTTCAAAGCTGCAAATTGGTGGGATAAATAGCTATTATTGACAACATGGAAGATTTGTGATTTCGTCTAATACAAGGCAAAATTTAGGTGAATCTAAACACCAAGATTTCCATTATCTATACAGGTCATTAAGGTAATAAAATTTGGTGCAAAAGGTTCATTACTTAAACATTATTTATTTGGTTCATTATTAAGTTTTATTAAGCACCATATTAGAGTTTAAAAATTTCAAGGAGAAGGTTGTATATTAATATCTTCAAGGGAATGCAGAAGATAGTTTCTTGTAAGGTTAAAAATTGCACATCAAAAATATGAGTTAGATATATTTCAAGAAAAAGAATAATATCAACTTCCTATTATCTATTAGAATCAAATAATACTCTCAAGTGAAAGTTGCATAGATTAAGAGTTCATTAAAAGAGCAATAAGGAGAAATTACTATTGCATCATACTAGTTATTCTTACTAGTTATTAAAGGTGAATTAAGTATTTAAGTTAAGGTGGAAAATTAGTGCAAAGTTAAGACCTTCAAATGGTCATATTAATTGAATGATTAATTGCAAGTCTAACATAAAGCAAGGAGAATAATACAAAGGATAACAAAGTGCAAGTTACAAGAGTATATCATACATAAGCTACGTAAAATATCAAAGTGTAAATAAAGAGTGCATTACCCAAGCAATAGCTTGGACAAACTGCCAGCTAATAGGATATCTATGAAACACCCTAGAGCCACCGTCATTGGAGTAGAACCAAAATATTATAGAATAATGTTGGAGCACCTAGAACCACCATTTCTAGAGCCAACTTCATTGGAGAATAGAGCCACCATTTACTAGAGAAACAACGTTGAAAGCTAAGTCAAAAAAGTTGCATTTAGTGGCAAGAAGCATTGAGAGATAGAAGATGTTAAAGGTGAGGTTACATGCATAGGAAAGGAGCACCACTTTCCACCTCAAAATAAGGCATCTTGTGCCACATGGAACAATAAAATAAGGCACCTAAAATATTCTTTATAATGCGTACATAGGAAGAAAGCACCCAAGATAGAAATATTGCTCATATTGTAGTGTTGAAGGTATAATTTAAAGGTTGAAGGCACATAATTATTGTGCATCATTCAAAGGAAGATCATTAAAGTTTTTCCAACTAAAATTTACCAATAATGTAACCTCTATTTTCCACCTACATACCTAAGCAATGTGTGCACAACGTGGCTAAAGAATCAAGAAGGGACAAAGTATATTAAAGCACCTAAGTTGAGAAGAGTGCATAAATTGGAAGCATGAGATTAAGCATTGAGAGTTTAACATTTAAAGTGCATTTAAGGAGGAGATAGATTTTCATAAGGTACCCATGAGCAATAAATACTTTTTGTCATACAAACCAGCAAATACAACACCAAAGCTTGGATTGAAAATTCAAACCAGAAGTCAATCAACTCACACATTTCACTTTTCAAGGAAGGTAAATATCTACATGATTTAATATTTTTTCCTTAATTATAAGGAGTTATAAGGTGCTTAATATTAGGTTAAATTTTATTTAATACTACATTGAATAACTAAGAAAATACTAACCTAGGTGAATTAGAAGGAAATTAAAGAAAATGGAGTATATCTAAAAGGATATTACAAATTGTATAAGATTCAAACATTAAAATAGTTGCATTAAAATATTTGTAAATAATTAATTATGAGATATAAGGTTTTCAACATTGGAAAATTGAAATACTAGTTTTTAAATATTTTTACATTTTAAATTTTCAAATTAGGGAGATATAAGAGATACCACATCAAAATTTATTTTCTTAGAATTTAGAAAATTGAACCATTGAAAATTGAAGGTTAAAGAAGCAAAATCATTAATTTCTTGAAATTTTGAAATTGTATTTTACATTAGTCTCTTACACTAATTTATGAGACATTAATCCAACTAAAATGTCTTGAAGGAAAATAACCTTATTAAAACTTATGTGCATCATAATTTATCTTTAGCTTTCTACTTACTAAATATTAGGTATAAATAAGGCAAGAAAGTGAAGTTGAACATTAGGGAGACAAAATAGATTCAAATCAAACTAGGAAAGATAAGCATACTATCAAGACTCATAGTGCATTCAAACACTTCCAAGATAGAAGGCATTTTACAAAAAATGAAAAGTTCTTAGCAAGGTTTATCATATATTTAAAACTAGGGAGTTATAAGGTAGACAACTTCAAATATTTTGAAAAACAAAACTTCTACCAAAAATTATTTTCTTGTAATCAAAGAATATTACTAAAAAATAACTATGGAAAGGCTTCTTAAAAATATAGGTCTTATGGAACCAAAATGGTTCAAAGAAATACTTGATTCAAGGATTGATAATAAGGAGAATATAATTAGAAGAAATAACCAATATGGTTCATAAATACTTCTGAGAATTCACAAATCAATAATTTGGGAAAAGTAAATTCTTCACAAATATCTTTTGATGATTACTACTATACTAATGAAGATATTGAGAACCATATTCAAAATTTATAAAATATTATTCATCAAAAATACATCCTACAAATTTATGAAAAAAGCAAGGATGAAATATAGCTTCAATCGTACATAGAAGGTTTAACTCTTTCATCAAGGAAATGGATGTACTTGACTCTCCTAAAAATAGTGACAAATAAATTGGGATATCTTCACTATGCACTTATTGCAACAAAATTGGTCACGAGAAAACAAATTGATAGAGTTTCCATCCATGCAAACATTGTGGAGGAAAATCTCATTCATAATTCTTCTATTACTATAAAGACAAAT
The DNA here is from genome assembly GCA_028583015.1 of Wollemia nobilis. Classification (NCBI taxonomy): domain Eukaryota; kingdom Viridiplantae; phylum Streptophyta; class Pinopsida; order Araucariales; family Araucariaceae; genus Wollemia; species Wollemia nobilis. The sequence goes on along the minus strand of JAQPPZ010002832.1, from coordinate 9,274,435 downwards.
ACTATATGAGATTTAAAGAGAGACTAAAACTTTAGATTAGATTGTTTCTTCCAAGTTATTATTTTAGAAGCTTCCACTAACAATGAATTCAAGCTTGAATTTTTTGAAGATCAAGGAAATAGGTCATTCAGAAAACAAAAGAAAATAAAATGGAAAAATGTTGATACACTTATGACCTACAATATTATGATATCTCTAATTCATCAAAGATACTTTGAAGACTTTAAGAACAAATATTCTACCAAACACTTTGAAACAAAAAAAACTAGAGGAGTGAAGAAGACAATGAAATACAACATGAAGACCAAACCAAATGAAAGAGAAGGACCTGATCAAGTTGAATAATATTTGAAATACGAAGATCCATATTGAATACTAAAGTCTTTAATACCTAAATAATGTAATACAAAGGGGTTATAGAGTATATTATATTATTTGGTACATGCCAATGTACCACCTTGGGTATATTTCTAGATTAGGAGTTTATATTAGATTAAGGTTTGAGTAGTTACTTCATACAATGTAATAAATGCACAATTATTAGAATGTGCAATGATGTAAATGTACATGTAGTCCAAATGTACATGAGTCACAGGATAGGTAGATGAATATTCATGGGTAGAGTAAATGCCAAGGTACATATCTTCCTATATATAGATCTTTGAGAGTATGAAAGAGTGTGTGATAGGAATGATATCAAGTAGGTACAATGTAGTTATTTATTAAAAAATTTGGAGTGTTCAAGTCCTCCATTATATTGCATTGTACTATTTTTGTGATATTTTATTAATGGCATATTACTAAGTTATTACATAATTTTATCATCTAGTTTTCCTACATATTATAGTATCATTATCATATAGTTATCATAGCTTTCTTATTTTACATCTTGTGGTTGCATTTCCTTTAATATACATTCTCAAAAGCTAACAATGATAGGATCATGAATGATACTTAGATGATCTTAGAGGTCCTTGGTATTCCTCTATACCTTTTGACCCATTTTCCCTTGTGCCATGTCAAATTAGGAAGTTCTAGTTGAAATTGCAAGCACAATCAAGAATGTAGCACTCTCTTCATGTGAAACACTTTAGCAATTCTATAATACTCTACTCTCTCAATTTCTAAATATTATCTCATATATTTCATATTCTAAGCCCTGTTTTTATAGCAAGAAGCAATCATATTGTCTAGTCATTGCTATATTACACATGTTTAGATTTTTTTGTAAAGTATTTCATTGAAACTAGTAATTTGTGCTAGCTTTTGAGACACATGTTATTTTCAAGATTGCCTTGATTCTAAGTCAATAAAATTGCTAGAATTTCAAAATCTAGCAGCTTCCAAGAATATTCTTTATCCAATCAGATTTTTTTTCTCAAAACTACTATACCCACTACTCCTATACTCATATGTCACTATTTGCATATGTATAGCTCGAGGGAATGTGTTTCTATGCACAATGTTTTAAATACTAGTCATTCACCAAAATTGAAAAAAAGTAACCATCCATTTCTTAAAGCTCATACACATTCAATACTTACCTTCTTGAGACTAGGTATGATTAGGAATAAAGTGATTCTATCTTGTCATGCTTTCCCATTTTAGCTCGTTCAACATCCAATTTCATTACCAAGTCACCATCCTTGAATAACTTTGGTGATGTTATTTTATCAAACCATATTTTTAGAGTTGCTTGATGTTGGCAAAAGCTATTATATGATTCTCCCCTTTTTTCTTCTAATAGAAACATTCCCACCATCCTTATTTCAGTTGGCCTTGAATCCTCTAGCTCCATTTGATCTATAAGTTTTAAGGTTGGTAATTCTAAATGTATTGGAAATAATTCCTTCCCATAGACTAAATAATATGGAGTGGTCTTCAAATCCTTCTTAACCATAATTATATCTACCCATAATGCTTGGTTAAGCATGAAATGCCAACTTTTTTGTTTTCACTGATATTTTTTTTTATTATTTTCATTAAATTATTGTTTTTAGATTCTACTAATCCATTTCCCTATGGGTGATAGAGGAGTATTTCCAATATATACCATATTTTCTAGAAAAATCCATGGTCTTAACCCCTATAAAATCTCCAACATTATAAAATAATATTGTAGATGGGATCCCAAACATGGTGATCAATCTCTCTAGAAATTTGATGATTGTATCCTAATCTACATGGTTGGTTGCTTCTACCTTTGGCAACTTGGTGAAATAATCAATTATTTTCAAGATTAATATATGTTTGAAAAAAAATTGAAATTATTACCCCAATAAAATCTAAAGCCCATGGTTGGAAAGGCTCCTCTACAATAATTGGCTAGAGGGGCATTGCTAGGTTTTTTTCTTTTTCCAAAAAACCTCTAACATTTATCAAAAGTACTAACTTTAAAAGCATACACAAATAAAGTTGGCCAATAATATCCAGTCCTCAAGATTTTAGCTACCATTGTTTAACTAGAATAATATCCACTTGAGAATCCAACGTGAAATTCATCCAAAATTTCCTTCACTTTATCCAAACAAAAACACCTCAAGAGTATGCCATCAAAACAAAATTGGTACAAGATGCCATCAATTATAACATAGTTCAAAGCGTGAAGTTCATAACTTCATCTTTGAGAGGTTGTAAATCCATCCAAACACTTTTTGGTCTAAATAAATTGGACTAATTGATCTACCCAACTATTTTGCTCCATTTGGCCCTCTTCTAGTTGTAGCTCTTCCTAATATTTAATCAATAGATTAGCATCGATTATTGCATAATTTTCAAGTTATTCACAAATTTCTCTTCCTCTAACCAACTTGGTTGGTTTGATTTCCACATCATATTTTTGAATTTTTGTAATCCATTCAACTCTTTTTTCGTAACTCCCCTTGCACTATGAATTTTTAGACATTTGGGTGCACAACATACATTGAAATTTTACTTTGAGATATATAGTGCCTTAGCTTTTTTATAGATTTCATAAGAGAAAATAATTGTTTCTCAATGAAGTTGTAATACTCTTCATAGTTGTGCAACTTCTGACATAGAAAATATATGGGTTGCTTCTTTTGAGTAAGTATGGTTGTGTAGCTCTCTTATGTGTCAAACACATAGAGAATGAAGTCCTTTTTATAGTCTAAATTTACTAGCATCAAGGATCTAGTTATAGTTTCTTTTATGATTTTTAAAGCATCCCTTATTGCTTTGGTCCATGTGAAAGCTACATATTTTCTTAGCATATTTGTCATTTGCTTAACTATCTAAGAAAAATTAGATATAAAATTTTGAACAAAATTAATATGTCTAAAGAAATATTGCAAGCCTTTCTTTTTTGTGGCAATGGGAGTGCTAGTATTGATTTTACTATATCTAGATTAATGGTTAAGCCTTTATTTGATACTACATGTCCAAAAAATTTGTCATCATGGACAACAAAAATTAACTTTTTTAGGTTTAGTGATACCCCAAACTCTCTACAATTTTGAAAAACTAGTCGGAGATGATCTAAATGTTTATATTTCTAATGAGAGAAGATTGTTATATCATCCAAATAAATTAGTATAATATTATTCATCAATTCACCAAAATCTAAATGCATGGCCCTTTTAAATGTAGCTTCCATGTTACATAGACAAAATGGAATTATTTGATAGGCAATTATTCCCCACTATGTAGTGAATGTAGTTTTGTATTGGTATCCATCTCTAAAACATACTTGATTATAGCTAGAAAATACATCAATCAAGGAAAATATTTCTACACCAACAACAAAGTGCAAAATTTGATCAATCTATGGTAGAGGCTAATGACTCTTTAAATATGCTCTATTCAAATTTTAAAAATCTACATAGAGGTAGATGTCTCCATTATTGTTTCTAATAGGTACCAAATTAGCTACTCATGTGGAGTGCTTGATTGGGTAAATGACTTTTGCACTAAGTAATTTCAATAAATCTTGCTTCATCAATACCTCTATATTGGTATTTATTGGCATTTGATTTTTTTATAATGGATTAGCATTAGGGGATAGCTCTATTTTGTGTTAAAAAGTCTTTTTTCTATAAAATTTTAGATCATCATAGCTCCATGCAATTATGTCACTAAATTATTTACGTAAGGAAAAGATTTGTTGAACTTACATTTTAGAAAATTGCACTCAAAATTGTAGGTTTCTTCTAGATTTAATCTAAACCTCTTTGAATTCTTGCTCATCAATTTTCAATTTTTGACCAATTGGTCATTCATTGTTATCAAATAGACTTTTGTGAGTAATAAGTCCTTTAGGAATGGTTATTATTTAGCTAAATAAATTCCTTATTCATATTTCACATAGGCTACCTCCTAAATTTAGGAATATGATATTTTATTATTATTATTGAGTACCTACCAAAAAGTATCCTTATCTAGCATAGAAGGTCTAAAAGTAAGTTTAGCAAGACTTGAATTTCTCCCTAAATTAGAAGAATGAAAAATAATTGCTCCATGGGAGGCTAATGCATGAAATTGTGCATTCTACTCTCTATGGATTTCCCTTACGTTCAAATCCTCAAAAATTTCAAATAAGTACCATACTCTATTTTGGTAAGCTTTCATATAGTGTTTCTTTCTACTATATTTTTTGGTAACCTAGTTCACTACCAATTCAAAATATTTATAGATTATCATCAACTTGAATCCCATATTTTCTACCTCTCCCAACCCTATACATAGTGCTTCATATTTTGTTGCATTATTTGTGCAAATCTAGGTTAGATGATATGAAAGGCACTTCACTCCTTCATAGAGTGATACCATCACTATTCCAAATCTAGTGTCATTTTTGCATTTAGCTCTATAAAAGTACATCTTCTATATTTTTTTTTCCAAAGTTCATTGTTTGACATAGCCAAAAGTAATTTTTCTTATATTTTGGTGATAGACTGGGTGTTTATCCCCGTTTCAATCATAGCATTGAAATATTTAAGTGAAAACTCATTTTCAATTTGTAGATCATATATGATTGCTTCAACTAGGTCAATCTCATCACCAATAATATTAATATGACTCTCCTCAATTTTTTCTATATGGTATGGAATAGGTTTTTTTGCATATATCTTTACCTTGCTATCCTTATGAGAGATATCCATACATGAGTAATCTAAGGATATATATTTACCTAAATTGGCTATAAATTCCTACAAGAGGTACATTTATAAGTATGGTTCTAGGCCCACCACAATAACCTCTTGTATAATTATTATTTATGGCATCTTATGAAGCACCATGGGTATATCCTTGAATACAATGATAGTTTTAATTGAGGTTTCATCTAACTGAAGAACTCTAGGACTAGACTATGTATACTCCATATCCATTTATTTATAAATTACTTTAGGCAATACTATCATTACTACTTCACATTACACTATACAATTGTGTACAATACATCCTTCCATGTGCAGGGACATGTACAAGGATACAATCTATTTTTACCCATTCTCGATGTGGGTTTTCCTAGTTCTAGATTCAGCTCTAGATGGGATTGGTCCTTAGGTCAAGTAGATTTTAGTGATGTCTAAAGAAGATCAATATATCCCAAAATTATCATAGAATCATACATACTCACTTTATGTCGAGTTTTCTTAAGCTCCTCCATAATATTAAAACTTGAAGACTAGTTGTTTCTTCTCTTTATTTTTTAGTTCATCAAATCTTTTTTGGTATTTTTGCATTGGTTCAATTATTTGTTACTTAGTGATAGAAGGATATCAGAGCTTATTTTTAGCCTATTCCTAATATTTATCTTCTTTTTCTTGCACTACTTTCTACTATTCCTTAGGATTTTCTATCAAAGTTTTCTCACTTTTTTGAGTAGGTTTAGGTAATTCATTTTATAGTTTTTTTTTTTACTAATATGGGATTATGAATGGATCTAGTCTCTTAGGATATACATGTAATGGATTCTTTCTAGACCAATGCAAGACTAACATAGATTCTTCTTCTACTGAATCTTGCATCATAATATTATGGTCATCCTCCTACAACATGTTGGCTTGGTTTTTTGTGCCTTCTTTGCCTTTTATGCTACCACCATTCATGCTTGATGTTGATATAGCATACACACATCTTCACTATGTAGGGCATTGCAATTTTAGCATCGATAATTAGATTCTAATGATAAAGTAGAAGAGTAATCTACCTAATTACTATATACTGCATTAGGCTTTTTATCGTCACCATTAGAAGAAATCCCTTGGTATTTTGTTATGTATGGAATCTTCTGGGCTAGAAATTCTTTTCAACTTCTCTTATTTTTATAGTGGTAATTAATTAGTCAAATTTATTTAAATCCAACATTATTTCTTTCATGTCAACAAGTTCTTGGTGTTCAAGAGAAGGCAATGTAGGTATGGCAGGAGGTATCAATAACATTGGCATTGGAAGATTTATTGGTAATGGTCAAAATATTAATGTAGAATTTAGAGCTATATTTAGAAGATATAAAATTATAACTAGAGTTTATGTTTCCTATAGGTTGCAATATTTTAGAAAATATGGCGTAATTTTTTTGGGAGGAAGTTTACCTACAATAATTAACACATTCTTTACAATTACAACAACTTGATAAATCTCAAGAAATATTATCACATTGGATTGGCATATCAATAAACCTAGATCCAAATTAAAACATGGAAATAATAGTATAATTCCTGAGGATATATTGTCTTAATGTCTTATAGAATTATTTTCCAATTCCTAATGAATTTGATGTTAAAGTTCATTATTACTTCCTACAGATGTCTTTGAATAGTGGTAAATTAAGTCAACAATGAGAATAGGTTTAGTAGCTCATTAAATTCTTAATCTAATCTACCAATGAGTTGAGCCCACGAGTGGATACTCCTATCCTAAAGGTTTTAGCACTAGTATAATACCTTACATTTGAACGATAGTACCAACAACATTATCATAACATCTTAATCCTAAATGTTATGGATGGTAGCTAAGGAATCAAATATTTATCAGTATGTTGTTTTCCCAATACCATAATAAGTTGGAAAATATTTTAATTTTGCCTAAGGAATTGGGTTTTGATTTACCAGATTAAGTGATCTGGTATTATTCCAATAAAGATAATTATGTTGAAATGGAAGATTAGCCATTTTTTCTAATCTATTAGAGTGAGTAGACTATGAAGAGATGAAATATGTAGACCCTACACTGTTTATAGAAGTTGATGAGGAATATGATGGAGGATATTATGGATATCTATGTATTCAAAATATTAATGGACCTAGTTCAACAAACTATATTGGTTCATACAACTTTTGGTTATTTTTCTTGTGAGCATAGGCTTTATAAGTTAATGGTAGTTGGGTTTTCTAAGAATATTTTATTTTAGTGGAGTTTCCAAGTGATTTTGAATATGATCTATCAGAGTAGAATTTCATCAAGATTCCATTCAATCAAGTAGGTGAGATTTGCATCCCACCAGGCATGCCAAAATTCTTGGTCCAAAATCCACCTAAGTGGATGAGTTGTACCCTTAAGATCTTGAACACTATTAGAAGACCTAGAATAGCTTCTAGATCAGCCTCTAAAGGTTGGTTCCTATAGTTCTAGCTAAACTAAAAAAAGTGTTTGTAAACTAAAGTAAGAAATGCATAGTGTTAGAAGCTAGAAGTTAAAATAACTAGGATTCAAAAATATCAAGAGACACAAGACATTAGAGTCTTACTCTCTAAACTTAATCAAATTATGTAAAAGACCAAATTCCATTCAATATTGTAAAACATTAATCAAATTAGAACCCAAAACAAAGCATCCAAGAAATTGAAAAATAGCAATCCAAGTTGAAATATAGATAGAAAAATAACTTCAACATAATAGACTAGTCATACAATTTTAACAAAAATGTTTTCATTGGAAATTTGTATACATACATGTTTTGCAAGCTTCTAGATAAAGGCCAACCAATAATTAAATTTCTATTAAAAGGTGCCCAATACATTCATCATAGCTTGTACAATTGTAAAAGCTAAAGAGTCAACCCTTTGAATGGGTCACATTCAAATATATATAGTTTTACATTTTCATTTAGTTTGTTGAGCATGATTGCCTTCAAAACTAACTTCAAGTATGTTAGGTTAGTGCATTATATGTGCATCTCTTTCCAACTCATTTTGGTGTAATTTTAATAATATCATTATACTAATGTGGCATACTCTAATTTAATCTAAGAAGGTGGTTTTCTATATTTCTACAACTAATCCATAATATTGTTTGATATATTTAGTTTATTATATATTGTTCCATGATTGACCTAGCTATAGGTAGATAAGTGTCAAATGGGTAAGCCTCTAGCTGTTAAGATTTTCTAACAGTATATTTTGGTTGTTAGTAGTAGGTCAAGGTACTTTATTAATTTGTTATATTCCCATCTTGATATCTAAATCTAGTCCAACTCTTTACTTAGATAATTTTAAGCCTTTATTTTTATTGTGTGGTGCTAACCATATCGATAGTCTAGCTCTTATTATTAACACTTACCCAAAAAAATTATTTATTTGATCATATGCTAGGATTTTTTTCTTTCCTTGATGAAATAATTTACCTTAAGATTCTAGCCAACTTCTATACCTAACCAAAATTTGCAATGAATGTTATCATATGTTGGATGTGTTTCTACTTTAGAAACTTCTCACCCTTGCATGTCAATGTTTCATGCCTTAGAATATTTTTAGCTCTAACATGACATTTCACATCAACTAATTCAAAATTTAACCCTCTTAAAAAATTAGCCATGTTATTGCATCTGGTAAGCCCTACCTTAACATCGAATATCGAATCCTTTACTTCTACAATTTGCCAAATTATTGCTCCAATGTGCTAGGAGCTAGACTATCTATACACTTTTGTTGACATTAGCATTTCAAAAGTCTAGCAACTTGTTATACTTAACCAAAATTTAGAGTCTAACATTACATTGAGAAGCTAAATTCTCCTACCTTAGTTAAATTTTGAGATTCAGCTACATTGAATGTCAAACATTTTAATTCTCATTGATGTTGTAAAAATTTCAAAATTTTGGTTGCCTTCTATACTTAAAAAAAATTTACATTCTGGTGTTGCATAATCTTTTTGATTCTTAGCTTCATTTTTTGACTTGGTGACTATTTCATGAGTTTGGTTGTCATTGTCATCCCAACTTGTCATATAGCAAATTTTCTCTCTAAAGATATGGTCTATAGATGTGGGTAAATTCATTTTACCCATAGGACCCTAGTGACACATCATTGGTCCTACAATAGCAAAACAAGTTAAGCTTATACTTGGTGAGGTTATTTGTCTATTCCACTTATTGTAGTGCTTCTAACTTATCTTGTTACTCCACTCAAGAATGAACATCTAAAAGAATCCACTAATAATGAAATTAGATTAAGACTCTAGTGAAGGTCTTAGTCTATATTATCTCAAATCACAAGTTGCAATTACTTGGCAACTCCACTCGATATAAAGGATCCATAAATATATAAATGTAAAACCCTTTACTAGGTTCTTTTCTACTAAAATTAACAATATTTTCTAAATTCACTTGCCATTATTCCATAAATAATAAAATTCATAGGCCATAATATGGCTGCTTCACCACCACCACCCAAAATATTCCTTTCCTTAAATGACAAAGATCCTTTGGCACCTCCTGGTACAAATTAAGTATGAATGGAGATACCTCAATCTTCTCTAAAAGACCTCACTGACTTCATTTGGGAGGATCTCACTACTACCATTGATCATTTAAACTACATGGTGAGCCTGTGCATGCTTCATAACATATTAGAGTAAAATATAGCTTTGAGATTGTTCGAAACCTCTTTTATGGGAAAGGCTTAAGAATAGTATCTAAAACTCCAACCATGTTTGATAGATAACTAAGACTAGCTCAACACTCTAGTCGTTAAATAATTTAGAGAAAAATGAAGATGGGGTGTCCCTCTTGGAATAATTATCGACCATAAATAAAGCTCCCATGGATTCAATAGTAGATTTCAATCTCAAATTTTGTACATCCTAGTATAGAATACCTAAAGAGGTTTATCCTCTCCCATGTGTGACATTCATATGTTATTTGAATGCCTTATATTTTGAAATATCATTGATGATTAAGGCTAAAGGTGGATATTATATATATATTCTTATGGTATAGCCATCCAAGCTAAATATGATTTGATTCAAATTGGAATACTAGCACCTAGGCTTCTGATACCTTTTTATCCTAATATTTAACCACCACATCATTGTCCCTTAGTTATTGATCTGATAACATTTCATCCAACATCAGTCACACCAATAGTAATGTTGGCCCTATCCACTCTAATAACCCCTACTCTAGAAGATCCAAAAAAATTATATAGTATAAGTGTTGCTTATATTGATTGTTAATGAAGTACTATCCATGAGGAGGGAACAAAATGCCCAAAAGTATCCTTATTAGAATAATTTGAGACCTCGTTTCCCATAATGGAATCAAGGATACAAAATGTCATATAATAGGTACCCTAGAATTTAATTCTAAAATAACAAAGAAAATGATCAAGCATAGGGATATAATTAGAAAATCATCCTAGTGTTGACTCCTCTACAAATAGAGTTCCCTAATCATGTTAGGAAAATAGCCACCATCCAAAATAATTATGTAGAGGAGTCTACCTCTTGGAACTGCCCACCCCTAGATAACTACTCTAGAGAGAGTAACATGGAAGAGATCTCTTAGCTCCTTGATGCTACAACAATCAAGATGACACGTTTCCAAGCATCCACTTCATATTTAGGAATTGAGGGTCAAGTAATAGAGCAACTTATCTCTATGATATCTCTTTTAGATATAATATTTACCCTCAAAGAACAAGTATTAGTAACCTAGGACAATGAGGAAATATATACAATATCAAATGGAGTAGGAAATTTTATGACCAACATGCCACAGATTCAATTAAACCATTTAACATGGTCTAAGAAGTTTTCAACGGAGGAAAGAGACAAGAGAAGCCTAGTAACCCTTTGTAGACAACATAATTCATCCCAACCATGATGGTAGCATCCCACTATAGCACCTGAATATCCAAGGACACATATACCTCATGCTATAATTTAAAAAATAAGCCAAATTATTTAAATAGTCAATTCAAATAAACCAATACTAGTGCTAGTATTCTAGTAGTTATGCCCCAAAAAATTCCAACAATCACCAAGCAAAGTGTCTTGGAGGTTCTAAAGAAATAAGTATCCCTAGAGCCATAACCACTTAGTTGATTGGATAAAATTCATTATTCACCTTGACATATGTCCCTCAAAAGGCTATCTACCTTGGATCATTCAACATATTGGACCATCAAAAGAATTCCATAGTACAAGTGTCAATCTAGGATATCTTGTCTATTCCTAGAAAAAACAAGTATCTAAGAAAAATAATTGAAGGAGAAGAAAGAAATCAATGGTAGCAACAATTTTCCTAAATAACACAAGCTTATATTGAGAGGGGGTGAATAGTATAAGATTTTTTTTTTTACTTTTATTTGCCAATCAATTTTATCCAATATTATCAATTGCAATAAATTTCCATAGTAGTATTAACCAATATCATAAATAGTAGTAATAAAGTAATGCATAAATCATCACACACATGAGAGACACAAATTTAACATGGTTCACCCAATGTGGGTTACGTCCATAGAGAAAATATTTCTTATAAATTTTCTCAACAAATCTCTTGGGAACCAATTCCCTATTACAATGTTTATGGACCTCTACCCAAAGGAGACTCCAATCCCCTATGCTCAAGTTTGTGGACCTCTATCCATATGAGAGATCAATACCATCAACACTGGTTCATGGACCTCTATCCATAGGATACCTCAATATCCTCAACTTTGGTTCATGGACCTCTATCCACAAGAGGCATCAATCTCCTCTGCTCTAATCCAAGCCTACTCACAAGGCTTAATCAAATATACACCAAGCCTACTCACAAGTCTTACTCAAACCTTCCAAAATCACTACTCAAACCTGATCCAAGCCTACTCATAAGTATTGCTCAAATCTACTCCAAACCTACTCACAAGGCTTTCTCAAATATGCTCCAAACTTACTCAAACCTACTCTCAACTCTACCCAAATTTGCATCAAGCATACTCACAAGGCTTGCTCAAATCTGATCACAATTACTAATTAAACTTGCTCCAAGCCTACTCATAAGGCTTGCTCAAATTTGCACCAATCCTACTCACAAGGCTTGCTCAAATCTACTCTAAACCTACTCACAAAACCTGCTCAAACTTGCTCTCAACTCTACCTAGATATACACCAATCCTATTCACAAGGCTTGCTAAAATTTGCTCACAATCACTGCTCAAACATTCTTCAAGCCTACTCAAAAGTCCTGCTCAAAAAAACTCACAACTTCTCACAATACAGCTCACTAACTTGCTCAAATATTTTCCAAAACTTGCACATAAATAATGCTTATATATTTTTCAAAATGCTTTCTTCAATTAAAGTAATTCATACATATTCTACCCAAAAAAAATTTAACCTCTTAAGAATATAGAGAATGATATGCACTAACAAATTCTCAATATGTTCTTCACATTCATTAAGTTTATCGCTTTCACATGTCTCACATTTATTACATTTTGAAGGTAGATCTAGTCTAGCACTTGATAACTAACCTTGTATTTTCTGATTTGAAACTTCACTTCAAAACCAATCATAATACACATGTCCTTCACATATACTTACAAAATAAATTATGAACAATGCACGAGTCTACTTCACAAATATGATTTATAGCTATTGCATTTTCATTTCCAATATCACTCAAAACCAATGCATAGATTTGCTTTCAAACCCTTGCTAGTATATTTTCAAATTCATTCAACAATAATGCACAACTTGTTCTCAAACCCTTGCATACATATTCCCAATTTCATTCAATACAAATGATGCACAACTTTATTCTCAAACCCTAACTCTTATATTTACAACAATGCACATAAAATTAATCCTTATATCTCCAGCTTATGACAAAAAAATTTCCTCAATCAACACCACCTTGAGAAGGAGTTAAAACACCATACCTCTAAAATGCCTTGATGATAATGTACCTTCAAAACCTGTCTCAAAATAATTTATTTTCTTTTGCCACTTCAAAACAGATTAGCAAATATTTTCTTCATACATTGGAAAACCTTCTAAAAAATGTGCACAATAATATCCTAAAATGAATCTCTATAACTCCTCTTGGTTTCACAATATAAAGCTTTTAAATATAAACCAAACCCTTCAAAATGTCAAGTATAAATACAATCAACAATAGAACATAATACACCTTTTATCTCCCTCTTTTAATATAGCAAAAGAAAGCCCTTAACACACTTAGACAATAGTACAATTTTCAAATCCTAATACACCATAAAACTCCCACTTTAATCATGCAACCTTAACCCTCTTATACACTAAGAAAAATACAACTTTCCAATATCTCAATACACCATAAAACTCCCACTTGAAATTTACAAGGATAATGCCTTCATGCACAATGCAGGAACAAATAACAATTTCACACCTTATAGCCTCTACTAAGTCCAAGGTAAAATAAAAATCAACTTATTTTAATGCTCCTTGTAAACTTGCCATGACCACCTCAATCAAGTCAATGCAATATTAAAAATTTCAAGTACCTCATGCACGACGTGATTCAAAACCATGACCTCCCTGACGCAACACCCTACCAAAGCACATGTGACCAATTGTGCTAACACAGTTGCTAAAACCAAAAGAAGCACCTCCAAAATTTATCATTTTTCTCTGCACACAATTTGAAACCTTGTCTCACAGCAAAATGGCATCGAAGGATTTCAACCCTGTGACCTTTCCTCTAATAGTGCTCATGCAAGCCAACCAACCACTGGGCTACCCCATTTGGGTGTAACATAGTAGGCACACACTTTGGATAAGATGTTTTCAGCTCATGCACACCTTAATATTTCATTGTATCTCTAAAGTCTACCGTTCGCATAAAATATTCACAAATCATAACATATCAAAGCTTGCATTAGATAAAATGAAGGAGAAATAATGGGTATTTATATGCATAATACAAAGTCTTCAAAACTCCATGACGTTGGCTTGCATTTCAAATAACTCCCACACATTTGCGCCTTAGTTCCTTTTAAAATTTAATTATAATATTAAAATATTATAACATAGACTTATACGTTGGTGCCTAAGTCCCCTTTTGAAATTTGAGTTATAATATTTAATTAAAATATTATAACATAATATTTTAGGCCCATAAATACTTAAAACCTTTGGAAATAAATAATGCCAACTTGTGTCCCATGTAAACCTTGGTCCTCAATATTTTAAACCTTTTGATCAAAACCTTTTTGACCCATGCTTTCAAACCTTTATATTTTAAATCCCTTGTCTCAAGTATTTAAACCTCTTCGTCAAAATTTCTTAGAATTTTTTTTTATAATATTTAAACATGATATTTAAATATTATAATATTTTCCTTTAAAAATATTTCCTTGAGAAATTGTCCAACCTCATAAATGCATCAACCATGAAGAATATTCCTGCCTTAATTATCATTGCATCTTTTGGCATCAAACCTTTGACATCAATGACAACTCAATGTACTCAATATTTTCAACATTCAAATAATATTACAGATCTCAGCCCTAGAAGTAAGTAGGGCTATGCCTTCCCACTTTTATCTACCCCTCATCTACCAAGATAAATTTATCCATAATTGTAAAACATATTTGGGGGCTAGGACATCTATGATGTTGAAGGAAGTAGTGGATGCATTAAGATTGATATATTTACCAACGAAAAAAGTAGTTGTGTAGTTGGAAGGGAGCCCAGTTCAAATATAAGGATTGATGGAAAAACTTTTTCTCTCCTTGTACGACTGTCCCACCCTAACACATGAGTAGGATGTATTAATAATTTATATTTTCCAATATTTTGGCATCTGCATATCAAGAGATTCCATGGCCAAACTAGGGGATATTTATATATGGATTGGTCCCTCATGATATTAAGGACATAGTATGATATCAATATTAAGATTCCATTGGAACCTCTAACCATGTGGAACATCTACCCATGTCTAGATTAAACAAAAATTAGGTCCTAAAAAATGAGGAATGACCCAAATCTAATATGGTCTAATAAAAAATACCTTTATTATTCCAAAATACTAGATTAACCAATGGGGATGTCTTGAATTCATATCCTTCATGAATGTATAAGTAGATATGCATGGGATGAAAGGAAGTGAAAGTTGGATCCAGTCCCTTAAGGGTGTCATGTAAATATTTTTTTAAAAACAATTGTCATGTAGGATATCTTTTCAAAAGAAAAGTAAGTCACTTAACTACTAATGGAAAGTACTCTTAGGATCAACACCAAATAATTAAAAGTTCAAATCAGTTACAGTGGTAAATTCACATAGGCCTAAAATAAATAGAGAGACAAGAAGAGAATAAACCAAAGATCCTATGATATCACCTTGATGTAGAAAAATAGGCTTGGACCAAGAAAAATAGATGGTGAAAAGAAAGAGGCACAAGATCAAGAAAGATGAAATTAATATGATTACTTGCCTCCCTCCTTAGAAAAGGCTATATAAAATAAAGACCAAGCACTCCTTCCATAAAGTGATCCTCTCTAAATGACCAAAGCTACATTTTGATGACTATGCACCTAATATATAAGGTCTTAATGATCTTGGTTCATCTCCCCCTACAAGCAAAATTCCCTTATGAGTTATCAAAGCTATAGTGAAGATTCACTACAATATAATCAGGGAAATTATAGCTAAGATTAATGTAAAACATTTTGAAAAATAAAGAGCCCTCAAATCATTTCCAACTACTAGGAACCCCATGTCAAAGAGTCACTAGAGGTATATCTACTAAGGGTAAAGGTGGTTGCAAAAACCCTCACACTATGTGTACAAGTGGATCAATGAATTATACATATAGGAGCTCATAGTAGTTTTGCCTAACCCTTTTAGTGATATCTAAACTAGACCCCACTATTGATGGTGGCTAATGAGCCTTTTAGGTGATATATAAAATAGCCCCATCATTGGAAAAGGTTAAATCCAAACAATAGTGATGGGCGAGCTAGTAGAGCTAGCTATCATCCATATATGTTTGGCTTCATGGCCTCTAGCATCACATTCATCATCTCTCCACCATGCCTTCAAGGTAATATCTAGTGGTAAAATATTGTTAAGGAAGAAACAATTATTGTGAGGAATAAATTGAGACTTGTGGAAATTAGACGATGAGAGATATCATAGGACATCTACTTCCTTGCATTCAACAAAAAGAGACCACCCAGGTGAAGCTTCTTTACACTAACCACTCATCTAGTAGGAAGAGTGAATCCATATGATAGGAAAGTAGTAAACATGGGATATATACTACATTGGAAGCCCCTTGGACTAAATATTAGTATTTATAGTTCACAAATCAAAGGACTTATAGAGATCCTACCTTTAAAAAAGAATTTTGGAAAACATTAGGTCAAAAAGTAAAGTTGATAGGGGTAAAAAGAAGATACAAGTTGCATCAAGGTTACCTCAAGGGACAAAATGTGACAAAGTTTTAGGGGCACAAACACAAAGGGGAAATTAATTTTTTTTGAAATAATAAATCCAGGTAGGAGATAAAAAGTTTAGAAATGCTACACCAGAACATAAAGATATAAAAATAGCTAATGATTAGGATTTTTGAAATTTTTGAAATAAAAATAAAGTAAAATTCTTGATAGACAAATGGTACGCGATAAATATTTTGAGAAATAAGTAAGAGGAAAGTTCTAAAAAGTTAATTGAGAACTCCAATAAATAGAACCCATCAAAATAGGAGGAAGGCATGAGTAATGGCATGCAAATTTCTAAAAATGTAGATAACATAGGGTAATGTTCTATTACTAAGAAATGATAATATTACCTACTAAAGTCACTTTATATTGGTAATCTAGGAAAATGTAGGTGGTCTATTGAAGATAAAGAGATGGAACCTAAAACAATAGTAGTCCAAGATTAATAAAATTAAAGGTGAAAGATGTCTTCATTTAATTTTTTAAATCCCTATAAGAAGTAGTTGAGATTGTCTGAACAACCTCCAAATTTTGGAGAAAACTTCCCTCAATTGTAATCTATATATAGTAGTTAGTTTAGCATTGTAAATGATCAACAAATTTGTAAATATTTCCTTTCATTTATATCTATACAGTAGTATGTGTAACCATGGATAATCTTGTGGGAAACTAAACCCCTACTTCTAGATTAAACTATTGTAATACTTTTTGCATTTATAAATATATGCATATATTGGGGACCTACATGTTTACTTTGAGTCCATCTATGGATATCATGCCTTGACCTATCTCTTTTATGTGTGTGTTTTTGCATCTTGATATTTTTGTACTTATATATATCAAGGAGAGGAAGTGTTCAAGCTGAAAAAGTACATTCTAAGCTATTGTGTAGGGAGTTATTATTTTATCTTTGGTGCATCACCAGTTTGTTAGCTTATATTTTTTACTTTTATTATTTTTATCTCTCTCATACCCTTTTTCCTCCAATATATTATATTATGAAATGTGTACCAAAGATCTCATCCTATAAATAAAACATCCTTTGTCAAAATATTAGAGGCCCTTGAATTAACCAAACCCCACAATATTAGGACTAGCTCTATTGTGTCTCTCCATGCAAGGTGTGATCTGCCTCATCTTCCTAGTCCACATCATGTTCTATGGTCAGGATAATCAAAGAGGATAACAATAACCTTTCCCTCAACATAGACTAAAAACTATTGCACAAAAAACTAGACAATATCTTCAAAAAATTTAAGGGCATATCATGGTAGTTGATATTACCATTTGATGGAAATACCACTAAGGATTTTGGGAAATACCTTTAATAACA
The DNA here is from genome assembly GCA_028583015.1 of Wollemia nobilis. NCBI lineage: Eukaryota > Viridiplantae > Streptophyta > Pinopsida > Araucariales > Araucariaceae > Wollemia > Wollemia nobilis. The sequence goes on along the minus strand of JAQPPZ010002832.1, from coordinate 9,256,446 downwards.
ACATCTCATCATAGGTTGTATCATTGCAAGGAGTTTGAAAAATTCTAAGGTGATTTATAGGGTCTTCGTTCCCCTTATATATTTAGAATTTTGGTCTTTCAAAATTTGGGTGGTAAGGGAGGATTGCCATCATTGGATATAACCATTGGTTACTTAAATACTAATAAGAATACTTGTGACTATATGATATCACTTGAATGGAATCCACTCATTGTGTTAGTCACTCCAACAGGGTTGTTAGAGTTTTAATTTCTATATTGGATGGTACATGAGAATTTTTTAGTGTGAAGAAAGGGACTTGATGAGGATAATGTTGTGGAATTGGGGCATATGATGTTGATGTTGGTATCATATGGTTTATACCCATAGTATTGAGGTAAATGGATTAGAGGATTTCAAGTTAGGTGTTGTTGACATATGATTTTGAGGAAAAATTCTATTTGTATTAATGATATTAGAAGAGGGGATGTTAATTAAAGGATTCAAAATTGAAGCACTATGAGTGGGATCCATATTAGGAACATAACTTTTGCTAGAATGCACTAGAAAATATATGGGACATCCTAGAGATAATGGGATATTTTATGCCTCCTTACCTATGGAAGTGGTGATAGTGGTAGAATTGATATAGTTGGCATGTGAAGCATTAGGCTTATGGGTATATTGATCAATATTTAGAATAATATTTGATTGATTAATATTGGAATTGGATTTATTATTGCTTATATTTTATTGATTACTATATTAAGTTGTTGAGGATGTCCAAATGTGCATCTTCCTCGAAGAATTTTTTTATTAATAATTTCAATTATAACATTTCTATTTGGTCTTAAAAATATTCTATATGGTTCATGGATCTAAATATGACCCTTCCTTGAGCATCCTCTTGATGGTCTATATATTATGTGGTTGAGGTGTTATCATCAACTTCAGAAAAAATTGGGTTTGCTAAAGGGTGTTGATTTTCAAAATCATCCCACATGGGAAGAATATTAGAATTCATTGATTAGGCTCCACTATGGATATTATATATTCTTTTGGCCATTAATCAAGGTTTAATAAAAATGGAGGAAATTTACTAATTAAGTTTTGAAGTTTTTTAGAGTTAATTAAGAGAAGAAGACACTATTTTTATTGTGATTCCAAAAAATATTCTTAGCTCTATCAAGTTCTTGGGCATCAACCTTTCCCACATGATGTAAATATTTTTTCAATTAATATGAATTCTTTGTTGGTTGATTATATATCCTAGATAATAGATCTCTATGAGGATAAAATTATACTTACACATATTCTCTAGTTTCTTGTGTTGATGAAGCTTATCCAAAATTTGAAACATGCTAAATATGTTCTTCCCATGTCTTGCTAAACACAATAATATCATCTAGGTATACAATTATAAAGGATATTGTGAATAGACATAGAATGTTATTCATCATGTGCATGAATGGTGTTTGTACATAGGTCAAGCCAAAAGGTATAACCAACTATGATATTTTTTTCAAGTCTTAAAGGTCATCTTCCATATGTCTACATGGTTGATAGTTACTTGATGATAACTTGATTTGAGATTGATATTGGTAAAGTAACTTGCCTATTAAATCTAGTCAAATTGGTCTATATTACATAATATTGAATACTTATTTCTTAATGTAATGTTATTGAATTCTTGATAGTCAATGCATAGGCACTAAGTACCATATTTTTTTGGTTCTCCCATGATGGAACTACCACATCATGATGAGCTAGGAAAAGTTTTCCCTTGGCCAATCAAATCTTGTAATTGGCATTGAATCTAATAATTCTACAAAATTGAGGGGTAATATAAAGTATTATTAAAATTTTATCTTGAGATCATGTCCATATTATGTTTTGAAGAACATAAGCTTATACTGGGAGGGGGGGGTGAACAGTATAAGACTACTTTTTAACTTTTTCTTTCAAAGCAGCTTTCATATCAATAATATGCAGAATAAAGACAACAGTAATAACAGCAGTAAAAACAATACACAAAATAATCCACAAAAAGACACAACAATTTATGTGGTTCACCCAAGGTGGGTTACTCCATGGATAAAAACTTTTCTTCTAAAATTTATATCAATGTCCTCTAGGAATCCTTCCCGATTACAATGTTTATGAGCCTCAGCTCAAAGGAGACACCTTCCCCTAATTTTGCTTTGGCTGGTGATCCCCTAGAAGACCTCTATCTCTTCTGCCTTTAGCAAGTGGAACTCTATCCATAGAAGACACCTGTCTTCCTTGCTCTGGCTAGAGATCTCTGTCCTCAACTCTATCACCGCAAATCTAGTCCTCGAGTATGCACTAACCACAGTCCTTCAGCCTAGCACATATGTCCTCTATATTTTCCTTTGGTCTGCACCAAACATAGTCCTTCGATCTGGTACAAGTCTGTCCTCAAATTGCATAAATATCTGACCTCAATCTAATCCTCAAAACTGGTTCAAAAATGGTTCACAAACTTTCAACACAGCTTGCTTAATATTGTCCAACTGTTCTTTCTACTTTGTCAGAACTGCACTTGGTCGTGAACGAATTTTGCACATACTGTACAAACATAGCAGCACTTGATCACTATTCGTCCTTCACAACTATTCATAATTATAGTAGCATCTACTTTGCATACTTTTCTTTCTTTACACAGACTGCATGAACATAGTCGAAATCACAACTGCTCTTGATCAAATTCCAACCCTTACACAGTCTTCGCAAACACTACAGCATTCGATCACACAGCAACTTATGTGCCTATGTGCAACCACAACAACACCCTCTTTGCATAGTCTGCTTCTCCTAGATCGAACTTCTTCCCACACTCTGTTTCTACAAAAATTGCACTTTGAACGCACACTTCGATCGATTCGATACGACTGCTCTTTGCGCATAGTAGACTTCACTTGCACAAACTCCACATACACATTCGATACTTGAAACTTGAAAATAGTCCTCCTTTTATAGCAATAATTCATTATTAAATTCTTGATCTTAGTTGGTTGTATATCCCTAAAACAATCGTCGGTTGCAAAACTTTACATTTCGTCGGCAAAGGTTAACTCTATCGGCTTCAACCGTCTCTACTGTCTTGTAGCTTTTCTTCGTGAAACTACAACATGTCGTGATATCGCTACGCCTTTGTCTACCGTACACCTTGTATTACTTGCTATCACAAAATCGTGACACTACTTCCTATTGTGTGCCTTCTTTGGTTTGTTGTCACGAAATCATGACACTACCTGACTTTGCTGATGTCATCATGTCTTTTGTCATGAAATCATGACACTATAGTCTTCATGACCTTCCTCTCTACTCTTGTCATGAAATCATGACACATCTGCTTTTGCTGACGTCATAAGCAACTCTATCATGAAATCGCTACGCTTTAGACTCCAAAGCCTTCTTTTCAGCTTCTATCGCGAAATCGCGACACCTTTGCCTCTTGCTGACGTCATCTACAATTTTGTCGCAAAATCACGACACTTCTTGCTTCTTCAACTTTTTCTTAGTTTGCACTAGCGAAAATGGAACATGTCACGAAATCGTGATGCTTTCGCTGCCTTAAGCTCTTTTCTGCCAACTGCTCATGAAACTGGAACATGTTGCAAAATCACGATGCTTTCGCTACCTTAAGCTCTTTTCTGCCAATTACTCGCAAAACTGGAACATGTCGTGAAATCGCGACGCTTTCGCTGCCTTAAGCTCTTTTTTTCCAACTGCTCACGAAACTGGAACATGTCGTGAAATCGTGATGCTTTCACCAACTGCAAGTTGCCAACTCAACCTGTCGTGAAATTGCGACACTTTCTGCATCTGTACAAGTTCATTGAAACTTGTCGTGAAATCGTGACACTTCCTGCAACTCAACACTGCTAACTCAACTTGTCACAAAATCATGATAGTTTTGCCTAAACTTTCTCTCTCCTCAAACATGTCACAAAATCATGATAGTTTTGCCAGCTTTGCCTCTGCCTTCCAGCATGTCACGAAATCATGATAGTTTTGCCAGCGCTTTCTCTCTCTAGAAACATGTCACAAAATCATGATAGTTTTTCCATCCGCATGCATACTTCTTCTTACTTGTCTTTTTCTTGATCTTTTTACAACTGGGCTACATAGAAACTTACTGATCATACTGAAACCTTCATCAAAACACATGCTTTGGACAACTAATCAAATTGCTTCAAGAACTCCTTGACATCAAATACAACAACTACCAAGAGATCCTTTGACATCAATGACAACAACTATACTTGAGCAGAGGCAATGTACTCAAGGTACCCAAAATTGCCAACATGTTTCATTAAAAAATACAATGGGACTTCCTTAGGGTTCTAGAAAATATCAACATATATATAAAGTAAAGGTTTTGTCTATTGGGATCTTGTAGAGTGTTCTAATTTTGTCATAATAAGGATGGACTTCTTGGTACCTTTATTATTAGGTCAAACCATAAATAAAATGAATTTCTAAGTATGTAAAATCAACTTCTTGTGTTGCTTTACTAAAACTAGAGTCACCTTCTTCTAAGAGAGGCACCCAAAAAATTTGTGCATGATATCTCTAAGGCACACAAACCATTGTTTTAGATAGACTTGGTAGAACTCCTTATGATAAAATATATGGGGACCTCATAGAAAGAAACCATAAATATCCAATAGTTCCACATCATAAGTGATTATATCATGCATTAGCTTGATGTTATGCTTAATGGTGCATTACCATCAAATCTCAATGTCTTTTCCTACTTATTGCCAACAAAATTAAGGTTGAGGATGCATCATATTTTATAGGCCAAATTGCATAAAAATATATTATATGATGATGTTCTTTTATATCCTAACATTAATGATGATGTGGAGATTATTGCCTTTGATCTAGAAATGAGTGTGTAAGAGGTATTCTTGTTCTTTAGAGATATTATATCTTAAAGTATTTCCTATCTATAACGTTATTGAACTTAGGCATATCATGCATACCTCTTGTTATTTTTATTATGAAGATGAATAGTGATTCTACTTTGGATAAACCATCAACATTTTTTATTGGCTTTAACACTTGAAATATTCATGAGTATGGGTCTTGTGGTAGTTGCACCATTTCTCATCCACTTATTTTTTACTCTTGTCTTGATTTGTAGGTTTTTGGGTTTAAATAGCATAGGTATTACCTTGAGCATAGGTGGTATAAATTCTTGAGCATATCATGACTTATATTTTGGCATTGAGTTCCTATGTAGGGTAGACATTAAACCTTTACATTTGGATATTCTCCTCTAGTTTTGGCATGAAGTAGTATATCTTTTCTAGAGATTCAACTAAAATAAAATACATATTTGATAAAATATGGTAGTGTAGGATGATGATATACTTGAGCACTTGATATCTCTTATATATATCAATACAAATTTTACTAAGAAGATCATTGAACTTGTTAAGATATTATTGGACATAATGATATTTACATTATTAAAAATATTGAAAGTGCATATAGTTATCTTTACAGTAGTATATGGGATAGAAACACTCCTAAATCAAATTCACAAAGTATTCCTAGGAAGTGATACGATTACCTACCTATTTTATCCTATTGCTAGTGGATTCCCACCAATAGAAAACTAATTTTGACACCTTTAAGGCTACAAATATGATCTTTCCATCATTAAAAATTTAATTGGAAACAACTTATACCTATATAAATTAAAATTTTGTATACAAATTTTTGGAATTGAAATAGTCTAAGAAGAATAGAATAACCATGTTGGTATACAACTTCAAAAGTCCTTGGTTTTAAAGTGGCATAGGGTCAGAAAATATAAATGGGACTCCCAATTGAAACATGAGATTTTAGAACTACCTAAATAGAGTGGTTATTGATTCCTTTGGAGCATGTCAAATGTGACTCTTGATGTATTTTTTTAAAGGATCTACTTTATATGTTGAATCTATCATTTCTTGTGTTCTTTTGCAAGGGTGATGTGCTTCAGAGTGCTCAAATTTAAAACTTGGTGTGATGCCTTGACTCTTGCACCATATGTGTGTGAATGGGAATAAAAAACATAATGAAATGTCTTACATTGGGAAATGGTGTTTGCAAAGGAAATGGACAAAATATAACGATACAAGGAATAATAAATATGCTCTAATGCTACTCTGATCCATACTCCAGGGTCCCATGATGGTTGACAAGGACAACTTATAGAACCAACTAGTGGTTCCTATGAGTTATGGTTAGAATTACATTATGAAATATAGGATATTATACTTTGTTTATGAATAAGGAATGCATATTAATTGACTCATACAAAATAATGTTTTAAAGTAGAAATACACTTCAAAATATGAGGCTCTTATATTAATAATGAGATATCATTATAGATATTACAATTGGTATTATGAAATGTAGGAACTCTATTCTATAAAGGTACAATAACAAGTATAATAAATAGGCAATAATATAATAATAATTACAAATAAGATACTTCTTAGACTCTTGGGTTCTTGGTTTTCCAATTGAGAAGAAAATTTTTCCTAAGCCATATTTATACAATTTACAATGTTAAAAAGAATATGGAAATTGATATAACCAACTTCTAATGTGTCTTGTAAATATTAAGAAACAACCAAGAGTATATTTCTTGCACCATAGAAAACCAAGTACTAGCTCTTGAAGTGTGCAAGTGGATAAACTAGTTTAAAATAACTAGTGTGTGCTTGAAATACCCACTTGATAGTGGATTATGAAATTGATGATAATCATTTGTCATATTTGTACAAGTGCTAAATATTTTATTTTATTTTTGAATAGGAAATTTTTTTTTAGTGTTAAAGCAATCATGGCACAAAAGTGTGGATTGGTGATAACTTGCTTAATGAAGATCCTAGATAGACACCAAGATTGGCAAGTTAAAATCTCAATGGAATAATTCCCTAAGGAATGTTAAGCAACCTCTACTTTTCTCAAATCACTTTGCAACATATCCTCCTATCATGTCTTACATTCCTACAACCCTTTCTATCCCTCCATATTAGAAATTTTCATCCTATTCTTCCACTCCTTTACCCATTCCACCTTCTTTCCATAACGAAGTCTACCCATCCTTTAGAGGGACCCATAGAATGATGACCAAGTGAAGAAGTATGAAAGGATTTCATGGAATTATTCATTCATCTTTAGAGACTATCAAACACTATACAATATAAATTGGTTCATTCTCCATATTTGTAGGGATATCAACATTCCCATTTACTTGATCTCCCTAATTATTTCATCCTATAAACTGGTTCAATTGATTCCTTAGTCATTCCATACTTCATAACAAAAAAATTTCATAGACTATTTGGCTACCCAATTAAAACCTCTAAATTTACCTTCTCCTTCCAATGTTGGTTTTCTATATTACATGGTCATAATTCAAAATTAAATATTTTATTAGGTATATAAACCTCCATTATTAATTACAAACATCCACATGAACCAAAATTCATTTATAATTTATTCTCTAGTAACTTGATTTCACTCCCAAATATCACTAAGAAAAGATAAACTATAATTGATATTATCTTGAATTATTCATAGGATCACCCTTGCTTGTACCCTTCTTCTTCTAAAAAAAAATGTTATAAATCCACACCAAATAATTTCTAAATTCATCACCTACTAGCCACAATTTCTTACATGTCATTTCAATTTGAATTTACTTTCCATATGTACATGGCCCTATATTTACTTGAGTAGCCTAATGGTGGAGACTTTGGAACTTTGAATAGAGGTCCAAGGTTCAAATATTAAGGGGGGTGGGATTGTACACTATGCTTCAATAACCAAAGTATGGTTTGGTATAACCATATATTGGGTAAACAATATTTGTCTCATATGGTCTATGACTTGGAGGCACTAAAAAATGCTTCACTTTTACTTTAACATAGAGCATTTCCTAATACCTTCAACTATTCCATTTCCATGATGTCTTAACTCCTAGGATATAGGATGTATTCTCATGAAATATAGTTCTTGTAGAATTAATAATATACATGAATTGATTGATGAATATTATTTAATAAAATAAACTCTTGTAAGAGAAGAGTGTTTGTAATGTCTTGAAAAATTCCATCATATTGATTCCAAATAAAGGCAACCCTGATTTTCTTCCATGTGGTCAATATTATTTTTCTTTATACATTTATAGTCAAGGTTGTCTATCCTTATATGTACTTACTTACCTAAGCATATTTATTATTAGATGAACATGCCCTCACACACATCATATCTACCTCCTTGTTTAGCTCAAAATATTCCACCACTCTATAAATGCTCATATCTACCATATGTATGAGCTAACAATCTCCTCAATGCAATTGTAAATTAGTGATAAAAGTAATTACAACAATAAGAGTGTGGACTTACAAGCTAATTGCAATGCAATTTTACCACACCAAAAAAATCTTGTTGAAGGAGATAATTTTTAAGTAAGAGTACCACTCAATGCTAATTTTGAAGAGTAATAAGATGATAGGACCTAAATCCTATCAATCTATCAAGTAGTCAATGCCATGAAAATTCCAAATATGTTAATAAGGGAAGGCCTTCATAAACACATTCTAGCAAATTTTAAACTCCTTGTGCCATGGAGATACTAGACCAACAAAATTGGATAGATAATGGATCATAGCCTTTCTCATGGGAACTAAGCCAAAGCTCACCATTGGTAGGAGTATTGGAGCCTTTCCAATGATAACTAAAAAGTCTCTTTGGAAGGATTTCATCCTATACAATGGTTGTGTATTCACTACTCACCTAGAAGGATGATATTGTAGGCCAAATTACACTCCACATCTAATGGGACTTGTAGTGACTATCCAACAAGGGATTCCTAGGAATAGAACTTAGGAACAATGGAGGAAGAAAGAGGACGTAAGGTGTTTATTCAAGAAATTAGTAAGATAAGTTATTATATTTTCATCAAGAGGAACTTAATATCTAGTAATCTATGAAAACATAAGCATCCTAGAGATTTCAAGTTGTGAAACCTCCATAGAATATATAGGTTTGTTGATCCCTATGAAGGTCACTCTAGAAGTTTGTGATAATAAAACAAAAGGAGGTGAATTGACTAAAATTGGACAAGGAGAATAACTTAAGTGTACTTGCTAAATCAAGACGGCCATTAATCCTTGTTGAAAGGCATCCATTGGATCATCAGAAAGAAGCAAGGATTAGATCAAAAATAAGATATGTTCATAGGATTTGGAAATGATTGATAAGGTGGTAATCAAAATGTTGACTAGAATTCAATCTTGAAGGACCTATATAGACCCATAATTAGTTCAATTATTTTATTTAAGAATCCTAAGCAAGAAATTATAGGCTTCAAATTATTTAATGTTTGCCTACTCTTTGAAGCCAATTTTTTTATCTTGACTAGCTTGGTATTCTTTAACATTTTGGCTTATAAAGCTAGCAGTTGGAAAATTTTAACAATGATATCAGCAAGAGTGCTTCAAAATATCTAGCAAGGTTAAGATCTTATAGGGTAGAGAGTGTTTGAGCCAAGAAGATAGCTTGTCAGAAACTTTTATGGTAATTTCAACATAGGATTTCAAAATGTTTTGACCCAACATAAGGTTAAAACCTTAAGATTTGATCAAAATCCTATTACTCCTACAAGTTTGAATATAATTCAAAATCTAGGAAGGAAACATGCTAGATATTTTTCCTATTGATATCAACAAAGTGCTTTCAAGACCCTAGCCTAACCAATAATCATGTAACATTTGAGTCAAATTCTAGAAAGCAATAGCAATCCAAAAAAATTTCAACGACATTAGCTTAGCCTTCAAAATTTTTTGACCTGGTGAAAAAGCCCACATTAAGTATGAAAATTAGCCTAGACATAAAGGTAGAAGAAAGCAACATCCCACATTGAATTTTATTGGCAAGAAGGATGATGTCAACATCAAAAATATCTAGCATGCTTACAAATAAATGTTGCTTAAATAAAAAGGTACCCAAAAAGTGAAAACCACTCTATCTAAGCAAAATTGATGATCATGCAAATCATAACTACATGATCGAAGATTTGTTGAACATGTTGAAGATGTTGAGTGGTGCCAAATTTTTATTGATAATCCTTGGTCAATTTTGCTCATGACTATACATAGTAGTTAGCTTTATCTTAGCTTAGAAAACTATAATTAGGGGAATACCCCTCATTGTAAAGGGTTGAGTATTTAGAGTTTACCTTTTGTAAGAAAAAAGTTGATGCTATTTTAATGCAATCAAGGGTTGTTTTATCTAATTTGAAGTGTGTAGAATTATTGATTATTGTGATGCTTAAACTTACGACCTTTTTATACTTTATTTGAACTGTGATCTATTAGGCTTACACTTGTTTGACTTATTTCAAATAGAGTACTTGGAATGTTGGATGTTGTGATATTTGAGCTTATTATATTTTTTGCATAAGCTTTCATTGAGGTGTAGTGTATTATGCATTGTTTATGTTTGATATTTTATGCTCATTCAATTGAGATCTATGTTGTTATTTGAGCTTAAACTATAATTAGAACTTTTCTATCCCTATATCCTTTCTCAACCTTGCATTTCCTCTCAACCGTATCCACATTTTTGTCTTTTATCTTTTACATAGTAGGATTTAGACAAGGAACCAACCTTCTCTAGAGGTTGACTTAGAAGCAATTTCTAAGCCATACAATATTTACTTAGGTCTAGGGCATAAATTTCATATTAGGTAGATCAAAGCATAAAGACTAACCTCAAATCAATTTTGATATTTTCCAAACCATCCAATATTTTTTACAAAATCCTACCCATCTCATCTGGATGCATTGATTGTTGTTGAAAAACCATAGAGCCACATTATGCTTATTGATGATGACATCAATTAGCCTAAGTATTAAGTTAGGTATATTTTAATTTTATTTGTGTGCTAATAAATATGAGCCTCCATTCCTCACATAGGATTCTAGTTGGCTCATTATTGTGAGTTGTTAAGCCAACTACCTAGTAGTTAGCACCTAGTTAGCATTTCGTGTCTTGTAGCTAACTAGGTGATGTCCAAGTTGGCATGTTGTTAGAACTTAGTTAGCACTCCTTTGTCCTTAGCTAACTAAGTGATTGCTTTGTTTAGCTAGTTGTTAGTGATGGTTACAACCAAAACCTAATATTGTCTTCCTTATCAATATTAATCACTTTGTATTTATAATGTGTACACCTTATGTTTAATACTATTTCAACTTTCAGTTTGTAGTCTCAACTTGTCTTAATTTTACTTTATGTGGCACCTAATTGGTGCCATATAACTGGTATCAGAGCCTAGTTCTAATCACTAGGTATTTTTAATGTAAATTTTGGTTCACTAAACTTTTTTGAAGTTTTGACAGCCTAAACATCCACCTTGTACGGATAGACAAAAGTTTTCGCTTCCTTGATTGAGATGCTATATTGGTGAAGAATTTGGTTGACAAAAATTCTCACTGCCAAATTGTTGAGCTATTTTCTCTAATGTACAACGTTAGTTCTCAATTACAATCACAAAGTCACATGAATAACATGGAGTTTTATTGATTATTTCACTCCACTTCACTTGACTTCTACATCAAGTTCATCGACCTGCATTGGCTCGTAACAGGTCAGTATTTCCATTTTTGCATGATGATACCCCATTTCCATTTATAATTTTTTTGAAAAAATTGATCGACATTTGTCATTGAGTCACTTACATTGAGACTATTGGCACTACAAATAGACCTTGTACATCTTCATGTCCATTGAAGAGTTGTTACAACTCTTACAGACTAAGGATAGTATTTAAATAGCCATAAGTAAATGACGTTATATCCAAACCAAGGAGGATAAAGCTCACATTACATCTACCAACTAGGGTTTGATGATCACTACAACTAGACCTATTGAAGTTCTACTCGACGAAGACCTTCCCTCTAATAGTGGAAATTTTTTGATGAAATTTAGATCATGACCCTATTTCAATCATTTATTTACCATCGATGATAGGTCAAATTTAGAATATTGGTCAATCTCTATTGTCTACCCAGTCATTCGTATCTCTTTCTACATTTGTTTGATCATGTTTGACTGTTGTAGTTTAGTCATTTTACTATCATTTTTCTTCTCCACAAAAGTAGAGTAGACACAATCCTATTTCTAGGACATTTTTTACTACCTCTCGAATACATTTTGCACATGGTGTTGCCTAATTTCATCATGTAGACTAGTGCCCTTCCTCTCCTCACCAAGATTTGTATGTAGGTTGAAGAAAAATGTACAGGCATTGACAAAAAATGAAAATAAAATTTAAAATAGAAATCCTAAAAATATTCCAACCCTAGTTGAAAACATGGTGAAAGAACAACTTTTTAGACCTCCCGATGGGTTTTCAACAAAGAACAATCAAATTTGACCAATTTTTGGTTTTCAGCGAGAGACTCTAGATTTTGGCAACCCTTAGTCACTTTTCAACACGATTCGGTGGGCTCTGACAAGTTTGGGTGGGAAAACCATGATTGCATTTTTATTCAAGATTGTTTTGTCCCACACTACCTGTATGCAGGAAAAAAAATGGTTTATAAGCATTGAAGCATGTTAGATACAACTGACCATCTTGCAGTGGTCATGTTGTTAGGATAGCTATGATTCTACATGATCAGGAGGCACGAGTGTCAGTTCAAGCACATCACACATAGAGGCATATTTTATTGGATCACACGTGAATTTTTTATCATGTTTGACTCTGTATAGGTCATGACTTGGAGCCGATGATGATCATCAAGCCTTTTGGAAGGTTAAAACTTAATTTTTTAGTTTTTTCTTCAAAATAATTTTTGGATTTTGCCTCCATTTATTTTACCTCCAAAAACCATATTTTTACAAATTTATGGTTCAAATTATCAATTTTGGTGCTAATATTTTATTTTACTACTTAAAATCGAAGGGTAAGTTCTTATAATTGCACAAATTGTGTAAAATTGGAAGCACTAAAATTTAGCCCCTATTTGTAATTTGGAAGGCAAAAGGTAAAATTTGTAAATCTAGGCCAATTGTGTGTTCCTAATAGTGCCTAGATAAGTCTTGCAACCATTGTTAGTCCTCCCTTAGACTAGCCTACATAAGACATCAAATGGATTTTGACCTCACTGACTAAATGGTAAAACTCACCATGGTAGTGGACAAGTTGATGGATAAAATACAAGACATGCAAGTTCAGCCAAATCCTAGTAAAGTCAATATATATAAAAACCAATTTTCCCATAAGGTAAAGTGTGATGTCAAGCCTTATGACATATCGAAGGATCCAAATATATTGTCTGGTTGGATTCTAACATGGAAACTTGATTCTCCTTTGCTGAAATTCTAGCAGATGAGCAAATTTATTTTGCTAACATCAAACTTACAAGATTGGATAAAGTCTTGGTTATAGAATGACAAAAAAATCAAAATCCCCTCACAAATTAGAAATAGCTTGTCCAAATTTTGAATAACACCTTCTACCCACCAAACTACCAAAATGATTTGAAGATCAAATTGTACAGGTTAAGGCAAGAATATAATATGTTAGTTTTAGACTAAATTTTTCAATTTAATAGGTTAAGAGTTCTTCTTGGGGTCAAAAATGTAGAGGTGGAGTTAATTGATAAATTCAATAGTGGTTTGCAAGAACAGGTGTTTTGTAAAGTGAAATTCACTCCCTTTGCAACTTTGGATGAGGCATTCAAACATGTGCTTCTCGTGTAGGAGAAGGTGGTTTCTCAAAATGTAAGCCATTCCAAGGCATCGAATCCACAGAAGTCACATCTAAAAAAGACATATTCCTCTTATTCTTCTTATCCTCTCTCTTATTTCTTTCCTTATTCCTCTTCTCCTTATTTCAATGGAATAAAATTTTGTAATCATTATAGAAGGAAATGCCATGTAGAAAGAAATTATTTTAGGAAGAAGAAAAATATTCTTATACAAACGAATGAAGAACCACAAGATGGTCCCATTCATACTAAAAAAGAGGGTAGACCTTACTATAATCTTAGAGGCAATATCAATAATGTAATCTTGTTATCACATCCATTGTATGAGGTTACTCATTAAAATTTGTTCATCAAGAGGGCCCACTTGACGTACAAATTTTTTGTGCATTGTATCTTTGATAATGGCTCACAAAAGAATTTAATTGCGAAGTCTATTGTTGACAGGTTGAAACTACAAGTGGAACCCCATCCTCATCCTTAATCACTTGGGTGGAAGGACAAGGGTTCCTCCTCATACATAAATGAAAGGTGCACAGTATATTTTGCCTTTGGTCTACATTATGTGAATAAAATCACATGTAACATGACTCCCATGGATTGTTGTGGTTTGATTTTGGGTAAGCCTTATCAATTTGACAAAAAGGCTATCTATAATGCTTATGAAAACACATATACATTGCACCATGACAACAAGATTTTTCTTGTTGAAAGCATTAAGTATGGAGCACCTATTCAACCACAACCTAAGAAGGTTACCTCAATATTTGACCAATCTCGGGCTACACTAGCACTAGTTGAATCATATATTCCTATTAATGAGTCAATTTATTCTTCATCGACTCCTCCTCCTGTTGCTCCTCATTCTCATTCAACTTTGGAAAATATTTTGTAGCCTCAACAATAGGGTAGTGGTTCTTGTAAGCCTCCTCCTTCTAAGGATACTAATAGAGTTCTGACCAAGAATGGCATCCTAGCATAGGCACCAATGGGCTTCATAAACCTTGTCTAGGCCAATGATGCTAATCTCCATCTAGCTAGTAGGATTTGTTTTCAGTTTTTGGTGTCTTGCAATCCCACTTCTATTGTAAAAGCATTGGATTCGAATGCTTCTATTATGGGTAGGTATGATGAGGACATCAATTATCCTAAGTTTTAACTTAGGTATATTTCAATTTTATTTGTGTGCTAATAATTATGATCCTTCATTCCTCGTGTAGGATTCTAGTTGGCTCATTATTGTGAGTTGTTAAGCCAACTACCTAGTGGTTAACACCTAGTTAGCATTCCTTGTCTTGTATCTAAATAGGTGATGTCTAAGTTGGCATGTTGTTAGCACTTAGTTAGCACTCCTTTGTCCTTATATAACTAAGTGATTGGTTTGTTTAGCTAGTTTTTAGTGATGGTTACAACTAGCACTTAATATTGTCTTTCTTGCCAATATTAATCGCTTTGTATTTCTTATTTATACACCTTATGTTTAATGCAATTTCAGCTTTTAGTTTACAGTCAACTTGTCTTCCTTCCACTTTGTGTGGCACCTAATTTGTGTCATATCACTTACTCTTCTGTTGACCAATTATAAGTGTCAAGTTCGCATTGTACTAAACATAATATTATTAAGGAATTTTTTCAAAGGCTTATTACTAGAATATTTAAAGTTTAAATGTTCATCAATATGGAGTTATTTACTCATCCAATACAAGTCTTACTTTCCTATGTGAAAAGTAAATATTTCTAGAATCATTTGATAAGAAAATTTCAGTACAAGTAAATATGGTTTACCTATTCCTCAAGTATAAGGTTTTTTTTTTTATTATCAAGACTCATTAACTAAATAGTAATTCTAAAGCAGTATATTAGTTTCACTTTTACTATAAATGAAAGCTCATAATTCAAGCTAAATATAAATAAAGTTTTATTTTTTATCAATAATAATAAAATTATAATTTGAGTAAATATATTTTTGAGAGATATTATAATACCAAAATAAATCTATATATAGTACATCAAAAATAGTCTTAAAATACTTCCAATTGTCCCTATTTAGTGTAGTAGAAACATACACAAATACTACTTCCAACTGAAACCAAAATAGTTACATACAATATCCATACTATTATAAATCCAATACCATATACAAAGCAAAAGTACCAAATTCTATGTACTAATAGCTAAATGGTAGACAAAAAGAATTAAACAACATAAAATTATTCAAAATATTAAAAGTAAAACATAAGAAGAGAAAATTATAAACTATGATGGCCTTCATTTATTTTTAGGATAAACTAAGGATTACTCATTATCATAATAATAATGCATCCCATCATATCATACATGTAGTGAATCATATCCCCATTTATTCATGTTGCAAGAGTACTCTAGGCTAAAACTTGTAGAGTAACTATCAACAAAATTGTATAAATAAATATATCCTTGAGAGTTGATTTTAAAGCCCAGATCTATTCTTTTATGACTATTTCATTAACACACAATAAATATTTCTATAATTATTTAAACTAGGTTCTATGATATATCTTATAACATTATCCTTCTTGACTACTCATCCTTTTAAATTTGATTGTATTTCATCATTGACCTTGACAATTTTGTATATGCTAGTCAATACCCCCTCTACTACTCCATGCTACATCTTCATCCTCCCCTATAATTACTTTTGATTCATGCCCACGTGTCAAATTTGTACTAATTGCTTAAGGTGTTAGATTTTATAGTGATAATTTATAAATAGAACCCCCTATAGAAAATATAGTCCCCAATTTTTAATTTTTATACAATCAAGCAGAGGCCTAGGCCTAATTAAGGACAATTTCTCCAATTCATGAAATCAGCCTTATCATTTGGATTACATTTCCCAATAATTCATTCATATTATTAACCTTCAAGCTTGAAATTATCTTGTTGGCAACTATATGTTTAATAGGTCAACAAAATTTACAAATCTAAACTCATTTCCCTTTTTGTATTTGAATGGTTATTACATTCCCTTCTCTTATGATAGAATGCACAGTTGATAGGGCCTTCAAATTGCACACCATTCTAACTTTATTATGAATTCGTTATCCTTCTTCCATGTCTCCTAAAATATACATCATCATTTGACCCTTAATTATCTTCTCAAATGTGCATAGGTAACTTGATATTATTTAACTCATTTTCAATTAATTTTATGAACTCTTCCTCCTCGGTGCTTCTTTTTCCACCTTCAAATATCTCCTTTATGTCTACAACTTACAAAATTATTTTCATTAATCCCTTAACAAATAATCACCTACCTACCACCTCAAAGTATTGCATTGGATTATTCTCTTTATAAATTCCTCTATTGTATTTCCCATTAGCATGGTCTTTCATTGGTTTTTTCATTAACCAAACAAAATGTAGTGGATTCCCACTTGTGTTCTACTAAAATAAAAATAACCAAAATTGATGGGAGAATTTTTCAACCTCTATACAAATTACATTACTTTGAGGTTGCATTAGTCTCATGCATCTTGTATTATGTGTTACAACCCTTTATATGTAATTATTGACATTGTGAATATAATCCCTCCCATTCTTCCCAACACCACAAATT
Organism: Wollemia nobilis; assembly: GCA_028583015.1. NCBI lineage: Eukaryota > Viridiplantae > Streptophyta > Pinopsida > Araucariales > Araucariaceae > Wollemia > Wollemia nobilis. The sequence goes on along the minus strand of JAQPPZ010002832.1, from coordinate 9,239,058 downwards.
GACTAAAGCACAAATTTGGAAGAAATAATGCATTCATAATATGACACATTCTCTATCAACACACCCTAAATTGTGCCCCAATCTTACCATTACACCACCATCCTCCTATGTCATTTGTCAAAAATTTGATTATTTTTTACCTTACATAAACATAATTGGACAAATAAGAGTTAAAAGCAAATAAGACTAAAAAGTAAAACTAATTTTTTTCCATTTACATAATTTGTTTGCATATCTAATGACCTCTCTTATACAGCTATAAATACTAAAACCTTACACAAAATTATATATATATATATATATATATATATATATATATATATATATATATATATATATATATATATATATATATTTGAACAAATTATAACACAAGCCATTTATAAATTAATCTAAAATATTAAAATTTTAATACAAAATTATTTTATTTTAAATATTCAAATTATTGAATATAATTTCCTAAAATTGATAATAAGTTTAATCATTAACTCTTTCTTAAAATTAGGGTACAATTTGGGTTTTTGAAAGGGATCAAACCCTTTTATATTCCTAGTCTGGCCTATCAAACGTTGTCAACAAAAAAACCTCATCTTTGAAGGCGATAGGACATTTGAAACATTGAACTACATAGTTTCAAAATATACATATTTAGATTCATATCTTTGAATAACCTCTAGAAAATGGAACCTTCAATAGACAAGTCCACAAATATTAAAAAAATGAAACCCTCAATAAAAAATATCCATATATCTTCATAAAATGGAACCCTCAGTAGACAAAACAACAGATCTCTAGAAAATGGAATGCTCAACAAGCAAATCCCATAAAAACCCAAATTTGTATATTTCTCATTCAGAACCTCATGACACTTCCAAAAAGTCACTTCAAAAAATATCTACAAAATAGAACCCTTAGTAGACAAGTCCACATATCTAAAAAAAATGGAACCCTCAACAAACAAGTCCACAAATATCTAGAAGATGGAACCCTTCATAGACAAATCCATAGATCTCCAAAAAATATAACTCTTAATAGAAAAATCCATAGATTTCAAAAAAATGGAACCCTTAATAGACAAATCCATAGATTTCAAAAAAATGAAACCCTCAATAGACAATTTCATAGATCTCCAAAAAATGGAATCCTTAGCAAACAAATACCACAAAAACCCAAACTATATTTTTTTTAACTTCTTATGGTTTAAAGCAAAAAAATCCTGCATATCTCCAAAAAAATGGAACCCTCAACAAATAAGTCCACATATATTTAGAAAATAATTTTACCATGAATATTCTAGAAATTGGAGTTTCCTCCCAGTGAATTGACTTTCTATATTTCCTCCCTCCTATTGTGGCTGCTCCACAACTCGCCCCAAAATTGGAGACCCACCTTTTGTTTTGGTATTTGGGTGTTTGCATTTTATTTTAAGTGTCTAATGCTTTGCTTTGTTTTGGGTTTGTAGTTTTCACCATTTTGTTGTCAACAATTTTTTATCGTCAATTTGTTGTCAATGACATTTTTATCATCAATTTATTATCGACAATATTTTTATCATCAATTTGTTGTTGATGATATTTTTATCATCAATTTGTTGTCGATGATTTTTATTGTCAATTTCTTGTTGATGATTTTTATCATCAATTTCTTGTCAATGATTTTTATCATCAATTTTTTGTTGATGATTTTTTATTGTCAATTTGTTGTTGACAATTTTTTATCTTCAGTTTGTTGTTGTCAAGTTTTTATAAATGATTTGGTGTTAATGCTTTCATTTTCAAATTATGGTGTTTACTTGCATCGATATGCTTCAAATTATATTTATAATATAAAAAATATATATAAAATAATTAAAAAAAAAAGATAAATATATTACAATATATCTATAGGCATATATTATAAGTAATGATAAATAAAAATAAAAAAATAAAAATCGAATTACCTTATATATATATATAGGTAAACAAGGAATGAGGCAATGTGTTTCATATGTATCCAATGTAAGTCAAGGCTTGGGTTGTAAGTCTAAAAATTTAGGTCTTTATGTTATTAATCATTCTTTTTGTTACTTTATTTAAAATTGTGATTTTGAGTGTAGTGATTTAGATTGTGTGCTTTAGTTTTAGGGTTTTATCTAAAACATGTATTTTGGTGTGTTGCAGGTTTAGTTCATACTGAGAACATGAAAGTGCAATGTGGAAATGATAGCGCGTCTATGTGGCAAGCGGAACCCTGTAGAAGATGTGGTTTGACCATGTAAATCATGACACCCAGAGTTGGCATATGGGTGTGGTTGTGACAAACATACTTATAATGATGATAGGTGGCTATGTTGACATGGAGGGTTTCATGCGGATGTTGGAGAGTTGTACCCAACACGACAAATATCCATGGTGAAAATCTCTTGAAATGGATGATGTGATAGAATCATAGTTGTATGTGGACCTTCGGACGTATCAAGCAACAGGAAAAATAGTGTTGATATAGAAATCCAAGAAGAAGCAATGATGCGATGAATTAAAATGTAAATGTATTGTAGTGTTTTGCTTGTGTTCATTCTATCACCAGTAGTGATTCATCGAGATAAAATATGACATAGAGAGGGAGATTCACTAACCAACATAGGTGAATAATAGGTAGCGTGGAGCATGACATCAGTTTTGATCTTGTGACATGCTAGTAGATCACAGTTGAATGAATTAGATGGCATGGTGGACCAATCAGATGCCTATAGATTAACAGATGGTGGTAGTATTGCAATCGATAATCATTGATAAGGTTTCAAATTATCATAGTTGATGAGGACACCAATGTGGAAAGTGAGACCCGAGGTCGATTGCAATACGGACGTGGAAATGATGAATGGAGCAGACCCCACCTAGTCCATGATCGATGGAAGCACCCAAGATGTACGTAGATGTTAATGCAACATTGAAATGATGATGGATAGAATTGAGATTAACAACTAGATGAACCTACGAGGAAATACCAACATGGTAGCAATGATGACATACGTGCACAAGGTTATGTACCATTGGGGTGTCGATATGGCAAAGATACCAATCACAAAATTTGATTCTCCCCACATGATATTTTGATCAACAAAAATGTATTGTAGTGGGTTAGGATTGATTGTAATGGTAGACTAGTCGATTAGGAGGTGTGGGAGCATAGTTCAAAATATGTGGTGTGCATTCTTATTCTTTATTTCCCTACACAATGAGAGCCTCTTCATAATGATTGGGTGGTGTTTTGTCATCATCTTGGATGGACGAAAACACTCAAAGAAGGTAACACAGATATGGCTATGCCTGGATGCATCTATGGCACAACAAGACGTCGGTCCTTTCAATATAGCTAACTAATTCTTGTTTGGTATGGTCCACGGTGGTGACATAGGATACATTTGGAAATAATGTAGATCGGTACAAGATGTCAATGACAGAAAGTGTATCCCAAATGGAAATATAGTGAAGAAATAATAGATGTGAATAATCATTGGTTGACGTGGAAGGTGAATGATATACAACAATGAAGGAAGCTTAGACTGGGGAGATCCAATGTGGTAGTGCCAACTTAGGTGAGAATGGGCTCTCATGGCAATAAAATATATCATGATAGATCACTGGCTAATAGCTGGTGTGATAGTCTAGTTTGGTGTGGTAGGTAACATAGTTGAGCATTATTGATGAGGTATATCAGTTGATTAGAACAATGGTAGGTGTTACACCTCTATTTGGTGTCACGTGGATACCAATTCCTCAAGGTGACAAAAAATGAGTAATAAAACATGTGACCCACATACTAGTAGGGTGCATTAGGAGGGAGCACCTAGATCAAAAGTTTTTTTTAACAAGAAAAAATAACACCATGAGGGGGGCTTAATACTATAATACCTTGGAAACGATGTTATAAAGTTTGAATGGAGGCTATCGCTAGTATTACTTTAATATCATGTGGTATTATGGGATATGGTTACCAAAGTAATTGAAACAAATTGGGTAAGGGAATTGGAACAAATTGAAGAACACAAGCTTATACTTAGAGGGGGGTGAACAGTATAAGACCACTTTTTACTTTCTTTCCAAATCAATATCAATTAATGTCCTTAATTGCAATAACCAAATATAGCAGTGTGCATTAATAACTCAGATAGCAGTAGTAAGCAAGAGCACAAGTCACCACACACAATTGAGACACAAGATTTAACGTGGTTCCCCCAATGTGGGGTACTCCACCAGATAATATCCTTATAATATTTCACACAGAAATAAGGATCCTTATCCAATACAATGATTTATTTGATCTTCTCAAAGCTAGGCAATAACAAGTTCACACAGAACTTGTCCAAATCTGAATAACAAGCTCACATAGAACTTGTCCAAAATTGAATAACAAGCTCACACAAAACTTGTCCAAATCTGAATAACAAGCTCACACAGAACTTGTCCAAAATTGAATAACAAGCTCACCAAGAACTTGTCCAAATATTCTCTAACAAGCTCACCAAGAACTTGTCCAAATATTCTCTAGCAAGCTCACCAAGAACTTGCCCAAATCTGCTCAACAAGCTCACCAAGAACTTGTTCAAATCTGCTCTAGCAAGCTCACCAAGAACTTGCCCAAATCTGCTCTAACAAGCTCACCAAGAACTTGTCCAAATCTGCTCTAGCAAGCTCACCAAGAACTTGTCCAAATATGCTCTAGCAATCTCACCAAGAACTTGCTCAAATCTGTCTACAAGCTCACTAAGAACTTCTCAAATCTATCCATAAATTTGTCCCAAAACTATCCACAAAGTATTCACAAAGTTCCAAAACTGTCCACAAAGCTATCCCAAAATTGTCCACAAAGTTGTCCCAAAACTATCCACAAAGGCCTTCTCAAAGGCTCAATCAATCATGCTCAAGTAGCACTCAAATATCATCCACAAATCTATCAAGGCAAAGCTCAAATATGAACTCAACAATGAATGGCAATGTACTCTTCAATGGATGACAACAATGATCCACAATGATCTCAACTCAACTCAACTCAAATCAACTCATAGAAGCATAAAGAGAATTGTTAGAGACTCAATATGTTCTAAGCTCAATCTCAACTCAACTCAACTCAAATCAATCTCAACTCAAGTCAACTCATAGAAGCATAAAGAGAATTGTTAGAGACTCAATATGTTCTAATCTCACTCTCAACTCAAATCAGAATTATGGAATAGTTTGTTTCATGGAACTTGACCAATCACCTCACACAATCACTTGACTAGGCTCAATCAACTCAACTCAACCAATCACCACAAGGGACTACTCTTTCTCACAAAAACCCTAGTCCAAGCATGTATCAACCAACTCAAATGTTTCCAACAATGCTCAACCACAAATCTCACATAACAATGATACTCATGTTCTTTTCAAGTTCTTTCACAACCAATGGGCTTCAATGACTATGCTTATAAAACAAGGTTTAAACACAACTCTCAAACCAGAAAACCTTGAAGCATTCAACCAACCACTTTCGAAAAGGAAACCACAATCAATCCTTTTCACTCCAATGATATTTCAGAAATCAACCACCATAAACAATCAATAGGAGAATGTGCCCATACCTTTTTGATGCCAAGAAGTTGTCCACAAAATCTGCCACACTAAACACAACTTTCCTTTCCAATCTCAATAAGGGTTAGTGGACTTCAAATAATAATCACAAGATAAGCATAACTCAATTTACACCTTTTTACTCCAACTTAATAAACACATCCACCAAAGTCCTTTTTAATAAAAACCCTTATCAAAAATAATAATCAATAAGGCTCTCAAAAATATTTTATAACAACTCCTTATTTCTCCTAAATCTTAATTTTCAATTTCATGAATATCAAAATAAATCAACAACTCATCCACCTCTGAAATAATAATCACAACCCTTATAAAAATAAAGTTTAATTAAAAACTTTAATTATTCCTTAACCACCTTATAACTCCTATCCTAGGGCATCAACGAAATTAATTAGAGCAAAACGTAATTACCTCCTCAAGGGGATTCGAACCCCCAACTTGCACACACCATGAGCGCCTTAGCCATGGCTAAGGTTGCCACACGAGCTAGCCACTCGTTCGAAAGGAAAAGGCATGACGTGCCTTAAGTCCTTCCTCCCTTCCACGCAAACCAAAAGCGCTTCGAGCACTTTCCTTCCAATGCCTTCGAATGGAGTCAAGGAGATTCGAACCTTGACGTAAAGCGCTGCCACACACCTTAACAAAAAGCCAATTGCCAATGCGCCACTCTACCCACAATGTCTTGGGCTTTCGACCAACCTTGGATTTATTCGTTGTCTCCCTTTTCAAAATGATTTTTGCACGAGCTCTCTTCGGATGCTTAGCCAACGATTAACACGAGCAAGGATTAATTTCAAATGAACCTTAGGATCCCCCTTTATATAGTCTTCTCCTCATTTTTGATGACGTCGGTGCATTATTGATTTTCCCTCTTTCTTTAGACGTCGGCACTAACTTTAATTTTAATTTTAAAATTAAAATTAAAATTTTAAATAATTAAAATTTAAACTAAATATTTAAAATTAAATATCTCCATCACTGGGGCACCTTTTTCGATGAAACGAAAGGCCAACCTGGGTTTTAAGAAAAACCCATTTCAAATCTGCCATCCATGGTTTTAAATAAAACCTTTTATTTTGCCTACCTTGGTTTTCACAAAAACCCTGATTTTATCCATGCTTTCCAAAATATCATTTGCCCATCAAAACTCAATGTGATCCATATGACATCAATGATTCATGTGACATCAATGACAACATAAAATAACTCAAATTTCCAACAATATCCCCCTTTGTCATTGATGGCAACACCTCTAAAGCAAAAACCACAATCACTGCAAAAACCATCTCTGAGAATCAAAGTTGCTCCCCCTAACTCAATAATCTCTATGGAGGCTGCTCCCCCTAACTCAATGCTCTCTCCCTTACTCAAATATCTCCCCCTTTGACATCAATGGCAAAAGGGACACCTATGGGGCTAAAATATATGACTCTTAAACTTAGCCCCCTCACCACCTTCTCTCTTGAGGTGATTAATTTTGGGGTGGGAGTACTTTTACTCCCATATCACATTGTTTCTTTCCTCTATCAACTTCCTTCCATGTTTTTCTGATATCCTTCTCTTGATGAATTACTTGATCTTCTTGTCTTGAACCTGTTTGACCTTCTTGCCTTGAACCTGTTTGGAATTGAGTCCTACACCATTTTGCAATATGCCCAAAGTTATTGCAATTAAAACACTTGATATTGTAGCCTTTGGATGGTGCCCATGTCCTGAATTCATTCTTAAAATAATTTCCATATCCATTCCTTTCCTGAACCTTGTATTGTGAAGCTCTGTTTTCATGACCATTATGACCATGACTTCTGAATTGTGAAGCTCTAAAACCAAAACCATGTTGCTCATTTCCTTTGCACTAAAAATCTCTATGACCAATCTTGTTACATGAGAAGCAATGCCCCTAAAAACCATACCTTCTTCCTTTGAAGTTTCTTCTAGCAAAATCAAACTTCTTTGATCCATAGACCCTACAGTGTATAGCCCTGTGTCCAAATCCATTACAAGAAAAACAATGTCCTTGAAAAGCCCTTTGTTCATGCCTTGGTTCTTCATACCTTTCTTGACCATTATCCTTATGATCATTTTCAACTTGTGCATTGCATCCTTGAACCTTCTTTGTAGCATCTAAAACCTCTTCCTTAGTTTCTTCCTTGCTTTTCTCTTCAAGAATTTCTTTTCCCTTTGAGCTTGATTCACCTCTCTCAAAACAAGAATCAAACTGAATATTTGGAGCCATATGAACTTTGGAACTTTCCTCACAAATCTTAGGTGCTTCCTTGCTTTCATTTTTTAGAACTTCCTTTCCTTTTGAGTGTGATTTTTCTTGGAAGTAAGATACAACCTTAAAATAAGTTTCCACTCCTTTTTGAACCTTTTCATCTAATGTATCATGTCTTGTCGTGGTTACCCTTAGTTCTTCATTCATCCTTTCTTCTATCCTTTTTGCATTTTGAAGCTCTTCTCTGAGATTACTGATTGTTTGAAGTAGTTCTTCTCTGATTTTGACATCTGTTCGAATCTTGTTTTCAAGATTCTTGTATTCTTCTTTTAGCCTTTTGATTTCTGATTTTTGTTTACTTAGCTCATCCTCTTCCTTTTCTATAACCAAAAGTGAGACTTCTTTGTTTTCACTGTCATTGAGACCATTATAATCTTCTATAGCAAACAAACTCTCAAGATTTCTTTGACCATGCTTGTTTCCTTGATGTGTCATCTCATCTTCACTATCACTGAAACCATTGCAATATCCTGATCTGTGATCTCTTTGACCACACACAAAGCACTTTCTCTCTTTCACCTTCTATTCCTAGGAATAGATGTTCTTCCTTTTCATCATCTGATTTGTCTTTATCACTATGATCTGAGCTATCACTTGCTTCTACAATGTAGTAAGATTTCTTTGCCTTACGAAAAATTTTCTTCTTCTCATACCTATTTTGCTTGTATCTGTCATCTTTGTCATGCTTATGCTTTCCATCTTCTTTTCTTCTTTGACCCTATTTTTCATCATCACCATTTTCTTCATGTGGACACTTGTATGCATAGTGACCAAGATCACCACACTTGTAGCATCTGACTTTCCTTATATCCCTAAAATTCTTTGAGTCCTTATTCCTTTTGATGAAGTTAGCTTCCTCATCATTATCTGAACCTCTACTTGTTTCTAAAACTTTCCCTTTCTCTTTCTCTGAAGCCTTGAATGCAATCTCTTTTATTGGAACCTGATGCTTACTTACCCTCATCTCATAAGTTGTGAGAGTACCTTGCAATTCTTCCATTGTTAGCTTGTTGATATCCATTGTCTCTTCTATTGTTGAAACCTTAGAATCATATTTCATGGGAAGTGATCTCAAAACCTTTTGAGTAACTTCTGATTCTTTCATCTCAAAACCTAGGCCTCTCATGGTGTTAGTAATCTCATCAACACGAAGTAAAAACTTTGCAATATCTTCAGAATCTTCCATTTTCAATTCCTCAAATATTTTTCTATGAGTTTGTAGTTTTGCCAACTTTACCTTGGAATCTCCTTCATAAGTATTCCGCAACTTGGTCCACATCTCATTAGCTGAATTACATACCATGACCTTTGCAAAATCTATCTCACGAAGCCCACTCAAAATACAATTCATTGCTCTTGCATTGATCTCAACCAATTTCTTGATAGTCTTATCTACCTCGGGATCACCTTCAACCCTATACTCTTTTTCAACCATTTTCCATACCTCATATCCTTGTGATATCAAGTAGTTCTTCATCCTCATGCTCTAGAAAGCATAATTGTTACCATCAAACAATGGAGCCTTATTTGTAGATGATCCATTCTGTGAAGCCATCTGTGTTCTTGTAGAATCTGCCCTCAAGCTGTTAGCCTTTTCGAAGGAACCCACTCTAATACCAATTGAAGAACACAAGCTTATACTGAGAGGGGGGTGAACAGTATAAGACCACTTTTTACTTTCTTTCCAAATCAATATCAATTAATGTCCTTAATTGCAATAACCAAATATAGCAGTGTGCATTAATAACTCAGATAGCAGTAGTAAGCAAGAGCACAAGTCACCACACACAATTGAGACACAAGATTTAACGTGGTTCCCCCAATGTGGGGTACTCCACCAGATAATCTCCTTATAATATTTCACACAAAAATAAGGATCCTTATCCAATACAATGATTTCTTTGATCTTCTCAAAGCTAGGCAATAACAAGTTCACATAGAACTTGTCCAAATCTGAATAACAAGCTCACATAGAACTTGTCCAAAATTGAATAACAAGTTCACATAGAACTTGTCCAAATCTGAATAACAAGCTCACACAGAACTTGTCCAAATCTGAATAACAAGCTCACAAAGAACTTGTCCAAATCTAACAAGCTCACCAAGAACTTGTTCAAATCTGCTCTAGCAAGCTCACCAAGAACTTGCCCAAATCTGCTCTAACAAGCTCACCAAGAACTTGTCCAAATATGCTCTAGCAAGCTCACCAAGAACTTGTCCAAATCTGCTCTAGCAAGCTCACCAAGAACTTGCTCAAATCTGCTCTAGCAAGCTCACCAAGAACTTGCTCAAATCTGTCCACAAATCTATCCCAAAATTGTCCACAAAGTTGTCCACAAAGTTGTCCCAAAACTATCCACAAAGCTATCCCAAAACTATCCACAAAGCACAAAGCCTTCTCAAAGGCTCAATCAATCATGCTCAAGTAGCACTCAAATCTCATCCACAAATCTATCAAGGCAAAGCTCAAATATGAACTCAACAATGAATGGCAATGTACTCTTCAATGGATGACAACAATGATCCACAATGATCTCAACTCAAATCAACTCATAGAAGCATAAAGAGAATTGTTAGAGACTCAATATGTTCTAAGCTCAATCTCAACTCAACTCAACTCAAATCAATCTCAACTCAACTCAAGTCAACTCATAGAAGCATAAAGAGAATTGTTAGAGACTCAATATGTTCTAATCTCACTCTCAACTCAAATCAGAATTATGGAATAGTTTGTTTCATGGAACTTGACCAATCACCTCACACAATCACTTGACTAGGCTCAATCAACTCAACTCAACCAATCACCACAAGGGACTACTCTTTCTCACAAAAACCCTAGTCCAAGCATGTATCAACCAACTCAAATGTTTCCAACAATGCTCAACCACAAATCTCACATAACAATGATACTCATGTTCTTTTCAAGTTCTTTCACAACCAATGGGCTTCAATGACTATGCTTATAAAACAAGGTTTAAACACAACTCTCAAACCAGAAAACCTTGAAGCATTCAACCAACCACTTTCGAAAAGGAAACCACAATCAATCCTTTTCACTCCAATGATATTTCAGAAATCAACCACCATAAACAATCAATAGGAGAATGTGCCCATACCTTTTTGATGCCAAGAAGTTGTCCACAAAATCTGCCACACTAAACACAACTTTCCTTTCCAATCTCAATAAGGGTTAGTGGACTTCAAATAATAATCACAAGATAAGCATAACTCAATTTACACCTTTTTACTCCAACTTAATAAACACATCCACCAAAGTCCTTTTTAATAAAAACCCTTATCAAAAATAATAATCAATAAGGCTCTCAAAAATATTTTATAACAACTCCTTATTTCTCCTAAATCTTAATTTTCAATTTCATGAATATCAAAATAAATCAACAACTCATCCACCTCTGAAATAATAATCACAACCCTTATAAAAATAAATTTTAATTAAAAACTTTAATTATTCCTTAACCACCTTATAACTCCTATCCTAGGGCATCAACGAAATTAATTAGAGCAAAACGTAATTACCTCCTCAAGGGGATTCGAACCCCCAACTTGCACACACCACGAGCGCCTTAGCCATGGCTAAGGTTGCCACATGAGCTAGCCGCTCGTTCGAAAGGAAAAGGCACGACGTGCCTTAAGTCCTTCCTCCCTTCCACGCAAACCAAAAGTGCTTCGAGCGCTTTCCTTCCAATGCCTTCGAATGCAGTCAAGGAGATTCGAACCTTGACGTAAAGCGCTGCCACACACCTTAACAAAAATCCAATTGCCAATGCGCCACTCTGCCCACAATGTCTTGGGCTTTCGACCAACCTTGGATTTATTCGTTGTCTCCCTTTTCAAAATGATTTTCGCACGAGCTCTCTTCGGATGCTTAGCCAACGATTAACACGAGCAAGGATTAATTTCAAATGAACCTTAGGATCCCCCTTTATATAGTCTTCTCCTCATTTTCGATGATGTCGATGCATTATTGATTTTCCCTCTTTCTTTAGACGTCGGCGCTAACTTTAATTTTAATTTTAAAATTTAAAAATTTAAATTTTAAATAATTAAAATTTAAACTAAATATTTAAAATTAAATATCTCCATCATCGGGGCACCTTTTTCGATGAAACGAAAGGCCAACCTGGGTTTTAAGAAAAACCCATTTCAAATATGCCATCCATGGTTTTAAATAAAACCTTTTATTTTTCCTGCCTTGGTTTTCACAAAAACCCTGATTTTATCCATGCTTTCCAAAATATCATTTGCCCATCAAAACTCAATGTGATCCATATGACATCAATGATTCATGTGACATCAATGACAACATAAAATAACTCAAATTGCCAACACAAATGATTTCTAATATCATATGATTGTTTGAGGCCGATCTCTAGAGTGAACGACCATAGCCAAGGTCGAAAGGAATAAATATTGATTTCACCAACTAAAGGGTCATTACAATGATGAAGGGTCACCGTTATATTAGGAATCATAACAATCCAAATGAAAATGAAGCGGAAAAGGTAGAGACATGCAAAAGGAAGTGAAAAAAAGATGAACAAAGACGTTTAGGCAGTTGGAAAACAAAAAGATGAAGAAGGAAAATGAAAAGGTTTATTCAAAAAATTTTAAATACAATAGAAAAACACTGACCAAGGGTAGGTTTTTTTGCAAAGACCAAAAATGTTGCTGGAATGAATGTAAAAATAAATAAAATTTTAATGCAAAGGTTTTTTTTCAAAAATTTGAAGTTTGTTTGTGAAATAGGAGAAAATTTCTGCATACTAAGATTTAATTGGTTATCTTTCCTCTTTTTCAAGTTTTAGACTTATAAATGTTGTTTGATGCATGTTAATGGTCACACCATTGAATGTTTGAAGTCTGAAAATTATTTTCTATGTCCTAGGAGCTAGCACTTAGTTTATTTCGATTGTGCAAATGCAGGTTTGAATAGACTAGGTTGCATGCAAGATTTTCTCACATCTTCGGTTTTGCAGGATGGGGTGCCATAAAAATGATAAAGCTTTGCATGTCTACGTTTTCAGCATTCAATTTATTTCAGATTTTTATTTTTATTTTTCTAAACTTTCATTTTGCAGATTTTTTTAAACTTTGAAGATTAAAATAAAAATAAATAAAAAAATAAAATGACAAAAATAATTACATGGGTGTGAAGAATGGGATACAATCTATCATATGAAACAAATTCAAACTCATTCCAAAGTCATTTTTATTTAAAAAAAATATATTTTTGTTGAAAATGATTGTTTCATGCAAATTTTTATAATTTTGAAATTTTAATTTTCACATTTTAAGGGTGAATCAGATTTTTTCTACTTTACATTTTTATTTGCAAGCATAAATGAACTTCCTTTTATGAAAATTTCAATTTCATTAAAGGGGGTGATTTTTAGTGGCATTTCATGAACCATCATTTTCGGAGCAATAAATTTGCATTTCTTTATGAAAATTCTGATTTCATTAAAGAAAGATAATTTATACATTATATCAAAGGTTACTATTTTAAAGCATTAAATTATTGTCTTTTATGAAAATTAATTTCATTAAAGAGGGATAATTTACAATGACATTTTAAGGCCATTATTTTAAGGCAATAAATTGTGGTCTCTTTATGAAAATTAATTTCATCAAAGAGGGACAATTTATTAATTATATCAAAGGCTATATTTATCTTCATGATAGAAGCTACATTTAAGGAATTCTTTCATCATTTGAAATTCATGTTTAAAGATAGGTTTTAATCTTCTACTTCATGCTTAAAATATGATTTAATGCAAGATAAAACTTGTTTAAAAATCTACTTAATCAAAAGAAGATAAAATTTATCTTAAACACATTCAAGATATAAGGAATTAAGGCTACATCATGGTCATATCGTGGTCATATGAGGACCAATTCATATTTGCATTTATGTTTCATGAACAATCATTAATATGGCATAATAAAATAAACCAACACATAACCCTTGTTAACAGTTACTTGCAATCACTAAGGTGTTCCTAGCATTCATTTGATATATGTTCATTGAGATTACTAATATACATGTGCAATGCTTATATAGCGAAACCTTGGAGAAGTTGTTTGATTTCTAACTTATTTACAACAGAGGGTTTTGTGATCAAAATCCTAAGTTGAGTGTAGTTTTGCAATTGGGAAAAATTACCACTCAACACCTCCTTTGCCACTAGCTAGAGTACAAAAAAATGTGTTTGAACTTAGGTCTCCTTGATGAGAATCCAAAGACACACCAATGCATTGTTCCTTTTGAGACTAATTATTAACTTTTTTAATATATATATATTTTTTCATTGAATGTGAAGCTTACCTACAAGGACATTAGAATTACATATAACAACACTAAAAGTAAAATCACTAATAAAATGTTTTGCAGAATTAAAAATGGAAAACACATAAAAAATTCTCATCCAAATCAACAATATAACACACTCCAAAAGATGATAAAAAGATTTGATCTTTTTCAACTTTGTTGAACAACTTTTTCTTTTCTTTTATATTAAATTTCGAAAGTCTGAACAAAAGATCCATAATTTAAATTCGAAAAATATTAAGGTTGTACACCATAACCTCGTCTTATATTAAAATTCTTAATCTTTTAACTATTTTGTTTTGATAGATACAATAAAAATCATTTCGCTCACATTTAACTTGACTAATATTTTTTTTTAATACCCACGAAAATTGGGTGTTGCCACTATAAACCCTTACTTGTTGGGTTAGACGAAGTCAAAAGACCCCCAACCCTCAAGGACATTGAACTGGAGCAGCTAACGGATAAACATTTGGTTGTTATCATCCATCTGAGGGCATTGAACTAGGGCAAACATTTGGCCACTATCATCAACCTATCCCTGTCTAGTTAAGTGCCAAACATTTGGCCACTATCACCTAGCCTATCTCCATTTGGCTAGCTGACAAACATTTGATCACTATCATCCAACCTATCTATGTCTGGGTATGCTATGATTTGAATCTTAAACCTTTCCAAAGAAAATCCAAAAACCTAATCACTATTGTACTTTGACCACTATCATTCAGCCTATCCCCGTCTGACTAACTGATAAACATCTTTTCACTATCATCAACCTATCTTTGTCTGGCTAATTAACAAACATCTGGTCACTATCATCCAATCTATATATGTCTGGCTAACTAACAAACATGTGACCACTATCATCCAACCTATCTCCATCTGGCTAACTAACAAACATGTGACCACTATCAGCTAACCTATCTCCGTCTACTTAAACTTAACAAACATGTGACCAATATCATCCAATCTATCTCTGTCTGCCTAACTAACAAACATGTGACCAATATCATCCACTCTATCTCTGTCTGCCTAACTAACAAACATGTGACCAATATCATCCACTCTATCTCTGTCTGGCTAACTAACAAACATGTGACTACTATCATCCAACCTTTAAGTATACTATGATTTGAACCTTAAACCTTTCCAAAAAAAATTAAAAAATTAAAAATTAAAATCCTAACGCTATAATTATGTATGAACACAAATAAAGATTCAGAAGATTTTGAATCCTCTTACATAAAGGATATGAAGAGACAGATTAGTGGGGGTTGCCTGCAGCTAAGGACAAAAAAATATCGAAGTCCCTAGTCAGAAACCACATTGACTGGTCAAATGAAAGGCCAGTGTGAAAAGACGCTACATACCAAGCCCTTATCTCAAGCTGTCACTCCACGTTTCATTACTCCCTAAATGACGATCCGTGAAAGCAGCCCAATCCCCGAGCAAGCAAAAGCATCACACGCGCCCTGTGGCAGAAACAGAATACTCTTCAGTCGTTTCAACTAGACAGAAGATGATTCCCAATTCAAGAGTCGAAAGCGACCAACTACACTGTCCCCTTGCCGACAACGCTGTTCAGACTATTTTTTTTTTTATACTTAAGATTCCAATTTCAAACTTGTTCTAAGCTGTAATAGGCGCGCCACATCAAATGTCAAAAGACAAATTTATATTTCCATTTAAGAAAAAACATTGTCGAGCGTTTGAGGACCCAAATTCTTTCCTTCCGTTTATAATTCCATCAAGACCTTTTGATCTATAATAGACGTCCCCACTCATCGACGGACAATAGCGTTCCAAGTTCACGAGGCACGAGACAATATATCTCCCACCCCACCCAACTTCCCTGTCATGAAGCAATGATGACAGAAAAATATTTTTAAAATATGGAATGATAGCAACATACGCTGCATTCCATACTGTACTACTATTTATTTTATTCTTCCTGTTCGGAGAGGGGAGTTTAAAGAATAAAAGGAGTGTATGACATGATAGCCTTGATCAGGACGTCCATATGGAGATTCAGACCACACGTGGAAATCCTCAAAGTTATGAATGTGGTCCTGTAAACTACAGTGGGAAAATGTAATAATGGAGGATGCATCTTCACTAATTGAATATACACTTTTTCTCCCCTTAATTAAATATCTAGGGTGAATTGAGATTCCATTCACTGTAATTGGAGAAAGATCATGTGAATGATGGTTCCAATGTGAGTTTTGGGTGAATATGATTAAGGTTTAAATTTTAGAGGTAAAGTTTTTTTTGGAGTAAAGTAGTAGACTAGGTAAAATAATAGATTGATTTAGCTGAGTGGCGAACCATGTAATGTGGTTCCAATCTCAACCTATAGGTGGTCTCCTTAGGTAGTTAACAATAAGATAAAGTAGGAGTTATAAAGGAAGTTCCAAGAATTTGAACCGTAGTAAAATAATAAAAATGAAGAAATGTTAGATTTCCTATATAACTAATATATATTTGTAGATGATCATTTTTTAAGTTAAAATGTTAAGTGGACTTTAAAATATGTAACATTATGTATATTAAATTATTTGTGTAGGTATATTATGTGTTGTATGTAAGAGAAAGCATTTGTTTGTGAGAGGTTTACATACCCTACCTCTAAACCTTGTGAGAGGTTTACATACCCTACCTCTAAACCTTTAATGTTAGACTTAGTTTAATGGATCATATTAAATTTATTATACTATATATTTTATAATTACCATTTTTTAAATATATTTACATTTTATTCTGTTAATTTATTTATTATTATTAAATATATTTTTAATAGTTATAAGTATCTTTACGAGTAAAAGTGTAAATTCATTTAATTAATGTCTTATTTGACTTCCAATCATTGAAATAGAATGTAGGGTCTGCATTGCATATTGATGTCAAGTCAATATGAATAGGACATTTTGGTACTTCTCCTTAACAACCATTTTCAGCATTACTTTTCAATTAGGTAATGATACTCTTATAGAATTCAATATCGCCCATAGAAACAAGTTGAAAATAGGACATTTGGCTACTCCTCCTTAACAACTATTTTGAGCATTACTTTTCAATTAGGTAATGATACTCTTACAGAATTCAATATCTCCCATAGAAACAAGTCGAGAGGTTTTGGAAGAAATTAAGTTTTTCAAAAACAAGCTACATTATAATATATGGGTATGAACTATTACAAGCTCGAGATAAATATAGAGACATATTTTTATATTTGGATCTAATAAAACGCACTATGCAAAAGTTCCTTTTAGTATTTTCTTTCATCTGCCTTTTAGTTTTTTCTTTGATCCCTTTTTAATAACATGTTGAAACAAAAATTCTCCGCTTAAATGTAATTCATTATATGATCTATTAGTAATGGTTGATTTTCTCACATAGTTTACAAAATACAATGAATCTAGTTTTATTTATATATATAAACTAAAGTTTGTTTTTTAGTAAGGAAAAAATATTTTTTTGAAAGGATCTTGGTTTTTTATATAATAAAGATGTTTTATATTTCTCAAAATCATAGTTAACCAAAATTTTGCCAAGATTATAAAAAGTTAAATTTTTGTCAAGATCATAGAAAGTCAATTTTTTGTCAAGATCACAAAAACCCAAACTTTTGCCAAGAGCATAAAAAGTCAAACATTTGGCAAGATCAGATAAAGCCAAACCTTTGCCAAGATCATAGAAAGCCAACCTTTTTCAAGATCACAAAAAACAAAACTTTGCAAGATCACATAAAGCCAAACTTTGCAAGATCATAGAAAGCCAAATTTTGCCAAGATCATAGAAACCCAAAATTTTGTCAAGATCATAAAAAACCAAACTTTTGCCAGGATCACAGAAAGCTAAACTTTTACCAAGATCATAGAAAGCCAAATTTTTTCCAAGATCACGAAATGCCAAACTTTTACCAAAATCACGGAAAACCAAAATTTGCCAAGATCATGGCAAGCCAAACTCTTGCCAAGATCACTCATCAAACTCGATACTACACTCATCAAACCCTTTATTTTGGCAAAAAAACAAACCAAAGTTCTAGGATTGTCCATAAATGCTCCTAATGCATCTGATGAACTTATCACATTATGGTTTGATTGTCTCTATATCTTATTCTATTATAGTACCACTACAATATCTGTCATTTTTTGGTCTTGTAAACAAACTATAAGTGGCTTATGTAGTTTCACAAGATTTGATGGGTAGTTTTTTAATTCAAAGGAATATCCAATCCCCTATAGTTTCATGATAACATTATCATTTTTTAGAGACCTTCTTTGAAAATTCCAAAGTAGTCTAAGTTTTGTTTTGGATTTCCTTATGAGTTTTTTCTTCTTTTAAAATTTGGTTGGACTTTCTACCCTTGATTGTTGAGAGTGTTGTTGGGGTACCTCCTAGTGTGACTAACTCCTTAAATGTTTTCTCAATTTTTTCTTTAATATCTTCATCTGAATTCTCTAACTCTTTTCCATGAGTCCCCTATTATGCTTCTTATATGTCATCTAAATGTTCCTTAATGGGTTCCTCCACTACTTCTTTATCTTTTACTTGAGTTTCATTATTAATTAGTATTTATGTCTCTTATTCCACGTTTTATGAGAGGATGGAAAATATGTTTGAGCTTGTTGGGTCCAATTTCCCCTCCATAGGCCTTGGTTGATTTCTTGATCTACAAGGCCTTCTATTCTTGACAAAATGAAAATCAAGTTATGTTTTGGGTTTTATGGACAATTCCAAGAGAAGCACCCATGTCGGTGATAAGTAATGCATTTAAAAGGGATACACTTGCAGTCCAATGGCTAGGTGTGAATCTAGTCAAGAACTTTGATCCCAATGTTTTGTAGAATCCCTCTCTTCATATTTACCTTTACACATATACAAGCATAGATTGTATTATTGGCCTTTGAAGGAGTCCAATCAATTAATGATCCTATGGTGTTTTATATCATTTCCTTTATGGTATTATTCCATAAGTGCAAGGGATAAAAAAGGAACAAAAAACCAAATTGAAACCTCTTCAAGTTATTCTTCTTGTGGATCAAATCTTGGTGTCCAAGGAGTCATATATAGAGGACTAGACTCCAAAAACCATGGGCCTCCATGGAAAATTATGTTTCAATATTCATGAAATTATAAAGTAACAACAAAGCACCCTCAACCAGCCATCATAAAATCATAAATACATATTTTTGAGCACTAGGTATTTCTTATCCATTTTTGTATTACAGTGGAGCTAGGCCACATGCCTACAAATTTGTAGATTAGCGCCTAAGATAAAAAATCCAAGATTCAATGTTGGGTGTAGGTTGAAGGTACCTTCACAATGGGTACCTCATTGAGTTTGGCCACAACGGATTGTTTTGTGGTTTTATTCAAAGACTATGGCTTAGGCATTCAATGAGGGTGGGCATTGGTAACTTGAACCATATTGTCCATTTTTTTTACATGAAAGGTGATTGATGGGAGAAAAGCAAAAAAATCCATTGCTAGACAACTTGAAAAGATAATCTATTGAAGCCATATCTAGTATTTGTATATCAATTATATTGTTCTTGATTTTTTTAAGGTTTTTCAACCATGTACAAATTAAATTTTTCTCTTATCTTATTCCACAATTGAGTTGGATTTAAAATGCTAAATATCATAAAACATTATTACTTACATTTAATTTCTCACCATCCAACATGTATAATTATAAATAATAGTTAATATAAAACCAATATACTTATATGAAATCAATAATATCTAGGTGAAATTTAGCTAGAGAGATTATTTTTATCCTTGAATGGTACTTTAAATGAAAAAGTTAATGTCTACAAGATACTCATAAATCTCATTCCTAATAATTATGATATGAATAACTTTAATCTACACTTTATGCTCATTCTAAGGGTTGTTTTTTAATTGGTTATATGAATATGAAATGGGTCCCACCTATATCACATCATTTCAACATATCATATTATAGTTGTATCAAAAAAAGTATAATATCTCAATACTACTAATTGTAAGAGTTTCCTTCATAATGCAAGGAATTGAGCTTAGGTTACACCCCATCAACTACCTTATATTTACCATTGCTCCATAACAAATTAGACTCACTCTAGTAGTTATTAAGACAAATATCTTACTTTATTAAATTATAACTTTTTTCATCTCTACTCTTATAATAAGAGTAGTATGTAATGTCCTTATCTTCATTGAGAATTTATTTGCTATATATTTTGCAATATATTTTACTAAACATGAAAAAATAATTTATGATAAAGTTTCTTTAATATAATATTGATACACCAACTTTAAATCACTTGAAATCTAGAATTTTTCTTCAAGAATTAGCATGATGATTTTATAGTTTATCATCAATATAATAATCTTATAGTTATGTTATAGCTATGGAAAATAATTTTGAACATTTATAGTATCTCTAGATGTTTTATTATGTTATTGGATTGACTTATAGTACATCTAAAGTAACATTTCTTGAACCTTTTAATTGATATTAGAAAATCCCATGTTAGTAAGGCCTACCTCATGCATTATACATATACATTATTTCAATAGTTAAACCCACACCAATAATTTTTGTTCATTATATCATGGTGAATCCACTACTATTTAGAAAAATATATGATAGAAATCAAGGAAGCATTCTATAAATATAATTATCTTGTTTTTATAAAAGGAATTAATGTTTGGATGATATTTGGTTATCATTTTTTGAATATTTCTCTTATTTAGGCTCCATATAGTTCTCATTAGTCATGCTTTATTTTTAAAGATACTTTGTCTAAATTCCTTCTATGTTAACCATGGAACGAAACCAAAACCATTATCCAATCACTCTTTAGTTTGTTTAATTGGAATATATGATTCTTTTATTCATACCATCATTGATCCTATTGGCATCCAATTTTATCATTTATAAAATTTCATGAATTGGTATCATTATTAGTTTTAAATGATACAATAATGTAAACATGATTTCTCTATCATGAAAATGAGACCTTATTTTTGTTTTTAAATTTATTCTCAAATTTCATCAAAATTTGAAAAGGCTTTTGTTATTAACTAAATTGAATGGATCATGGGAAGGTACATATGTCTCACCCATTTTTGGATCAATGGTATAACATTATGCTAAAAATAAAATGTTGTTGCTTTGTGAGTACTACCACACTCAAATTTATGAAAGCAATGTAAGATAATAATTATAGCCTATGATAAATGCATTAGTAATATAAAACTCAATGTTTTGAGTTAAGAAATATCAAGAAAGAGTGCAATTCATAAATAATTGAGTATAAAAAATTAGAACATAGAAATATAAGACAAATAAAATAATAATTTTATTGGCTAGAAAATAGAGTACAATGCAAGAGATTTTTGAGAAGATATGTGAGTCTATAACATTGCATGAATTACTCATACCTTTTAGAGTTAATGGTGTATCTCTCTTTATACAATATTTGGTGAATTAGAAATCCACTATATTGAATATGTAAGGTCACCCATATAGAAATGTGGTAGTTCACCTTTCATGAGTTAGAAGGTCATCTGTATGAAAGTGTGGTGGTTCACCTTCCATGAGTTATAAACTGCATTCTATTTAAGCTTTCTAATACTTATTGAATGGATCAAAATAGAGTCCCAAGCATAAACATTAAATTTTGAAGTTTGATATTGGTTTGAAGTTTATATTTTGATGTTTTACCATGTATCTATTATAGTGCCATAAAAAATAAGTTTTTAATATTTTTCATGCATAAATAAAAGTCCCAAAAAGGTAACAAACTTTTATCATTCATCCTTATAAAGAAATGATGTCCATTGAATCAACTTTTGATATTAGGTACAAAATTATTTCTTTATCTGATTTTTTATGAGTCATACCCCTTGGTGGCTAAGTTGTCATACCTTGACTACTCTATACATCAAAATGGACTTTATTTTGATGGTCTTAGTTAATGTATGGACACTATCATTATATTCCAATGGTACTAATCTATCTATATTGAGTTTATTAATGTTCAACTATCCTACTATTATAGATGTATCCAAAAAAGGTGGATGATAAAGCCTAATAAGTTTAACATTAAATATTGACTACAAACCAAGGTAATATGGAAGATTCAATCCAAATTCATCAACTCCCAAATTCTTAGTGATGGTGTATGGTCAATATCAAAGAGGTCTAATCTTCCTATGTGTCTTACAAGTCTATATTTTTTAATATGTAACCATACCTTATCTCCAACCTTGAATTTATTTGTGGCTTGATGTTGGTCATGGCATTGTATGTATTTATGATTTGTCTTATTCAAGAGGTATGAACCTATTGTTGGATATGTTAAATGTATTTCAAAAATCATACTTTCTTATTTTGTTTATTTATGTTAATGAGTTAAGTACTCCATGCGTTGCATAGGGAGAGTTGTGTTAGTGGGTGCCAAGGATTGGGAGGTGAAATAAAGATGAAATATGTTGTTCTTTATAGATATTTATAGAGATTTATTGTACCAATGTTGAATAAAGAGAAGGCTCTCATTCTATATGCATGAATTCTTAGAACTTTTATGTTTAAAAAATATCTAGAATTAGTCTATTCATAAATTTTATTTGGCCATTAATCTAAGGATGGAAATATATGGATATGGTTAGCTTAGTGTCCATAATACTTATAAAGTATGTGTAATATGATATTATTAGGCCAAGACCAAAATTATGAAAGAGTGATTATGAGCATTATTTACGTATACTACATACAAATATGTATGTAGGATTATGGGCATTCTTCATGTAAGCCCATAGGCGTCAAGTATGTAAGCCTAAGGACATCCTTCATGTATTCACCCTTAGTGATATTGGTTAATCCACCTTTATGGTTAACCTTGATTAAAGGGTATAATATATTTATTGTATTGTAATTTGGTCTTCAAGTCAATTTATCATCTAGAAGTTAACAATCCAATTGGGAATTCGGTATTACTATAAATATACCCAAATGACTAATCCATTGTATTAATTGTGATATATGAAATATTGTGAGGTGCTTATGAGTATCCATCCTGTATTCCTTTTGTGTAATTTATCTTCTCTTTCACTCTCTATTTAGTTTATCAATACTATCTTAAAATTGATCTTTCAATATTTTTAATTATGATTGTGGAGAATGTATGTTTAAAAATAATTATATAAAATATTATAAATCCCAACATGGTGTCAGAGAAAAAAATAAAGATACATCACTTGGGAATAAAAAAGGTTTGCCATTATTCAAATGTGACAAAATAAGTCTTTAAGGTAATAAGGAAAAAATATTTGCTTGGGTCTTTTCATTTTCAAGTTTTTGAAAATTAGGCCACCAAGCCCCTTATTCCTCTATATTTTTTTTTATCTCTATTGTTTTCCCTCATATGTGCATGCTCACATATTTGATGTCTTCTCATTTCCATAGTTTGTATCTCCATTGCACTTAGAGGGAAAGCACATCGATAGGAACTCTTTCTTCCCCAATTTATGTTGCGGGTTTGATGTCTACTAATATTTTATTTTGATCCTTCTCTCCATTTATTACCTCCTATGTTAATGATAACTTTATCCTAGTATCTAAGAGAGTAGTGTTATGGTAAGGCACACAATTGATAGGTGAATGGTTGTAAGTTTGATTCTTTGTGATTTTTTTATGCATGATATATAAGATGGGATATCTTATGGGTGACATGAGATCTAACATACATTCCCTCCTTGACCATCAAGAAGATAATCATTTTAATCAAGAAATCAAATCAAGATATGACACAGTGGTTTTTATTGAGATTTGATCACTAGAGGTTGTTGATTCAAAACTAGAGCTTTATCTATAATTTTGGCTTGTCCTTCCTTCTAGCTCCAAACCATGATTGTGGTAAAATAATTAGTAGCCTTTATTATGGTGAAAAATATGCTAGTCTAAATATTTGGAAGGTACCTTTTTAGAAAATGAATCAAGGTGTCAACATGTACCCATGGGTCATGAAGCCATGGTTGTACACACTATGACTTTTTTAACAACTAAAGATGAATTTTCCTTCCTATAATCTTAACCAACTAGTGTGGCATAGTCGTTGGAGTTATCATTTGAAACTGATAGGAGAGGGGCTTGAGTCCTAGCAAAGTAGTTTTTAATACTCACTTAAAGCAAGGTTTACTTTTAAAGGTGGATTGCCATCCAATTCTTAAATCACACATGTGTAAAATTTGTTATATTGGTTGTTTAGTAGGAAAAGTGTTGGAAATATTGAGTTGTCATTGATGTCAAAGGGTGCATGGTATTCAAGGCAAAAATATTCTTCAAGGATGAGAAGTTTACAAGGTTGGACAAAGCAAACAATGGATAATTATTCAAGGTAAGGTATATCTCAAAGTAAAGGATTATAATATTTAAATATTATAAAGATAAGGTTTAAAGGCTTGGGACAAAAATATTTAATTAAAGGCTTGGGACAAAAATATTTAAAAATAAGGGCAAAGGTTTTTAAATAAGGACAAAGGTTGGGACATAAGATTTAAATATTTAAAGTTTTAAAAGAATGTTATAATATTTAATTTAAATATTATAACCCAAAGTTTCTTGAAAAGGAAATTGGCACCAACGTTCATGGAGGTATTATAAAGTTTTCGAAACAAATAAATATGGGCCAACCTCTTAGGGCGCCACATGAAAGAGTATAAATATCAGATTGAAGTTCATGCTACAAATGGTTTTTGATGAGAAATCCTTCGTTGTTGTTCATTGCCCCTTTGAGAGAGTGAGTTCGTTGTTGTTCATTGCCCCTTTGAGAGAGTGAGTTCACTGTTTTTGTTTCCCTTTGAGAGAGTGAGTTTGCTACCGTTGACTGCCCTTTGAGAGAGTGAGTTCACTATCGTTCGTTGCCCTTTTGAGAGAGTGAGTTTGCTGCCATTCATTGCGTCTTTTCATCATCGTTCGTCAAAGCCTTCGTTATCTTTATGAGAGCTCCTTGCTATCATTTGTGAAAGACACTTGTTGTGTGTAAGGAGAGAAGAATTGAGATGACAAAGCATAGATTGAAGTGAAATTTATTGGACACCGAAAGCAATATAAAAGGTTTTGAAGACAATAGATGAAGTACCCGGTTATCTAGTGCATCAACGAATTGGATAGTCAGAAGGCTGAGGAAAGTGAGTTTTGAAAGCACCATCTAGTGAGGATAGTGCAAACGATTGAAATAAAATGTTACGTTGCATCGCATGCGATAAAAAAAGAAGAACATAGTGGGTGATAAGCTGAACGACAATTGTTATGGTGGTGAGCAATCAAGCAAGTGAAAGAAGATATTTACAGTTGTATTTTACCTACCAGATCAGTGAAGCTGAAGATAGAGCCACCATGAACTGCATTTGTGCATAAGAGGTTTAAAGTTTTAGATTGATCGAGTTGAGGAGCTGATTACATTTTTGAGGTACGGTTCTATTTGATGTTGGACAACAAGTTTGGAAAGGCTATGCAAAATGTTGATCTGGGTGACACTTGTTAATTGAAGACAAGAAGGACAACATAGGTATAATAATGTTTGATTGTTTACATTGATGAAGGCACTTTATATCGTAGGTGGTAAAGTATTCTACTCAACGGATAGTGTATCCGGAGCGGCTTGCTTTGTGTTGATAAGGTTTGGAGTAGAGAGACCCAGGTTCGAGTCTCATGCATGAATTTCCTTTTGTAAGAAGTGGCAATAAATATTTTGAAAGAGGAAGTTTCACTTTGATGTTGGCAGCCAATAAGGTACAAAGAGATAATTTCTTTTGTGACATTATTGTTGACTTTATAGAGTGGGAGGCATAAGTAGATATTTTGTTTTCAAAAGCTTTACCATGTGTGACTATTTACAAAGATAGTAATAAGGCAAAATGGAAGTATTTTAAGATTGAAGTTGTAAAAAGGCAAAAAGGAAATTTTATGTGAGAGTTGTTAAAAGAAATTGATAATATTGTTGTGAAAATTTGGAGGCCTTTTATTTTATGTATTTACATCTATTGCATGGTCATTGGAAATAAAAAGGTAAAGATAGAGAGTAAAGTTATCCAATGCTAGACAAGAAATATATTTTGTGAGACATGTGGAAGAGACATAATGTAAAGAACATATTGGGAATTTGTTAGTACATATCATTTTCTATATGTTCATGAAAGAAAAATAATTTTGGGTAGAATATGTCTGAATTGCTTTAGTTGAAGAAAGCACTTTTGGGAAAGATATGAGCATTGTTTGTATGCAAGTTTTGGGAAAGATATGAGCTGGATTATGAGCAGGTTTTGGAGCAGAGTTGTGAGCAGGTTTATGCAGAGTTGTGAGCAGGTTTGAGCAGAGTTGTGAGTAGGTTTTGGAGCAAAGTTATGAGCAAGTTTGTGTAGAGTTGTGAGTAGGTTTTGGAGCAGAGTTATGAGCAGGTTTGTGCAGAGTTGTGAGCAGGTTTATGCAGAGTTTTGAGTAGGTTTGTGTAGAGTTGTGAGCAGGTTTTGGAGTAAAATAGTGTAGAAGGGATTGGTGTCTCCTATGGATAGAGGTCCACAAACCATAGTAGAGGGTATTGGTGTCTCCTATGGATAGAGGTCCATAAACCATAGTAGAGGGGATTGGTGTCTCCTATGGATAGAGGTCCACAAACTAGAGCTGAGGGGATTGGTATCTCCTATGGATTGGGGTCCACAAACATTGTAATAGGGAATTGGTTCCCAAGAAATTTGTTGAGAAAATTTATAAGAAATATTTCTCCGTGGATGTAGCCCACATTGGGTGAACCACGTTAAATTTGTGTCTCTTATGTGTGTGGTGATTTGTGCATTGTTTCATTATTGCAATTGATAATATTGGATAATATTGCATTTGGATTGAAAAGTGAAAAGTTTTATCTTATACTGTTCACCCCCCTCTTAGTATAAGCTTGTGTTCTTCAATTGGTATCAGAGTGGGTTCCTTCGTGAAAGCCTAACAGCTTGAAGGAAGATCTTATAGGAACACACATGGCTCATAAGGAAGGGTTTTCATCAAATAAGGCTCCATTGTTTGATGGGACTAACTATGCTTTCTAGAGTGTGAGGATGAAGACTTATTTGATGGCACATGGATATGATATATGGCAATCCATTGAGAATGGGTTCACACCACCTACAACTCCTCCTACATATGCAAGTGGTAAGAAACCATATGAAGATAATGCCAAGGCGATGAATGCAATTTTGAGTGGGTTATGTGAATCAGAGTTTGTGAAAGTCATGCAATGCACTTCAGCAAAAGAAATATAGGATAAGTTACAGAGAACATATGAAGGAGACGACAAGGTCAAAATGGCAAAACTTCAAACACACAGGAGGAAGTTTGAAGACTTGAAAATGAAATATGATGAAGATATTGCTATGTATCTACTTTGTGTTGATGAGGTTGTCAACACCATTCGTGGACTTGGAGAAAATATTGAGGAATCTACTATTGTTCAGAAAATATTAAGGTCACTTCCTATGAGGTATGATGCAAAGGTTTCAACAATAGAAGAGATGAAGGATCTCAAAACTTTAAGCATGGATGAGCTACATGGAATTCTTACAGCCTATGAGATGAGGACAGAAAAAGAACAAACATCAAAAAGAGAGGCAACATTCAAAGCTTCAAAAAGGAAAAGAATAAAGAACAAGAATCAAGTGATGAATCAAGTAGTGAAGAAGAAGCTAACTTTGTGAGAAGAAATAAGAAGGGTCCAAGAAAACACAAAAATATGCAGACTATGAAATGTTTTAGTTGTGGTAACATTGGTCACTATGCAACTAATTGTCGAGAGGCTGGGAATAGTAGCAGTGAAGAAGAAAAAGAATACAAGAAGAAGAAAGAAAGAAGATTTTATCATGAAAAGAAAAATAGGCACGGTCAAGGCAAGCATGAGAAGAAGATATTTCAAAGACACAAGAAGAGTTTTTATGTTGAAGAAGCAAGCAGTGCTTCAAGTGATAGTGATGAGAACCTCTCCGATAGTGAAAAAGAAGAAATCCTATTTTTGGCCATAGAAGAGAATGAAGATGCTCCTGTTGTCAAAGACCAAGAAGAAAATAATGAAGATGCTCCTATTGTCAAAGACCAAGAAGAAGAGAAAGAAGATGCTCTTGTGATTAAAGACCTAGAAAAAGAGAAAGATTTAGAAAAGGAAGAGGAAGCCACAGTTGATATGGAAAAGGAACTTGTTGTTGATCTTGAAGAGTTGAAAAAGGAGAACTTAAGATTGAAGGCTCAAGTAAAAGAGGATGAGAAAACAAAGGCAAAGCTTCTACAAGATCTCACTGACTTAAAAGTTAAGGTTGAAGAGGTAAGGAAAGTTGAAGAAGGTATGGTTGAACAGTTAAAAGCAAAAGAGCTAGAATGTGTAAGACTAGGACATGAAGCTGACATTCTAAGGAAGGGACTTGAAAATTTTAATAATAAGATATATCAGTTTAGGAAAAGCTCAAAATATTTGGATGATATTATCAAAACATAGAGATCTCCATTTATGAAGACCGGACTTGGCTTTGAGGAAGGTCAAGAAGTACAAAAAGAGGAGTCAAGCTCAAAATAAATAGAAGCATCAAAGAAGGTATTTGAAGAAGAGCCTAAGACCTATGTTAATGTGTTGAGAAATGGAAACATCAAAGAGGAAGAAAACAATGCACAATCAAGGAACAAGGACCATCACAGAAAAAGCAAAGAAAGAACCATGAGATCATATCCTCCAAGGCAAGATGAATATTTCTTCTAGGGTTATTGTTACTCATGTAATCATATTGGTCATAAAGCTATACATTGCAGGGCTCATGGTAAGAATGATTATGGCTTCACCAAGAGAAATTTCAAGTCATTTGCACCTTTCAAGGACTACAACATCATGTGTTTCAATTGCAATAATTTTGGGCATAAAGCTAAATGGTGTAGAACAGAGTTTCCAGAACTTCCAAAGACAAGCAAGAAAAAGGATGCTCAAAATGTTCAAAGAGGTATGACTTCAAAATTTTGGAGAAAGAAAATTGAAAAAGAAGAAGAGCATTATAAATTGGGAGTAGGTTCACTCCCATCCCATAATTGATCACCTCAAGAAAAGGATGTGGTGAGGGGGTTGTGCTAAGTGTCTTATTTTTTAGCCCCAAGGAGCCCTTTGCCATTGATGTCAAAGGGGGAGAATTCAGTGAGGGGGAGCAACTTGTCAGGGGGAGCAGATTTGGAATCCAGTTGCAATAGAAGAAATTTTTTTGTAGGGTTGCCATCAATGACAAAGGGGGAGATTGTTGGAAATATTGAGTTGTCATTGATGTCAAAGGGTGCATGGTATTCAAGGCAAAAATATTCTTCAAGGATGAGAAGTTTACAAGGTTGGACAAAGCAAACAATGGACAATTATTCAAGGCAAGGTATATCTCAAAGTAAAGGATTATAATATTTAAATATTATAAAGAGAAGGTTTAAAGGCTTGGGATAAAAATATTTAATTAAAGGCTTGGGACAAAAATATTTAAAAAGAAGGGCAGAGGTTTTTAAATAAGGACAAAGGTTGGGACATAAGATTTAAATATTTAAAGTTTTAAAAGAATGTTATAATATTTAATTTAAATATTATAACCCAAAGTTTCTTGAAAAGGAAATTAGCGCCAACATTCATGGAGGTATTATAAAGTTTTCAAAATAAATAAATATGGGCCGACCTCTTAGGGCACCACATGAAAGAGTATAAATATCAGATTGAAGTTCATGCTACAAATGGTTTTTGATGAGAAATCCTTCGTTGTTGTTCGTTGCCCCTTTGAGAGAGTGAGTTCACTGCTGTTCGTTGCCCTTTGAAGTATTTTTTTCCTTGTTTCTATCATTGTTCATTGCCCTTTTGAGAGAGTGAGTTTGTTGCCATTCATTGTGTCTTTTCACCACCGTTCATCAAAGCCTTCACTGTATTTATGAGAGCTCCTTGCTATCATTTGTGAAAGACACTTGTTGTGTGTAAGGAGAGAAGAATTGAGATGACAAAGCATAGATTGAAGTGAAATTTATTGGACGTCGAAAGCAATATAAAAGGTTTTGAAGATAGTAGATGAAGTACCCGGTTATCTAGTGCATCAACGAATTGGATAGTCAGAAGGCTGAGGAAAGTGAGTTTTGAAAGCACCAGCTAGTGAGGATAGCACAAACGATTGAAAGAAAATGTTACGTTGCATCGCATGCGGTAAAAATAAGAAGAACACATGGGTGATAAGTTGAACGACAATTGTTATGGTGGTGAGCAATCAAGCAAGCGAAAGAAGATATTTACAATTGTCTTTTACCTATCGGATCAGTGAAGCTGAAGATAGAGCCACCATGAACTACATTTGCACATAAGAGGTTTAAAGTTTTAGATTGATCGAGTTGAGGAGCTGATTACATTTTTGAGGTACGATTATGTTTGATGTTGGACAACAAGTTTGGAAAGGCTATGCAAAACGTTGATCTAGGTGACACTTGTTAATTGAAGACAAGAAGGACAACATAGGTATAATAATATTTGATTGTTTACATTGATGAAGGCACTTTATATCATAGGTGGTAAAGTATTCTACTCAATGGATAGTGTATCTAGAGTGGCTTGCTTTGCGTTGATAAGGTTTGGAGTAGAGAGACCCAGGTTCGAGTCTCATGCATGAATTTCCTTTTGTAAGAAGTGGCAATAAATATTTTGAAAGAGGAAGTTTCACTTTGACGTTGGTAGCCAATAAGGTACAAAGAGTGATGCGTTGTCGTTAAGCACATCATTAATTCTCAATGAATTTGTCAATCCAGGGTAGTGTACAAGGCTATCTATGAAAGGAGTGAACAGGGCTATAATTTAAGGTCAATTGGGAGCAACAAGTCTTATTGGTGGAACTGATTGTGTGGGGGTTTTTAGGTCTCTTCTACCTCTAAATTGCATAAATTGAACTTTAATCTAATTGCAAGAATGAAAACTAATTGTTGATTACAGAAATGAAACCTTAGTTACAGTTGCAAGAATGAAATCTGATTAAATTGCAGAATTAAAACCCTAGTTACAGTTGTAGAATTGGAAACCTAATTACAGTTGCAAAATGAAAGTCTATTTACTCTTGCAATAATGAAAACTAAAATTAAGTCCTGTCAATACTCTATAATAGAAGGTTGTCAATCTTCTGTGCAGGGGTTGACAACAAAAACAATAATGCAGGAAAATTGCAAAAAACTGTAAATTGCTGGAAATGGAAATTGCAGTAAATTGGAAAGTTGTTGGAAAGCAAAAAGACTAATCAGATCTACTGCTAATCACATCACAAAATTATCTTGAATAGAAAATAAATTATTAGGACTGAAATGGATGTTAACTACTACAAAAGAATGAAATTGACAAGTTTCACAGCTTATTCTGCTACAACAAAATCAGAACAAAACCTGTCTGTTAGTCCTCCTCCTAGGTCTGGAAGTGGCCAACCTCCTTTTCTAGAAGAAGGTATGAGTTCCTCTCTCTCTAAATATTACTCACACTCAAACATAATAGAATGAATAGAAAAACTTGTACTTTATTGATTCAGAACATGATTACAAATCTGTTGCTAAAACCTGTTACAGAACTGTAATAGTCTCAGTTTTCTCGCTTATTCTCTATCTATATTTTCTCTACTACTATTTCTACTATTATTATTATTAGCTCAACCTGGATGGGAGCTATCTTTTATAGATGCCTAAAATCTAATTACAACAGAAAATATACTCTGCAAATCAATTCCTGTTATTCTACAGTATTCCCTGGGTTTATCCTAGAAGAGGATCTTTTCCATAAATTGTGGCTTTGGATGGCAAGGATGACAAATTTAGATGGGAGATATTTTCCTTTAACCTCCTCAGCCTTATTTCCCTTTTTCCATCGTCAAAAATCAGTCAACAGGTCAAAAAGTGCTTTCTGTTCTCAATCCGGAGCTAAGTGGCTCAATCCGAAGATATTCGCTCAATCCGAAGAGACTGTATTTCTCAATCCGAAGATCTTCGGAATGACCAACTATGTACTCTTCAATTGATTTCAGCTGCATTTCTCAGGTGGATTAGTCCTCAGGATCAGATTGCAATAGCCTTCATTCCTCTTCATGTGTGAATTCCATGCCTTGCCATTCATTGGTAGTTGGCTGGAATTTACACAGGAAAACCAGTTTTTGCTGCACAGTAATAGTTCTTTGCACTATTTTCTAAATTCAAAGAAATTAATGCTTGAGAAACATCAAAATAAGAATAGTAAAGTGTTGCTATCAGCCTAAGCATATCCCTTATGTAACAGGTCATGGCAAAGTGACATAAAACTACACAAAAACTGTAAAAATCAGCATATAATATTCCAAACACATCAATCATGCAAACAATTAATACACAACATATTAGATCAACTTAACTAGTATATAAAGTAAATCACAGAGTTTTAGGCAAGTTTTAGTTGTTCAAAACATGCTATGATGGAGGCATTTCCAGGCCTCATCATTTTCCCCCAACTTATATTAATGCATGTCCTCATGCATTCTATTGGGCTATAGAATCACAGATATCCATATTCAAGTTCCATGATCTGTAGAACAACTTTTTGCCTATATAGTATCCTCTGTTCTCCTGAAGGTTTCTGAGCCAATTTTCAAACTGCTCATCTGGTTGAGGATCCTCTTCAAAATAGTAGGGTGGTAATGATGGTTGGAGCCTAATCTGAGACCTACCGTTATTCTATTTCAATAGTTGTATCACCCTTCTCTCTTCTTCGACCATTCCATTTTAGTTTTTTTTTTTTGGAAATTAAAAATTTTATTTTTTTTGAATTTTTGTTTTTTTAATCGTCTATTTTTTTTTCTTTCAAGTGGAGTCTTGTAGACCTCCTGGTTCCTGGTGTATACTTTCTCTTCTTACTCTATTTTCTTGTGTCAATAGGGGCTGTAGGAATTGTATCAGGTTCTAGTGGAATTTCCTCTGCTTCCACTTTTATCTCTTCTCTAGTTTTGTTGGGAACTTCACTCCCTTTTTGTTAGATCAACAATATTCTCAAAAAAATGGACCCTCTTCTGTTTTCCTTTTCTGTTGCCAGTTCTAGACCCTCTCTTAGTTTGTGAGGTTGAAGGTTCTGGGGAAAGGTACTCTATTGATTTTGTAGCAATATCTATAGTAGCATCTATTTCCTCCTCTGTAGTAACATCTGTGTCTTCTTCCTCCTCATCCTCTTTTTTGAAGACTACATCAGTTAGAGTAGAGTAAAACCTATCAAAGCTTCTTAGGTTTCCTCTGAAATGATGCTTGTAGACCAATTTGATAAGACCATGGTGGCGAGGGCTCCCTTTTCCCTCCTGATAGCATTTTGCCATGTTTTGCAGCTCCTGGTGTAGATATAGGGGAAGATTTACCCTAACCTCAGGTTGTTGCCTACCATGTCTAAGGTGGTTCAAAATTTTAAAATGATGCCCTGATAAAACTACATACTGCCCTTCACAGGTTAAAAACTTGATTACCCATGTGGCTACTTCATCCCAGGGTTTTTGCAAGCTGGTCCTCTTTACACCCTTACACATGTTATTTATCAAGTATTCTGGTTCTTTATCATCTTCTTCCAGAAATTGACTAACTATGTTTGCTAGTGTATTCTTGCTAGTTCTAGAAATTTGAAGACCCTCTAATGGAAGTTCAGTAATTTGACTAAGAACTTCAGGGGTTACCTCAATTCTCATGTCGTTGATGTGCACCCTATTGTTTCTGAATGTGTAGGCAAATTCGGTAGCCAAATATTTAGAGCTTCCATCGAATTTGTCTAAAAATGGCATAAACCCTCCATCTTCAAAAATTTGCAACACTTCTGGAATCTCTCGAAGGATGGTAGTATCTGTTGGTTCCATTTTTATCTTTCATCCCATTTTTTTGTTCTTGTTGTGCTAAAAATACTGCTCACCTCTGCTGCTACAACCGTCCACTAGGTCACTAGTTTCTGGTTTCTACAGAATTATAGGGTTTTCTCTTTGGATTTGCAATGTTCTATTCTTCTTCAGAAATAAATTCTTGTAATCATGTTGCATCAGTGATTACTTCTTCGGAATGAAGAGTGGCACGCTTCCCTATTTTTGACTTGGACACCTATCCATCAATCATTGGACATACGTCCTTGCCATCAAATCTCCTTAGCTCATCCGATCTATGCATGATTTTCCCACATGCATGGTTATCAACAATGAACGGTGGTGGCACGTTATTAGTTATTTTCCCCATGATTTCGTACTTCCTCGAGATGAGACAAATCTCACCGCGAACCAGCTGACATGTGTCAATGATCACATGGAGTCAAAAATTTTGTTGATCGTGTCTTTTCTCCCTCCTTGGATGCCACGTGGAAACATAACATTAAGTGCTCATTTCGAAGATTAAATTTCATTCCGAAGTTAAAGGTTCACTCTGAAGACAAAGCAGGACTTGTCATTCTGAAGATAGTTTTCAATCTGAAGACAAGGCTGGACTTGTCATTCCGAAGATAATTTTCAATCCGAAGACAAGGCTGGACTTGTCATTTCGAAGACAATTTTCAATCCGAAGACAAGGTTGGACTTGTCATTTCGAAGACAATTTTTAATCCGAAGACAAAGCTTCATTTCGAAGATACAATGCAATAGTCATTCCATAGATACAATGCAACAGTCATTCCGAAGATACAATAGAAACCAACATTCTTCTTTTAAAACATGTTTTTCTTATGCCAACTCTTATGAACACTTTTATACTAATGGTTAATTGTCATATACTATATATCAAATATTTACAATGAGAAAAGTGCAAGAAACATATACCTGGTTAAAACAAGTTAATGCAAGTTTTTGAAAGATGACTGCTTTTGTTGATGCTCTATTGAGGCTTACTGCAATACTTCAAAAAAAATGTAGTTGGTGAATTTGTACAATGGTGACTCAAAATTTTTCAAGGTTATGCATGCCAAAAAACTGGTTTTCATGCATACCAACTCAATAGTGCCTTAGAAAAAGGTTTTCACTATTGAGTTATTCATTTTTCTCTTTTTTTTTTTTTTTTTTTTTTTTTTTTTTATTCTGATTATGCCCATGAAGGAATTCACAACCAGAATTTATTCATCTTTTTGTTTTCTGATTTTTATTTTTTTTATTTTTCTATTTTCTTGAAATCCATGATTATGCTCAATCTATGGCAATTGTGGTGGAAGAGGGAATCTCTTCTACCTATTGTGCATCCAAGCTATCAAGTTGTTGCAAGAACTCCTCCTTAGTCAGAGGTGTATGGTACACTCGAAGGCGATGTCCATTCACTACCAACTTTCTCTATGAATCATCAATGGGAGAGAGGCGAGCTGCTCCATTGTCAAATACTTCTTCAATATGGTATGGTCCAAGCCATCTAGTCCTTAGTTTTCTAGGGAAGTCCACATAGCGAGAATCAAATAACAAAGCCCAATATCCTTGCTAAAATTTTCTCTGTTGTAGGTGGCCATCATGCCACAACTTCCTCTACTCTTGAATTACTTCAGTTTGGTGCAGAGCATCCAACCGAAGTTCATCCAATGCATTCAGCTATAGAATCCTATCCGCCTATGCCTGTGACAATTCAATTCCAATTTCCAATGTTGTGCGCAATGTTAGTAGCTCAAATTCAATAGGTAGGAGGGGCTTTTTACCAAAAACTAGTTCATAAGGTGTGAATCCAGTAGTGGATTTCCAAGTAGTATTGTAAGCCCAAACTGCTTCAGGTAATTTATCTAGCCAGTTTCTCCTATGAACAACTACTATTTTCATCAAGATCCATTCCAATTCTCTGTTTGTTACCTCAACTTGGCCATTTTCTTGTGGGTGGTAAGGTGATGATTTCCTATGTTTGATTTCATACAACTCTGTAAAAGCCTCAATAACTTTAGATGCAAATTGGGGTCCTTGGTCTGTGGTGATAGACCGTGGAGCTCCAAATCTCTAAAAAATTTGGTTATACAAGAAATCAATGACCTTCTCTTCATGAGCATGTTTGAAAGCATGCACCTCTACCCACTTTGTCAGGTAATCAATGCATACCATAATATGCACCTTTCCTTGAGAAGGTGGATCAATAGGTCCCACAAAATCAAGCCCCCACCTCTCAAATGGTTCTAAAACCACTTGAGGCTGTAGTGGCATTTCATTTGTGTGAGTGGGTTTCCCCATTCTTTGGCATGCATCACAATGCCTGATGTACTTTTTCACATCCTTGTGAAGAGATGGCCAATAATATCCTGTTCCTAAAATTTTCCTAATTGTGCTTTTTACAGAATAGTGTCCACCGGAGGGTTCATCATGACAAGCCCTAAGGATATCATATACCTCATCCTTTCGGATGCACCTACGTAACACATGGTCAAGACTACTCTTGAAAAGCATACCTTGAATCCATTCAAAAGAAGAGCTCTGTTTGATCAATTATTTTCTTTGTTTGGAAGTAAAATGTGGGGGAACTTTCCCTGTGACCAAATAGTTGGCTATATCTGCAAACCAAGGTGATTGGACAGATATAGCAAATAATTTTTCATCAGGAAAAGTGTCCTCCACTAATTCCCCTTCCTCTGTGTTCTACAACCTAGACAAAAAATCTGCTACAACATTAGCTTTTCCTGGTTTATTGATTATTGTGATATCAAATTCCTACAACAATAGTAACCAACGGATAATCCTTGCACTCACCATAGGCTTATTCATCAAATATTTAATGGTTGTGTGATCTGTGTGAATGAATATTTGATAACCTGTGATGTAATGCCTAAATTTATTGATGGCATAGATTACTGCCAAGAATTCTTTCTCAGTTGTGGTATAATTTTTTTAGCTCTTGTCAAGTTCTTGCTAATGTAGTAGATAGCATAGTGTTCACCATTGTCGATTTGTCCCAATGCTGCTCCAATTGCAGTATTGGAAGCATCAGTTTGTATGTGGAATGGTAATGTCCAGTTAGGTCCTCTTAACACAGGTGGAGTTACTAATTTTTCTTTCAGAGCTTCAAATTATTCCTGACACTTTGTAGTCCAGGAGAATTCAGAATCTTTAGTCAATAGGGCAAACATGGGATGGCCTATTGTGCTAAAGCTGGGAATAAACCTACGGTAAAAACCAATGTGTCCTAGGAAGCTTCTGACATCAGTCTGAGTTTTAGGAGGGAGAAGGTTCTTGATAATTTCCACCTTCTTTGGATCAACTTGGATCCCTTGAGGAGAGATGTGATGACCAAGAACTATTCCTTCCTCCATCATCATAAAACATTTGTCTGGATTTAAGGATAACTGGTAGGTTTCACAGCGAGTTAAAACTTTATCAAGGTGTTCCAATGTAAAGTCAAAAGTCTGTCCATAGACTGTGAAATCATCCATGTATATTTCAACACTGTTGGTAGTCAGATCAGAAAATATGGCTAACACTACTCGCTGAAATGTTGTTGGGGCATTACACAAACCAAAAGGTAAGACCCTATAGGCAAATGTTCCCCATGGACAGGTAAAGGTTGTTTTCTCTTGATCTTCAGGTGCAACCTGAATTTGATTATATCCACTAAATCCATCAAGAAAACAAAAATATTTCTTTCCAGCAAGAGTATCTAACACCTGATCTATGAATGGCAATGGAAAATGATCTTTGTATGTCACTTTGTTCAGTTCTCTATAGTCTATACATACTCTCATTTTTCCATTTTTCTTAGGCACTATAACCAATGGAGAGACCCATCGACTATCAAAAATTGGGTAAATGAATCCTACTTCCATAAGTTTTTCAATTTCTTCTTTCACAATATCCCTCAAGGCAGGATTCAGTCTTCTCTGAGGCTGTCTTACAGGCTTGACATCTTCAGTATAAATTCTATGAGTACATACATCAGGGTGAATCCTTGACATATCTTTGTAATCCCAAGCAAAAGCATGGATATGCTTCTGCAAAATAGCTATCAATTTTTCTTCCTCTTCCCTAGTAAGTTGGCTATTTATGTTCAAAAATTTGCCTGGTTGGACTTCTATTTGTTTTGTATTTGGAAGGACTGAATTTACTTCTTCACAATTGTTGACTAGGGAATTAAGAGGACAATGATGAGATGGGAGGACATAAGAAGTTTCTGTCTCATTGATTTCTGATGGAAGCATATCCTGTATGGAACAATGAGAAGGGAAGATCAAGTGATGGTGCCACCCATGTGGTAGTGAAATAGATGTTTCCTGTGATGGTATAGATGGCCTTTCTTCAGAACTTTGACCTTCTTCTCTCACTAGCAATTGATTGATATTGGTTGCTTCCTCTTCTAACCCTTGTTCATGCAGAACATTCATTAGGACTATTTCATTTTCTAAAATTTCTGTGTCATGGAGGTCTTCTGTGTGTTCCCTTACTACCAAGGTGGCTAGTGTGGAAATAACCTCTTCTGGTTCTTCATCTGAGTCAGGAAACCATAACTGACCTATGAAATTGCTTAAAGGTCTTGCAGGAGGATATAGAGAAATCTGTTTTAGGTCAATACCATTTGAAATTGTCATTTTTCTAGATCTACAGTCTATAAAGGTTATTGCAGTTGCAAGCCAAGGTCTTCCTAGGATAATGGGATAGCCATGTGCTGAGTTTCTTGGCTGTAAAACCAAAAAATCTGTAGGGTATTCCCAAGAAGAAACTTCTATAGGGACATCTTCAATGATACCTTCAGGTTTTGCAACTGACCTATCAGCCATTTCTAAAACTGTGAATGTGGGGCTGAGATGTTTGAGCTGTAATTGTTCCATTGTATCCTTGGTCATGATATTTATTGCAGCTCCTAGATCAACTAAGACATTTGATATTGGTACTGAGCTTATGATCACTATGATAACTGGACTTCCTGGGTCACTATACTTTGGAGGTACTAGTTTTCCTGACAAGAGATCAGCTATCTTTCCTTCAACATGAACAGTTTTAGGAAATGCTTTCTTTTTTCTTCCTGCTCTTCTGTTGCACAAATCTTGGATAGTTATTTTAATCATAGGTATATCCTTAATGGCTTGCAATAAGGGCAGTGATATGGTTAATTTTTTGAGTTCTTTCACTAACTCTGATTCAAAATTTTTTGTTGTAGTGTTAAGTCTCTCAGGGTATGGAATTATCCCTGATGAAGGTAACTGTTCTGCCTGTGGTTCTATTTTTTCTTCTTCTTCTTCCGTTGTTGGTTTGACTTTGCTTGGTTCAATAGGTTCTTGAATTTCATCTTCTTTCACTTCAATTATAATAGGTTCAGGTAAAACTTTCCCTGAACGTAGTTGTATGTTGCTACAATCCAGAATTTGCATATCTGAATTTCCTTCAGAATCAGCCATATAGGCAGGAGTTGCCTGCCTTATGTTATTTGGATTTATTATAGGTTGAGCTGGTAATTGAGGTTGTTTCACCTGTTGCATTTGTTGATTTGGTTTTCCTTGAAAATTTTGATTTGGTGCAGGCAACAAATTCTGAGTTTGACCTTGATTTCTTTGTTGCCTTGGATAGGACTGGTATTGTTGACCCCACTACTATTGATTTTGCATCCAAGATGGATTACTTTGATTCTGAGTCCATGGTGGGTTATTTTGATTCCATGATGGGTTATTCTGGTTTTGATTCTAGGATGGATTATTCCAACCTGTCTGTGGCCATTCTTGAGAATTTGTCCATTGAGAATAATTCCAAGGACGTTGGGGTGGTTCTGACTGTCCCCAAGACATGTTTCCATGGTTGTTTCCCCAATTTGTAGGAAAACGAGGGGTATTTTGATATTGTTGAAAGTTTCCCCCTTGTCTTGGTCCCACATAATTGAGTTCTTCTATTTGAGTTTCTAGGACAGTTTTTAGTTGTGGTAGCAGATGACATTTGTCAGTCAAATGTCCTTTTGAGCAAATACTACAAATGGCTGAAATGGATGTTTTGTTTAGAGGACATTCCTGTAAGGCATGTTTATTCCTGCATCTTGGGCAATAAATTGCTAAAGGTTCTATGGTTTTTGCTTTAGCAGACATTTCTCCCAGAGCTGTGTTTAATTGTACCAGGATATCAGTCTTAAAATTTGCAAGTTCCTCTATTAGGTCCTTCACATCAGTGCCATTTGTACTCTTTTTCTTTCTTTTCTGCCTAGTGCGAGAGTAATTTCTACAAAGATCCACAATCTCATCCATATTACGAGTACTTACATCCCCATTTCCCATCAAATCTAATACCTCTCTGGATTCATCTTGTAATCCTCTTAGAAAAATGGTTTTGCACAATTCTGGTTCTCCTAGTCCACACCTTCTTTGAACAAACACAAATCTATCAAGGTAATCTTCTAATGTTTCATCATCTTCTTGTTTAATTCTGAACAACTCATCTTTCCTGTTCCTTACTCGACAATACTCTTGATACTTGTCTAAAAACATAGTCTCCATTTGATCCCAGGTTTGGATGGAATCTGGTTGTAAGCTCATGAACCAACGTAATGTTGAGTCCTTGAGTGTTGAAGGAAAAACCTTGAGTTTCTTATTATCATTTATATAGTCATAGGTTTGACACACTACTTTGAACTCAAACAGGAACTGATCAGGATCTTCAGATGCAACACCTCGGAAGGTTGGAAGCACTGAAGGTGAGATTGTTTTCATGGGAGAGTTCTATGTGGGATTCAGAAGAATAGGATATTCAAATGTTCTAGGAGGTTGGAGCACATCTTGATCATCTTGATCATTTTCATTATGGACACGACCATGTTGGTCATCCCCATCTGGATTGCCTCTTTCTGCCATAATTTCTTGTTCTTCAGAAATAGTTAAACCTATCCAAATTTCTTTCTCAAGAGGTCCAAAACCTTCTATTGATAATGAGTCTGGTAATTTTTCTTGCTCAGGAGATTCTGATGATGATGAAGCTGGTGGTTTTTGTTTTAGTTTTTCTGGTAGTTCAAACATAGGTGATTCACCCCTTAGGCATGAAGATCTTCTTAATGGAATAAGCCAGGGATATCTTTGGATAATTTTGCCTTCTTCATCCCTAGGCCTACTCATTCATGCCTACTCCTTAATGACATAAATTATAAGTCAATAATTGTTACTTAACCAATTGTTATATTCAGATTTTACCCTAAATTTTCACAACTCAGTCTAATTAATAACTATTGAACTGTTGACACCTTCTAACAACACTCTCCTTAACAATGATACCAAAATGATGCATTGTCATTAAGCACATCATTAATTCTCAATGAATTTTTCAATCCAGGGCAGTGTACAAGGCTATCTATGAAAGGAGTGAACAGGGCT
Organism: Wollemia nobilis; assembly: GCA_028583015.1. Lineage (NCBI taxonomy): Eukaryota > Viridiplantae > Streptophyta > Pinopsida > Araucariales > Araucariaceae > Wollemia > Wollemia nobilis. The sequence continues at coordinate 9,197,496 of JAQPPZ010002832.1, read as the reverse complement.
ATAATTTAAGGTCAATTGGGAGCAGCAAGTCTTATTGGTGGAACTGATTGTGTGGGGGTTTTTAGGTCTCTTCTACCTCTAAATTGCATAAATTGAACTTTAATATAATTGCAAGAATGAAAACTAATTGTTGATTATATAAATGAAACCTTAGTTACAGTTGCAAGAATGAAATCTGATTAAATTGCAGAATTAAAACCCTAGTTATAGTTGTAGAATTGGAAACCTAATTACAGTTGCAAAATGAAAGTCTATTTACTCTTGCAATAATGAAAACTAAAATTAAGTCCTATCAATACTCTGTAATAGAAGGTTGTCAATCTTCTGTGCAGGGGTTGACAACAAAAACAATAATGCAGGAAAATTGCAAAAAACTATAAATTGCTGGAAATGGAAATTGCAGTAAATTGGAAAGTTGTTGGAAAGCAAAAAGACTAATCAGATCTACTGCTAATCACATCACAAAAGTATCTTGAATAGAAAATAAATTATTAGGACTGAAATGGATGTTAACTACTACAAAAGAATGAAATTGACAAGTTTCACAACTTATTCTGCTGCAACAAAATCAGAACAAAACCTGTCTGTTAGTCCTCCTCCTAGGTCTGGAAGTGGCCAGCCTCCTTTTCTAGAAGAAGGTATGAGTTCCTCTCTCTCTAAATATTACTCACACTCAAACATAATAGAATGAATAGAAAAACTTGTACTTTATTGATTCAGAACATGATTACAAATCTATTGCTAAAACCTGTTACAGAACTGTAATAGTCTCAGTTTTCTCACTTATTCTCTATCTATATTTTCTCTACTACTATTTCTACTATTATTATTATTAGCTCAACCTGGATGGGAGCTATCTTTTATAGATGCCTAAAATCTAATTACAACAGAAAATATACTCTGCAAATCAATTCCTGTTATTCTGCAGTATTCCCTAGGTTTATCCTAGAAGAGGATCTTTTCCATAAATTATGGCTTTGGATGGCAAGGATGACAAATTTAGATGGGAGATATTTTCCTTTAACCTCCTCAGCCTTCTTTCCCTTTTTCCACCATCAAAAATCAGTCAACAGGTCAAAAAGTGCTTTCTGTTCTCAATCCGGAGCTAAGTGGCTCAATCCGAAGATATTCACTCAATCCGAAGAGACTGTATTTCTCAATCCGAAGATCTTCGGAATGACCAACTATGTACTCTTCAATTGATTTCAGCTGCATTTCTCAGGTGGATTAGTCCTCAGGATCATATTGCAATAGCCTTCATTCCTCTTCATGTGTGAATTCCATGCCTTGCCATTCATTGGTAGTTGGTTGGAATTTACATAGGAAAACCAGTTTCTGCACAATAATAGTTCTTTGCACTATTTTCTAAATTCAAAGAAATTAATGCTTGAGAAACATCAAAATAAGAATAGTAAAGTGTTGCTATCAGCCTAAGCATATCCCTTATGTAACAGGTCATGGCAAAGTGACATAAAACTACACAAAAACTGTAAAAATCAGCATATAATATTCCAAACACATCAATCATGCAAACAATTAATACACAACATATTAGATCAACTTAACTAGTATATAAAGTAAATCACAGAGTTTTAGGCAAGTTTTAGTTGTTCAAAACATGCTATGATGGAGGCATTTCCAGGCCTCATCAAAGAGATAATTCATTTTGTGACATTATTGTTGACTTTATAGAGTGGGAGACATAAGTAGATATTTGTTTTCAAAATCTTTACCATGTATGACTATTTACAAAGATAGTAATAAGGCAAAATGGAAGTATTTTAAGATTGAAGTTGTAAAAGGGCAAAAAGGAAATTTTATGTGAAATTTGTTAAAATAAATTGATAGTATTGTTGTGAAAATTTGGAGGCCTTTTATTTTATGTATTTACATCTATTACATGGTAATTAAAAATAAAAAGGTAAATATAGAGAGTAAAGTTATTCAATGCTAGACAAGAAATATATTTTGTGAGACATGTGGAAGAGACATAATGTAAATAACATATTGGGAATTTGTTAGTACATATCATTTTCTATATGTTCATGAAAGAAAAGGAATTCTGGGTAGAATATGTCTAAATTGCTTTAGTTGAAGAAAGAACTTTTGGGAAAGATATGTGCATTGTTGTATGCAATTTTTGGGAAATATATGAGTTGTATTATGAGCAGGTTTTGGAGCAGATTTGTGAGCAAATTTAAGTAGAGTTGTGAGCAGGTTTATGTAGAGTTGTAAGTTTATGCAGAGTTTTGAACAAGTTTGAGCAGAGTTGTGAGAAGGTTTTGAAGAAGAGTTATGAGCAGGTTTGTGTAGAGTTGTGAGTAGGTTTGTGCAGAGTTGTGAGTAGGTTTTGGAGCAAAGTTATGAGTAGGTTTTGGAGAAGAGTTGTGAGCAATTTTGTACAAAGTTGTGAGTACGCTTTGGAGCAAACCAAAGTAGAGGGGATTGGTGTCTCCTATGGATAGAGGTCCATGAACTAGAGTAGAGGGGATTGGTGTATCCTGTGGATAGAGGTCCATAAACTAGATCTAAGGGGATTGGTATCTCCTATGGATTGGGTTCCACAAACATTGTAATAGGGAATTTGTTCCCAAGAAATTTGTTGAGAAAATTTATAAGAAATATTTCTCCATGGATGTACCCCACATTGGGTGAACCACATTAAATCTGTGTCTCTTATGTGTGTGGTGATTTTTGCATTGTTTCATTATTACAATTGATAATATTGGATAATATTACATTTGGATTGAAAAGTGAAATTTTTTATCTTATACTGTTCACTCCCCCTCTTAGTATAAGCTTGTGTTCTTCAAAAAAGTCTTATATTTGATACCCATCAACTATGAACCCTTAAAATTGTAAATTATATATATATATATATATATATATATATGTGTGTGTGTGTGTGTGTGTGTGTGTGTGTGTGTGTGTGTGTGTTCTTCAAAAAAGTCTTAGGTTTGAGACCCATCAACTATGAACCCTTAAAATTGTAAATTATATATATATATATATATATATATATATATATATATATTCAATCAATTTTTCAATCTATTATTTGTTAATAAAGAGTATGAAATATCTATTTAGTAATAGACAAGTGTTAATAATAGATTGCATCAATTGGTATTATCTAATTTGACAGATTTTTTTAAGGTTTAGCAATATGATTTTTTTTTATCATTTCATTGCTAATATATTAGTCTTGTAGAAGCCATAAAATTTTCATACATAGCATTTGCATCCCATTTCTCTCAATCATGTGAGTTTCTAAGCTCTATATAGTGTCACATTATTTTAAAGACTTGTTATAGTTATGTGTGGATTTTTTGTATAAAATAGATTTCTTAGGGTATGTTACTCACCTTAATGGGTGAAATTATAGTACCTAGTATTTTTAATGGTAGGATTAATAAAAAATAATAACCTCTAGTTTATATTTAATGATAAAATAGGTCTTAGTAATCATGAACTTTGTAAGAAGAAGGAGGAAGTTGTAGTTCCATTTTCATGTTAGTTGAGCATAATTTTTAACATTAGAGAGAAGGTCAATCCTATTTAGGTACTAACCACACTGAAGGATATCTATGGAAGAGTAAGTGTTAGTGAAGTTATTAGAACAGAGATGAAGCTTTCCAATATTTATATTTTAGATTTTGATAATAGCATAGACCATATATCTCACTTCAAAGCCATAAAATCTAAATTAGCTATGATGAGGTAAGGTAAAAGGTGATAAAGATTATGCCAAATATATTACTTCTAATCTTGATTCTTATTTTCATTTAGTTGTTTCGGTTATTTATGTGAATGCTATGACTATCAAGGATAAACAACCTATTTCTCTTGAAAGACTTTTCAAGCTTCTTATCTGTTGAGTGTATATTTTTCCCAATTGCAAAATACCACCACATGCAGAGTATTGAATAGAAAACTCTCTCTTGAAAAGAAACCAAATGACAAACATTCAACTTCTCCAAGGTTCTGGTAAAATATCTAAAAGATTACAATAGTGCTAGAAATAATTCAATAATGCATGTGACCATAAACAAAGGGCATTTATTGGTTCTAAACAATGCGTAGTGATTTGAAAGATCTAACTAAAAATAAAAGCAGTTCTTTTTAGGGTTTTTTTAAATTGGTGCTACCATGAATCCCTGTTAGTAGAGTATTTTATCTTCATTTAAAAGGTTTCAAATGACAAAATGTGGAATTTTCCACCTCATTTTAATGCCCGTCCCTTTAAGATGAAGTAAATTTTAGATAATTGGGTTCATTTTATCTTCCTTATGTTGATGCCACTACCCTAATAGTGGTTAGTAGAAGTTAGCATGTTAGCAATGTTAGCAAAGTTAGCAAAGTTAGCTTTCATTTATTATATTAGTTTAATGTGAAATAGTAGGTTAGTATCCCTCCTAAACCATGTGTTTTATCTGAAAGCTTTAGATTAATGAAACTTGGAGGTGTAGAAATTTTAGAAAATGACCAGAATGGAAATAACTTGAAAGCTTAACAATTCTGGAAATGGACCAGAAAAAATGAAACTAATAGGAAATTAGCAAAAATTCTAGAAAAGGACCAGAATGGAAATGAAAGAAACTAAAATTTTGGATGGACCAGAATGGAATGCTTGAATGCTTGAAATAAAATAAACTTTGAGAATAGTAAATGAAATAAACATGTAAATTTGGTTAGCTAAAAAAGTCAAATTTTGAATTAGTTTAGCAAGCTCCTCCCTGCAAAATCCCAAGTTATGAGGTAATCATAAAACAACCTGAATCAATGGACCTGCAACATAAGCACAATACCATTAAATCAAGTGTGAGACTCAAAGGAAACATAAAGAAACTACATAATCTTGACCTTCGCCTATTGCAACCCATTTCATGGCATAATACAATGGCTAGAAGTCACTAAAATACAAAAATGATAAGACACTAAAAATGTTAGTTTTATGATAAAAACCCTCCTTTTGATTTTTCTCACAGAAGTTTACTACCCTCTCAAAATATGAAAAATTTTCTTTCTTTATTGCTTTCTCGGAATTTTACATCATTTCTAGCCCCCTTGAAAAAGGTAGGATAGCAAGGTATAAATAATGCTTAGAAGTCCTTTTGCTTCATATTCTCTCACAACCAAAATAATGAATGGATATAAGAAAATAATCCATCATAATTTTTTGTGATTTAATAAACATAACACTTCTAAACATTATTTATTTTTAAAAAAACTAACAACAAAAACATAACCCTGCATGACTCCTTATATCTCCCCTTTCTCTTATAAGCATTCTACCCAAGAATACCCCTTTACATCCATAAAATGAATGATAAAAGTATTAACTATACCTTATAACCCCTACGATTTTAGACCTCCTTTAAAACATTAAATGTGATCAAACCACATTCACATTAACTAAAATAATACAGGCCAATATTATTCAGTGAAACTTTCATTGTCACTTTTTGAGGCCGAGACCCGATGGTATTTCTCCTAATCCATACCAATGTGCCCAAGGACTGGGATGGCATTCCCCCATCCTGGGCACTTTGGTTTCCATGTAACCAAATGAAACCATCACACTGCCTACACAGCCATGGCACTATCCAACTTACGTAGCCATAGCACTATCAACGATGTAGCCATGATGCTGCCAAGACTATGCAACCATAGCACTGCCATCAACATCATGGCACTAAAAAACCTATGCAGCCATGGCGCTACCAAGACTATGCAGCCATAGCGCTACCATCATCACCATGGTGCTTCCAAACCTACGTAGCCATCGATGCTACCATCGACGTCGTGGTGCTGCCAAACCTATGTAGCCATCGACGTTGCCATCGATGTCATGGTGCTGCCAAACCTATGCATCCATGGCACTATTCAACTCCCTACTCTCACACTCACATTGCCATAGTGTAATGAAACATATGCAACACTAAAACCTTCCATGTTCTTTGAGGTCGGCCTTTAAATCCATCAATTGGTGTCACATGTTGCCCTAATAACTCTTCTTCCTTCCTTTTTCAATGGCATACCTCTGCCTCTCGGCTATTTCACTGACAACTCTGGCACCTTTCATGTTGTTCTTATAAAACCCTAATGCCATCTTGGACCACCTCTTCTTTGTTGATGTTGCTCCGTGAAGCTTCACTACCATAGCGTTGAACATTCTTGGACTAGCCACTCATGTCTTCGAATGTTTTTGAATAGCCACCATCGCCTTATCTACAATCAAATGAAACGACGTTAAACTTTACCTTATCATAAATATTATTATCACATATTTTATAAAGTACATTATAATAATATTATTATATACAATATAATAATATTATTATAATAATAACATTATAATATAATCATAATAATATTATTATAATGATAACATTTTAGAACCTTATAACATAATCTTAAAAATATTACTATTATGTACATAATATAGTTAATGCAATTATATTAGGTAGATAATAGCATATTGGCTTCTATCTCAATTTCTTTGTACCTTTTGTATCCTCTTTTTGTTTTAGGTCAGGCCTTGCTTTGTTAAACATATTCCATCACCTTAGATAGTATGAAGAACATTAAACTCTTATTCATCAAAATGGATTTTAATTAATCTAAGCATTAATGCCTAGATTAATTAATCATTAAATATCAAATAACCAAAGCAATTAAAATCATTAAAACAAAATAGTCAAACATCCCTATTCTTACAAACCAAAGAAAACCAAAAACCTTTCATATCAAAATATGACAAGTGGGTCCCCAAGAATTTTGGGGTGGTTGTGGAAACTCCACAACATTATCCACTATGGAATTGTAATAAAGAATTATGAAGCCCTTTCTCACATACAAGCTCATCGAAATAGCTTCAAGTTAGTGTAATCTAAGGATTATTTCCATAAGGTAAACTCTAAGGTTTTAAATAATTCAACCACATGTGATCATTATGAAATAAAAGGATACTCCTTCAAAATTGCATAGAAATATTGAAGAATATTGAGACATAATTCTTAATATCTGGATAGCAAATTTCTTATGATGAACAAAATGAATATTTCAAAGCAGAGGCCCATTAGATAATCCATGATGGGAGATTCTACCTCTAATGACATGTCTCCTTGGCTGCTTTACTCCAATTATGGGGGGTGTTGAATTATGTGTAATCTAGTAATACTAGTCCAAGTCCATAAGTGTGAAAGAGTTATTATGAGTACTACTGATGTATCTTATGGGTAGGTGTGTATGTAAGTATATAGGAATTCTTAATGTAAGCCTACAAGCATCATTTTGTAAGCCTATTGGTATAATTATATAAACCTAAGAGCACCTTGCATGTATTCAACCTTAATGATATTGGTTAATCCACCTCTATGGATAACCTTGATTAAATGGTGTAATATATTTATTATATTGTAATTTAATCTACAATTCAAGATATGTTAGCTTGAGATTAACATGTAATTGGGATTTGGTATCACTATAAATGCTTCCAATGATTGATTCATTGTATCAATGTATGATATGTGAAATATTATGGGATTCCTATGGGCACTCACCCCTTATTCCTCTTGTGTCATTTATCCTCTCTCTCTATTTCATTCAAATCACTCTTGCAATGTTTCTAATTAAGATTATGGTAAATGCATATTTTAGAATATTTTTAGAAAGTATTATGAATTCCAACACATGCTTCATAAGATGGGCTAGAAAATACTTAGAAATTTGTTATCCCTTTAAGAGGTAATGAATATTGGTAAGACAAAGTTTATCCATAAGCTTAGTAGTCTTCTAAGATAAAATGAGATTTTTACCAAGAATCGTGATAGTTATTTTTAAAAAATTATCATTTATTATTAAAACACAATAATTACCATGCTTAAATATGGTTACAATTGAGAGGAAATACATGTATATGTATTACCAATGTTGGTTAACACTATAAATGGTTTATATATCCCTTATTGTTGGTTGGTTTAGCAACAATGTAGGATGCATGAATTAAATGTACCTCTTGACATCATTCTTCACTTTGTGTTGATAGAAGAAATTTTGAAGGAGTGCTAATATTTTTTCCACACCAAATGCACTTGATACTTTATCAGAGTGTTCTTCCCAAAACATATTTGAGTTCTCACTACATGTTACATAAATATTTTCATATGATAGAGGAGGTTATCATTCAAATAAAAATTAATATCATGCTTACCCACATGAAGAGTTGGGTATAGAACTACAAAATTAGAATATGCTTCATAAAAGGAGCATCATACCCATAGGAATAAATAATAATGATGGATTCTATAACTAGAGGTTGGCTTAAATAATCTATTGTGAAATTGTCTCTCACTTTCTTGTGCTTTTTGATCAGATGAAACTATCATAGATATATGGCCCACTTTCGATATATTTTGTTCCTTACCTTATTATATATATATATATATATATTTATTTATTTATTTATTTATTTGTGGAAAACATCCCAAAAGGGATGCCACTTTTGGGTAAGACCCAAGGAGGCAGGGGTATCCATTCCACCAAAAATTCCCAAGACTCGGACCTAGCCTACCACATTTGACATACTCAAGGAGCAAACAAACACACAAAACCAATTTAAAAATAAGTAAATAACAACAAAAATAATAAAATAAAATAAAAAACATGCTCCTTGAGTGTGTCAAAAACAAAAGCACAACCAAACACACACAATAAAATAAAAGAAACCACAACACAAACCACATAGAAAAACACAAGAACCACATAACAAAACACAAACAAGACAAAAACAAAAGAACACTACAAAGACATAACCCAAAAAAAAACAAGAAAAATAAACACAACTAAAACCTAAAAAATTAATAAATAAGATAAAAATAAAAAAAAAACAACCAACAACAAACAATAAACAAAAACAAAAAACATAGAAAACACTCACCCATAAAAACACGAAATAACACAAACAAAGAGAAACCCAAGAACAAGAACGAAAAAAACACAAGAACAATAACAAAAAACATTAAAAAAAATAAAACAACAAAAACACAAGAACAACAAAAAACAACACAAAGAACACAAAAACAAAACAAAATAAAAAAACCCACCCACCTTAAAAAACTAAACAAAAAATAAAAAATAAATAAAAAATGAACAAAACAATGACCTATCTAGACCAGAAGACTATTAAGGCAAGAATCAACAGAGGAAACAAAATAAAGAATAGAATGAGCTAGGGAACTAAAAAAAACTGAATGAACCAAAGAGAAGCAAAAAAAAAACAAGAAGAAACTAGGTAGCTTTAGAACTGGAGCCATCCAAATAAATGATAGAAAGAAGATCTTCCCTAATTTGAGAAGCCCACCATATAGGAGGGTGGCCATAACAAGTAAGATCACCTTTGTACAAATCCCAATTAGCTAAAGCATCAACACTCTTGTTTTGATCTCTGACCACATGATTGTAATCAAATTTCAAAAATCCCATCTAGATTAACTGAATCTTCTCAATAATTATTTTTATTCTCCAATCCACCTTATGATTCTTAGAAGGATTCTTCAAGAGATTAATCATAAGTTGAGATTCATACTCAACTAACACCTTTTCCCATCCAACCTTAGTAGCCTCCTGAAGACCTCTGAGGATACCATACCCCTCAGCAAGGTTATTGGAAAGAATACCCAAATTCTCACCAAAAGTAAAAACTAGGGAGCCATCTAAAAGTCTACCAATTCCTCCCACACTGGATTTTCCAGGGTTCCCTCTAGAGGCTCCATCAGTATTGACTTTTCCAAAATCCTTAGGAGGAGGTTGCCAATTTCTATTCCTATCCATCTTACTAATACTCACATTCCCTTTAAGTTGGTTGCCCTTAGAAGGTTTAATCTTCAATCTTTGCATCACTTGATCCCATCTTTGGTGGGATTTTTGGGGGTGATTAAGGAGATTGATGGACTGATTCAACTAAGTTGGCTATGGTCTTTTGCCAAATATAGTGAATATCCTTCCTATCTTGATTAAAAATTTGAATGTTCCTTTCATTCCAAATATTCCAAAGAAGAATGGTAGAACCCATCCAAACTAACTGCCTAATAAAATGATCAACACCCTCTTGATTAGGCCAATCCCTCCAAAGTCTATTCAAAAGTAAAAAAATTGGACCACTGTAAGCCAAGTAAAGTGGCCATTCTCCTCCATAGCTCAAAGGCTAAAGTACACTCAATAAAAATATGGTTGATATTTTCTACATTCTCTTCACACATTTCACATCTAAAAGGGCCATGAAAACCATGCTTCATAAGTTGCTCACCAGTAAGCACCCTACGATGCAATAAAATCCAATTAAAGAACCTCACCTTAGGCTAGAGATTTTGAGCCCACAATTAAGAAAATATGTTAGAATAATGGTTGGGATTATTATGGCATAAGGTCAAATAACCTTGAGCAACTGAATACTCACCCTTAGTAGTGTTGTTCCATCCAAAACAATCTTTTTCATGGGACCAAGAGAGGGATCTCATATGAAGGATGCCTTGGATATCTTGTCTTTGCCTTTCTAGGATTTGAATAGGCCAGTCCTCAATAGGGATCCAATATCTACCAACCTTTGAATTACCGTATGGTACCGATAGTAATTATCCACCTTTATCCAATTAGCTCGGTGAAGCTCCTCCATCCAAGGCCTCAAATCGAGAAACTGAGTTATCAAAGGCTTGTGACCATCCCAAGAATCTATCCAAAAATTTGCATGTTGACCATTATGAATGATCCAAAATAAATTTTTCTTTATCAAATCCTCACCAGTATTAAGAACTACTAAAATGGGAGAACCTTTGGTAGGAAGTTGATAGCGAACAAGGTCTTCAGGACTTTTGTTCTCAGCATATTTAGCACGGAGATTATTGGCCCAAAGAGAATTAGGGTTATGCAACATCCTCCAATATAAGTTAGCAGCTAAATATTTATTGTTATTAATTGAATATCGTAATCCTAACCCCCCTTCACTCTTAGGAAGACATAAAGTATCCCATTTCACCAAGGCCCATTTTATTTTCTCCTTAGTACCACTCCAAAGGAAACGATGACCGATTTGATCCAATTCTCGAAGAACGGCCTTTGGGATATTCAAAATGGAAGAAACATAAATAGGAATAGCTTGAAGGACTGATTTTACCAAGGTGATTCTACCCCCATAAGAAAGCCACTTGTTGGTCCACTTTCCAATTTTCTTCTTGACTTTGTCCAACAACCAATTCCAATATTTATTTTTCTGCCTTTGAATATTTAAAGGAATACCTAAATAAGTGATTGGAAGAGAGGTCTTCTTATATCTTAGCTTATCCAAGACCATGGATTCCTATCTAGCAGAGCAGTGAAAGAAAATAACTTTAGATTTGTCTTCATTGATCAACTGCCCAGTAGCCTTAGAAAAATAGCTAATGATTTGCTTAATATTAGAAGCTTCCTTAATCGTAGCTTTACCTAAAAGAGTAGAGTCATCCACAAATTGAAGATGAGAGATAGGTCTAGCTCCATGAGCAATGGTAACTCCCTCAAGGGTTTTGTTTTCCCTCTTTTTGGTTATAGTCCTACCCAAGCATCAAGCAAGAATGATGAATAAATAAGGGGATAGCGGGTCACCTTGCCTAATACCTCTGGAAGCTAGGAAAGACTGAGAAGGCCTACCATTGATAAGAACTAAGTAGGAAACTAAAGAGATACATCCCATAATCCAATCCATACAATCCTTAGAGAAACCAAATTGCCTCAAAACTTTGATAAGGAAGTGCCAATCCACTCTATCATAAGCTTTGGATAAGTCTAACCGAATGAACATGGAAGGAGAATTTTGCATATCCATGGAATGGATGGCTTCTTGAGAAAGAACTATCTCATCTACTATTTGACGTCCTTCCACATAACCCCCTTACTTTGGGGAAATAATCTTATGCAAAAGAAGCTTCAACCTTTCTGCCATGATTTTAGTAATGATTTTGAGAATAACATTACATAAAGCAATAGGTCTAAAAGTTGAGATATGATCAACCTCTTGAGCTTTTGGAACAAGAGTAATATAAGTTTTATTGATAACCTTCAAAATTTTTTTGGCTTTCCTGGATTCTTCCACCACCTCTAATAAAGCAACATGAAGGATATCCCAGAAATCTTGGTAGAACTCAATAGGAAAACCATTAGGACCTAGGGTTTTCCCTTTTTGCATTTTAAAAACTACTTGATGAAGATCATTGATAGTAACAGGAGCAGTCAAAATAGATTTCTCCTCAGAAGTGATAAGAGAAGGGATTGCTTGAAGAATATTATATTGTGAAGCTGAGTCAAGGGAAGTAACAGCAAAAATATTGGAAAAGTAATCAACAACAATAGAGTTCATGCCATCCCAAGTATAAACAACATCTCCAGAATATGATTTTAAAGAAGAAATAAAGTTGTGAGATCTTTGATCTAGAAGATATTTGTGGAAGAAATTTGTGTTTCGATCTCCTTCTTTGAGCCATTGAATTCTAGATTTTTGCTTCCATAAGATTTCTTCTCTTTTTTCCAATTCCTCTGAGTTGTGAGTTTAATTTCATCTACACTTCTCTTCTCTGTGAGGCCATATAAATGGATTTTCTTATTCAAATTTTCAATATGAGCAATAACTTCATGTTTTTTTTTATGAACTTCATATTTTTATGATTTTTTATGGATGATGGTTTTTTTAAGATGTAGTGCTTCCACTATTTATACTGGGACAATGACATATATCTCTTTATCATATGTGAAGTATTTTTGAACATCATCATTGAATATTTTACTAGAGATGCAACTAGATGCCCATGTTGTATAAGGATAACAAATGCATATTCTAATGCATCAAACATTACCTCAAAATTATACTATATATTAGGTGAATTTAGTATAGGAGCTAAACATAATTATTACTTAAACTTCTCAAATTTTCTCTATTGTGTATTTCCCCAATAAAACTTATATTTGGCACCACCTTTGGTCACCTAGTGTAATAGCAAAGTAATGTATGAGCAACCTAATACAAATATCTAATAGAAATATAAATGAACAAAATAGCTATAAATATCTATTAGATTCTATTGAGTAGACCAATATCTAATTACTTGAATCTTCTCAAGATTAACATGGACTCCTTATGCATAAAAGGTTTAAAATGATTATGGAATGGTGGTTATAGAGGTGGACTGTGCGAAGATCTGTGTGGCGGCTTTCGAGGCAAACAACGCAAAATATTGTGGTGGCCATAAAAGGCTGGACAGCCTGCCTAGATTCATGGCGGCTACCGATTCCACCATGTAAATTCAAAAAAAAAAAAACATGGACTCCTCATCTATCAAAAATAACCTATGGTACCAAATATTCATCATGTCAAATGATGAATTCTAAAGATTAAAATATAACTTGTGTCTACAAAGTGTTTGAAGTACCTATAAAACATGTTGTAGATGTTATTCACCTATTTTACTATATATGAGAATGCCATCTAAGTATACTACCACAAAAAATGTGGTATAGGAATGCAATATGAAATCCATACTCCTTATGAATGTAACAATTCATTAGTCAAGCCAAAAAGTATCACTAGCCACTTAAATAAACATTCCTTGGTTTTTAAAGAACTTTTTCATATATTAGTGGGATTGATTGGTATTAGAAAATATCCAAATTTTATGATGAAGAACCATGAACCATGGAGCTACTTCAACAAATATTCTATTTAAGGAAGTGAATAAAAACTATTCATATTTATTTTAATCAAAGCTCTATAGTCAGAATAGATTCTTTACATTCCATATTTATTTGAAGATAATATAATTGGTCTACCACATGGTGAAAAAATCAATCTAATATGCCCTTTCTATATCAATTCGTGGATTTACCTCTTGAGTAATTTGTAATACATATGTGCATTAGGCAAAGGAGAACCAATAACTAAATTGTTGGAATGCTTTACCTTACAATTAAATGGATCTCTAATTTGTGACATGAATAAGTTGTCGTATTCTACTATAATCTAGTCCATCTACTTATGTTATGTAGATCTTGTGATCAATATAGCAACAATCCTTCTTTTTCTTTGTAGATTCATCATAAAAAAACTAAATTTTCTTCTTATGGCTATCATATTCCTATATTGTTTATCACTTGTTAAGGAAATAGATGTAGAAGAATATACATCTAATATATTGAAGCAAACAACCTCCAATAGTGATGATGACACTTTGGAGCTTAGAATCATATAAAAAATACCTCTTATACATGAATGGTTGTCCCAAAATCACATCACAAACATAAAATAACACAATACCATATAAAATTTTATTTTTGAAGGGTTTGATAGCATAAGCAACAATACAATATTGAGTGACATTAATGTCTATTACTTATTTTAGCCATATAATATTATATGGTTGTGGATGTGGTGTGATAGGCAAACTGAAGTACTTTATAATTTGAGCAAAAATTAGATTTTTTTTGTTCTCATTTATTAATAATAAAATTTAATGTATTAACCTTGATCCATATTTATGAGTGAAACAAGTGTTCCTCCTCTTGCAACTATTATTGTGACTTCCTAATGGAGCATGTATGGTGGAAATAGTCATATTTGGTTCAACTTGCATGATTTTATTTCCTTTATCCTTAGTTGATGGATGTGGAGGAAATGGTGCAATGAATATAAAATTTTAAAACTAACAAATAATGATTACATTGATCAACACTTCTCCTTCAAATATTAGTAGATCGTGTGAGAATTGCATCATTTGCTAGTTTTGGCCATTGAGGGATTCTTTTCTTGGGAGTATTTCTTATGTTTCTAATTTTAATGTTGGGGATTTTTATGTTATATATATGCTTTTATAAATAAAATAATTAATAAAATTACAACCACTACCATATTGTATATTCTTATTTATTGTCATATTAGGAGGTTACATAAATAGTTTTTTATTGTATTTTCTCTCCTTCATGACAAGGATATCATATATTGTAATAGGTTCATTTAGTTAATTCTCGTTATCCCATTCCTTTAACAATTTATATTAGTTTCTTTTTTTTTGAGAAACTTTATATGCAATTTAACATAGAATGTAATTATTAAATCGTGTAATTAATAAAGCTTTGCATTTCACTTTTTTCCAACTTGTGGTATCATAGAGAAGATATGATGTGTGTGTATTTTTTTAAATTTGAAATACATTTTTTTTTGAGGTGGCACTGAAGTCAAACTATTTGTAGATCAAACATTTTAAATGAAGGTGTTAAAGATTATACCTAATATTAAAGAAAGGGATTTAGAGACTATTCCCAAGAAATAATTTTGAATTAAATCATTGTCATATAAAAGGTATTCCAATGTGTATTTTTATATTTAATTTATGAGCCTAAAGTAATACAAGACACCATATGAGTCTGAAGATATTTAAAATTGTGAATTATCTAGTTAAGGCAACCCTTTAAAATTAAAAATTTGTGAATCATCTAGTGAAGATGACTTTATTGTGGATTGTCTAGTTAAGATGGCTTTCAAATTATTTAGAAATTATGGATTTAATATTTTTAGATTGTATCCTATTTGGAAAAAGGTGGATATAAAATTTGCAACTCATCTCACATAAGAAAAAATATAAATTCAAAATTGTTGACCATCTTGGTGAGTAATATATCTAGTAAATTGATGAATGATTTGAGATCTTGTAGTTATATTTACATGTATTTTTGCAAGGAAATATTCATAGTAGAATGTGATAAGCATCAGTAGATGTTCATAACAAAATATAATTTTCAAGTATAACTTGTAAATTCAATCAAAAAATAAAAGATGCTAGAACACATGAACTAGCCAATCATATTTTAACCTATCAAGTGGTACATATGTATTCAAAGTTTTATTTTCAAAGAATTCCACATTAATGATATTTTGTTCAATGAAAGTATTTGTAAAACACTAATATATGTGAATGATATTTCAAAAGGCATTAATATATATCAATATTATTTCAAAGTCTCTACACACAAATAAATCTCATTTCCTTGAAATAAAACCATACAGTCACCTAAGATGAAGCTCACTACACATAAAGTTGCTTGAACGATTGGCATACCCATAAGCATAATAAAACACTTAGTTCTATATGAAATATTAAAGCCAACAATTAACTAAATGCAAGTGGAGTGCCTATTCCAAGTATGATTCTTTTTAACATTGGGAAACTTAAAAGTTGATATTGGAAGATTTACAATTTCTAAAAGTATTTGTTAAATACTTTTAAATATTAGAAGGTTTTTTCTATAGTTGATAATACTATAGAAAGAAAGAAAAATTTTAAGGGTCATATTGCACTACTCAGGAGTTTATAAGAATATAAGAGTTAAAATTTCTCAGTTGCTTTAAAATTATTAAAAAGAGGAGTTATAAGGTATTTACAAACTTAAAAAAAAAAAATGACTACTCCTACACTATTTCTTTTGGAATCTCAACAACTAAAAGGACCAAATTTCATACCATGGAAGAATAAAATCAAGAAAATCATTTCTATTAAAAAAACTTTGGGACATAGTGTTAGGATATGAACCACATCCTAAAGAACCAATTGCTCAAATGGATTGATGAAAAAGATAACAAAACTAAATTAATCATTTTATTAGGTATAATAGATGAAATACATGCTTATATTAATGAATTTAGTACATAAAACTAATCTTGGGATGCTCTATAAATAATATTTAAGGGTAGAAATAAAGCTATGATTCACCATTTATAGTCTCAACTATACACTTTATAATTGCAATAAAATGAAAGTTTGGAATAGTTTCTTCAAAATATAGTATAATTAAAAATAAAACTAAATAATTTTTGGGAAAGGATAGATGATTACTATTGGTTTCAATTGTCTTATGTGCACTACCTAATACATTTAATATTTTGCTAACTTATTTACAATTTTCAAAATGTAGAGTTTGTTTTGAACAATTAATCAATATCCTACATCAACATGAACTAGAGATTCAACTTAGAGATGATACCTGAAACAATGCTCTAATCTATAGAAGAAGATATCAAATAAATACAAGAGTCTTCACTAATAATTCCTCATATTTCTTATAAAATAAACCTAAATAGAAAAGAATATATTATCACATATGTAAAAAAAGGAAATCATGACACTAGTAACTGCTTGTATGATATTTTTAACAAGTCTTGAATATCTCAAACAAAAATATGATAATCCATAAATACAAACAATATACCTAGAAACAATCAATTGCATAGACTATATTGTTCATAAAAGGGTCATGTGGCACAAGAAGTAGTATAGGAAGAACTTAAATTAGATCAAGATGAAGAGCCAAAATTAGCACAAAAAGTTCTCATGACAAACAATAAAAATTAAAACAGAGAGAATAACCGGTATGTTGATTCAAGAGCAACTAATCATATGGCAAGTGATCTATAATGGTTTGACACTTTTAAATAGATATAGGGTTGGCCAATGACAATGGTAGATAACACAAGTTATCATATAAAAGGAATAGGAATGATTTCCCTCACATTGCCTTTAGTAGAATGCATTGTAAATGTATTATATGTTCTTGGACTTACAAATAATTTAGTTTCTATTGGTCAAAAAATGGATAGATGCATCTCTATTGATTTTCAAGTTGTTAATGGACATAAATGATGCTTCATATTAAGAAAATTAAAATTATAAGACACTACATCATGCAAAAATAGATTATTTTCCTTATATGTTATATCTTAATCCATACCTCAAGAAGTACAAATTTCATCTAAAAATATAAGAAAAAGGGATAGATCTCTAATGAAAAAAAAAGGCAAGAAAGAAATTAATAAATTAAAACAGTTTAGAAAAAGCAATAGAAAAACAAATTGAAAGTATAGAGCATGATACGTAAGACGATGAATATGCAATGCTTAAAACTTGGTTGCAAATTATTGCCAAGAGAATTAATGGTCTAAAATATTTACAAAATATCTTCTAAGAAGATAATATTAATATCTTCACAATAATTAATACCTATATCAATATTCATATTGATAAAATAGTCAATAATAGAAAGAAATTTGTTACACTTCCTATTGATTTAGACAATATTTTATATGTTGCACTTACCACACTTGACTTATATGAATAAAATAATACATGGCATGGTGAAATTATTGCATATATGAAGAATAAACCATTAATAAAAAAAAATTATGTGTGATATAGGTGATCTAGTCATAAAGAAAAATATTTCTTGTAATACAAGCAAAATACACAAGATTTTTGTTGTGACACTAATGACTTATAGGTTGAAACAAAGGACTTTAGTTATGACACTAATGACTTGGATGTTGTTTGAGTTAAAAAAAACTAGATGAAAGAAACGGTTTATCACTGATGATGTGGATATTAGTGACAAGCATAAAGGCTATCTTGAACAAGAAAAAATAAACTATACGTTGACCTTATAACACAATATATGTCTTCCCAAATAAGAAAGTGTACATATTGCCATCAATTCAAATATACATCAAATAAATACTTGAATACTCTTAAAAGATAGTACACAAAAATCTAGTTGAATTATGGATGGATAGAAATCATGGAATGACATCAGTTAAAGGAAATGTTTCATATATACTACTTAAGAGAACCTAGCATTTTGATAAAAATAATTCCTAGAGTTTATAAGAGCTTCAATTTACCTCTAGATTCAGGTGGGTAGTTATTACATAATTTTCTCCCTCAAATAATGTAATAAGGATGGATGTTAGGTTATATATATGATTTTATAAATAAAATACTTTTTTTTATCGATTAAATTTAAAGTGGGTTTTTATTAAGAGATCCAAAACCTAATTACAGCAAGTCAAAATACCAAATAAAAAAGGCCATAGGAAGGCTACAAGAAAGGACAATAGAAAAACTAGAGTAAATACAAAAGGATTATCTTTCAGGATAGACTAAAGGATAGCCTTACAAGATAGGCTAAGGATAGCCTTACAGAACAGGCTAAAGGATAGCCTTATAGGACAAAAAAAAAATTAATCTAAAATAGGGCTACCTGACCCAAATCATCTAAAAAACATGTGCAAAAAGGATGGAGAAGAGTAACAGGGCCATACCACACAAAAAACATGTGCAAATAGGATTTAAAATAGGGTAAACCTGCCCAGCTCAAAATTAAAACAAGGCAATCCCACCCACCATAATTTGAAAATACATAAATAAAAAAATATAAACAAAAAATTCCCACCTAAAAGGATGGAGAAATGAAATAGGGCCATCCTTCCCACATATAAAATTTAAAATTAAAATTTGAAATTTGAAAAAAGCAAGACAAGAGGCATCCCTGCCTAAGGAGGTCCAAAAATGAAGTTGCAGACCAAAACTAAAATTTGGCAAGAAAACACCAGAAACCCAGAGTTGATTTACAAAAACCACCTTGAACAACAGGATGGAGTAGAGGATACACTAGAGGAGGAATATCCTACCCAATTAAGGGTGCTAAACAATAAGGGATGCCATAAAACCACTAAAACAACATCCTGCACAGGCTTGGAAAGTGGATCAGCAAACTGAGGATCTCCATAGGCCACAAAATCCTCATGCAACAAAGAAAAAAATAGCAACCAAGAGAAGTCACATGACCCAACTGGAAAAATACTAAAATCAAGCTTCAAATATAAACCTACAACAAAATCCATCCCAAAAGCATCATAGGAAATCTAGGGAGGGATCCAGGGGCATCCTAGAATATAGGTGTAGGAAGTACACCCTTGAAACAACTAAGGAAAGGGTAGAAACATGGATAAGTGACCTCCTACCCTAAGGAGATCATCTACAATGAAGGAAAACCAAGAGAAGGATCCAGGAAGCACCAATGAATTGGGAACTAAGCCACACCATGAAAGAAACTTGTAAAAATCTAGGACAACCAAAAGAGCTGAAGGGAAAATCCTTGAAGCATAAAAATAAAACATTGGGATGCATCCAGGGATGTCCCAAATGATATAAGGGAAGAGTATTCCCTGAAACACAAAAATAAACTAGGATGAACCCAGGGATGCCCTAGAAAATCCTAGGGACATCCTAGTTCATAGGCATCAAAAGGAAAACCTACCTGAAGGCATGGACAAGGGTAGACAAGAGAGTAAGTGACATCCCAACCCAAGAGGATCATCCGCAATGCCTACTAGCTATGAAGAAATGGTAAAGAAAGTGTTAGGAAGCTATGATAGGACCAAGGATCTAGGATAGGGCCAAGGATGGGCTGCAGGGAAGTGGAGAAGGACTTCCCAATTTTATAAATAAAATATTTAATAAAAGCAATACCATTTCCATATTGTATATTATTCTCTATTTTCATATCATGAGGTTGAATAAATAATTTCTTATTGTATTTTTTGTCCTTTATGATGAGGATATCACATATTGTAATAGATTCATTTAGTTAATTTTTGCTATCTCATTTATTTAACAATTTATACATGATTATTTCCTTTGAGAAACTTTATATGCAATGTAACCTTGAATGTAATTATAGAAGCTTATAATAAATAAAGCTTTGCATTTCACTTTGTTCCAATAGGGATAACCCCTTTTGCCTTGATTATTTGTATTTTTACTCTTTCCTTTACTAGTACTTAGTGCTTTGGTTCTTTTTATTTGCTCATCCTTTTTTAATATTTATTTTTACACATTTACTCCAATTTTATTATAATTTTGTATGCTTATTCCAATACCTTGAATTTCAAGAGGTTCATGTCCTCTTGAACATACAATTATAGCCCATTATAATACTTGAGGATATGATACCTTTTGGTATCATGAATACCTTGTTTAACTTCCATGAAAGAGGAAGCATTACTATAATGTTAAATATACTAGTATTTACCTTGATGCAATTATTGTTATTGAATGTATAAGTATTCATAGGATCCTAGGGGATAAATTCCTTGATAACCCCATGAAATAATACCATGTGAATCCTACCTCTTCATCATGTTCCTTATTATTTATGCAACCATAATTTTTGAATAGGTAATATATATATTAAGGGTATTGTAGTGAGTTCTCACTACATCCAACAAATCCTTCCAAGAAGAAAATATTTGGACCAAGGCCCCTACCCAATATTGAGCAAAATGAGATGTCTAGAAGTTCTACCTACTTATTTTGTAGTTGATGCCAAGAAGGAAATAAATATGGTAGTAGGAAGGAGATTGCAATACCATGTGAATGCTACCTCTTCATCATGTTCCTTATTCTTTATGCAACCATAATTTTTGAATAGGTAATATATATATTAAGGGTATTGTAGTGAGTTCTCACTACATCCAACAAATCCTTACAAGAAGAAAATATTTGGACCAAGGCCCTACCCAATATTCAGAAAAATGAGATGTATAGAAGTTCTACCTACTTATTGTGTAGTTGATGCCAAGAAGGAAATAAAAAAGGTAGTAGGAAGGAGCTTGCAATAAAAACTATTGACAAGCATGAAGATCCTCATGCTACAAGGAAAATATAGTCACCCAAGTGAGACAAGCAAATAATTTTAATATTTTTGATAAACAATCCAAGCCTCTATGTAAACAAAGACATCTAAACCCTTTTGGTGATAATTTATGGGGCTTAGCTATATAAGGATTCCATTTTCTCTATGACCCTGAGCCCATCCTTCAAATAGAAGAAGGGGACCAAAAATTAAAGCAACCTCTCTAGAAAATTGGGATTCAAAGGGGCACACATCCTAGGTTGATTGAAATATGACATCAATAACAAACCTAGGGAGAACAACCCAATAACCAAAGAGGAAGGAAAGAAGGGGGATGTGTAGCGACCCCAGGGTGCACACGCCACTCTTAAATCTACTTGTGATGTTATTACTATACTAAAAATGAAGCTAAAAGATTATGAGAAAACATATAACATGAAAATGACAAAGAATGTATCTTTCATTAAAAGTGAACCCCGGTTACATGTTGGTCCCTCTTAGGGATACCCATCTTGATACAATGATTTACAAGTGGATGAAGAGATGTCCCCTTTTGCAAAAGGGTGGCGCGCTCTGAAATGCTTCCCAGTTCTACACAAAAATTTTTGAGGGCTTATAGATGCCTCCTTCTCCATGTATGTCTCCCAAACGGATCATCTTGCTCTTGTATGTCATGGATTATGTCTCATGAACCTGTGGCCCTATATGCAATTCAAACAAAAATACACGTTTAGTTGTCCGAGATTGCCTCCCCGGATAAGGTTGTTAGTAATCAAAGAATGTAACAAAAATATGATAAAAAAATACCATGGAATCAAGTAAATATAAGCTAATGATATAATAAAACAAGATAAAATATGTTATGTCTATTTAAGCTAAGCCTGGGGGCCACTGTCCAAGATAGCGGCCACTAAAGAAAACCTTGCTCTCCTTGCCCCAAAGCTATGGGTCAAATACTATGGTATGATTTTGAAGAAAGTAGGTGTTATACCCCTTGATTTGTCAAAGTGCCATCGCACACGTGATCCCAAAGAGAACACTCTCTCTAAAATGATCTCCTGTATGTGATTCGGGTCTCTATATGTCATATATCGATCTTGTGTCTCCTTTGGTGCTCTTAGTCTTGCATATTTTATAGTGTGAAACCCTAGGTCTATGTCCAAGCCCTAGAAATGAATTTCTCATGTGTAGTGCAAGTTAGCATGAGAATCCCTTGTCTATTGTCTATATTTTAAGGCCAGTTAACTAAAATCTAACTGCCCACTTAAGTCTTCTATGTGAACTGTTTGTTAGCATGAGAAGTTGTTGTCATTTGTTTATGCTTGAAGGTCAATTAACTTAAGTCTAAAAGCAAACTTAAGTCTCCTATGTGAACTGATCATGAAAAGGAATGCAAAGTCACTCCCGCTCACCTTTATTGCATGCAGACTGCCATTTTCATCCAAGATTGGGCCTGTTTGTTGGCAAACCGCTTCTTATGGCTTAGCCACTATCATCTGTAGTGACTATGATCTGGCCGCTATCCTCTAAAGTAGCTAATGTTTGGCCACTCCAAGTTTGAGCAGCTAGAATATGGTTTCTCTTGGCTTGAGCGACCAAGCTTAGATGGCTTGAAAAGGCCCCAAATGAGTGGTGAGAACCATTGTTGGTGCTTGGAAAGTCCAATATGATGTCTTATGATATTATGAGTGTGTCTATGTAAGTAGCTCCCCTAAGCATGACACGATTTTGATGTCTAAAGATGCCCCTTTTTATGACACACTATGTGGAAAACACAATGCTGAGCAAAAACATAGACTGATCTATTTATAGGGTGTATGGTGATCAATGGTCTGATCAACATTGGATGGCCCAATCATGCAAGATGGCACACATCCCTTAAATAATTGCCTCAACATTCAGAGGACTTAGCCCAATGGATTTTGCATGTTAAATTGCACTTATTCCTCAAACTCAATCGAGTAGCTTCAACTGCTACAACAATTATGATCGGTAGGAGAGCTACAATTGAAGATGTCATGTTTGCTTACGTTCCCAACAAATAAGGGAAATTTGTGATTGTTTTATGTAATGATTCAAAGGACAAACACAATTTTTCTATGATCAAGTGATATTTTATTGATTTTTATTATGATTAAGTTGAATTTTTGAACTACTTCTTCACATAATAGATTGGTGAAGAAATTACAATGAATGAAGCGACAAGTCGCTTGACCAAATGACTAATTTGGTTCCTTTCTAGCATTTTTTTCTTTTAATGGGCAATCCCACATCCAAGTGTGACTCCAATTGCTTATGATAATCATCCATCCCTATCCCAAGGAGCGTTCCATCTATCAATAGCCTTCTTAGGGAGTTAGGATGAGTGATTCTATTTATGTTTAGATTGTATCACTTTGACTTAATTTTTTGATGTCATAGGGGAATTAGAATGACCCCTTCACACCCATGGAGCAATCCGACCATCTTGATTATCTTCGGGTTTGAAGGGTGACATATCATAATTCCAAAATGAGTTGCTTTTGCCCCAAGTGGCCTTATGGTTGCCTACTCATCTCACCGAAATACATGGAGTGCAAATCACTGCAATCGTCGAGTGGATAGAGTAGGTAACTGGATACGAGGCCTACTTCAAATTATGATTTTATATGAATTTTGTTTTATGTTTTGAAAATTCTGATGATCCTAAACCATAAAAGTGTGATTTTTTGTTATTTTTGTTATTTCCTCATTGAAGGAACTGGTTAATTTTGACCTATGTGCTTGACCGCTATCAGGTACAACGACCTCTTATTTCCTTCCTATGGCTGTTGTCACCTTGAGTGGCCAAGAATCTCAGGCCACTGATGTCAGCAGCGGCCAAGGCATAATTAAGGAAATATAAAACTTATAATTCTAGGGTTTTGACCTATCATTTTCACTATTGAATATTTCATATTTAGAGCTTTGGTGCAATGGCGATGGTTGCAACTTCAAAACTTGTTGGTGTTGAGGACATGGTTACATGAGGCGAGACATCAACTATTGGAGGCGACGGAGCTTCTCAAGTATTTCTCTTTAAAACCCTAGCTCTCTTTTCTATGCTTAAGTAAAATTGAACTTCACTAAGAAATGAGCAAAACAAACATCACTAAACCTGCTGGCAATGAAAAAACTCCATAATTAGGCTAAGGTTCCATTTTTCCATAGTGGGTTGGTCCCCAAATTTGTAATCTGTCAGTGGCTTTAGCCTAGGGTTTTTGAAAATTTTCCATTATTCACCTACTACTCGTCATTTTGGGCATTCTCAAACTTAGCTTAGTTTCGATGCTTGGGTAGGGGATTTGTTTTCCAATTTTTTTTCTTTCCCTCCCTTTTGTTGCTTTGCTTAAGTTATTTTGTCAATTGTAATTTTTTTTTTTCTAGCCAAGGGTTCACGGGTTTGTCATGTCGCCCCTTGGCCGTTGTCACTCAAAGTGACCAATTTTGAATCCCAATGGTCAAAATTTTACCGTTAGGCCTTGGTCGTTGTTGCCTCCAGCAGCCAGGTTTCGATCGCTATAGGCAACAATGACTAAAGCTTGAGCCTTGTTTTTGCATTTTATGTATTGATTTTATGATTTTTTTTTGAATTTTTGCTTTGCTTAGGTGCAATTTATGCTTCTCTTGCTTAGATTTATAGTAACTCATACTCTTCTACACCATTTTCATGTTTATTGTGAATTATGCCTTAGATGCATTGAAGTTATGTTTTGTTTTTCTTCTACCTTGTTTAGATCCTCACTACTTAGGCTTGGGACCCGAAGCTCCTGCTGGACTTGCTTCCTAGATTTGATGACACTAACTGGGAGTGGTTTAAGGCCCGTGGGCTATAGTATGTTATTAGGTTGCCCAACATTATGGCCGACCAGGCTTATATTACAACTTTAGCCCACCATTGGGACCCATAGACCAAAACCTTCCAAATTTGACCCAGCAAGATGACTACCACACCAGAGGACGTGTATAGGATCTTTCGAATCCCATTCGATGGGGTGCCCATTGTTTCGTTGGCCACTAATGATCAGGTAGCCATCTATGATAGGGTGTTTGGGGCATATTCTACATAGGCTCTCTAGGATACTAGGTTTGGAGTAGTATCTATCAAGACTTGGTATGATGCTCATGTTTGCACAGTGAGGCATGTTGTGTTGTTGATGGTGAAAAACAATGTTCTTATCCTAGACTGCTTGGGTTTGAGGTTCCCTTGAAACCTCCTAGCGATGGTGCAAGACCTACTAGATAGCAAGGAGCCTATCATCTATGCATGGGGTAGATCGCTATTGGCTTAGTGCTACGATGAGTTGTACCACATCCATCGATGGGGACACATCAGCATTACTTTTAGTTTACTCTTATAGGTTTGGGGATGGGAGCACATTAAGTTAGATCACCCTAAGGGGATCCCAAATGAGATTACATCTATTACGGCTTAAACACAGTGTTATTCTACTAGATGGTCTCAAGAGCATGAGGAGCATAAGAGCCACACTTTTATAGGGTAGTTGTCCCACTTCACTGATGCTTTTACTAGATTGTTGGCTGGAGATGTCATGTGGCAACCATACTATGAGTGTCTAGTTTGGGATGATCCAGCTAGTTTTACTTCTAGAACATGATGTGAGCGATGGCTTGTTGGTCGTAAGATTGCCATCCGAGAGTATTTCTTCTACTCTCAAGTTCTTCGTCAGTATGGATTGTAGCAAGATGTGCCCTTGGTACCATTCTTGTATAGGTGCCTCACAGCAAAGAGGGACCTACCTCCATGATAGGTCACAAATATTGTAGATGAGGAGGATGCCCTAATCATAGACCCTATAGTGGCTGGGGAAGTTATAGAGGCCTATTCTTAATGGTGGGGTGATCGTATGTGGCATGGCATCGATAGTATAGGACATGAGGATGATGGTGGGGGTAATGGCATAAATCCAATAGGACGTAGGCTTCAATCTAGGACCAAGGTATGGGGCCAGCCAATAGAGCAGGTGGCAGTAGAGGATCTTGATGTTCCTAAGGAGGAGGAGGAGTTAGAGCCCAAGGATAGAGACTCTCCTCTGAGAGCACAGTTGCACAAGGTCAAGGTTGATTTCCAATATACTAAGATCCAGGTACAAAAATGAGATGCTATGATTGAGGAGCTCATAGCACAGATACAGGCTTTACAGGCTACTATCAGAGGTGGTGATTTTAGGATGTAGTTTTTTGTTCTTGCTTCTACACCATAGGAGGTTCCAATAGCAGGCTCATGGGCAAAGGTGGGATGACTTCATTCCCTATTGGATGAGCATGAGGTTTAGATCTGGGGTCTTACAGATCATGTTGCCCTCCTTCAGATGCAGCTTAGAAGGCATGAGACTATCCCTAAGTATCCAAAATATGTAGGTGGTTTGTAGGTCAGCAAGCACTCTACCTCGATGTATTCTTCTACCTGTCCTAGCCAGCGGATCTGAACTCAAACAGAGATACCTACAGGCTCACATCACTTGACTCGCGACACCGCCATAGGAGGAGGTGGCACTAGAGAAGGTGATGTAGGGGGATCAAACCTGACACTAGATTGAGCCTTTAATTTGAATTTTGACCAAGCAGATTGAATTATCCTTGGAGCATTTTGTATTGATGTTTGACCAAGTGGTGTGAATTGAGCCTTTT
The DNA here is from genome assembly GCA_028583015.1 of Wollemia nobilis. Classification (NCBI taxonomy): domain Eukaryota; kingdom Viridiplantae; phylum Streptophyta; class Pinopsida; order Araucariales; family Araucariaceae; genus Wollemia; species Wollemia nobilis. The sequence goes on along the minus strand of JAQPPZ010002832.1, from coordinate 9,170,286 downwards.
GTATTGATGTTTGACCAAGTGGTGTGAATGGAGCCTTTGATTTGAATTTTGACTAAGTGGCTTGAATTACCCTTGGAGCCTTTTGTATTAATGTTTGAACAACCGGTGTGAATTACACTTGGAGCCTTTGATTTGATTGTTTGACCAAGCAGTATGAATTACCCTTGGAGTCTTTGATTATTTTGGTTTTGACCAAGTAGTTTGAATTACCCTTAGAGCCTTTAATTTGAGTTTTGACCAAGCAGTATGAATTACCCTTGGAGCTTTTGATTTGATTTTTGAATTTTATGTTTTATGATTTGTTTGTGCTTTTGACATATTTTAATGTTTTTATTTTTGACATATTTGAATGTTTTTGATGTTTTAACATATTTGAATGTTTTTGTGTTTTTGACATATTTGAATTTTTTTGTGTTTTTGTGTAAAATTCCTTTAAGTGAATGATATTGAGATTTTCAGGCTCTTCAACACCATCTAATGATATAAGGTGATATGTCCCAGGCCCAAATCTCTATGAAATCATGTCTAGAACTATCCATTTTACCACAAACTTATCTCACAGATGCGGTGATAGATTTGAATTCTGCTAGTTTTCTTTGAGCACTAGATCTCCAACCTTGAATTCCCTTAGGTGGACTTTACTATTGTAAGCTCATGCAAGGCGATATTGGTAAACACAAAGATGCTCTAAAGAATTAAATCAAAATTCATAAAGAAGCATCAATTGATCAAGGTGGACTTGCCACGTAGCTTCATCATCTATGAAGTCTTTTAGTGTTATGCGTAGAGTCAGGATTTCCAACTCTAGAGGCATGATGGCTTCAGTGCTATATACTAGTGAAAATGGTGTTGCCCTAGTGGGTGTCTGTATACTAGTCCTGTATGCCCATAGTGCAAGAGGCAATTGCATGTGCCAATATTTGTGATTTTCTTGCACTATCTTCCTCAAAATGGAGACTATTGTTTTTTTTTAGGCTTCTACTTTCCCGTTTGCTTGCGGATAATAAGGCATTGAAAAATTGTGCTAAATATGATATTTGTTCATTAAAGCACACACATTTTTGTTCTTAAAATATGGCCTATTATCCTATATTATCTTAGAAGGGACCCCAAAATGAATTATGATATTATGGAGTATAAACTCCGCAATATTTGGTCCAATTGTTGATGTTAAGGGGATTACTTCTACTCATTTAGTGAAGTATTTTGTGGTTGTTATGATAAATGTATGTCGGCATGAGAATGGGGTGAGATATTCCCAATCAATTCTAGTCCCCATTATGAGAATGACCATGCTGCCTGGATGGGCTGCAAAGCTTGTGATGGTAAGTACATTATATTTTGCATGATGCTGGCACTTACTACATTTCCTAACATACTCCAATAGTCCTTTTCCATTGTGGTCCAATACTAACCCATTCTCAAGATGCACTTAATTATGGAAATGCCATTGGAATTGCCTCCACATTCCATTGTGAGCTTGTGAAACTACCCAAGTTGTTTCTTGGGGTTCAATACAATGGAGCAATACTCCATCATATCCTCGTCTGTAGAGGATTTCTCCTAGAAAAATGTATCTTGTTGCTCTATGTTTAAATGTTTGCCTTTCGGTATGCAAGAAACCTTGAGGTATTATTCCAATATTTAGGAAGTCCTGTAGTTGGGAAAGCCAATCCTGATAGGCCACAACCTCTATAGAATGGACAACTTGCTCTTCCTACATTTCCAAGGTGGTGAACACAAATTGAGGAACAAATCTATGGTATATGGTCGCACCACACTCTATGGGTCCTTGGGAGATCAAGGACCCCCAAGGTGTTGTTTGCAAGAAAATTTTGGCTATGAAGGACCAATCCTAATTTGGTTCGATGTTGATCATGTTGAATGATTCTTGATTATCAAAAGCTTTACGATGTATTTTTGAGTGCAAAAGGCAAATCTAACATAAAAATATGTGTGTCAAGTCCAATGGATATACTAAAATACCCATGGGCTATAGTCATGTAGGTCAGTTGACCTCAAAAATGTATCAAGAACTAAGTAGAACATAAATCTAGTGTCGGGCCTGAGCCCCCTACATCACCTCCTCTAGTGCCACCTCCTCTTATGGCGATGTTGTGAGTCGAGTGATGTGAACCTCTAGGTCTCTCTATCCGAGTTCAGGTCTACTGGATAGAATGGGCAGAATACTACCTCGATGTATAACACCCATTGACCTGTGAACCACCTACATTTGTTGGATCCTTAGGGACAATCCGGTGCCTCCTGAGCTACATCTGAATGAGGGTAACATGATCTGTAAGACATTGAATCTGAGCCTCATGGTCGTCCAAAAAGGAATGAAGTTGTCCCACCTCTAGCCCTAATCCTATTGCTAGAACATCCTATGGTGTAGAAGTAGGAACAACAAACTACATTTTGACATCACCACACCTGATAGTAGCCTTTAGAGCCACGCACGCATCGCTCTTAACTCTACTTGCGATTTTATTACTATACCAAAAATGAAGCTAAAATATTACGAGAAAAAATATAACACGAAAAAGACAAAGATTGGGTCTTTCATTAATATTGAACCCTGGTTACATGTCAATCCCTCTTAGGGATACCAATCTTGATACAATGATTTACAAGTGGATGAAGATGTGTCCCATTTTACAAAAGGGTGGCGTGCACTGAAATGCTTCCTGGTTCCACACATGGAAATGTCTAAGGGCTTATAGATGCCTCCTTCTCTAGGTATGTCTCCCATATGGATCCTCTTGCTCTCATATGTCATGTATTATGTCTCGTGAACCTATGGCCATGTATGCAATTCAAACAAAGATACAAATTTAGTTGTTCGAGATTGCCCCTCCATATAAGGTTGTTAGTAATCAGAGAATGTAATAGAATTATGATAATACGATACCATGAAATCAAGTAAATATAAGCTAATGATATAAGAAAACAAGATAAAAGATGCTATGTCTATTTAAGCTAAGCCTACAGGCCACTGTCCATGATAGCAACCGCTAAAGAAAACCTTGCTCTCCTTACCCCAAAGAAATGGGTCAAATACTATGGTCTGATGTTGAAGAAAGTAGATGTTATGCCCCTTGATTTGTCAAAGCTCCATCACACATGTGATGCCAAAGAGAACTCTCTCTCTGAAATGATCTTTTGTATGTGATTCGGATCTCTATATGTAATATATCGATCCTATGTCTCCTTTGGTGCTCTTAGGCTTGCACATTTTATAGTGTGAAACCCTAGGTCTATGTCCAAGCCCTAGAAATGAATTTATCATGCATAGTGCAAGTTAGCATGAGAAGCCCTTGTCTATTGTCTATATTTGAAGGCCAGTTAACTAAAATCTAACTGCCCACTTGAGTCTTCTATGCAAACTATTCATTAGCATGAGAAGATTTTGTCCTTTGTTTATGCTTGGAGATCAGTTAACTTAAGTCTAAATGCAAACTCAAGTCTCCTATGTGAACTGGTCATGAAAAGGAATGCAAAGTCACTCTCTCTCACCTTTATTGCATGTAGAAAACCACTTCCACTTGATATTGGGCCTTTTTGTTGACAAACTACTTCCTATGGCTTAGCATCTATCATCTACAGTGGCTATGATCTAGTTGTTGTCATCTGTAATGGGTAAGGTCTAGCCGCTCTAGGCTTGAGCAGCTAGAATTTGGTTGCTCTGGGCTTGAGCGGCCAAGATTAGATGGCTTGAAAAGGCCCCAAATGAGTGGTGAGAACCATTGTTGGTGCTTGGAAAGTCCAAGATTATGTCTTATAATATTATGAGTGTGTCTATGTAAGTAGCTCCCCTAAGCATGACACAATTTAGGTGTCTACAGATGCCCCTTTTTACGACGTGTTGTGTGGAAAACACAACACTAAGCAAAAAATGTATATTGATCTATTTTTAGGCTATATGGTGATCAATAGTCTGATCAACGTCAAATGGACCAATAATGCAAGATGGCATGCATCCCTTGAATCATTGCCTCAATGTTCGAAGGACTTAGCCCAGTGGCTTTTTTATGTTAAATTGCACTCATTCCTCAAACTCAATCGGGTAGCTTCAACTGCTACAACAATTATGATCGGTAGGAGAGCTACAATTGAAGATGTCATGTCTGCTTACATTCCTAGCAAAAAAGGGAAATTTGTGATTATTGTATGCAATTATTCGAAGGACGAACATGATTTTTCTATGATCAAGTGATCTTTTGTTGATTTTTATTATGATTAAGTTGAATTTTTGAACTACTTCTTCACACAATGGATTGGTGAAGAAATGAAAATGAATGAAGCAACAAGTCGCTTGACCAATATGACTAATTTGGTTCCTTTCTAGCATTTGTTGCTTTTAATGGGCAATCCCACATCCAAGTGTGACTCCAATTGCTTATGATAATCATCCATCCCTATCCCGAGGAGCGGTCAATCTATCAATAGCCTTCTTAGGGAGTTAGGATGAGTGATTCTATTTATGTTTAGATTGTATCACTTTGACTTAATATTTTGATGTCATAAGGGAATTAGAATGACCCCTTCGCACCCATGGAGCAGTCCGACCATCTTGATCATCTTCGGGTTTGAAGGGTGACATATCGTAATTCCAAAATGAGTTGCTTTTGCCCCAAGTGGCCTTATAGTTGCCTACTCATCTCACTAAAATACATGGAGTGCAAATCGCTGCAATCGTCGAGTGGATAGAGTAGGTAACTGGATACGAGGCCTGCTTGAGATTGTGATTTTATGTGAATTTTTTTTTTTTTGTATTGAACATTCTGATGATCCTAAACCATAAAAGTGTGATTATTTATTGTTTTTTTTAATCCCTCATTGAAGGAACTGGTTAATTTTGACCTATGTGCTTGACTGCTATCAGGTCCAACGACCTCTTATTTCCTTCCTATGGCTACTATCACCTTGAGCGGCCAAGAAGCTCAGGCCACTAACGTCAGCAGTGGCCAAGGCATAATTAGGAAATATAAAACTTGCAATTCTAGGGTTTTGACCTGACATTTTCACTATTGAAGATTCCATTTTTAGAGCTCTGGTGCAACGGTGATGGTTGCAACTTCGAAACTTGTTGGTGCTAAGGACATGGCTACATGACATGAGACATCAACTATTGGAGGAGCCAAATATTCTTAGGTATTTCTCTTCAAAACCCTAGCTCTCTTTTCTTTGCTTAAGTAAAATTGAACTTCACTAAGAAATGAGCAAAAAAAACATCACTAAACCTACTGGCAATGAACATACTCCGTAATTAGGCATAGGTTCCTCTTTTCTACGATGGGTTGGTCCCCAAATTTGTAATCTGTCAGTGGCTTTAGCCTAGGGTTTTTGAAAATTTTCCATTATTCACCTGCTGCCAGTATTTTGGGCATTCTCAAACTTAGATTTGTTTCAATGCTTGGGTAGGGGATTTGTTTTCTAATTTGTTTGTTTTCCCTCCCTTTTGTTTCTTTGCTTAAGTTATTTTTTCAATTGTAATTTTTTTTTTTTAATTTTCTGGCCAAGGGTTCACGATTTTTTCGTGCCGCCCCTTGGCCGATGTTGCTCAGAGCGGCTGGCTCTGAGCCACTATCAATCAGAGCGACAAATCTTGAATCCCAACAGTCAAAAATTTGACCATTGGGCCTTGGCTGCTGCTACCTCCAGAGGCCATGTTTCAGCCACTGTAGGTGATAACGGCTAAAGCTTGAGCCTTGTTTTTGCATTTTATGTATTTATTTTATGATTTTTTTTTGAATTTTTGCTTTGCTTAGGTGCAATTTTTGCTTCTCTTGCTTAGATTTAGAGTAACTCATACTATTTTGCACCATTTTCATGTTTATTATGGATTATGCCTTAGATGCATTGTAGTTATGTTTTGTTTTTCTTCTACTTTGTTTAGATCCTCAATGCTCAGGCTCGGGACCCAAAGCTCCTATTGGACTTGCTTCCTAGATTTTATGACACTGAATGGGAGTGGTTTAAGGCCCGTGGGCTATAGTATGTTATATGGTTGCCCAAAATTATGGATGACCAGGTTTATATTATGGCTTTAGCCCACCGTTGGGACACATGGACCAAAACCTTCCACCTTCCACCCGGTAAGATGACTATCACATCGGAGGACGTGTACAAGATCTTTCGAATCTTGTTCGATGGGGTGCCCATATTTTTGTCGACCACTAATGATTATGTGGCCGTCTATGATAAGGTGTTTGGGGCATGTTCTGCAAGGCTCTCTGGGAGACTAGGTTTGGGGGAGTATCTATCAAGACTTGGTATGATGCTCATGTTTTCATAGTGAGGCATGTTGTGTTGCTTATGGTGATCAGCAACATTCTTATCCTGGACTACTTGGTTTTGAGGTTCCCTTGTAATATCTTAGCGATGGTGCATGACCTACTAGATAGCGAGGAGCATATCATCTATGCATGGGGTAGATCACTATTGGCTCAGTGCTATGATGAGTTGTACCACATCCTTCAGTGGGGACATGTCAACATTTCTTGTAGTTTGCTCTTATAGGTTTGGGGATGGGAGCACATTCAGGTAGATCACCCTAAGGGGCTCCTAGCTAAGATTACATATATTGATGCTTGGATATAGTGCTATGCTGCTAGACGGGCTCAAGAGCATGAGAAGCATAAGAGCCACACTTTTGCATGGGAGCTATCCCACTACACTGATTCTTTTACCAAAATTTTTGTCGGAGATGTCGTGTGGTGGCCATACTATAAGTGTTCAGTTTGGGATGATCCAGCTAGTTTTACTACTAGGACACGATGCAAGTGATGGCTTGTTGACCATAATATTGCCATCCAAGAGTATTTATTCTACTCTCAGGTTCTTTGTCAGTACGAATTGTAGTAGGATGTGCCCTTGGTACCATTCTTGTATAGGTGCATCACAGCAGAGAGGGACCTACCTCCATGACAGGTCATAGAGCTTATAGTTGAGTAGGATGCCCTAGTTGTAGACCCTATAGTGGTTGGGGGCATTACAAAGGCTGATTATCAGTGGTGGGGTGATCAAATGTGGTATGGCATCATCATTCTAGGGCATAAGGATGATGGTGGGGGTGATGGCACAGATCCAGTAGGACGTAGGGTTCGATCCAAGATTGAGGTATGGGGCCAGTCGATAGAGTAGGTGATAGTAGAGGATCCTGATGTTCATGAGGAGAAGTATTTAGAGCCCAAGGATAGATACTCTTCTCTGAGAGCACAGTTGCACGAGGTTGACATTGAGCTCCAAGATATTAATATCCAAGTACAATGACAAGATGCTATGATTGAGTAGCTCACAACATAGATACAAGCTCTAAAGGCTACTATCAGGGGTGGCAATTTCAGGATACAATTTATTATTCCTGCTTCTACATGATGGGAGGTTCCAGTAGTAGGCTCAAGGGTAGAGGTGGGATGACTTCATTCCTTGTTGGATGAGCATGAGACTCAGATCTAGGGTCTTACAGATCATGTTACCCTCCTTCAAATGTAGCTTAGGAGACACAGGATTGTCCCTAAGGATCTAATAGATGTAGGTTGTTTGCAGGTCAGCAGATGCTCTACCTTGGGGTAGTCTTCCACCTGTCCTAGCCAACGGACTCGAACTCAGACAAAGAGACCAATAGGCTCACATCACTCAACTCACGACACTGCCATAAGGGGAGGTGGCAGTAGAGGAGGTGATGCAAGGGGCTCATGCTTGATACTAGATTGATGTTCTACTTGGTTATTGATCCATTTTTGAGGTCAAATGACCTACATGACTATAGCCCATGGGCATTTTTGTATATCCATTGGACTTAACACACATATTTTTATGATAGATTTGCCTTTTGTGTCTCATTATATGTATCATTTATTGTTTATGTTTTTATTGTTATTTTGTTTGTAGACACCAAAATCCAGCCACTTGTAAGTCATCTATACCTTCCTGTCAGCCACGTGTCAGTCATCCATCCTTCCCGCCATTATTTGGCCCAAATCCACACTTTCCCGCCATTATTTGGCCCAATTTCACCTTTCCCGCCATTTTTCATCCCCAAATTTATTTAAATTAATATTTATATATATATTTTAATATTTTAATATATTTTAATATATATATATATAAATATAGTTTAAGTGATTTAATCTAAGCCGTCCATCCTTCATTTAATCTCATCCGTCCATCCATCTTAATCCGTTTCACAACCTAGATTTATTCTCTACCCTTGGATCCACTTTAATCTTAGCCACACGTTCAAAGTGTCGTTAAAACCCTAAAGTGTGCCCTAAGAGTAGATTATAAATTGAGCCACCTTGATGGCTCAAACCCTACTTCTATCTTTTGCTATCTTTTTCCTATGTCTTTTGCTATCTCTTTTACTATCTCTCTTTTGTTATCTATCCATCGCCGTCCCTTTTCGCCGCATCCATCGCCGCATCCGTCGCCAACTTCGCTGCCATCCCTTCGCAAGACTCGCAGAATCCCCCATTCTTGTCGCAAGTGCCCGCGGCGTTTACCCGCAGTCTCGTACTAGACCGGCATCTCGAAACCTTGATCCAAAAGCACGCGGGCGTTCAGCGAGTGCACCAGGGCGCCTTCTGTAGCCGATTTGATAGCCACATTACTTCCAGATGCCGCCTGGTCTAGCCGTGTTAACAGAGAATAGGTATAAATTAGTTTAAAGCAAGTAACTTCTTTTCTTTTATTAATCTATTGTTGAACTCCTGCATTCTATTTTTCTAGGGTTTTAAATTGTTTCTAAGGGCTCACACAGTGGAGCCCTCTTATTAATTTCTAACTCCTTGATAGTGTTAATGTGTGCAGGATTTTAATGGCAGATCTGGTGTGTTGATAGCAGCTGTTTAAGCTGGAGTGGTCCGAGCCAAAGGATACAACAAAGCCCACTCACTTTGTTGGGATTAAGGATACGTCTTCGGAAACGCCACCACTTTATGCCAGCTAGGGTTTCGGAGAACCCTAGCACAAATTGTAATTTTGTATCACAAAAAGGGTTACAGGCCCTGTTGTACTCAAAAGGAGTTTCTAAACTCCATTGATAAATAAAAATTGTTTGTTTTGTACAACTGCTCTGTACTTTTATTGTGATTTTATTTCTGTTTGGCGTTGTATTTTTAATCTACAAATGGCGATCACTGTGGGACCCCCTAGGGTTTCATGTTTTTAATACTTGCTTTACTAATCTATTCCTGTTTTCTATTTTATTTTGTAGGTTCCAAAATCGTGAAATTCATTATTGCAAACGAACTAGGGTTTCTAGGAGTTTGCAGAAAACGCGGAAGTCAAACAAACGTAGAGGCGTTTCAGCCTGTGCAGACTCCCTTGGGCGTTTGAAGGCAGTTTTACAGAAAAAGCGTAGGCTTCCGAGTAAGTGCGTTTTTTTTCTTTGTTAAACTGTACTTTTTACGTTTTTGGTTTTTCTGTTGTATTCTGTTTCTTTTTCAGATCATTGCTTTAAAATGAATAAAAACTAAGTAATCTTGAAAAGAACAGTTATTTTTAGTTACATTTTTTTTACATTGCATTATTGGTTGCTTGCATAAAAAAAAAAAAATTTGCATACCTAGCTGCATATTAGAATAGCTACGAATTATCTGTTTTAGTTATCTAAGTAGGACTATTGATTGGATGTCAATAGTACTCCCGCCATTGGGTGATTCCAGGCAGAGAAGTGGACGAACCTTCCGGTTGCTCCTTTGATATCCGATATCATTGGTAGGCAGGGGGTTTTAAACGGTGTACTCCACTTCTTCGAGAGGAAATGGCATGTTTTCGTAGCCTCTTGCTTAGATCATTAGAACTTTTGATTTATAGCTTTGTATGTATACATTAGACAACTAAAACACTTAAAATAAAATTCACTGCATTTCATATTGCATTTAAAATAGTAATATCTGGATTTCATCACTAGGTATTGCTTGAAGTTTAGTGACGGTGGAATTCATCTCCATCCATTAAACTTCTGCCTTAGACACCATAGGTCACCCCCGAGCAAACTTGCTGGATTTCATCACCAATAAGAATCTCGTTGTCCTTTCCTAGCCATAGTTTTTACCTTTTTTGTGAATAATTCAAGATTAGATCACATGCAAAACTCATAAACCGGACACTTAAAATTTACTACGTATTAAGATCTGAAAATAATTAATTAACCGCAGGTAAGACACATTGGTTGAAACCTAGGTTGTGACTATTTTCTGATAATTTCTTTAGTGTAAATTTATCATTCAAGTTTTGCATTCTTCTTTTCTGAATTTGTTTAGATTTATTGCTTCATGGTCTTAACAAGGAATCAATCTAAAATGTTAAATCTAAATAATCAAATGAATAATTCATAGAATATCCCCACCACCAACATAGCCACTTATCCTAGTGAATTTCAGGCAGGTTCACCTGTAGGTCTTTCACGTCCTTCTACCGTCTATCACATGGCCATGCCCATGGAGGAAGACAATTCCTATCATATTACCCACATTGATATGGCCCAAGTGCAAACTCACTTAAGAGATGGCACTGGCTATGTCCTTGAGCCAATCCAAGATTCCCCTATGCAAGATTCTATTTTTCAACAAGATATTGCATCAACCATACCCGCCGGTTTCACTCAGGTCTACACTAACCCTTTTTTGAGGCTAATGTTGTATCTCGCTCACCGGCTTCATCTCCAACATCTTCCCGGATGCTCAATTGTCCTCCTTTGGAGACAAATGTAGTGTCTTCCCGACCACTTTCTCCTCCATTTACCCCGGTGTACACCAATTCTCTCTATGAGGCTGGTGGAACCTCCTCTAGCCATGACCAATTTCAACACTCTTCTTCCCAAACCATTTATGGTTTCACCCTACCTGGGGCATAGTCTACTATTTCTTCCTAGGTACCGCCTACTTCAACCACCTTCATTGCCCCTGCTATGCAGCTTCTGTGACTACCATGGCAGCCCGCCCTCCACCTTCATCCAATCATCCCACCTCCCTTGGGTTAGAGATTAATAAGGTTAGGGAGTACCTCGACAAGTTGCTTCAAGAACAACAAGCAACAAAATGCTCAACCACCCGTCGTAGTAAATCCTACACCCCAACCAATTTCTACCCAACCAGCCTTTTCTTAGCTCAGCCCCACCCGGGTACCCCAATCTTCGGTGGTGTCCATTCCTACCCCACCTTTCTCCCAACCCAGTCCAGTTCATTATCCACCTCAATCACCTTCTTTTCGGTTTCATCCATACCAACAACCTATCCATTCCACACCGCCTAATCCAGGCAATTTCATCCCATCTCATCATTTTTCCACTCCTCCATTGCATCCTCATAATCATCAAACGAGTCAAAATTTTCATGAAGATTCTCGACTCCATGCTATACAACAACAGATTGACAACCTTATGCTCAACATGCCTGGCTCATCTAGTCATAAACCTACGCTAAGGTCGTTGATCAATCAACCAATTCATCCTTCGGTACCTTCACCGCCATATCCGACCGATTTCACATTACCGAAGTTTGACAAATTTCGAGGAACCGAGGATCCTCATGAACATGTGAGCTCATTCATGCATGCCCTGCTTTAGAATCCAAAATAATGACGCTCTTATGCTCAGAACTTTTCCTCGTACATTAGGGGGAGATGTTGTACAATGGTACAATCATTTAGCTCACCATAGCATTTATGCTTACGAACAATTGATTAATCTATTTTTAGAACGATTCTCCCTAAATGTACAAAGGAAAGTTTCATTGTCCGACTTATACAAGCTCAAGCAACATGACGATGAGACTGTTTATGACTTTGGAAACCGTTGGAGGGCTATCATTAATAAACTGCCATTCTCCCTACCAATGGAGGAGTTAACCAAAATGTTCACCCAGAGTTGTCTAAAACCTATCTCTTGGTTACTCCAATTACAACAATACAGGACTTTTGAAGAGGCTTTGGCCCAAGCAAGTATCATAGAAGACATTAAAGTCCAAGAGGGTGTTTTAAAACCCCGTAGAAAAGAATGGCAACAAAAGGGCCAACAACGAAATAATAATTATGGCCAAAACAAACAAACACAGGCTAGTACAACCTCAAATGTTAACCAAGTTAATCAAGTGGTGGCGAGTCAGCCCGTAATGGCTCAACAACAACAAGTAATGCAAAGTCAACCGCAACCAATTGCTTATCATGCGGTACCCGCCCCTACTCAACCAGCTCCCAATACTGGGCCAACCATGGAAACTCGACCTTGGCAAAACAATCGTCCCAAGCGACAATTCACACCTTTAGATGAACCATATGCGGTCATATTCAACAAGTTATATAGCACAAATCAGCTTAACTTTACCTGAGTTTAAACCTTTAGAACCATCTAGAAGGGGGAAGTATTACAAGGAGTACTTATTTTGTCCTTATCATAGGCAAAATGGGCACGATATCAATAATTGTACAACTTTCAAACATGTGATCCAAGATCTTATTGAGATTGGAGCCATTAAATTGGATAGCCCCTTAGCCCAACAAAATCAAAATCTTGGTATATTTCAAACACCCCTTCCACATCGGGAGGAAGCTCCAACAACTTCGTGGGGAGTAACTCAGGTAACTCCTCCTAATCAAGTCAACCATGTACAACAATACCAAGGTTTTGTGGGTACTATTAACGTAGTAACCCGGGGTCAAAGGGCGAACCAACCAAATCAGGCTGAACCACAGCCACCTGTACAAACCCCCAATCCACCTCAGGTAACAGTGACCCAACGACGTGCTAGTACTTCTCAACAACCGCTAAATCATTCTACTCAACGCCAACGACCCATCATGTCATTGAGTAGCCGGTTAACTACCAGCTTTAAAAATGGCTTCTGCCAAGTTATCGATCTATGACCTCATTCAACAATCTCCCCGCATAGAGAGGCATTAATGGAAATATTAAAGTCAATCGAGCTTCAAACTCAAGATACTAATGCCTTCAACAACTTTGTGGGGAGTATTCAAACATGCATGGAGCCCTCCATCACTTTCTATGATTTTGAAATCAAACCTATGTCAACAGAAAGTATAGATCCTCCACCGCATATCATGGCCAAGATCGATCACAAGCCATTCAAGAGAGTCTTAATTGACACCGGTTCCTCAATCAATATCATTACAACATCGGCGTTGAGTCATCTAAAGTCGTCGCCATCCCTTATCACAAAGTCGACTTTTACTCTTAAAGCATTCAATGATGCTTTATCTTCCACGGTTGGCACGGTTATCTTGCCCATTGAGGTAGGGGCCCGAACTTTGCATACCTTGTTTCACATCTTGGAAGGGTCCATGGCATACAATGTATTGCTTGGACGGCCTTGGCTTAGGGAGATGAGATGTGTCCCTTCTATACGGCATCAATGTCCGAATTATGTATATGAGGGACAGGTTCATTGTGTACCTGCCAACATTGAACCCTTCAAACATTGCAACTATGTCTCAAATCCTTATGAGATTGTGTTGCCATCCACTCATCTTTTCTTGACCCCATCTACTTCTTCTATACCATCTTCTTCTAAAGCTCCCATTCCCGAGGAGCTACCCATCATATCGCAACCATCTTCCTCTTCCGTTATTCCATCTCATTCACCACTTTCTTCATCTCCTAATCTTCCTTCTTCTTCATCACTGACCACATGCACATGTGGCCATGACCAATCATCTCTTTCCACGTCATTACCCCCTTCTTCTACACCTTCTTCAACATCACCTATTATTCCTCCATCTTCCCAACCATCACCAACTGATGTTTCACAAGTTAGTGAAGCATCAACCCAACCAAATCCTTCCAATTCTTCTATCCCACATTCTTCTATTCCATCATCTAGTCCATCTCCCTCCCAAGTCAAGGTCCATCTCACTGATGTCGGTATTGGTGAGTATGCCATCCAAGATGTCCACATCACACCGTTCAATGTGCAAACAGCTAAAGATTTTGGTCGTCCACATGACCAACATTTATCCATTGGATCGGTTTATAACATGGGTTCTATGCCAAATTCCATTAATTTTGTATATGGGGGAATAGAGTCATCTTCTAGTCCTACCACCATACTAGAACCTAAGCATCCAATCCCTGCCAATATCGAAAGGATGGAGGGTTTTCCCTCTCGCTATTTCCACAGACATAATTGGCAGCAATTTGGCCTAGGTCGATACGAGCAAGGGGTAACCGAACGCATCGATATGCCATATCATAGACCCACTGAGCGTTTTGGTCTGGGCTACCAACCACTTCCATCCCTTTCTTCTTTTGAACGAGCTTTTCAAAGCATTAATCTTAATTCAGTAAGAAGAAATCCTCCACCCCGACGAATCCGAAGATGAAGCCTATGAAGAATTTGACGTCATGTCAAATGGTGATGAATCTCAAGAAGAGTCGGCGCCCATTGTTCCCCTCATTAAACAAGACGAGTTTTATCTCCAATTGTTCCCTCTCCAAGAGGCCATCTTTCGCTTGCTTATTCCACAAGAACGAGGTGAACCACCCCCTCCGCCACATCCATAAGCCATAATCCAAACCTGTATTATATGTATATACTAAAATAGTGGTTTTCACCACTACCAAAAAAAAAAAAAAATCAAAAAATTTCCAAAAAAAAAAAAAAATCAAAATATATAAAAATACTTTATTGCTTTATGTATGTGTGTAATAGTGGTTTTCACCACTACAAAAAAAAAAAAACTCAAACTAAAAAAAAAAAAAAAAAACTAAAAAACTATGTTGTTTTGCATCTCAAGTCTTCCGAGGTCTTCACCGGTTTTCCCTTCCATTCCGCCCATCCTTTCTTCCATAAGTCGACAATGAATTTTGAAGACTTATTCACCCCGCTCCATAATCCATATGATCCGGATAAGCCAATCCCGATCAACCCAAGCTTGATTGACATGGATCGGATTTCATCCCCTCCATCTATTTCATAGTTCATCCTTTCCGAGGAATTGTTAAGGGCTTCCGCCAACTACATTCCTCCTTCACCTCCACATTCACCTTCATCTTCTAAGCCGGAGGTCTTCCAGCAGACATAGACGAGAGCAAGGCACAGGAGCTTGATGACATTTTAGATGACATAAATCCGATCCCTACTCCCCATCGCCTTGAGGAAGGTTCCCACATGTCTATTGAAGAAACTATCGATGTAGACCTTAGTACATACCAAGATGGCACCCAAATTGTGAAACCGGCTAAAAGTCTATCATCGGAGGAACAAGAGCAAATGATTGCTCTACTCAAGCGGAAGAAGGAGATATTTGCATGGTCTTACAAAGACATGCCAGGCCTAGACCCTAATTTGGTTGTCCATAACCTCACCTTACAAAAAGATGCTAAACCTGTCAAACATAAACTTAGGAAAATGCATCCTACCGTGGCCCTCATAGTTAAATCGAAGATTCAAAAACTTCTGGATGTTAAATTTGTCGTCCCGATTGATTATCCTGAGTGGCTTTCTAACATGGTACCCGTTCGCAAGCCTAACTGGGGGATACGTGTTTGCACCGATTTTCGAGATCTAAATAAAGCGTGTCCTAAGGATGACTTTCCTCTTCCAAACATTGATACTCTTGTCGACACCTGCGCTGGTCATGAAATGCTTTCGTTCATGGATGGATTTTCAGGATACAACCCTATTCGAATAAACCCCGAAGATCAACACAAAAAAACATTTACCACACCTTGGGGAACTTTTTGTTACAGGGTGATGCCCTTTGGCCTTAAGAACGCAGGTGCAACCTATCAACGAGCCATGACTTATATTTTCCATGATTATATGCATAAGATTATCGAAGATTATGTGGATGATTTATTGGCAAAATCTAAAACTCGACAAGAGCATTTTGATGTATTGGAAAAAGTTTTTGATAGACTTCTAGAGCATAAAGTAAGGTTGAACCCTAAGAAATGTGTCTTTGGTGTTACCTCGGGCAAACTCCTAGGTTTTATTATCTCTAAACGAGGTATTGAGGTGGACCCAAACAAGGTCAAAGCCATTATGGAAATGTGTCCCCCAACTAATTTGAAGGAGTTGCGTAGTTTGCAAGGAAAGATTAATTCAATCCGTCGCTTTATTGCACAACTTTCTCGATAAATGTAGGCCATTTTGCCACCTACTACAAAAGGGGGGTACAATTTTCATGGACAGATGAGTGTCATAAAGCCTTTGATGACATCAAGCAAGTACTTAGCATCTCCGCCAGCCTTAGCTCCGCCTCGTCCAGGGGTCCCTTTCAATCTTTATATCTCAAAGAACGGACTTTGCCTTAGGGACAATGCTTGCACAAAAGAATGAACAAAATCGTGAGCAAGCCGTCTATTATATTAGTCGAACATTGGTAAGCTATGAAACCCGATATGCTTATGTGGAAAAGTTGTGCTTAGAAGTGGTTTTTGCCACTAAGAAACTTCGTCATTATATGCTTAGCCATACAACATATGTCATAGCTAGAGAAAACCCTCTGCGTTATATGATGTCTCGCACTTATAATAACACTCGTACCGCTAAATGGATAATGTTGCTTACCGAATTCGATCTTGAATTCATTAGCCAAAAATCCGTTAAAGGTCAAGTTATAGCCGATCAACTTGCGGAAGCTCCACTACCTAGTGATCATCCTTTGATTATTGAGCTCCCAGATGATTCGGTATTTGCTATCACCGAACAAGAAGAGGACATCATTCCGGAGGAAGATGTTGACATCACGCTATTCTTTGATGGCTCTAAGTGCGCGAAAGGTCAAGGTGCTGGAGTTGTGTTTCATACACCTCAAGGGATTCCCATCCCTTTATCATTCAAACTAGACTTCCAATGCACCAATAATACAGCAGAGTATGAAGCCTTAATTTTAGGTCTTCAATCAGCCATAGCTATGAGCATTAAGCGTATTCGGATATTTGGGGATTCTCAACTCGTGGTTAAACAAATTACAGGAGAATACCAAGCCAAAGAACCTACCATTAAGCTTTATCATGATGTAGCAATGAAGTTGCTCTCTAAGTTTGATTGGTATGAGATCACTAGTTTGCCTCGTTCGACTAATAGATTTGCGGATGCCATGGCCTCTCTTGGATCATTGATTCCAAAGGACTCCCTTGGAGAGGTACAGCCCCTAATCATTTCCACAATCTCTAAGTCTGCAATTGTCCGTGCTGAGTCTAAGGATGAAAAAGATGTTTGCTTTATCCATTCGGATCCATATGAGCCTTGGTCTAGTGAGATAGTAGCCTTCCTCAAGTTTGGAACACTCCCATCTGATTTGTCTCGAATCGCCCGCCGCTGTTTTAAGCAAAAGGCAGCTCGTTTTGTTCTTTTGGGGGATGTGTTGTATAAACGTGGATATGATGGAGTACTCCTCCACTGTATAGAAGCAGGTGAAACACATAGAGCTATTGCCGAAGCCCATGATGGTACTTGTGGTGGTCATTTTAGTGGAATGGCCATTGCGAAGCGTATTTTACGTATGGGGTATTATTGGCCCACTATGGAACAAGATTGTTGCAAATATGTTAAACAATGTAAAAAGTGTCAAGAACACGCTAATTTAACCCATATACCATCACAAGCTTTACAGCCCATCCAAAGCCTTTGGCCCTTCTCACAATGGGGTCTCGATTTAATTGGCAAGATTTCACCTGCCTCTTCAGGACAACATACTTTCATCATTACAACCACTGAATACTTCACAAAGTGGGTTGAAGCTATTCCTCTAACCAAGTACGACAGGTCCTAGAATTGTGGAGTTTATACTTCACCATATCATTTGTCGTTTTGGTATTCCCTCTAAAATCATTTCTGATAACGGCAAGTCTTTTAAGAATAAGGATGTTCGAGCTCTTTGCGAAAAGTATAATATCCAACATAGTTTCTCAACTCCTTACTACCCACAAGCCAATGGACAAGCTGAAGCTTCCAATAAGACCATAATTGCTATTCTTAAGAAACTTGTTAAAGAAAATCATAAAGATTGGCATACACAAATCCCCTTGGCATTATGGGCTTACAGAACAAGCATCATAACTCCCATTGGGGCAACGCCATTTTCTTTGGTCTATGGAGCTGAAGCAATCATGCCTCTTGAGCTCGAGATCCCTTCCTTGCGAATTTCTTTGCAGGAATTTATCGATGATGATACTGCTAGACAAGCACGTCTTGATCAACTCACACTCATAGATGAAAAACGAATCAATGCTTTAGAGCATTTGCGAGTTTATCAAGACCGATTGAAACGTGCTTACAATGCCAAAGTTCATCTAAGAGAATTTCAAGTAGGAGATCTTGTCCTTAAAGAGAATCAACAAAACACCAATGCATTGCCGCATCTTCGAGATAAATTCACGGCTAATTGGTTAGGTCCATATATGGTCACTGAAAGAGTGGGTAATGGAACTTATAGACTTGCCACTTTAGAGGGAGAGGAAGAACCCGAACCACTTAATGTTATACACTTGAGGGCATTCTACGCATAGTTTGAATTTTATATGTACATATATACATGGCTTGTACAACAAAAAAAAAAAAAAAACAAAACAAATAAAAAATAATAATTTGCATTTCATTGTTAGTTGCATACATCTCATTCAAAAACATTGCATTTCATGTGCATACATCTCATTGAAAACCATAACATTTCATTTTCAGCCATAGTTGCATATCATGTTAGAGACCATTCTATCTTTTGGATATAAAATTTGGTCAAGCAAAAGTCATGTTGCCTTAATCAGGGGCACCTTCATAAAATCCATCAAACCGAATTGTCATTCGTACACCCATTTTCCATTTGCACATATTTACATTGCCAAAATGTTTTCAATCACTCACCCATTCCTAGTGTTTTAAGCAAACTTTGAAATGCATGTCAAAGTTCTCTAGGGCCATATCACAAATTACACTAAATAAAATCTTGAGTATTGGGAAATGATTTCAAAAGCGGTCTTGAACCTATCACATTTTCACATCTTAAAAACATCTTGTGTCAAAGAGAGATAACACCATCCTTGGGTTGTGCCTTGAAGTGAAAAGGGTAATCCTCGTTTGTCCTATCATGCAAACATAGTCCATAAAACAGTGGTTCTTACCACTATCACAAGCAATCACAAAATATAAATATAAACAGAGTAGTAAGGATAGGGTAAAATTCTCATCATACTTCGGTTGAGAATCCGATTCCCCAAAGCTCTAAGGAAATGAACATTTTTCACACACCACCGATCCCAAATAAGTTGTAAGGATCGTACTACTTGTCCAAATCAGACGGATAGGTAGTCATCCCCAAGGCTTACAAAGGTCAAAAACAACATGGACTATGGAGTTAACCTTCACCGGGGCTATAGACGCTTGACTGGCAATGGAGTATACTCATTGCGTGGCGACATGTCTCTCCTCAAAAAGAGACCTCTGAATGCTCATACGGACAAACTAGCTTCGGGGTCTTCTCCATAACAGGGTTACCTAATTTATGCAAGATGAGGTTAATGAACACACTTGCACACACACAGGTTTTTGATTGCCTAGAGTCACTACCATGCTTCTGATTTGGTTAATGAACTCGCATGCACACACATTTGGTCCTAGTTGAATTAGGCAGTATTAGTAAGTTTGTTTGATACCACTAGCATGTTTGAGTCTTTGTAAAATAGTCTTCCATATCAACCTCCATATCTTCTTCCATATTCATGTCATTCCATACGTCATCCATTCACAAGCCACCAAGTTCGGTGCCCCTGATTAAACAATTATGATAACAGTTGGCTAAATCTAACTATCTAAAAGTATGAGTGCTTCTTAGTGCATATTTCATTTACTTAGTCTCGCATTAATCATCTATAAGTTTGCATTCCATTCCATCACATATGCATCAAAAACATTAAAACATATAAAAACATGCATCACAAAAACATAGGCATTCACACAAAAGAGAGTAAAACACCAAATAAATAAAAGCCATGTATATATATATAGTATAAAGGTCAAATTGTACAATGAATGCCAAAAGGCTACAATATACAATAGAGCACCAAGGCTCATAAAGAGTGCATCTAAGCACTAAGCTAACCATCAAAAGAGGTACCCCTCATCCTAGGCCCGACACTACCTCCAACCGGGCCGCCTCCGCTAGCCCCACTCGCCTCCAATATCTCCCGACCTGCTCGGGACAACGACCTCCTCATCCCCGGAATGATAGGGGAGAACCGGTGTCGTGCCTCTAACACCCTAAGCCGCAAAACAACAAAACAAAAATTTGTTACAAATTTTTCCCAAAAAAAAAAAAAAAAAAAAAAACACATAATAAGTACTTGCTTAAATGAACAAATACCTCAGCTGGCTGCACTGGCGCGTCCGCTCCCATCTCCGCCATAGCTCCCGCGTGCTTCACTCTCCCACACAAACCTTTCACTCCACTCCCTCAGACGCACTTCTCTCAAGCTCGAACGCACAAATGAGCGAAATTCTCGCTGAAATTGTTTAAATAGCTGGTTTTGGCGCCCTGAAATGCAGTGGGGCATTTCATGGCGCATTCAGATGCAGTCCTACGTCTGCAGAGCGCCTAAACACCGACGGGCGTCTCTGCCAACCACAAATGCAGACCGACGTTTGGTGTCAGTATTGAATAAAGGAACAAAACTTGCAAAATTGAAGCTTACCTCCTCCAAATTTCATCAAATTGCATTCATCCATTCTTCTTATCATAATAAAACATTTTGTGAAGGTTACAACAGCTTTAGACACAAATTTTGTCATTTCGCTCAAAAAGCGCATCATTCATCATTGTTTTACAAATTGGGTTAAAAACATTCAAAACCTTCACAAAATTAACCACATTCATCAATTCTTCCGATCTATCGTCAATTTCATTCATTCTTCTTTCATCATGCATATTTTTGCCAAATCAAATTAAAGTAAACCTCGTATCTAGTGGTATATTCTATCACCTTGGCGATTGCAGCGATTTGAATCCATGCAATTCGGTAAGAGGATTAAACCACCATAAGGACACTTACCATTTATCATCATCAATTATTTCACTGTTTGAAAATTGGAAATCAATTTTGGGTATTCTACTTTTCAAGTGACCTCATACCAAGATTAATTTGCTCAACAGCTTGTCATTGATGGCCTAGTTCATGGGGCCTTAAACATGGACAATCTTTAATATCATCATTATTTTGAGTCTTGCTAGAGATTGAGGCTACCTAGGTTGATTGGTTCCGACCCGAGGAATTATCCATACAATCACTAGGAGCATCTCTGAGTTCTTGACTCTTTTCATGCATCTTTCATCTCTGCATATCAATGGCGCCAACAAGGCAATTTCATTAACAGTATGGACTCACACACAGGAGTTGGGGCATCCGTTATCAATTTCTAATTTTCCTATAGTGGAATTCATCTTACATGATCATGGAACTTACAATTTGGCAAAAATCCCTTTATAACCGTTGGGGCAAAAACGGTCCATCTTTCACATCACTCATATCGTCTTCAATCATATTCTTTTCTCGGTTTGTACACCAACCCCTTTCTCGTTGGGACATAAACAGATGGTTCATACACCAACCCCTTTTTTTCACCGTTGGGGCAAAAACGGTTCATTTTCTTCCGAATTTCTTCCAATTGGCTTGTGAGAACCATTCTCGCTCGCCAATTGAGGGGGTAAGCTGATAAAATTTTAAATATTCTTTTATTCTTTGGTCTTCAAAGTTGTGCTTTAGTCTTGAGAGAGAGTTGCGTCTGATCCAGCTTTTCAGGTGTCTTAAGTTTTTGTGCTGCATTGTGTCTTCACACAAAGCAACTCAAAAAGGGGCATCTCGTAGACACCAAAATCCAGCCAATTGTAAGTCATCTATACCTTCCTCGTCAGCCACATGTCAGTCATCCATCCTTCCCGCCATTATTTGGCCCAAATCCACACTTTCCCGCCATTATTTGGCCCAATTTCACCTTTCCCGCCATTTTTCATCCCCAAATTTATTTAAATTAATATTTATATATATATTTTAATATTTTAATATATTTTATATATATATATATAATATAGTTTAAGTGATTTAATCTAAGCCGTCCATCCTTCATTTAATCTCATCCGTCCATCCATCTTAATCCGTTTCACAACCTAGATTTATTCTCTACCCTTGGATCCACTTTAATCTTAGCCACACGTTCAAAGTGTCGTTAAAACCCTAAAGTGTGCCCTAAGAGTAGATTATAAATTGAGTCACCTTGATGGCTCAAACCCTACTTCTATCTTGGCTATCTTTGCTATCTTTTGCTATCTCTTTTACTATCTCTCTTTTGTTATCTATCCATCGCCGTCCCTTTTCGCCGCATCCATCGCCGCATCCGTCGCCAACTTCGCCGCCATCCCTTCTGCAGCACTCTGCAGAATCCCCCATTCTTGTCGCAAGTGCCCGCGGGCGTTTACCCGCAGTCTCAGACGCAGACCGACGTCTGCAACCCCAATCCAGAAGCACGCGGGCGTTCAACGAGTGCACCAGGGCGCCTTCTGCAGCCGATTTGACAGTCCCAACTCTTCCAGGTGCCGCCTGGTCTAGCCGCGTTAACAGAGAATAGGTATAAATCAGTTTAAAGCAAGTAACTTCTTTTCTTTTATTAATCTGTTGTTGAACTCCTGCATTCTATTTTTCTAGGGTTTTAATTTTTTTCGAGGGCTCACACAATGGAGCCCTCTTATTAATTTCTAACTCCTTGATAGTGTTAATGTGTGCAGGATTTTAATGGCAGATCTGGTGTGTTGATAGTAGCTGTTTAAGCTGGAGTGGTCCGAGCTAAAGGATACAACGAATCCCACTCACTTTGTTGGGATTAAGGTACCTCTTGAAACCCCACTTTTTCCTAGGGTTTCGGAGAACCCTAGCACAAACTGTAATTTGTGTATCACAAAAAGGGTTACAGGCCCCGTTGTACTCAAAAGGAGTTTTTAAACTCCACTGATTAATAAAAATTGTTTTTTTTGTGCAACTTTCCTGTATTCCATTATTGTGGTTTTATTTCTGTTTGGCGTTGTATTTTTAATCTACATTGTTTTATGATATGATGCGATGATGATATTATGATGATTTGATGGATATGTTAGATGATAGATGATATTTGAAGATGCTTAGATGGATGTGTAGATGCTTATATTATTTGATGATATGATGCAATGTATTTTGATGATGAATTATGAATTTATGGTATGCAAATGGATATTGCATGTATGTTTTATGATGTGGTTTATGGATGATTAATGACTTGTTTTTGTGGATGCAAATGTTATTGTTAAATGCATGTTTAATATTTTCTTTAATTATATGCACCTAACTTATGTGATGGAATGGTATAAATGAACCTGTATTCTCTAATAATTAAAAACATACGGAATGCATATGACATTGACAATATTAATAGGTGATACCACAAAAATTTTAAAAATAATCATGAATTTAAATAATCACTTCTATCATAATAATTGATTAAGTATTCATATATGAGATGTAATGGTGTGTATTGTATCTTCTTAATAAGTTTTTGTAAATTAAAATATATAAAGTAGTCAGTGGTCGTCTATATACAATTTCTAATATATATGTGATATCTTTCCTACTATTTTGATACCCCCTAATTTATAGAATATTATAAAGAAATTGATGGTGTGAATGATTTAATGATTTGTTGCTATGTTCAAAAAAATTGGGGTTTTCAGAGATTCAAACACTCTAGTTCCCCTATCTACAACTGTCTACTTTCCACTTAGACTTTTGAAAAGTAAGGCTTTTACCATGGACCTAGTTTTTCATGATCTCTGTGTATGCATGTGATTGTATATTTTGAGGTAGAACTCAAGCATTTCCTCTGATGTCAGGTGGGATTCTTTCAGCCCATTGCTAAGATCAGGGATCCACAAGTGTTCTTCTCATCCTTATGTTGGACTTAGTTGGACTATACTACTAGGCAATATTTGGTTACCTAAGCTAGGTCATCCACATTCAAACATTGGTATACACAAATACATGAAGAAATTATAATAGACATATCGTCATGCGTAAGGATTTGTCCTTTCGGTTTTGTACAATGCTGAGAATTCCAGGGATTCAAGATTTATTCCCTTCTTTTTGGCTTCTTTTTGGCTTTGGATTTTGCTCATATGTAGTGATGAAAATCATTGTTTATTTTTTATTGATTTTTTTCTTTTGAGAGGGGATTTTTTGTAGTGATGATAATCACTGTTTATTTTCCTCATTCTTAGTGATGAAAATCACTGTTTATTTTTTATTTTTTCTTAAGCTTGATTTTTTTGTATTTTGAATATATGATTGTATTGGATTTTTGCTTTTAAAATATGGACTGTATGCTTGGCCTTTTGAATTTGTACTTTTTCTTTGGGATTTTGCTTATTTTTATTTAAGAAAG
Organism: Wollemia nobilis; assembly: GCA_028583015.1. Lineage (NCBI taxonomy): Eukaryota > Viridiplantae > Streptophyta > Pinopsida > Araucariales > Araucariaceae > Wollemia > Wollemia nobilis. The sequence continues at coordinate 9,145,867 of JAQPPZ010002832.1, read as the reverse complement.
GGATTTTGATAGGGTAAAGCTTGTCCTTTTGCCATTTCTCAGCACCTTTAAACCGGTTGCATAGGGGGATAAACAAGGATAATCCTTTTCGCTTAAGGTAACATAGACCGCTTTGTAGCTTTCATCTTTTCCTTGTACCAGTTAGGATTTTAGTGTTTCAATTAGTGATGGGATCTTGAATATCCAAGGCTTTATCATAGCTAGGCCTTTATTTCTACTAATCAAAGTTGTTTTCCTCAAAATTTGATAAGATTACTAGATTTGGTTGACTAACCGAAAAGCCTTAGTAATTATGTATAACAACAAATAATGGGTGTGTTGAAAAACACAATTACACACATGTTGATGGAGGTATGGATATGAATGACTTGTGCGACAAACTATGGTATCACTTTTAAGACTCTCATGACATATCTTGTAATGTATGTGAAAATGCAATGCAATGATGTGGATGCAAAATATGAAGTGCAATTATTTTTGTATTTTTGATTTTATGTTGTTTTTGTATTTTTGATTAATTTGACCAAAGGGCTTATTATGCCTTTGGGGCTTTTGTTATTGATTTTCACCAAGTGGTTTTGAATTACCCTTGGAGATTTTTTTGATTTGATTTTTGACCAAGCGGCGTGAATTACCCTTGGAGCCTTTTTGAATTGATGTTTGACCAAGCGGTGTGAACTACCCTTGAAGCCTTTTTTATTTTGGTTTTGACCAAGCGGTTTGGATTAACCTTGGAGCCTTTGATTTGATTTTTGACCAAGTGGTATGAATTACCCTTGGAGCCTTTGATTTGAATTTTGACCAAGCGGCTTGAATTACCCTTGGAGCCTTTTGTATTGATGTTTGACCAAGCGGTGTGAATTACCCTTGGAGCCTTTGATTTGATTGTTTGACCAAGCAGTATGAATTACCCTTGGAGCCTTTGATTATTTTAGTTTTGACCAAGTGGTTTGAATTACCCTTGGAGCCTTTAATTTGAGTTTTGACCAAGCGGTATGAATTACCCTTGGAGCCTTTGATTTGATTTTTGACCAAGCGGTATGAATTACCCTTGGAGCCTTTGATTTGAATTTTGACCAAGCGGCTTGAATTACCCTTGGAGCCTTTTGTATTGATGTTTGACCAAGCAGTGTGAATTACCCTTGGAGCCTTTGATTTGATTTTTGACCAAGCGGTATGAATTACCCTTTGATCCTTTGATTATTTTGGTTTTGACCAAGTGGTTTGAATTACCCTTGGAGCCTTTAATTTGAGTTTTTACGAAGCGGTATGAATTACCCTTGGAGCCTTTGATCTGGCTACTATAATGGGTAAGGTCTAGTCGGTCCAGGCTTGAGCGGCTAGAATCTGGTTGCTCTTGGCTTGAGCGGCCAAGATTAGATGGCTTGAAAAGGCCCCAAATGAGTGGTGAGAACCATTGTTGGTGCTTGGAAAGTCCAATATTATGTCTTATAATATTATGAGTGTGTCTATGTAATTAGCTCCCCTAAGCATGACACAATTTATGTGTCTACAGATGCCCCTTTTTGCGACGTGTTGTGTGGAAAACACAATGCTGAGCAAAAAATGTATATTGATCTATTTTTAGGCTATATGGTGATCAATAGTCTGATCAACGTCAAATGGACCAATAATGCAAGATGGCATGCATCCCTTGAATCATTGCCTTAATGTTTGAAGGACTTAGCCCAGTGGCTTTTTTATGTTAAATTGCACTCATTCCTCAAACTCAATCGAGTAGCTTAAACTGCTACAACAATTATGATCGGTAGGAGAGCTAAAATTGAAGATGTCATGTCTGCTTACGTTCCTAGAAAATAAGGGAAATTTGTGATTATTGTATGCAATTATTCGAAGGACGAACACGATTTTTCTATGATCAAGTGATATTTTGTTTATTTTTATTATGATTAAGTTGAATTTTTGAACTACTTCTTCACACAATGGATTGGTGAAGAAATGAAAATGAATGAAGCGACAAGTCGCTTGACCAATATGACTAATTTGGTTCCTTTCTAGCATTTGTTGCTTTTAATGGGCAATCCCACATCCAAGTGTGACTCCAATTGCTTATGATAATCATCCATCTCTATCCTGAGGAGCGGTCAATCTATTAACAGCCTTCTTAGGGAGTTAGGATGAGTGATTCTATTTACGTTTAGATTGTATCACTTTGACTTAATATTTTGATGTCATAGGGGAATTAGAATGACCCCTTCACACCCATGGAGCAGTCCGACCATCTTGATCATATTCAAGTTTGAAGGGTGACATATCGTAATTCCAAAATGAGTTGCTTTTGCCCCAAGTGGCCTTATGGTTGCCTACTCATCTCACTGAAATACATGGAGTGCAAATCGCTGCGTTCGTCGAGTGGATAGAGTAGGTAACTAGATACAAGGCCTGCTTGAGATTATGATTTTATATGAATTTTGTTTTATTGTTTTGAACATTTTGATGATCCTAAACCATAAAAGTGTGATTATTTATTATTTTTGTTATTTCCTCATTGAAGGAACTAGTTAATTTTGACCTATGTGCTTGACCGCTGTCAGGTACAACGGCCTCTTATTTCCTTCCTATGGCTACTGTCACCTTGAGCGGCCAAGAAGCTCAGGCCACTGACGTCAACAGTGGACAAGGCATAATTAAGGAAATATAAAACTTGCAATTCTAGGGTTTTGACCTGTCATTTTCACTATTGAAGATTCCATTTTTAGAGCTCTGGTGCAACGACGATGGTTGCAACTTTGAAACTTGTTGGTGCTAAGGACATGGCTACACGAGGTGAGACATCAACTATTAGAGGAGCCAAATATTCTTAGGTATTTCTCTTCAAAACCCTAGCTCTCTTTTCTTTGCTTAAGTAAAATTGAACTTCACTAAGAAATGAGCAAAACAAACATCACTAAACCTACTGGAAATGAACATACTCCTTAATTAGGCATAGTTTCCTTTTTTCTACGATGGGTTGGTCCCAAAATTTGTAATCTGTCAGTGGCTTTAGCCTAGGGATTTTGAAAATTTTCCATTATTCACCTGCTGCCACCATTTTGGGCATTCTCAAACTTAGCTTTGTTTCAATTCTTGGGTAGGGGATTTGTTTTCTAATTTGTTTGTTTTCCCTCCCTTTTGTTGCTTTTCTTAAGTTATTTTGTCAATTGTAATTTTTTTTTAAATTTTTTGTCCAAGGATTCACGAGTTTTTTGTGCCGCCCCTTGGCCGCTGTTGCTCAGGGCGGCTGGCTCTGAGCTGCTATCACTCAGAGTGACCAATCTTGAATCCCAATGGTCAAAAATTTGACCATTGGGCCTTGGCCGCTGCTACCTCTAGAGGCCATGTTTCGACCACTGTAGGTGACAACAGCTAAAGCTTGAGCCTTTTTTTTGCATTATATATATTTATTTTATGATTTTTTTTTTAATTTTTGCTTTGCTTAGGTGCAATTTATGCTTCTATTGCTTAGATTTAGAGTAACTCATACTATTTTGCACCATTTTCATGTTTATTATGAATTATGCCTTAGATGCATTGTAGTTATGTTTTTTTTCTTCTACTTTGTTTAGATCCTCAATGCTCAGGCTCAGGACCCAAAGCTCTTGCTGGACTTGCTTCCTAGATTTGATGACACTGAGTGGGAGTGGTTTAAGGCCCGTGGGCTATAGTATGTTATCTGGTTTCCAAACATTATGGTCGACCAGGTTTATATTATGGCTTTAGCCCACTGTTGGGACCCATGGACCAAAACCTTCCACCTTCCACTCGATAATATGACTATCACATCAGAGGACGTGTACAAGATCTTTCGAATCCTGTTCGATGGGGTGCCCATTTTTTTGTCGACCACTAATGATTAGGTGTTCATCTATGATAAGGTTTTTTGGGCATGTTCTGCACAGGTTCTTCGGGATACTGGTTTTGGAGGAGTATCTATCAAGACTTGGTATGATGCTCATGTTTTCATAGTGAGGCATGTTGTGTTGCTTATGGTGATCAGCAACGTTCTTATCCTAGACTGCTTGGGTTTGAGGTTCCCTTGTAATATCCTAGCGATGGTGCATGACCTACTAGATAGTGAGGAGCATATCATCTATGCATGGGGTAGATCACTATTGGCTCAGTGCTATGATGAGTTGTACCACATCCGTCAGTGGGGACACATCAACATTTCTTGTAGTTTGATCTTATAGGTTTTGGGATGGGAGCACATTAAGGTAGATCACCCTAAGGTGCTCCTAGCTAAGATTACATCTATTGATGCTTGGATACAGTGCTATGCTACTAGATGGGCTCAAGAGCATGAGGAGCATAAGAGCCACACTTTTGCATGGGAGCTATCCCACTACACTGATTCTTTTACCAGACTTTTTGTCGGAGATGTCGTGTGGTGGCCATACTATAAGTGTTCAGTTTGGGATGATCCAACTAGTTTTACTACTAGGACATGATGCAAGTGATGGATTTTTGACCATAATATTGCCATCCAAGAGTATTTCTTCTACTCTCAGGTTCTTTGTTAGTACGAATTGTAGTAGGATGTGCCCTTGGTACCATTCTTGTATAGGTGCCTCACAGCAGAGAGGGACCTACCTCCATGACAGGTCACAGAGCTTGTAGTTGAGGAGGATGCCCTAGTTGTAGACCCTATAGTGGTTGGGGGCATTACAAAGGCTGATTATCAGTGGTGGGGTGATCAAATGTGGTTTGGAATTATCAGTCTAGGGCATAAGGATGATGGCGAGGGTGATGGCGCAGATCAGATAGGACATAGGGTTCAATCCAGGATTGAGGTATGGGGCCAGTCGATAGAACAGGTGACAGTAGAGGATCCTGATGTTCCTGAGGAGAAGTATTTAGAGCCCAAGGATAGATACTCTTCTCTGAGAGCACAGTTGCATGAGGTTGAGGTTGATCTCCAGGATACTAAGATCCAGGTACAATGACAAGATGCTATGATTGAGTAGCTCACAACATAGATACAAGCTCTAAAGGCTACTATCCGAGGTGGTGATGTTAGGATACAATTTGTTGTTCCTGCTTCTACACCATGGGAGGTTCCAATAGTAGGCTCAAGGGTAGAGGTGGGATGACTTCATTCATTATTGGATGAGCATGAGACTTAGATCTGGGGTCTTACAGATCATGTTACCCTCCTTCAGATGCAGCTTAGGAGACACAGGATTGTCCCTAAGGATCCAATAGATGTAGGTGGTTCGCAGGTTAGCATATGCTCTACCTTGGGGTAGTATTCCACCTATCCTAGCCAACAGACTCAGACTCAGACAAAGATACCTACAGGCTCATATCACTCAAATCATGGCACTGCCATAGGGGGACGTGGCACTAGAGGAGGTGATGCAAGGGGCTCAGGCTTGATACTAGATTGATGTTCTACTTGGTTATTGATCCATTTTTTATGTCAAATGACCTACATGACTATAGCCCATGGGAATATTTGTATATCCATTGGACTTGACACATATTTTTATGATATATTTGCCTTTTGTGACTCATTATATGTATCATTTATTGTTTATGTTTTTATTGTTATTTTGTTTTATGATATGATGTGATGATGATATTATGATGATTTGATGGATATGTTAGATGATAGATGATATTTGAAGATGCTTAGATGGATGTGTAGATGCTTATAATATTTGATGATATGATGCAATGTATTTTGATGATGAATTATGAATTTATGGTATGCAAATGGATATTGCATGTATGTTTTATGATGTGGTTTATGGATGATTTATGACTTGTTTTTGTGGATGCAAATGTTATTTTTAAATGCATGTTTAATATTTTCTTTAATTATATGCACCTAACTTATGTGATGGAATGGTATAAATGAACCCGTATGCTCTAATAATTAAAAACATACAGAATGCATATGACATTGACAATATTAATAGGTGATACCACAAAAAGTTTAAAAATAATCATGAATTTAAATAATCACTTCTATCATAATAATTGATTAAGTATTCATATATGAGATGTAATGGTGTGTATTGTATCTTCTTAATAAGTTTTTGTAAATTAAAATATATAAAGTAGTCAGTGGTCATCTATATACAATTTCTAATATATATGTGGTATCTTTCCTACTATTTTGATACCACCTAATTTATAGAATATTATAAATAAATTGATGGTGTGAATGATTTAATGATTTGTTGCTATGTTAAAAAAAATTAGGGTTTTCAGAGATTCAAACACTCTAGTTCCCCTATCTACAACTGTCTACTTTCCACTTAGACTTTTGAAAAGTAAGGCTTTTACCATGGACCTAGTTTTTCATGATCTTTGTGTGTGCATGTGATTGTATATTTTGAGGTAGAACTCAAGCATTTCCTTTGATGTCAGGAGGGATTCTTTCAGCCCATTTCTAAGATCAGGGATCCACAGTGTTCTTCTCATCCTTATGTTGGACTTAGTTGGACTATATTACTAGGCAATATTTGGTTACCTAAGCTAGGTCATCCACATTCAAACATTGGTATACACAAATACATGAAGAAATTATAATAGACATATCGTCATGCGTAAGGATTTGTCCTTTTAGTTTTGTACAATGCTGAGAATTCCAAGGATTCAAGATTTATTCCCTTCTTTTTGGCTTCTTTTTGGCTTTGGATTTTGCTCATATGTAGTGATGAAAATCATTGTTTATTTTTTATTGATTTTTTTCTTTTGAGCGGGGATTTTTGTAGTGATGATAATCACTGTTTATTTTCCTCATTCTTAGTGATGAAAATCACTGTTTATTTTTTATTTTTTCTTGAGATTGATTTTTTTGTATTTTGAATATATGATTGTATTGGATTTTTGCTTTTAAAATATGGACTGTATGCTTGGCCTTTTGAATTTGTACTTTTTCTTTGGGATTTTTCTTATTTTGATTTAAGGAAGGGATTTTGATAGGGTAAAGCTTGTCCTTTTGCCATTTATCAACACCTTTAAACCGGTTACATAGGGGGATAAACAAGGATAATCCTTTTCGCTTAAGGTAACATAGACCACTTTGTAGCTTTCATCTTTTCCTTGTACCAATTAGGATTTTAGTGTTTCAATTAGTGATGGGATCTTGAATATCCAAGGCTTTATCATAACTAGGCCTTTATTTCTACTAATCAAAGTTGTTTTCCTCAAAATTTGATAAGATTACTAGATTTGGTTGACTAACCGAAAAGCCTTAGTAATTATGTATAACAACAAATAATGGGTGTGTTGAAAAAAACAATTACACACATGTTGATGGAGGTATGGATATGAATGGCTTGTGCAACAAACTATGGTATCACTTTTAAGACTCTCATGACATATCTTGTAATGTATGTGAAAATGCAATGCAATGATGTGGATGCAAAATATGAAGTGCAATTATTTTTGTATTTTTGATTTTATGTTGTTTTTGTATTTTTGATTAATTTGAACAAAGGGCTTATTATGCCTTTGGGGCTTTTGTTATTGATTTTCACCAAGTGATTTTGAATTACCCTTGGAGCTTTTTTTGATTTGATTTTTGACCAAGCGGCGTGAATTACCCTTGGAGCCTTTTTGAATTGATGTTTGACCAAGCGGTGTGAACTACCCTTGAAGCCTTTTTTATTTGGGTTTTGACCAAGCAGTTTGGATTACCCTTGGAGCCTTTGATTTGATTTTTGACCAAGTGGTATGAATTACCCTTGGAGCCTTTGATTTGAATTTTGACCAAGTGGCTTGAATTACCCTTGGAGCCTTTTGTATTGATGTTTGACCAAGCGGTGTGAATTACCCTTGGAGCCTTTGATTTGATTGTTTGACCAAGCAATATGAATTACCCTTGGAGCCTTTGATTATTTTAGTTTTGACCAAGTGGGTTGAATTACCCTTGGAGCCTTTAATTTGAGTTTTTACCAAGCAGTATGAATTACCCTTGGAGCCTTTGATTTGATTTTTGACCAAGTGGTATGAATTACCCTTGGAGCCTTTGATTTAAATTTTGACCAAGCGGCTTGAATTACCCTTGGAGCCTTTTGTATTGATGTTTGACCAAGCGGTGTGAATTACCCTTGGAGCCTTTGATTTGATTTTTGACCAAGCGATATGAATTACCCTTGGAGCCTTTGATTATTTTGGTTTTGACCAAGCGGTTTGAATTACCCTTGGAGCCTTTAATTTGAGTTTTTACGAAGCGGTATGAATTACCCTTGGAGCCTTTGATTTGATTTTTGAATTTTATGTTTTTATTATTTATTTGTTTTTTTTACATATTTGAATGTTTTTATTTTTGACATATTTGAATGTTTTTGATGTTTTATGAAATATTTAAATTTTTTTGTGTTTTTTTGTTTTTATGTGTAAAATTCCTTTAAGTGAATAATATTGAGAGGTTCATGCTATTCAACACCATCTAATGATATAAGGTGATATTCTCCAAGCCCAACTCCCTATGAAATCATGTATGGACCTATCCAGTTTGCTGTGAACTTATCTCATAGATGCAACAACAGATTTGAATTCTGTTGGTTTTCTTTGAGCACTAGATCTCCAACCTTGAATTCCCTTAGGTGGACTTTACTATTGTAAGCTCGAGTAAGGTGATATTGGTAAACATGAAGATGATCTAAAGCATTGACTTGATGTTCATAAAGAAGCATAAATTGATCAAGGTAGCCTTTCTGTGCAACTTCATCATCTATGAAGTCTTTTAGTGTTATGCATAGAGTCAAGATTTCACACTCTAGAGCCATGATGGCTTCAATGCCATATACTAGTGAAAATGGTGTTGCCCTCGTGGGCATATATATACTATTCTTGTATGCCCATAGTGCAAGAGGCAATTGCATGTACCAATCCTTGTGATTTTTTTGCATTGTCTTCCTCAAAATGGAGACTATTATTTTTTTTTAGGCTTCTGCTTGTCCGTTTGCTTGCGGATAATAAGGCATTAAAAAATTGTTTTGAATATGATATTTGTTCATTAAAGCACGCATATTTTTGTTCTTAAAATATGGCCCATTATCCAATATTATCTTATAAGGGACTCTAAAATGACTTATGATATTATGGAGTATAAACTCTATAATCCTTGGTCCAGTTGTTGATGTTAAGGGGATCGCTTCTACCCATTTAGTGAATTATTATATGGTCATTATGATAAATGTATGTCAGCATGAGGATGGGGGTGATATATTCCCAATCAATTCTAGTCCCCATTGCAATAATGGCCATGTCACCTGGATGGGCTACAAAGCTTACAATGGTAAGTGCGTTAGATTTGCATGATACTGACACTTACTACATTTCCTAACATACTCATAGCAGTCCTTTTCCATTGTGGGCCAATAGTAACCCATTATCAAGATGTGCTTAACTATGGTCATGCCACTTTAATGGCCTCCACATATTCCATTGTGAGCTTGTGAAACTACCCAATCTATTTCTTGGGGTTCAATACAATGGAGCAATACTCCATCATATCCTCATCTATAGAGGATTTATCCTAGAAAAATGTATCTTGTTGCTCTCTATTTAAATGTTCACCTTTTAGTATGGAAAAAACCTTGAGGTATTATTCCAAGCTTTAGGAAATCCCATGGTTGGGAAAGCCAATACTGATAGGCCACATAATCTATATAATAGACAACTTGTTCTTCCTACATTTTTGAGGTAGTGAACACGATTTGAGGAAAAAATCTATGGTATATGGTCACACCACACTCTATGGGTCCTTGGGAGATCAATGAACCCCAAGGTGTTATTTGTAAGAAAATTTTGGTTGTGAAGGACCAATCCTGATTTGGTTTGATGTTGATCATGTTGACTAATTCTTGATTGTCAAAAGCTTTATGGTGTATTGTTGAGTGTGAAAGCACTTTCACATGAATGGTTGTAAAATTAGATTATGTATTTTGAGGGATTAAGTATCCTAAAGAGCTCATAGTGTCTGTAAATCTATTCTATGTACGAAGAATTTCCTCAATGTCATACCATTCCAACCGGGCTAAGTAATTATCAACAAGTTCCTTGTAAGTCTTTAGGAGTGGGAACCTGCATTGGAAGAGCCATTTGACCTAGTTTACTATGAGCAAGGAGTCACCAAAGATATTCAATATTTTAATGCCCATCGCTATGGATGTGAAAATATTAATGCTTCATATTCTGTATTGTTATTTGTGCATGGGAAGTCTAGTTTGAATGATAAGGGTAATGGAGCACCTTGTGTGTGATAAAGACAATCCCTGCTCTACCTCCTTGTTCACACTTTGAACCATCGAAGAAAAATGACATGTATTTTTCTTTGTTAGGTTCTTTGAGCTCTGGCGTATTTAATAATGCAAAGGCCACATCATCAAGCAAATCTATGGTGAGAGGCTTGTTATCCTGAAGAGGTGCCTCTACCAATTGATCTGCTATGACTTTTCCCTTGATGGAATTTTAGCTTATGAAATCTAGATCAAATTCTATCAATAGCATGATCCACTTTGTGGTACATGTATTATGATATTTCTTGCTCATCATGTACTGTAAAGGGTTTTGTTTTGATATGACGTAGGTTGTATGGCTCAACATGTAGGGTCGCAACTTTCAAGTTGTAAAGACCACTGCTAAACACAATTTTTCAACATACACATATCCTATCTTATAGCTCACCAAGGTGCAACTAATGTAATATATGGCTTTCTCTTTGTCCTATGCATTATTTTGGGTTAACATGGTGCCCAATGCAAAATTAGTAGCTGATATATATAGTAAAATGGTATGTTTGGCCTTGGTGGAGCCAATACTGGTGGCATTTCTAGATAAGTCTTGATATCTGCAAAGGCTTGATGGCATTCTTCATCCCAATGAAAGGGGACTTCCTTGTGTAGCAACTTATTCATAGGTTTGCATTTATCTGATAATTACATGATGAATATTTTGATGGATGTTATCTTGCCTTGTAGGCTCCTCAACTCCCTAATGTTGGTAGGGGCGGCCATTTATAGTATAGCATTTATCTTTACAGGATTAAATTTGATGCCTATCTTGGATACGATGAATCCTAAAAGCTTGTCATAAGTTACGTTGAATACGCACTTCTTAGGATTCAATTGAACATTGTGTTCTATGAGGTGATAAAAGAATTTTCTAAGGAATTCGGAATGCTCTTACCGCAATAGGGACTTGGCTAGTAAGTCATCCATGTAATCTTCCAAGATCTTATGCATATGTGGCACTAGCATTTTTTAGACCGAATGACATCACTTTGTAATAGAATATTCCCCATGGAGTAATGAAAGTAGTTTTATGTTGATATTTGGGCTTAATCTAGATTTGGTTGTATCCAAAAAACCCATCCATTAGGAAGAGCATTTCATAACCTGTGGTTGCATCTACAAGAGCATCTATGTTTGGCAATGAGAATGAATCTTTTGGTGTTGCCCTGTTCAAATCTCTAAAATTTGTGCAAATACAAACTCTTCCATCAGGTTTCCCTATGAGTACCATGTTTGACACCCAAAAAAGGTAGTCGATAGGAACTATGAATACCACATCCAATAGTTTTTGTAATTCGTTCTTTACCATAAAAGCGATGGTTGGATGCATTTTTCTTAGTTTTTGCTTGATTGGATTCTTCATGGGATCCAATGAAAGGTTGTGAATGACTAACTTTGGATCTATCCTTGACATGTCTTTGTAATTCCAAGAAAAAATATTTGGCCTCTCCTTGAGGAGAGGAATCAAGATGGCTTGTTCCTATGGAGATAGAATTTCTCCAAAATTGACTTTCCTTGGTTGGGTAGGATCATTACTGATGTCCACCTTGAAAGTTGCTTCTATAGCCATATGGGATCCATCCTCTAGCTGATGATGCATGGGTATCAAATGAATATCATCAGCGGGATTCCTAGGACCTATTAAATCAGGTTCCAAACCAATATGGAAGATATCATATGCACGACCTGATGCAATATGGAATGACTATAACATATCTTCATTGGGGAAGAGGTCTTCTAGCTCTATCGGTGAGTTAGTGCAATCCCAATAAATAACCTCTACATTAAGATGCAATTATTTGGTAGGATCTGTTGGATTATGAAGTGGAGTGGTCAAATTGATGGAGATCATGTTGATGGATGGGATGAAATATCCAGGACCACATGGGTGCAATCTTGTCTTAGGGGTTTCTCTTCCATACTCATGATGATGTTATGGAGGAATGGGAATTTCTAGATCTGGCCTATGATTAGGGCAAACAATAGGATCATTGGGCTCTAAATGCTCTCTAAATGTAGGCAGATACAGATTAACCATATGATTAATGGCAGCTAGGTCAATAGGTCTCCCCAAAAATTGGAGTTGATGGTCTATGGCATGAAGTGCCACCTCTCTCTCTATTAGCTCGTTGACTTGCCACAAGTGGTGAGGTCCAAGATAATCCATCTTGATCTCATCCTCAAAGTCATCATCACTTACCAAAAAACCATTAGCATTGGTATGTGTCCCTACGACAAGGGGCTCATGTCATGGCCCTAAGTAGGCCATATCTATTTCATCTTTATATTCTCTGTCATTTATGAAGAACCCATTTGTATTTGTCTCTTGCCCCAAATTCAAGGAAAGTAAGCTATTTCTATTGAGTCTTCTAATTCATAGTCACTTTCATCTGATGTATATTAAATCTCATCATGGATGGACCATGTGAACCTTTGTAAATAGCAAGGCCCTTGATAGGGTAATCCAAGTTGTGCCTCATCATCACTTGCTTCATATACATTCTCCTCATCCCATGAGTTGTACCCTGTTGGGTTGGAATCAATTGAGGTGTTTGGATGATAAGTTTTTGGAGGTGATATGTTTACCATGGCCACTTTTCTATTGCTCAAATTTGCTATTCTCAAGGGTTATAAGGAATGAAATCAATGTCTTCTCCCAATCCTATGCTTAATATTTCCAATGCTGCTAAAAGTGAGTCATATCGACCTATTCTATAATAGCCCAAGACAAATCTATCATAAGGAAGCTAATATAGTGGCTCATAAGGCCTCTTGAACCCCTACTCATATACACCAAGGCCATAACTATGCCAATGACAACGCTCAAAGTAGCTTAGATAAAAATCAGGATTGGAGAGGTAATGAACATTGACTATGAATAATTTATCACCATATCCTTATATATCTGAAGACTTATGAGTGTAGTCCAGGATGGCATAGACAAAATTGGTTTGGTTGGGAGGGATTCCCAATGGAACCACTATTCCTACTGGTAGCCTTAAGTCTTTATGCCTACCTATGTCCTTTGCAGACTCAATGATTGGTGTAAAGGTAATGTTTTGCACAAGGTATTCCCCTATGCATGTACTTGCCAAGTGTATTGATGCATGCAATATGGATGACACCACAGATGATACTAGTGAAGTAGGTTGATAATCACTATCTTCATATTGATATTGAGTATCTTCCTCTTCCATAGGACTTGGCATTTCAGCAATGGCTATAGTTGGCATTTCTTTGGGCCTTTATTCCTTAACTAAGGGGGCCTTTAGCTTTTGATTGTCTTTTGATTTTGATGTTGATGGTACTTTATAAGCATTGATTATCTTGAATGCACCAGGATGTGTTGATGTGCATGGGTCTTTTCTTACCCCTTTGTCTTTGTTATCAAATTGTGTGGTTGGGTATGAAGGTGCCATGTATAGATGAGTAGAATGGATCACTAAATCTCCTAGAATATCCACCTGATTAACATATTTAAAAGGTTATTTATTGGCAAGAACCATATAGACTTTGCTTTCATGCACATACTTGACACACTAGTGCAAGATCGAAGGCATGCAATCCAAGGGTGCCCTAAGAGGATGTTGTATTGCATAGTGCCTTCCAAGACATTACATATCACGGGGATGGTCTTGTGCCCCACCTTGATGGGTAGGACTATCATTCCCATAGTATTGCATAAAGCATCATTAAAAGCTCTCAATGTGTAAGTTCCTAGAATGATATTGGTCTTGCGTATCTTGAGGTTCTCTATTGTAGTTGTTGTGATGATGTTTATCGATGAACCTATATCAACCAAAACCCTCTTGAAAGTTAATTTATTGATGGCTACTACAATGTTTAGTGGAGGGTTTGGTAAGGTAGCAGAAATTGTCTTAATCTCATGATCATAGAATCGGATTATAAGTTCTTGGCATTATTGTACTTGTCCCACAAAGTGAGTGAATGCATTCAAATATTGTGGTTAAAGCTCAATTATTATTAAAATATCCATTAGAGTCTCCCTATGCTTTGGGGACTATTGTATGAGCTCATAGATGGATAACTTAGCTAGATTCATCTATAGGTTCTACTCCAATATGCTTTGAATAATTACCACAAGTCACGTTGGTGGACCTAGAAGGTTGTCTTGTATTTGCCTAGGAGTGGCTAGGATGTTCATGGGAGCTGTAGGCGATTGCAATTGACCATACTGCCTAGTCATTTTTGCTATGTTAATAATATCAACCATCCCAACACATCCATGGGTAGGTGTGTCAGCTCGAACCTGATTGACTTGGGCCCCTTGCTCTCGAGGTGCTTCATGATTGGGCAACAGGTTTTTGTATATTCCCATGTATCTATTATCAGGAGCCAGTGGGTTGTCAACTTTGATTTCTCCCATCTCGATCATATTTTTACAATTGATGCTTAAACTCGATGCAAGCCTCAATTTCAAGCCCTGGTATCCTATGATAAGGGTAAAATTGATATTTCCTATATCCTTTTGGCTTAGGATGGTGGGGATCTAAAAGAGGTATATAAAGAAATCTAATCCTCCTGGCATCACTCAACTGATTAAAGATTTATTGTATTTATTTTGTCAGAGGCATGAAATAATGAGGTGGCTTGCATTTTTAGTTTCTTCCTTGATTGTTCTTTTGGTTGTAGTTGGCTGGTGGAGGATGTGCTTGATAGTTCTATGGTTGTTTTACAACCCCATCCTTGGGTGTATCCAATACAACTTGATTTACTAGAGCAAGGTTGCCTTGCTTCTGCTTGTACTTGTCATTGTTACCATTCTTGTTCCACTCCTTTTTGTTTCGGAGCTTAATGGTTCCCTCATATACTTCTATCTCTTCGCTGAGCTTGGCATATGCCAAAGCTTCCTCAAACAAAGGATACTATTGGAGTTGTAAAAATATGGAGATATGTTTAGAATAACTTTTGGTAAACATACAAATGATCTCTTCTGTGGGAATGGAGAATGATAATTTTACCATGATTTTTCTCCACTTATTCCCATAATCCATTACTGGCTCATCATCATACTGTTTTAGGTTTGCTACATCTGAAAGGTTCACCTTCTTCTTAGGTCCAAAGGAGAAAGGCTTCAAGAATGTGTTTACTAGTCCTTCAAAGTTGGTTATGCTATGATTAGGTAGTTGGTTGAACCATTTACTGGTAGCACCTAAAAATATCATTATGAATGTTATTAGCATGAGAGCATCCTTGTCCTCAATATGAAAACAAGTGTTGATAAAATTGGTGACATGCTCTTGTGCATCCTATTCACCTTTAAACTTATCTAACCTAGGCATATCAAAGTACTTAGGATATGGAGGGCTAGGGATTTATGGGAACAATGGTTGATTATGTATCTTGCTCAATGTTGGTGAGTTCCCAGCTACCTCTTGTTTCTCAAAGGTTTTCATCTTTTCAACAAGATCTTGAAATACCTTTGATGCATAGATTTCCTCTTTGTGCAAGCCTATTCACATTGGAAATGGAGGTAACTCTCTATTCATTTGATTTGTTTCATTTTCCTCCCTCATACAAGGGGAAGCAGGATTGTGATATTGATTTGTTATGTTTACCCTTCCCCAATTAGTTGTATTTTGTTCATGATTTGGTGGGGGGTTTCATTGTGGGATATCTTGTCTAGTGTACCTTTCCTTAGGTGAGTCATCGTGACTTGTTCTTTGGTGGTCACCACCATTTATCTATAAATTGTTAAGATCTAGATACTTAGATTTCTCTCTTAACCGCTGCTCATGTTTGTGCAAGAGTCTTTATCTTTGTTTCTCTTGTTCAAGAGATTCCACTAACTCTCACTCTTTGCATAATACATTTTCTAACTACCTTATTCGATCAATTTATGTTGTTGTAGAAGACTCATGTTTATCTAGCTTTTTTCTTGTAGTATTGACTTGCAAATTCCTCAAGGAGGATTTTGCTATATCTGTACTCTTGCTAGTTAATGTGACTTGCTCAGTGTACTGTTGAATATCCCTATGATCAGACTCCATGCATCTTCTACAGGGTCTGTTTGAGATACCCCTAGACTTGGAGGTATGTTTAGAAGTCACAGTTCATGAGCTTCTAGATGTCGAGTTCTCAGTAGCTATAGTTCTTTGAGTTGGTTGAGAAGGAAATCGATCCAACCCATCTAGTTGTCTCATTCTCCATGGTTGGTCTTGTGGGGTGCCATTTACTCCTATGAGGTCATAGTCTATGGGAATATTTCCTTTTGTGTGAAGGGTTTATTCTATATGATTCCCATGACTAGATGTAGCTCTAGTTTCCTACCCTTCAGTGGGTAGACCTATTTCATATGTTTCTTGTGAGTCTTGAGGTGTTGAAATTCTTGTTTTCCTTCTTGATTAAGAGGTCTTGGTGGTGACATTTTTTCTCCATGTGGATTGAGATGTGGTAGTCTCATCATACCTATGTGAAGAATGAGTCTTAGAAATTTCTCTATGTCTATGTGAGGAGGAATCCTTTGAAGTTTTCTCATGTCTTTGATATGTTTCTATGTGTTTAGAGGAGGCCATTGAGGTCTCCTCATGCCTCCTTGATGAGGATGGCTATGAAGCCTCTTTTTGTTTATGTGAATTTTTTCCATGATGTACTTCCTTACTTGGGGTTTCTCGAGGGGATACCCCAAATTTTGAGTTATCACCCCTTAGGCTCATGGAGCTACATCTCACGGTCTTACGGGTAGGTCGTTCAACATTACTATGACTTTGCCTATGGGTATGAATTGCTTCTATCTCTCCCTCGACATCAAACCGAGGGTGTTTACTTCTTTTTTTGACCATGTTATTTTATGAATTGATCTTTTGAGTTTGCTATTTAGGAATGACCACACAATTCCAAAAAAATATTTATCTTGATTACCAATTTGAGTGTGTCCTAAACTATTTGATGTGTTTTTATGTGTTTTTCTCTTGATTTCTTTGCTCTTATTCTTGGATTAAGAATGAGAAGACTCATCCATAGTGATAATCAAGTACACTCATACCAAACATGATTTTCTCAAAAGAAGCTAGGGTACATCGCTAAAGACTCAATGGGGGGTTCACCTAGCTCCTCCACTTTGAACCAATGATTGTTCCAATAGTGGGAGACAATTTGAACACAAGTAACTTAGTGTCACTATAAGTAAGTTTCTCAATCCTTTTCTATGAATATCTAGGGGGAAAACTAGTGGAAAGAGATGAATTCCAACATCACTGGACTGAATTGAAGGTTGGTGATGAAATCCAACTCTCTAATGTTTAAATGAGACGTGCATGTGTGGTGTTCATTTTAAGCTTTCTTAACATAAAGTGAATCATATAGCAGCAATGAGTCTTTCATATATGCTTAAGTGTAAAAATACGTTTCAATATTTAGAAAGATGCATGAACTACTATGATTTGTATAAGAGCACTTTATCTCATGCAACTATGGCCTCTAGTAGGGCCTCAAAGCAAGAAAACAACATACAATATCTAGCACGTTGGATTCTAGGGCAAAATTTTCAAGCATAAGTTGTTCCGAGCAACGCCTAGTGGAAAATTTAAAAGAAGATCTAAGATATGCAAAATGCAAAATGCTTAATTATTTATTCTTTATTCTTTCAATTTCCAAACATAAATGTGCTTTAAGTTCTCTATTTTGAACACACAAAAGTAGATAGAAAGCTATAAAATATTAGAAAAGCTATACCAAGCTTTGATCCAACTCAAAGAGTCATTATTTTGACCTATGCTACACTCCAGTCTTGGCCGTTGTTGACCAGAGTAGTTGGTTCTTGGCCGCTATAGCTCAGAGTGGCTAGTTTTTTGCCGTTATAGATCAAAGCAGCTAGTTTCTAGCTGTTGTAGCTTAAAGCAGCTATAACTATGCACAAAATTAGGTTAGTTTTTTGATATAAAAAGAAAAATTTAGTGGTTGTCCCACCATGATTGCCATCTATAGTGAGCTTGGGGTGCACGCGTTGCTCTTAACTATAATTGTGATGTTATTACTATACCAAAATGAAACTAAAATATTATGAGAAAACATATAACATAGAAATGACAAAGAATAGATCTTTCATTAATATTGACCCCTGGTTACATGTCGATCCCTCTTAGGGATACCCATCTTGATACAATTATTTACAAGTGGATGAAGAGATGCCCCCTTTTACAAAATGATAGTGTGCTCTAAAATGCTTCCCAATTTCATACATGGAAATGTCTAAGGGCTTACAGATGCCTCCTTCTCTAGGTATATCTCTCGAAAATATCCTCTTGCTATTGTATGTCATGGATTACGTATCATGAAACTGTGGCCCTGTATGTAATTCAAACAACAATACATGTTTAGCTATTTGATATTGCCTCCCCATATAAGGTTGTTAGTAATCAGAGAATATAATAGAAATATGATAAAACGATACCATGGAATCAAGTAAATCTAAGATAATGATATAAGAAAACAAGATAAAATATGATATGTCTATTTAAGCTAAGCCTGCGTGCCATTGTCTAAGATAGTGACCACTAAATAAAACCTTGCTCTCCTTGCCCCAAATCTATGGGTCAAAGACTATGGTCTGATGTTGAAGAAAGTAGGTGTTATACCCCTTTATTTTTCAAATCTCCATCACACACATGATCCCAAAGAGAACTATCTCTCTAAAATGATCTCTTGTATGTTATTAGGGTCTCTATATGTCATATATCGATCCTGTGTCTCCTTTGGTGCTCTTAGGCTTGCACCTTTTATAGTGTGAAACCCTAGATCTATGTACAAGCCCTAGAAATGAATTTCTCATGTGTAGTGTAAGCTAGCATGAGAAGCCCTTATCTATTGTCTATATTTTAAGGCCAATTAACTAAAATATAACTACCCACTTAAGTCTTCTATGCAAACTATTCGTTAGCATGAGAAGCTTTTGTCCTTTGTTTATGCTTGAAGGTTAGTTAATTTAAGTCTAAATGCAAACTCAAGTCTCCTATGTGAACTGGTCATGAAAATGAATGCAAAGTCACTCTCGCTTACCTTTATTGCATGCAGACTACCACTTCCACTCAAGATTGGACCTCTTTGTTGGCAAACCATTTCTTATGGCTTAGTTGCTATCATCTGTAGTGGCTATTATCTAGCCATTGTCATCTATAGTGGCTAAGGTCTGGCCACTCCAGGATTGAGATGCTAGAGTATGGTTGCTCTTGGCTTGAGCAACCAATCTTGGATGGCTTGAAAAGGCCCCAAATTAGTGGTGAGAACCACTTTTGGTGCTTAGAAAGTCTAAGATTATGCCTTATGATCTTATGAGTGTGTCTATGTAAGTAGCTCCCCTAAGCATGAAATAATTTAGGTGTCTACAGGATTATACCTATAATATGAAGGTGGGAAAACATGCCAAATATTGTCTAACCACCTAGAGACTCCCTTGAAATCCATAAAAAAAGATAAAAATGGGAGTAAAAGAGCCAAACTAGACAACAAAGCATATGAAAATCCTAGTAACTTTGATAAAGGTACAACTATAATTTATCAATAATTAATCAAGATAATAAAAAATGATAGGATCATAACCAATTAGACAAAAGAATTACTTATAAGGTAGCAATAAATTTCCAAAGATCAATCTTAAGGTGGAAAACACTTTGGTAATTTTATGATAAAAAAAAATAAGGGATAAAATAAGGTAGAACTAGAATGCAAATCAAACACTAGGAAATACACAACACTAGGAAATATTGGTCATAAAAATCTAAATATGGAGAGTGATTGATGAGAGTGGTAACTAGATTTGGTTGGAATTTGGAAAAATAATTAATCAACACTATGGTAAAAGCTAGTAGATATTCTAGTAATAATGTTGCTCAAGATCAAATCCCCATAAAAAGTAGAAAGGATGTCAGTTGATGACACCTCCTAAAGGATGTCATCCACCAAAAATAATATTTATGATGATTAGATCATAAGGTGACCCTAGACCTACCCAAAATAATTGTAGTATACCATATCAGATGCAACAACCCAAAGTAGACCAAATTTCTTTCTTAAAATATTCCATTCAAGAGAGAATTTTGAAATTTGAAATTATAATGTAAACATTATAAATAGCCATCTCCAAAGCAAACAAATAGGTTTAGTTTTTATTGTGTCTAGTATCTAACCTTGAGGAATTTTTCCTCTTAATACTTTTTTATATTAGTCTAGAATCAATTCCGTACAAGTTGTTGAACCTCTTTCAGTTATGTATGAATATAGTATGATTTTAACATGAATGTAATGATATATGACTATTTTTGTGTTTGTGTCCTAGTATGAGTATTCATGTATCTTTATATGGGGTTTGTCATAAGTAATGTCTTGGAATTCATATGAAGTCTTTTCATTTGCATCCGTGCATGATTGGGACCATGTTCAATTTCACTATCATGTTTGATTCATGTGTTCATTCATCCCACTGATGTGTAGAATAGTAACTGTAATCTTTGGTGCATCACCATCCATAGCTTAGGCTAGTTAGATTTCATATTTATGCTTTTATCTCTTTTTCCTTTTCCTTAGAAATCACTTAGGAGGTTAGGCTATCATAGGAGGAAGATCATTAAAAATTACATCTAGATAAGGATTCAACATTGGTAAAACAATTTAGAGGTTTTATGAAGGATCCATATCCCATACTCCTTGGAATTCTCAATACTAGCACCTCAAATTAGGTGTAAGGCACTAGACACACTCAATGGAGAACCACAACGTGGAAGGTCATGGCATAGGTACTATTTTTTTCCCCCAAAAATTCAGAATGACACATTCAATGGGGTCCAAATTGCTAAATCTATTCCCTAATAAAAATCCAATTGATGTTCCAATAAAGGCCTCAATACTCAATTTTTTGAAGTACTATGAATATTCACCTTGTGACTCTACATTAAAGAAAGAACCTAAATAAAGTACCCATTATAATGTAGGTCAAGGCTATAATGGGAACCTATATCTTGTTAAGTAATAGCATTTACCACATGGTGACTCTATTCAACAAGAAAGGAAAAGAGAACCTATACTAAGTGATAGAGAATATATCTAGTGATCCATCAACTCACACCTTAGGCATAATAAGAGATGATTAGTTTAGAAAATGTATAAATAAGATATCCCCCTTTGAGTAGCTAACCACCATTAAAAAGGCTCCCATGGAAGTTGTGGATTATTTCAACATAATATTCCATGAGACTTGGTGCAATATCCCTAATAAAATTAGGTCCCTTATTTATATGCTTTTCATTTATTACATAAAAGCACTCAATTCATATATTGCTATGATAGTCAAATCTAAAGAATAAAATACTTTAATAGAATCCTATCAAATGGCCTCCCAATATGAGAAATATTTTGTTAAAATTTAAATTTTAGCCCCATCCCTCCCTTATCCTAATATTCCACCTCCTCACTATTTCCTATCCATAGATCAATCATTATATTTCATAATCCCTAACCCTAGAATCTCCTTCCCACTCCCTTCATAATCACCACTATAAAACCTAGTATGATATATTCCCCTTACATAGATTAACTATGCCCATTGCAATATTCATCCCCTAGTACTAACCACCCCATAAATGACATACCCATGTAATTAGCTATTTCAAGTGTTACCTCAAGTGCTACCCCAAGTCTCTAAACCAAGCCACTAGAGTGGGTGATGATGGTTGATCCCTATATTGGATTCAATGGAAGGAGTATCTAAGTAGACAACAAATTACATGTTTGACCCACTAGAATATCAATTAAAGGAGTTGATCAAAACCTAGGGATCACCAAGGAACCAACTCAAAATAAAAAAATATCATTATGATAAGCCACCATTATCATAGGAACACTTTTATGTAATCCAAAGTGAATTATTTGAGGCCTAGTGAAGATCCAAAGGAGGATAAAAAATGACAAATTCAAAGCTCCCATTGCAAAAAGAGAAGAGTATTGCCAAGTGGCACCATATGGTTTCTCAAAACCCTAGAGGTGATGCAAAGTGTAGACACTAAAATCATGTCAATCTAATTAAGTGACTAAAAGCATTAGCTAGTTGACATCATATGGTTCCCTTGGGCAATCCTCGAAGGTTACAAAATGGTACTAACCACTATTGTAAGGCTCTACACCACTTTTAGGAGGTTTTGAGCCACATAGGTATGACCATCCCACCTTGGTATGATCATAGTCCATGACCATCCCACCCAAGGATTATGGCAAGTGATAATACCTGGGCGGTATGACCACAAGTTTTTACTCCCAAAAAGTAAAATTTTGGAAAAGTGGCACCCATAAACTACCATTTATCCTACCTATCCAAGCATGTATACCTGAGGGTACATAATCCTTATGACATGTTGCAGAATGGAGGCCAAAATGGGATATTCTCTTCGCCTTCCAATCCAAGCCAACTTTTGGACAAATGGCACCTCCTGCCCTACATGTCCTCCCATGCCCATTTGGCCATAGGCTTACTTTGGCTATAAAGTGGATTAATTTTCCACCAAAATTATAGATGGGAGTTTTGATACATAGCAACAAAGTGCCACCAAGATTTTCCCTCACCCTTTTTGTGCATTTTTTCCTTGAAATCTTTACCTAGTGAAGGAGGTTCTCGAGTGATTCAAGAGGTGCAATTTTTTTTCAAAAATAAACCAATTGAGTGAATTTAACCATAAAATTTTACAAAAACACTATTTAGAGGGTTTTTGAATAATTCACAGAGGAATTGGTGGCAAATAAAGAGCAGAACTGGTGGTCATCCCACCCCAGGGGGATCCCCATTCTATGATAGTCACCATCGTCCCTGCAATGTACGGTGATATATTCATGTATTATTTTTCTACTTTTTTTATAGATATATTCTAGGATGTATTAAGAACCTACCATCCAAATTTCATGTAATTTGGAGTTATATTGAGCGAGTTATTACATTTTTAGTGTTTTGCAGGCTTACAGGGCTCATCTGAAGGGGCACAAGAATTTGTGACCAATTTTTCTAATCTATTCACATGGGTTCTACTAAAATTTTTATTTTATACATACTATCCAATTTTGGTTTGATTTGAAGATGTTTAGGGTCAGAAATTGTTCATTTTGGATTTTGTAGGCTTTGTAGGTACACCACAAATGCGACATGGATTCGAATGCAATTTCTATTATTTTTTCAATTATATTTTTATAAAATTCTATTTTATGCATTCCTCTATAATTTGGAATCATTTGGAGTTGTTTTGGATGGTCACATTGCATATTTACACTTTCTAGCCTTTTATTGCATGTATTACTTTTGCATGTTTCACAATCTACACTTGCTATTGACAAAATTTGGTTTCCTTGTGTGTAGGTGCACATTTTACAGTGCATGAGGAAGGAGTGTAAGAACAAAACATTTAATAACAAAGTGGCAACATCATATACTGACCCACCTCAATTGTGGGTACGAGGAAAAACATTGGAAGTGCACACGAGCTATTGAAAGGATTTGATCCTTGGGTACCTATTTTGTAAAAAAGTGTATCAATCTAGAGCCCTAAAGGGGACATATATGTAATAATTTTCTGATTTATAAAATTAAATAAAAAGAAACACCTTTTTCTTTCACTTATTTGGCTTCCATGGTTTCTTGAACATGTCCTTTTGTAATGCTTAATTAACACCATATATAAATACATCTTGTTTATCATTGTTATGTGCACCGTTTTTCCCATACTTTAGTGGTGATCATGGTGGGACCCTATCCCTATTTTCTTGGTTAAATATTTGACCCTCTTTTTGGCTTTTTTCTATTGTAGGAATTAGTTTTTTTGGCCTAAAATAGCCTTTGGACTACTGACCATCCCACCCAGGGATGACCACACAACTGTCCCACCCTAGGATGACCACACAACCTTCCCACCCTAGGATGGCCACAACCATCCCACCCTAGTATGGCCATAAAACTGGCAACCATACCACCCTAGGATGGCCAAAAAATAGGTGCTTTTCTACTCCAAATTCTAGAAATAGTAAGCTTATGGGCCATTAAGGTAAGTTCCTAAAACCTTGATTTTCATTTCTACTATTCAAAACTATTGAAATCTAGTTTTTATTGCCTCCTTTGATTGCTTAAAAGGTGGAATATAGGTTTACTTTTCTATAATTACAAAAACAATGAAAAAAATAAGAAAAACTAAAAATGAACTAAGTAGAAATGCATTTCTATGGTTTTCTTTCTTGTAGCCTACCTAATAGGTAGGTTATCATTTAGGTTTTGCATTTTGTAGGTTTCTTTTTAGATACCTTTTCTAAAAGTAAAATGTACCTTTCATTGCATTTAGAAAAATATCATTGGATGCTTCATTGTTTACTTTAATTAAGCTTAAAAACAACCACACACACCATGCTCCACTTAAACACTAGTGAGTTGGATTTCATCACCAACCACTAGTAGATATCAATGATGGTGGCTTTCATCTCCACCCATTGTCTCAAATCCCATGAACCCTTGTTTTTGGTCAAGGCTGGTTCCATGATGTGATGTAGCTTGAAAATTTGCATGTACTTCTCTTCAGAGGGTATAATGCTAAACCAAGTGAGTCCTAGATGAGAACTGGAAGGACCTATGCTCCCTGATCGGGTATGGGTTTCATGTCCATAATTAGGTGGGTTTACGTGACCAAAATTTCATTATCATTTGTCAAGCTACGAGCATACAAGTGAAATCCAATTAAACAAAATATTATCATGCAATGAAATCCAAACCTGTGACATAATAACCCATCAAATTAGCCATCTAGGGGAAATCATCCATCCATTAACATGATTTACATAGACCATTTTGTGCCTATGTGATATTTAGATAACCCATCGAATCCACTATACCTTGACTTGGGCGTAATTGACTTTGATCAGGGATATTCTCCCCCATAACCTTTTGAGTCCTTGCAATGAGATGCTACAACCATTTCATTTCTCTCCAAGGTCTACTCATGATGTCTTTCATATTGAGGAGGAACCTAATGTTCCAATTGATGATCTCAATCTAGCAGATGTCATTCACCTAATATCTACTCCTCATCAGTTGGAGGAGGGGTTACATATGTCAATTGAGCCAACGATTGACAAATATATCAACTCAGATCCTGAGAATCCATAATATATCAAGTTAAGGAAAAGTGTTTCCCCCATCGAGCAAGCCGATTACATAGCCCTTAGCACCAAGAAGAAGGAATATTTTGCATGGTCCTACAAAGATATTCCAGGACTGGATCCAAATCTGGTCATGCATAATCTGATGCTTGACCCAAAGGCCAAGCCATTTAAGTAAAAGTTGAGAAAACTACATTTTATAGTAGCCTTGATGGTGAAATATGAGTTATAGAATCTTTTGGATGTCAAATTCATCATATCAATGGAATATCCACCATGGCTATCCAATATGGTCCCCATAAAAAATCCCAATGGGAGGATTCACATTTGCACTAACTTTCAAGACCTAAAAAAAGTGAGTCCCAAGGATGAGTTCCCATTACCAAACATTGACACCCTGGTAGATGCAACAGTAGGCCAAAAAATACTATCCCTCATGGATGGTTTCTTTGGATGCAACCAGATTCATATCAATCAAGAAGACCAAATTAAGATAGCATTCACAATACCCTAGGGAATATTTTGCTATAAGGTCATACCTTTTGGCCTTAAAAACATTGGTTCTACCTACCAAAGCATGCCATGACATACATCTTCCATGACTATATGCACAAAATTTTGGAAGACATGGATGACTTATTGGAAAAAAATTTATTATGCCATGAGCATCTCAATGTCCTAAGCAAAGTCCTTGATCACCTTATTGAACACAATGCAAGACTGAATCCCAAGAAGTGCATCTTTGGCATAACATCTAGAAAGTTCTTGGGATTCATCATCTCTAAAATAGGCATCGAGGTAGACCCCAAAAAAGTCAAGGTAATCCTTGAGATGCCTCCCCAACTACCATAAAGTAGCTACGAAGCCTGTAGGGTAAGGTCACATCCATCAAGCACTTTATAGCACAATTGTTGGACAAATGTCGACCCATGAACAAACTATTGTACAAGGGGATCATACTCCATTGGGATAATGAGTCTCAAACTACCTTGAATGCAATCAAACAATATCTAGCTTCACCACCAATATTTTCTCCACCCCAACTAGGAGTGTCATTCCGCTTATACATCTCAACCACTAAGATTGGATTGGGAATCATGTTGGCCGAAAATAATAAATTGCATAAGGAACATGCTACTTACTACCTTAGCTGCACCTTGGTCAGCTAAAAAATCAAATATGCATACATTGAGAAGTTATGTCTAGTGGTGGTATTTACCACCAAGAAGCTACGATATTACATGCTTATTCATACCACGTATGTTGCATCAAAAGAGAATCCATTATGATACATGATGAGTCATACTTATCACAATAGTCACATGATGAAATTGATCATGTTTTTGATGAAGTTTGACCTAGAATTCATCAAAAAAAAATCTAGTAAAGGTTAGATCATCATTGATAAACTAGCATAGACTCCTCTCTAGGATGATCAACCTCATAGCATGGAGCTTCCCAATTATGGAGTCTTCCAAATATCAGAATAACCTAATTCTGACAAGCCTGAGTCATAAGATGATATGAATCTATTCTTCTATGGCTCCAAGTGTGAGCAAGAGGGTGGTGCGAGAATTCTATTTTTCACACCTCAAGGGGCTCCCATACTACTATCATTCAAACTTGATTTCCCATGCACCAAAAACAATGCTAAGTATGAAGCCTTACTCATAGGTCTTCAAATAGTTGCTGCCATGAAAATAACCAAGCTCAATATTTTTGGTGACCCCTTGCTCATCGTAAACCAAGTCAAATGGATTTAACAATGCAAGTATCCAACTATATAAGCCTACAAGGACCTTTTGGATAAAATTCTAACAACATTTGAATGGTATGATATCAAGGCACTCCCTCACTCATCAAATCATTTTGTGGATACCATGGCCTCCTTGGGGTCTTTAATCCCATAGAACCCTACTAATGATATTACAACCATTTAGGTTAAAATGCTATCATAATATGTGGTTGAGCATGAGAATACTCAATCCACTCTAGAAGTCCACTTGATTTAGATTTGAACCTCCACAATAGAGGTTCTCTCAAATTCATAATCACTTGAATCATGCCACTTGGGGGACTCTATTCTCTCAAACTCCTTTTGATAGCAGCACAACACTATTCTTACAAGTTCTCTCCTAATAAGAATTCACTTGATATGAACTTCAAAAGGGGAAAGTAGTTTACGCCATCGAGGCTTTTTCACATAATGACTAGTCTACTCAAATGAAATATTACCTAAAACTTGGTAATATTCCTCCTGGGTTATCGCATGCTGCCAAATGGATATTCAAACAAAAAGCAAGAAAGTATGTCTTTCTAGGATATATTTTGTATCATCGAAGCTACGAAGGTATCCTCATTCATTGCTTAGAGCATTAAGAGTCAATTTGGGCAATTGCCCAAGTGCACAATGGTACATGTGGTGGCAATTTTAGTGGTATGGCTATCGCTAAGTGTATTCTTTGCATGGGCTATTTTTGGCCAACCTTAGAGTGATATTGTTGCACTTATGTCAAGAAGTGCATAAAGTGTCAACACCATGCTAACCTAACACACGTACCTTCTTAGGCCTTACAACCGATTCAATCAGTGTGGTCATACTCGTAATAAGGGTTTGATTTAATCAAAAAAATCTCACCCACATCCTTGGTCAATTACATGTTTATCATTATGGCCACCAAGTATTTTACAAAGTGGGTGGAAGTAATTCCTCTTACCACTATGATAGGACCCCACATCATGGAGTTCATATTGCATAATATCATTTGTCATTTTTGTATTCCATCCAAGATTATTTATGATAATGGGATGCCTTTAAAGAAAAAATATGTGTGTGCTTTAACAACAAAGTATAAAATTCAACACAATTTTTTGATTGCATATTATCCCCAAGAAAATGGGCAAGCTAAGGTTTCCAACAAAATGGTGATTGCCATCTTGAAGAAAAAAATAAAAGAGAATCACAAATATTGGCACATGCAATTGCCCCTTGCTCTATGGGCCTATCACACTAGTGTTTGGACACCCACTGGGGCAAATCTATTTTCACTAGTATATGGCACTAAGGTAGTCATACCTCTATAATTAGAAATCCCATCACTATGCATATCCATGCAAGATTTAATTGATGATGAAACTGTGTGATAGGCTCACCTAGATGAACTTATGTTGCTTGATGAAAATACGTCAATGCTCTTAAACACCTACACATTTATCAAGAGCGATTTAAGAGAGCCTATAACATGAAATTCCATCCTAGAGACTTTCAGGTTAGTGACCTCATACTGAAATAGAAGCAACAAAATTCTAATTTACTTCCCCATCTATGGGACAAGTTTATGGTAAATTGGTTAGGTCCTTTTGTCATCACTAGTTATATAGGACCTGGGACTTACCACCTAGCCACCCTTGAAGGATTCAAGGATCCTAAACCCTTGAAAATACTTCATTTGCAACCTTTCTATGCTTAAGAGCGTCATGGCAATCCAAAATTCTCCTAGGTGATCTACGACCATCTAGGTCACCCCAAAATAATCCAAGGGTATCTAAGAATTGCTTTGTCAGCCCCAAATGCTCCTAGGTGGTCTACAACCATTTAGGTCACCCCAAAATACTCCTAGGTGATCTATGACCATCTAAGTCACCCCAAAATGCTCTTAGGTAGTCTATGACCACACCTCAAAATGCTCCAAGGGTATCTACATACTTCTTGGTCAACCCCAAATGCTCCTAGGTGGTCTACAACCATATAGGTCACCCAAAAAACTCTTAGGTGTTCTACGACTATCTAGGTCACCCCAAAATACTCCTAAATGGTCTACGACCATCTAGGTCACCCTAAAATTCTCCTAGGTGGTCTACAACCATCTAGGTCACTCTAAAATGCTCCTAGGTGGTATACGATCATCTAGGTCACCCAAAAATGCTCTTAGGTGGTCTACAATCATCTAGGTCATCCCAAAATACTCCTAGGTTGTCTAAAACCATCTAGGTCATCCCAAAACACTCCTAGGTAGTATAAGATCATCTAGGTCACCCCAAAATACTCCTAGGTGGTCTACCATCATCTAGGTCACTCTAAAATGCTCCTAGATAGTCGATGACCATCTAGGTCACCCCAAAATCCTCCTAGGTGGTCTATAACCATCTAAGTCATCCCAAAATTCTCCAAGGGTATCTACAAACTGCTTTTTCAACCTAAAACACTCCTAAGTGGTCTGCGGCCATCTAGGTCACCCTAAAATTCTCCAAGGGTATCCATAAACCACTTGGTCAACCCAAAATGCTCCTAGGTGGTCTACAACTATCTTAGTCACCCCAAAACACTCCAATGGTATCTATGCATGACTTGGTCAACCCTAAAATAATCTTAGGTGGTCTACAACCATCTATGTCAATCCAAACTACTCCAAGGGTATCTACAACCTTCTTGGTCAACCCAAAATGCTCCTAGATGGTCTATGACCATATAGGTCACCCTAAAATGCTCCAAGGGTATCCAAAAACTGTTTGGTCAATCCAAAATACTCCTAGGTGGTCTACGACCATCTAGGTCATCCTAAAATGCTCCAAGGGTATCCAAAAATTGGTTGGTCAATCCAAAATTCCCATAGGTGGTCTACGACCATCTAGGTCACCCTAAAATGCTCCTAGGTGGTCTATGACCATCTAGGTCAAGCTACAATAGCATATACTAAGCCCATTGGTCACATGTATATACATATATATCAATCAAAACTTAAAAACATCATCAAAACATCAAAAATATAAAAATATTGCATTTCATCACATCGCATACCATTACATTTTATAATCACTTGCATTAGGCATACTCATCATTGCACTTTGCATTTTAGAGTTGCTCATACATTTCTAGCACTAAGACTGTAAACTAGTCATCATTAAAAAATCAATATTGTTAAATTCATCATCCACATTGTTTCATATTTCACTTATCATTTCTACCTACATTTTACACTTTTTCATATTTGTACCCATTTCCCTCCACCTAGTCATTTGTTCTAAAATGCCATTAGGGTTTTCGGTCACTCAGCCACCTCTAGTTTTCTTTTCAAATTTTGTAGAAAGTTATCCTGATTTTTAGAAGGTAGAGTATTGCTTAGATTGTACCTTGTATACATCAAAATACCAACATATTTTTGCACTAATAAATCCAATTTTTGCACATAGAAAGTGAAATCTACAAAGTGGTCTAGGTTACCTCAAGTGAAAATTTTACCTTACTCATCCCCCTATGCAAATGGTTTGAGAATGCTGAGAATTGACAAAAGGACAAGCTCCTCCCTACCAAATTCTCAAAAATAAATAGTGGTTTTAACCACTATCAATAATAAAAATCCCAAAAAGCAAAAATTAAAAGCAAAATAAACAATGATTTTCATCACTAAAAAAATCCCTTGCTCAAAGAAAACAAAATACAAAATAAACGGTGATTTTCATCACTACGTATGAGCAAGTATCCCAAATCAAATAAAATAAAAGAAGGGAGTCCTAAACTTGAATCCCTAAAATTCTTAGCATTTTATAAACCATGAGGTGATCCTCATTACAGGTTAGGTGGCATTAAGCCTACCTGGCAATGACAGTATCCTCATGCATGATGATATGTCTATCACATTAGTATTTTGCTTGTGTATAGACCAATGTTTGTATGCATATGAGCTAGCTTTTGGTAGCCTATACTACCTAGTGGTCTAATCCAACTACGTACAAAACCTAGGATCAGGCTACTCATAGGGTGATCTCCAG
The DNA here is from genome assembly GCA_028583015.1 of Wollemia nobilis. Lineage (NCBI taxonomy): Eukaryota > Viridiplantae > Streptophyta > Pinopsida > Araucariales > Araucariaceae > Wollemia > Wollemia nobilis. The sequence continues at coordinate 9,114,710 of JAQPPZ010002832.1, read as the reverse complement.
TATAGATGGGTTGCATCAATCCTATTTAGCACTAGGGTAATCCTATGCTTATCACAACAATAAAATAACTTGTACACACAAGAATATTGAGTGTCTTGGTCATCCTAGAAGATTCATACCTTGTCAAAAAGTATTGCATGGTTAGCATATAACTTTTTATAAATAAACTAGAGTGTTTGAGTCTCAAGAAAACCTCATAGATATTCTATAATATTCATTTCATTTATTCCATTTTATCACATCTTCATTAGTCTATATTTCCATAAATCTATCACAAAACAACATTACAAATGAATCGATGAATTCTATACAGTCTATGGTGCTAACATAGTATGTCATATAGTATCCACATTTCATTATCTAGATCAATCAATCATCCATATCATTATGCATCCACGTATATACATACCATCAAATAAAATCACATTACAACATATGAATACATAATAAGAATCCATCATCATATTATAAAGCAAATAAATCCAATTCCACACATCTCATAAAGAAATAGAGATACACATGATGATAAACTTAAAAGCTAATATATATATATATATATATATATATATATATATATATGTATGTATGTATGTATGTATGTATATGAGGTAAAAAGATACATCACAATCCTTGAACTTCCCATAGGCTACAATAAAGTGGGTCCTCAGACCTCACACTACCAAAATCTAAAATACCAAAAAAAAAGAGCCATCAAAGTCTCACCAACCATGGTCATGCAGGACCGATACTATGACTCTCGCCTCTAACCTTAGTAAAATCCCAATGAGAACTCCCAAACCTACTACCCCCTACCCTATCCACCCTACGTATAGATCTAGGTGCCTCCATACTCGAAAAATAATACCATGTACCACTCCTTTAACTTTGGTGTGACTCACTAGTAGATGGATGGGCTAGTAAGTGCCCCCTACGATGCATTATCTCATCCTCCAACTCATCTGTATAGGTCCGCTGTTGGAATATGTAATGCAACATTGTATAAATTATTCTTATACTAAAATATAAAGTCTAAAGAATAATATTTGAATTATAAAATAATTCTATTTTATGTAAAATTATTCCCACCAAATTAATAAATAAAATAAGGGTGCTAAGAATATTTAATTTGTGGAAAAAAGTTATTTCCCATTTTCTAGAAAATATTAGAAAGTAACTAATCACTTTATAATATTTGATAGATGCCACTTATCACACATCTCAAATATTAGATTGTAATAAGATTAGAAAGTAACTAAACACTTTCTAATATTTTATAGATGCCACTTCTCACACATCTCAAGATTAGATTGTGATAATATTAAATTGTGATAATATTTAGGGTTGTAGTAGAAAAGCTTCTCTTTAAATAGGGGTGTTTTCTACTACATCTTAACATATCTTGTCATATTGACTTGTGTTGTAATATCATTTATGCATATTGTTGCATAACATTGAAGCATTCTTGTATTGTTGAATCAAATGAGTAATATAGTGAGCTTCATAGTGGATGTTTCCCTTCTTCATTTGAAGTAGGGTTTTACTACTTAATATTGGTGTTATGGGGTTTTCTCTTTTGTGTGTGATTGATCTTGTGGAGCATTCTTCGATCTTGGGGATACTTTTATTGTCTCACATTTGGTATCAAAGCAAGTGGGATCTCCATCAAGTGTCTTCAATCCTTGGAGGTGAAAAAACCATTAAGGTATATATATATATTTGCATGCATTTGATATTTGGGTATTTTATGCAAACTTATTTTGCAAATCTACCATTAGGGTTTATAGATTTATTATGTTTTTAGATCTAGTTGTTAGATCTTTTGCAAATAGTATTTTCATTTTAAATCTATAATTTTTTTTTGGCATTGAGCTTTTGCTGGAAGGGTTTTGGAGCCAAACGGACCCCATGGTTGCATCCGGAAGACCCAAAAAACCCTATTTCCATATATAGTCATTTTTTTTTTAATTTCTTAAATAAAGAAAATAGTCGGCTATATATATAAAAAAGAATAGTTGGCTATATATATATAATAGTCGGCTATATAAAAAAAACAGCCGGCTATATAGTCTAAAAAAATTTTAATTTTAAAAAAAAAAATTGCTTTATAAAAATCTTTAAACTTTTTCATGCGATTTTTTATTAATTATTTAATAAAATAAATTTTATTAATTTAATTGCATTTTTTTAAGCAATTTTTGTATTAAAAAATTATTATTATTTTCCTTAAAATGCAATATTTTTTTGTCTCACATTAACAATGGTTTTTTGTGAGTTTTCTTGTTTTGCAAGGTTATCCAAGTATGTTTTGGAGTATACAAGGCAATTTCGGATCAACTTTTTCACTCTTTTCCCCTATTTTTATTAATTTATTCTAATCTCTCTCAAGCATTTGCTTGAAGCATAATGTAAATTAATGTAACTTGTATCTCTCATAATGAAAGTAAAAGAGAATGAAAGTGAGATTGAGAGAGAGAGAAAGAGAGAGAGAAAGTGTGTATGTATTTGTGTTTTGCTTTGTGTCTACTCTCTTGTTCATCTTTCTTACATTTTTATTTTGCATATTTTGCATTTTGGATCTCAACTAATCTAACTACTAACTTACTAACTTGCTACTAAACAATCTACTAACCAACTAACTTGCAATTTACTAATTTTCATATTAATCAAGATGGTTAAAAATGAATCAACTTACTAATCACAACTTTAGTATTTGATTAAAATTTAATTAATCTTGCAACACATTTTATATTTTCTAAACACCTATTGAATCCAAAATAATCCACTCTATTGGTAGCAATTCCTTTTTGGGTCCTCATACCTGTACCCTTTTGGGTAGCTTGGTTGACCTTGGGTGAGATGAATTGGCAATTCATTAGGCTATAGCAAAACCTTAAAATGAACACTAACTTACTAAATTATTGACTATCTAACATTTAACAAATGTTTTATGGTTCAATTCAAGTTATTTTTTGTAAGATGGTTGTTATGATTAGTTACCTTATCCAGTTAATCTATTGCAAGTTGATCTTGGTTTATTTATTTTATTCAATTGCAATATGGTTATAGTTGTTTATTGCAAGATGGTTATAGTAGTTCATGATAATGTTGATTATATTTCATGATGATGCTTAATTTTAATTATCTTTCATGATGTTTATATTTCATGATGATTATATTTGATTATTGAAAAGTAGATTACTTGAAAGTTATGTTTTTTTATATATGCAAGTATGTTTATCTACTTTCTTATTGCATCATTTATTTCCTTTGTCAATGCATATTATATTTTTATTATGTTCACTTTCTAGAATGGCTGATCACGAAATCTCCTTCACACCTAAACACATCCTTGATGGATTAAATTTTGGAATATGGGAACCAAGGATGAGGGCTGAATTTCAAACAAGAAAGTTATGGCCCATTGTGAATGGAGATGAAGCAATCCCAACCCAGGCAAGGGCACTTGAGACATACAACAACAAGAGTCACCTTGCACTTTCCATGATTATAAATAGTGTGAGTGATGAGATATTTCTCACTATAAGCCATTGTGAGCATGCTAAAGATGCATGGGATTTGCTAAAACAAGTCCATATAGGGTCCAACACATCAAGGAAATTCACTTTATTGTCCAAAATTCTTAGCACTATGCAAGGTGAAGAAGAAAGTGCCTTAATCTTCCTCTCAAAGATGAAAGACATGAGAAATCAACTATTGAATTGTAATTGTGATTGGATAAGTGAGAAGCTCTTAAGATTTATCATTTTGAGGAACTTTTCAAGCAAGTTTAAGAATTTTGTCACCATTATTGAGACTAGGCTAGAGCAAGAAGAGGATGGCATTCCTCTCAACAGTCTTTTACAATTATTGATTCAACATGAAGAGTCTCTTAATAGAGACAAATTGAATGGTCAAGTTTTCAAGGAGAATAATGTTGCCTTGAGTGCCACTAAGGCTTCCTTCAATAAGAAATACAAGGGAAGGAAAAATAAAAATTTCCAACCCAACAAGCCTAGAGTTGATTTCACTTGGAACTTTTGTGGAAAGAAAGGCCACAAGGAGAAAAATTGTTTCAAGAAGAATAATATTGCAGAAAAGGAAGAGCAAGAAAAGGCTAAGGGACAAGGACCTAAGAAATGGTTTGGCAAGGAAAAGAAAAATAACAACAATGTAAATAAAAATTCTAATAAAAATGACTTTGTTTTGTGCCCTCTAATCCATTTACTCATCTACTTATAATGAATGGTTGTTAGATTATGGATGCACTAACCATATGTGTTTTGAATCAATAATTTTATAGACTTTCATAAGCACTCTTCAGATTCAGTTGTCATTGGTAATAATACTAGACTTCAAGTAGAAGGTGTTGGCAATGTTTTAATTGAAGGGAAATTACTTGATAATGTCCTATATGTGCCTAACCTTAGGAGAAATTTAATTTAAGTTTTGCAAGTTGCTATAAGTTGTCACACTATTGAGTTCAATGCAACTTCATTGAGCATTAGGAAAGGCATTCTACCAAAAGTTATAGGTTATATGGAGACTAATATTTATGTGTTAAGTGATGCTCCTCCTAAAGTGTGTTTAGCAACTAATGTTTCTCCTAGTAGCAAGCTCTGGCACTTAAGGTTAGGCCATACAAACTATCAAAATATTCAAATGATGAAGTCCAAAAATTTGGTTGAAGCCTTGCTTAACATTTCACCTATTCATGGTTTGTGTGAAACATGCATCTTAGGCAAGACGAGCAAACAAAAGTTTACAAAGGACAAGTCAACAAGTGCCACACAAATTATTCAACTCATTCATACAAATATTATGGGTCCACAACATGTTAGATCACTTGGTGGTGCATCCTATATTCACACCTTTATAGATGATATTTTAAGAATGATCTTTGGGTATCTACTTAATAATAAATCAAATTGTTTTGAGACATTCAAGAAGTTTAAATCTTTGGTAGAAAATAAAAAGGGAGAAAAGATAAAAATGATTAGAAGTGAAAATTGAGGGGAGTACAATAACAACTATTTCAATGAGTTTTGTTCTTCTCATGGGATAAAAAGGCAGTTTACTTGTCCATACACTCCTCAACAAAATGGTGTTGCAGAGAGGAAAAATAGGACAATCATGGAGATGGTAAAATGCATGCTTGGTGACCACTTACATCAATTTTTTTGGGGTGAAGTAGACAATACAACAATCTACATTCTTAACAGGTGTCCTTCAAAATTAGTTGAGGGGAAGAATCCTTATGAGGTTTGGAATGGTAAGAATTTGAATTTGTCACACGTAAGAGTGTTTGGATGTGATGTATTTTCATATATTCCTTCATAAAATAGGAGGAAATTGGACAAAAAGTCTTAAAAATGCATCTTTGTTGGCTATGATGTAGAACATAGGGGCTACAGGTTATACTCGCCTTCTTCATGCATTGTATTTGTTTCAAGAGATTTCAAATTAAATGAAGACCTTCTTGAGTTAGAAAAGGGTGGGCCTTGTGTCAAAAGGACCAAGTGGTTGGATCATTCTAGGGGTCCTAAAGAGAAAAATTTAGTTATCCAAAGGATAACTAGAAGTATGACCCTTAACATGTCTCTTATAGCTAAGATAGAGAATGATCATGAGCCTACTTCTTACCAAGAAGCTTCACAACACTCTTGTTGGGTTGATGCCATGAAGGTTGAGATGGATTCTCTTCTAAAGAATAAAACTTAGGATCTAGTGCCTTATCCTAATAAGAGAAATGTTATTGGGAACAAGTGGGTCTATAGAATCAAGTACAATTCTAATGGAGAGATAGAAAAGTATAAGGCTAGATTCATTTCTAAGGGTTATGCTAAAAAACATGGCATTGACTATGATGAAACCTTTGCACCAGTTGCCAAAATGCCCACCATTCAGCTTCTCATTACTATTGCTGCTGCTCAAGGTTGGTAGATTTTTTAGCTTGATGTGAAAAGTGCCTTTCTAAATGGTGATTTGGATGTGGATATCTACATGATTCAACCACAATTATTTGTTGTACAAGGTAAGGAAAAACTTGTGTGTAAACTAAAGAAAACCTTGTACGGTCTAAAGCAAGCACCTAGAGCATGGTACATGAAGATTTCAGGTTACTTCTTGTCTCTTGGTTTTGATAAATGCTATTTAGATATAGATCTCTATGTGCTTAGGAAGGATAACTTGGTAATTTTAATTGCTCTATTTGTTTATGACCTTGTTATTACTGGAAATGAGAATGAGGCCATTTTTGATTTCATCTCCAAATTAAAGTCAAAGTATGAAATGACTGACCTTGGTCTTCTACATTACTATCTTGACATGTAAGTTTATCAGCATGAGGATTATACCTTTTTGATTCAATCCAAGTATATTGGAGATCTTCTTAAGAGGTTTTATTTGGAGGATGAAAATCCTACTTCCATTCCTATTTCTACAGGGGTTAAGTTGGAAGTAAGTACAGATTCTTAGTTGGCTAATACTACATTGTATAGGCAGCTCATTGGTAGTCTTCTTATGTTACCATCACAAGGCCAGATATTGCTTTTGTAGTTGGTATGATGGCTAGGTTCATGTAGAAACCTTATATTGAGCACTTAAAAGCTACCAAGAATATTTTGAAGTACATTTCAAGTACTAGATATTTGGCACTCAAGTATTCTATGCTTTCTTCCTTGGCTCTTTCTAGCTATGCTATTTCTAATTTTGGAGGGGATAGAATAGATAGAAAGTCTACTACAACATATGTTTTTAGTATTGGGTCTACAACTATCTCTTGGTCTTCCAAGAAGCAAGATACAATTTCTTTTTCTACAATGGAAGCAAAGTATAAGGCTACAACAACAGCTACACAGGAAGCGATTTGGCTTCGTACCCTCATGAAGGAAATTGGCTTTGAGCAATTTGGTCCTTCACATTTGCTCTCCAATAATCAATCAGCTATTGCCTTGGCTAAAAATCCTGTAATGCATCAAAGGACAAAGCATGTTGAAATCCAAGCCCACTTTATCAGAGAGAAGGTATTGTATGGGACTATTCAATTGGAGTATTGCCCATCATCTTCTAATTCTGATAATTTGTTCACCAAACCTCTTTCCAAGGAGTAGTTTTGTAAGCTGAGGGACTCACTTGGTTTGTTGAAGTTGTCCTCAAGGGGGAATGGAGTGTAGTTACACTTGTGTGATGACAACTTCATCCTTATGAGGTGTTTTGTGCTATATATATGAGTTAATCTTTGGTGGTATAATTGATTTTATCATCTCTTTTGAACATGGTAATTTCTTGTTTGCCTTGTGCAACTTTTGTACATGTTACTTTGCAGATGGTATTGTGCAATTATGGAATATGATGCAATTACTTTATGCGACTCTTTTACATGGTACTTTCTTGTTGCCTTGTGCAACTTTGTACATGTTTTTATGTAGTTGGCATTATGCAATTGGTTTATCATGGTACTTTATTGTTAGCATTTATGCTACTTTTGTACATGATATTTTCACTTTATTATTTTCATATACCTTATGAAACTTTTGTACATGGTACTTTATAGTTTGCATTATCATGGTAATCCTTGTTTTCTTTATGCAACTTTGATCATGATATTTTTTGATCAACTATATAGCACGTGACTATAAGTATGGCTTGGCATCTTTTTGTGATGACTTATAGTTCACTATTTGTTATATCAGTTTTGTTATCATCTTTGGATATTTATATATGTTGTGGTGAATATATTTATGATGATGTATCTAACTAATATTATGTTGAGCTACTTGTAGCTTGTAGGTACTTCTATTTGGGGTTTTGCAGGTTTACTAAAGACACTCTTGTGATGTTTTATTCTTGTAATTTGCAACCACTTGTGGTTGATGTATGGCTTTGTACGCTGCTTGTATCTTAAGCTACTTTGTTGGGGGCTTGCAGTATCATTTTGGCTCCTTTTGTATTGGTGCCTTATTGTAGACCATTCTTGGTCATAGAATCTCATAGTAACTATATTACTCATTTTATTTTCATCCCCATTTTTATCTTTAGGGAGAGAATGTTTCTTTGTTTCATAATTCCTTTACCCAATATTGTATTAAGGGGGAGTGTTGGAATATGTAATGCAACATTGTGTAAATTATTCTTAGACTAAAATATAAAGTCTAAAGAATAATATTTGAATTAGAAAATAATTATATTTTATGTAAAAATATTCCCACTCAATTAATAAATAAAATAAGGGTGCTAGGAATATTTAATTTGTGGGAAAAAGTTATTTCCTCTTTTCTAGCAAATATTAGAAAGTAACTAATCACTTTCTAATATTTGATAGATTCCACTTATTACACATCTCAAAGATTAGATTGTGATAATATTAGAAAGTAACTAAGCACTTTCTAATATTTGATAGATGCCACTTGTCACACATCTCAAGATTAGATTGTGATAATATTAGATTGTGATAAGATTATATTGTGATAATATTTAGGGTTGTAGTAGAAAAGCTTCTCTTTAAATAGGGGTGTTGTCTACTACATCTTAACATATCTTGTCATATTGAATTGTGTTGTAATATCATGTTGATGCATATTGTTGCATAACATTGAAGTATTCTTGTATTTTTTAATAAAATGAGTAATATAGTGAGCTTCATAGTGGATGTTTCCCTTCTTCATTTGAAGTAGGGTTTTACAACTTAATATTGGTGTTGTGGATTTTTCTCTTTTGTGTGTGATTAATCTTGTGGAGCATTCTTCGATCTTGAGGACATACATGTCACTTGCCTTCCTCTTTTAAACCCTCATCCAAATCATCCTACTGAGCCTCCATAACTGACCCTACCGCATAACCCCCTAGTGGACCCTCTACCCACCACTAGTGCATCACCCACCATGAATCATACTCCTTTGTTGTCTCAACATTTTTTGCATCCAAAATATCTACTATAGGATCTACCTCCTCTTTTACTACCTTCACTATAGACCATCTTAGTGTCCTATCATCCCCATAGAACTGGTAGACCAATGGCTCATCGAGAAACCCTTGATTTATTTCAAACTATCATAGGACTCAATCATATGGAAAATGCTCTCGCTCACTCCTATGTTTCCTGACTAGCCATCTCCCTCATATCACCCTTTGGAGTTGTACCTTAGCATCAACCCATGTTGGGAAATCCCTGTATGGCTTCCAAAGCACATCTACTACCCTGAGTCATGAAAATAACTATGCATAATGGTTCATATCACCCACCCAACAATGACTCTACCCTACATCCTAGGATCACTACCATAGGATATCATAACCTATCTTCCTGTCTACCAACTATGCCCATGATATCCAAGGAATCCTTGTGGTTGATCCATAGCTATATGCTACCACCCCTACACTTGTAGTAGAAAATTGCATCCCAAGCCATTTTTCCCCTAGGAGTGAATATCATATAGCTCATCATATAGTTGTGAAAGTTATATCATCCCCTAAGCCATCACTAGTGGCTACTCCACAGTGCACTCTACCAGATTAAACACTAACTCTAGAAGGTTCCAAAGAAACCTATCCCTTGATGAGTCTGGTAGTAGCATATTAAATATCAATGTCATAAAAAAAACATCCCTAATCCTCAACACCCTAGCCTCCTACCAAAACCCCACTAGTATACCTCTGATCAATGAGTCACGTACCCTCCGCCCACTCTTTGTAAAAGTACCTCTCCATGATTGTATTTCTATGGTTTTAGTGAACAGATACGATCAATCACTCCTTTATTAGAATGAACAATATCTGATATACATCCTACAGTGTCACCATTATCTCCCCTATTGGTAGGTGGAAGGTATTGGTGCACGAATCCCAAAAATTAATAAGAGTAGTCAAGTAAGCACAGTCACCCACCACAAGCTCTAATCGTGTCACATGCTTGAAGCCAATAGCATCAAGTCATTCCTAGTACACCTTTTTCAATAAGTCTCTCATGGTCTCAAAGAGAGTTGGAACTCGATAATGAATCTTAACCACCTAGTAGAGGTAAGCCGATCAATAACTGTAACCACCAGAAAGGGTCACCCCCGATTGCAGATCCTATTACGATAAATGGTAAAGATATAACATGCATACAAATAAATAAAATTGACAACAAATGAAACAAGAAATAAAATACTTTATTCCATTATATTTGAAGTCAAAACCCAATTACAAGTACGTCCTTCTTAGGGATATTCATTTTGATACAATATTACAATAGGAGTGCTCAATTGTTTTTCCTCTTAAGGGTAGGTGTGATTTCCAAATGCCTTTTCGAATGGCACAAACTGCTCGAGGGTGGAGGTACCCTCTTCTTCACAATGGGTAAGGAATTTGATGGTTTTCTCTCATTTGAAACTATTCCCTATAGCCAAGAAAGAACAAGAATGTCAAAAAGATAGGTAACCTCTCATGATGAGGCCCTTTTAGGTAAAATGCATAATGACACCATTAATATGCATAATCAAGAAAGTATAAAAGGTGCTTCTAAACTATGCAAATCGAATCAAGATTCATACAATAGAGTAAAGAAAGACAACAACTACTCTATGCATGGATCATATATATGAAATAAAGCATGAAAGTGCATAAAGAACATATTAATGTCCTACTTGAAGCATAAACATAAAAAAGCTATACTAACCTAAATTTATGGTCAAAAGTCTTCTAAAATGTATTTTAACCATGAAAAAATATAATCTAACCTAATTAACCAGAAAAAAATGAAATTAGAAAAGTGGTTATACCTCTACTGCAAACCTTAGCTCTAGTGTGCAATCTGCACAGTAAACCATGGCTGACAACCATGGTTAGCACTCTGATAGGCTTGTTCTTAATTCCAAGGGTAGTGGGCTTAACCTCCTTGTCCAATTGATGTTCAAGGGTCACCTTCAATGTCCTTCTAACATATTTGGTTGTCAAATCATTGTGATGGACCTTCGTTTACCCGAATATGTGTTTCTTGACTCTCCTAGACTCCTAGGGCATCCATAATGTAATTAATTATGAAACTTGATAAGTATATAGGAGATAAGTGCAATAGATCTCTCTTAGTATACTCGGTTGAGTGTACAATTCGACAGGGCTCCACTGCTCAAATATCCAATGCTCTCTCTAATAGTTTGCCCTAATTTTGAGGGATACTTATAGGACTACCCAAGGGCTAGGGGTGGCTTCCTAGAGAAGCCAAGATCAAGAAGGGGTGGTTAGGATAGTTGGAATGGAATATTTTTCCCTCTAACCACCTTCTTCTAGATCCAATGGCTGCTTCAACTAATTTGGCTCAAATTGAAGGCCAACTAAACTTCAGTTAAGACCGTAGGTCACAGATGCGGTCTAGACTACAAACCATAGGTCTCAGCCATAGTTCAACTGTAAACCATAGGTCTAGGCTATAGTTCAGACTGATTAGGCCAAGGAGCCCAAAATAAGTGGTTAGAACCACTACTCTATCTTGGATTCTATTCAAGATCTTCCATATGGTATTGTAGCATGTCCATATGAGTAGTCACCCTTGACATGACACGTTTTAGGTGTCTACAAATGCCCCTTTTGAGATGCGTTGTGAGATAAAACAACACTGAGAAAAAATAGACCTAAAATGATATCGAAGGTTCTATGTTGATCATTAGTCAGATCAACATTAGATGCCCCAAGTTTAGCAAAAGGACGTGTATCCTAGAATCATTGCTTCCAACTCTTTGGAGGCTTAAACTTGAAAATATTACACTCACCATCAGTCATTCGGGTAGCTTTTGATGCTACAATAGGAGTGGCCTATATAATCAAAATGAGACGAGATACAAACAAATTATCATATTTGCTATTTTCCCCAAGCAAAGGGGTAAGCTTATGATAGTTGTTGATAATGATTTGCAAGGACGAATGCAATTTTGACAAGATCAAGGTATCTACGATCTTCAGGATCTTCTTCTAATTTTGATTATGATTTGATATTATGATTACCTCCTCAAGCAATGACTTGATGAGGGTAATGACAAAGAATAAAGCGATGATGTCGTTTGACCATGATGGATGATCTGAATAAATTCAGATTTGAACAAATTAATGCATTGGCTAGGCCTAGTTCAACTTGTGATTTCAACTGTTAATAGTATTTGCACATTTCTATCCCATGGAGCAGTTGGGCTACAATAGCCATCTTAGGGAATCAAATTGATACAAATCCAATCAGATTTGTGTTGAATGAAATTATCGATGATTTTCTAAAAAAGATGTCATAGAATAAATGGCATGGAACACCTCTTTTTCGTGGCGCAGTCCAGCTGTAAAGGCCTTCTTAGGGATTGAAAAGAAGAATATCAGATCGACAATGGCAATTTTTTTGCCCCAAATGTTCTTATGGTAATTTACTCATCTTTCCAGATTACATGGATCGCAAGTCGCTGCAACCACAAAGTTTATAGGGTAAATTACTTAATATAAGGTGCCTTTGGTGTTTGAATTATTTGATTTTTTTGGTTTTTTTGAATTTATGCATTGAGCTTATTTATTTGGTTGGGAGGTGTGTCACTCCATGAAAGGATTATCATAGCGACGACCTCAATTGTATTTTATAATCTTAGCCAAATTTTTAATTTTTGATTGGATCTCGATGCTTGATTATCACCAATTTTCTAAATTAGCTTGCTTTTATTGAGTTCTGACACAATGGGAGGCATTAATTGATATTTTTGGCCCTTTCCATGGTGGGATTTTCTAAAATTGTCTTCCAGTTGCAAAATGCGGCTAGAATATGTGGTTCCCATTTGCAAAATTGGGAACTGCAGCTAGGGCCTGTGGTCCACACTGAATATGAGAAGTCTATAAAATTTTCAAATTTCAAATATCTCTCATTATTCCTTGATAGTGACCTGCAATTAGAGCTCTGATAGTGACAAATTACTAAACTAACCTGTAACCTAGCACACCTTACCCGAACATTGACTTATAGCACGATGGCAGGGCATGGGTAAGTGTCTTCTAGTCATGGAGGACGAGGGGAGGGCAAGGTAACTCAAAACCAAGACCTCACATCCATTACCAGTAAAATGAACCCAATTAAGTAATCAAAAAATCAATCTTACTAAACTATTGGTAATGAACCTCATTTTAGGCTAGGATAGCTTAGGTTATTAATGTTTTTGCATTTTTGGCCGGTCGGACTTCAAACGGAGACCACAGGTACTAGTTGTGGTTCCCAATTGGTCAATTGGGAACAACAACTACCAACTATGGTCAACATTAAAACTTCCAACGGTTAAATTTTGATCGCATGCAGACTGTAGGGTTGACCTGCAGTTTGCCAACTTTAGGAAAATTTTACAAAATTTTAATTTTTTTGAATTTTTAGAGGTAATTAATATCATTTAATGCATTTATGACCTGTCTAATTGACAAATTGATTTTTTAGGCCTGCATGATGACATGTCCTTGCAATTTTATCAGTTGTTTACTATTTTTCAAGATTTTTAGATCAGTTTTTAAATTTTTTTGCATGTTTTAGTTAGCTTTTTTCTTATTTTGTGCTATTTATTCTAGATATTGACTTCTAGAGTGTAAGAGCCTAACATTCTAAAGACTCTCTATAGAGAGATTACTAATGGTGAGCGAGAGTGGTTTGAAGCTATCGACTTCGGCTACGTTTTGGATCTACCCACCATTAGGATAGATCAATCCTATATGACTATGTTGTCCTGTTGTTGGAATATGCGGATCAACACATTTCACCTACCTATAGGTGAAATGACAATCACATTGGAGGACATCTATAGGATCTTCAAGATCCCCATTAATGGTGAGACCATCATCTGCTCCACATTTGTGGCTAAGGAGTCCATCTTTGATGCTATCTTCAATGCTCAAAGCAAGGAGGCTTAGGGCACCATCGATGATGGAGGGGTACACATCGACTACTGGTAGGGGAAGAATGTCTTATCTGTGCATGAGCCCATCTTCATGCACTTGTTTGCAATATGTGCTTCAACAATACTCGAGTGTAAGGATTCCCTAGAACCTTCTAGCTACTATACATAGAGTAGTATAGAGATCTATCCAGTAGCCACTGCTCCTAGCCTAGGGGAGCACACTATTAGCTTAGCTCTATTGGGAGCTATATCAGATTACTGAGCATATTCGTAAGGGCATTAGCTGTAGTCTACTTTTGTAGATCTGGGGCTAGCAACATATTAGAGTAGAGAATCCTAGGGAGCTGCCCTTACCTATTATAGATATTGACAATGTGCATCAGTGTTATGCTACCTACTAGCCTCAAGAGGAGAAGGGATTTTGGAGTAGGACTCATGTTGGTGAGACCCAACATTACCTCACTCAATTTGTAGTACTTGGGCTAGAAGATATCTAGTGTTAACCCTATATGAATTGTCTTGATTGGCCTGAGGCTAGTGAGAGGCTTCAATAGGCTCATCGAGACAAATGGATACTCAATAAAAAGGCTAAGATTTAGGAGTTTCAATTCTTCTCTTGTGTCCTATATTAGTTTGGCATGTTGCAGGACATCTCAGAGATCCTGTTCACCTATAGGCACCTAGATTTAGAGAGGTATCTACCATGGATCCAGCCTCCAGCACTAGGTGATGCTCCAGATGACTTCTAGGATACTAGGGTTGACATAGCGATGACCACTCTAGAGTACAATAGATGGTGGTCATTATTTTGCTTGTATGGGAGAGGGTCTCTAGGCCGCATTATAGATCATGTAAGAGTAGAGGTGGATCTTGACAGGCATAGGGTACGCTAGCATATAGAGGGTAGCTGGGGTATAAATACTACCACTAATGAGGTTTCCAAGATTGATCTTAATGAGGAGGCTGAGGTCCCTCCTAAAAGTACTGAGGGGCTACTCTTGACATAGGTGGCTAACTTGTAGAGTTAGCTCAATTAATTCTAGATGCAGCAGAGGGAGCATGACACTACTATCGCTACTCTACAAGCACAACTAACAAAGAGAGATCACCAACTGACATAGGTAGACTAGCAACTTGCTAGCTTGATTGCCCAAGCTACTATATCAAAGACCCAGGTTGGTGAGCTCACTCATGCTTGTGACTTGGTAGAGGTATAGAGGGATGCAACCATAGGAGAGCGAGATCTACTCAGGGCGTAGATGGTGGGTCCTCCATCATATCAATTGATTATAGGGCCTTCGATGGCACCAGTAGTAGTACTATCAAGTGGTCAAGATCCTATGGTAGAGGTACAGTGCCTATAGGGTTTACTTATGAGTGCCAATGAGAAGCATGTATCTAATGTTGTTTGGGTAGACCAACTTATGGGTTACATTCATATGCTAGGCATAGAGGTTCATGAGAATCCCTATGCTATAGAGTCCCAACGGACTAGATCTCATACTACAAGACAATCCATTACTAGCTTGAGCCATCACACCCATTGGAGTGAGAGGACACATAGGTCCTCCAGTACCCATGGTGGTAGCAGTCATACTAGTACCAGAGAGGTAGGGTAGTCTACTGCAACATCGAGTCATAGGTCCTTATGGACAAAGGTACCCATCACTTAGGGGGCAGTTGGACAAGTGCTAAGCCTCTTCGGGCTAGGTGGTACTTAGGGCTCATAGTAGGATCCATAGCAGTCAGTAGGGAAATAGGAAGAGCAGTCTCCTAAGCACAACACTAAGAGAGGATGCGAGAGCTCTAGTACAGGGGGAGCATATCAGAGCTAGAGCTCTAGATTATAGGACACATTTTTTATGTATCTCATTTTGGTGTAAGGTTGAGGACCTACACATTTGTATCCTACAGACATTTTTGTACTCCCCATGTACTCTTAGACACACATTATATATATGATATGATCATTATTATGGCTCATTATTGCATACTCATTTATTTTTAATTTTATGTTTATGTGATGCACATGGATGCAATGCTTATGTTATTCTTATGCTATATGATGTGATGTATGGATGACATGCACTACATAGCTATTTGATTTATGATGATGATATGCAATGATATTAGATGCTTAGATGTGCTTTTTGATGGATGCATATGGATGAGATGTTTTTCTCTTAATGCATATTTGATATTGCTTTCTTTTCATGCATTAATGTATGTGATGCATTATTTACATGATGCTAATCTAATGTAAATGAACCTGTATGCTTTAATCACTTAAAATATAAGGAATGAATGCAATTATGTTTATCAATCTAATGGATGACACCGTAGAATGTATAAAAATCATGAATGTAATTGAAAATCCTTAAGATAAGAATTTAATCAATTAATCACCCATATATGAAATGCAATGGCATGCAATGTTTTATGATACAAATGATTATAATGTGCCATTTGATTTTTGTTTTGCAAATTTGAAAAATGTGCACGATATAGTTAGTGGTCATCTAAATATTATTGCTAGTATCCATCCGGTATCTATCCTATATGTTGATTGTGCTTTTTATAATGATGTATCATGGGTTTAATACTTTGTAATTTGAAGATTTATATGGTTGCCATTTTTGACACTTTATTGCTATGGAAGAAATTTTTGAGGTTTTTCATGAGACTCAAACACCCTAATAAACTTATCAAAAGTTGCATATTACCCACACTAGACTTCTGAGATAAAAGGCTTTTGCTATGATAGACCCTAACTGTTCATTATCCCTGTGTACAAATGATTATTTTAATACAAGACACGAGTGTTCCCCGATTTCAGGTAGGATTATTTTAGCCCATTGCTAAGATAGGGGTTCCACAAATATCTTGTCAAATCTCAAGGTTAGATTTTAGTTGGACTAAGCCACTAGGCAATGTAGGACACCTGAAGCTAGATCTTCCATACTCAAACATTGGTCTTGTTCATAAGCGAGATGCTAATGCATCAGACATATCATCATGCATAAGGTACAATAGTGCTGACAATTCCAAGGATTCAGGCTCGTTCCTTTCTATCCTTCAATTTTTGAGATACTTGCTCATATGTAGTGAAGCAAGGGAGTCAATTCCATATTCTTTTTGAACTGTCTTTGGATCTTCATTTGATCTCTCTTTGAACTGGATTTTGGATCTTCATTTGATCTCTGCTCGCACTTTTAATTTATTATCTTCATTTGATCTTCACTTTGAACTTTTATTTAAGCCTATGTTTTGATCTTCACTTTTCGGCATTTATATTTGATAATATTCTTCAAAAACTTTCATTTGGGAATATTTACTTGTAAATTTTTTTTTTGGTATATCGATTTAGAATATCGATCTTATGATATCAATATGGGATATCACTTTGGGGAGTCGATCTATGATATCTATCTAGGGAATCAATTATAAGGATTGATATAGAATATCTATTTGGTATATTGCTCATTTTATTGTAAGAAAGGGATTTTGAATAGGGAACTAACCTGTCCTTTTGCCAACTACCAACATTTCCCATAATGTTTGCACAGAGGGATAAGCAAGAATAACTCTTTTTGCTTCAAGATACCCGATCCTACTTCATGGATTTCATCTTCCCCTAGTCCTTGTTAGGATTGATTAAATTTTTTGATTAGTGATAGGATTATGATATGCAAAAGGCTATACTAACTAAACCTTAGCTACAAAAGCAAAGTGAACTTTCTACCAACTCTTGATAAGACTACTAGGTATGACTGAGTGACTGAAAAACACTAATATATCTCCATAGTAACATTATAGGTTGTGTTGAAAAACACAATTACTCTCATGAATGATGGTTCATGGTAAATGTAGATATGCATGATTTAAACATAAACATGGCATCATTTGTAAGACTAACAAACACAAATACTGTATATTATGAAATGCAATGGATGATGAATGCCTATATACAATGCAGTAATTTAACGAATGCATGAGTAAATGCAAAATGAAAATACAAAATTCAAATACAAATGCAAATATTTTTGGATTATATGCTTTACCAATTTTTTTTTATGGATTTTATAATTTTTATGAGTTTTTGAGGCTCATAATTGACCAAACGATGATTACATGCCTCTGGAACCTTTATATTGACCAAGCGATTACTAGGAATCCTTGGAGCCTTTGGGGTTGACCAAGCAGTTTTTTAGAAACTCTTGGTGCCTTTTGCATTTGACCAAAGGGCTTATAGATGCCTTTGGAGATTTTGGGTTGACCAAGCAATTTTTTAGAAACTCTTGGTGCCTTTTGAGTTTGACCAAAGGGCTTGTAGATGCCTTTGGAGCTTTTTAGGATGACTGAACAATTACAAGCAAATCCTTAGGGCTTTTAACTAACATGACCAAGCTATTTCATGAACCCTTGAAGCCTTTTTGGGATGACCGAGCAGTTTTGACCAAACCCTTAGAGCTTTTGGGGTTTACCAAAGGGCTTACAGATGCCTTTTGAGCTTTTTAACTTGACCAAACCACCAATGAAAGTGTTTGATGCCTTTTAGGATGACCGAGCAATTAACAGCAACTCTCAAAGCATTTTACTATGTTTTTTAAGCATAAAACGACTTAAGATGGATGATGTTGAGAGGTTCAGGCTCTTTAACACCCCGTCGTGATGTTAGGTGATAGGTACGTGGACCAATCTTTCCAAATATGATGTAAGGTCCTAGCCAATTGGCCATGAATTTTTCATGTATATCTGGCGGTAAATTAGATTTTTGTTGATTTTCTTTCAAGACCAGATCTCCAACTTCAAAGTCTCTCTAGTGGACTTTGACATTGTAAGTTCTTTTTAGTCACTCTTGATAAATGCGAAGATGCTCGAGGGCATTCACGTGATGTTCATCAAGTAGCGTCAGTTGATTTAGTTGAGCTTATCACACAGTGTCATCATCAATGAACTCTTTCAATGTGATGCACAATGTTGGAATTTCTAATTCCAAGGGCATAATGGCCTCAACGCCATATACTAGTGAGAACGGTGTTGCCCCAATGGGCATCTGAATACTAGTCCTATAATCCCAAAGTGCAAGGGATAGCTAGATGTGCTAGTCTTTGTGGTTTTCTTGTACCATATTTTTCAAGATGGCTACCACTATATTATTTGAAGCTTCAGCATACCCGTTGGCTTACGGATAGTATGGAGTCACAAAACTATGTTTGATTCTATATTTATATGTCAAAGCTCTCATATTTTTGTTCTTAAAAGACGTTCCATTATCCGATATTATTTTGGATGGAATCCCAAAATGACTTATGATATACTCCAATATAAAATCTGCTATACGAGCTTTGGTTGTCATTGTTAAGTGTATTGTTCCACCCACTTTGTAAAATACTTAGTAGCTATGATTATGAATGTATGCCAACCTGATTACAAAGGAGAGATCTTGCCTATAAGATCTAATATCCACTAAGCAAATGGACAAGCCGCTTGAATGGGCTGTAAGGACTGCGATGGCAAGTGTGTAAGATTAGCGTGATGCTGGAATTTAACACATTTCTTGACATACATATTGCACTCCTTCTCCATAGTGGTCTAATAGTAACCCATTTGAAGGATGCAATGGAATATGACCATGACACTGAAATGGCCACTGCATGTACCATCATGGGCTTGTAAAATTTCCCATGATGCCTCTTGGGTCTCAAATAAATGAAGGAGAACTCCATCGTAACTTCTTCAATACAAGATGTCTCATATTAAGACATATTTGGCCACTTTCTATTTAAATGTGTGCTTCACAACATGTTGTAATCCCTCTAGGATTATACTAAGCTTTAGGAAGTCTTTGTTTTATGACATCCAATTTTGATAAATCTCAGCTTTGACTTCCAAGACAACTTGCTCCTCCTACATATTTATTTTTGCAAATGTAGAATTAGAAACAACCCTATGGTGAATGGTAGTACCACTCCCCATGGGAATCTAAGAGGTTAATGACCCCTAGGGTGCGTTCTTAAGAAATTATTTAGCTCTACAGAACCATTCAACTTGTGGTTCTACACTGATCATGTTGACTAATTTTCTGTTACCATAGGTTGTACGCTCTACTGCTGGATGAGAGAGTGTCTTGACATGGATGGTAGTGAAATCAATAGATAGATTTTGAGGGATTAAGGATCCCAAAGAAGCCATGGTATATACAAAACTATTTGATGATCGAGGGATTGCCTTGATTTTATACCATTCCAATTTGGCCAAATATGTATCAACTATATCTTTATAGGCTTTCAGTATGAGACATCAACACTAAAAAATCTCTTTGACTTGATTTACTATGAGCAAGGAATCACCAAATATGTTCAATATATTAATACTCATGGCGATAGCTATGTGGAGGCCCAATAGAAAGGCTTCATACTCAGCATTGTTGTTGGTACACAGAAAATCCAACTTGAATGACAAGGGCATTGGAGCTCCTTGTGACATGAAGAACACTATTCTGACACCACCCCCTTATTTGCACTTTGAACCATCAAAGAACAGAGTCATATCAACATTATTATTTGTTTCTTCAATTTTGGAAGCTTCAAATACGATGAAAACTACATCGTACGAAAGCTCAATTTTAGAGGCCTACTATTTGATAGTGGCACCTCAGCTAATTGATCTGCTATGACTTGTCATTTAATGGGCTTCTAGCTTATGAATTCTAGATTGAATTCCATCAAAAGCATGTTCAACTTTGTAGTACATGTATTGTGATAAGTCTTACTCATCATGTAATACAAAGGATTTTGTTTGGATATGAGATACGTCGTATGACTTAACCTATAGTGTCATAATTTCTTTGTAGAGAACATTATTGTTAAACACAATTTTTCCATGTATGCATACTCAAGCTCATAGCTCACCAAAGTTTGACTAATATAATATATGGCCTGTTATTTTCCTTGCACGTTCTTTTGGGCCAACATGGTTCCTAGTGCAAATTCATTTAACAATATATAGTATAAAAGGCACCTCTAGCCTTGGTGGAGCTAGCATTAGCAACATCACCAGGTATTGCTTTATCTCAGTGAAGGTTGCCTTGCAGTCCTCATCCCAGTTGAATGGGACACCCTTATGTAGAATTTGATTCATGGGTCAATATTTATCCGATAGATGGGTGATAAATCACTTTATCAAGGCTACCTTACCCTGAAGGCTCCTTAATTCCTTAATATTGGTGGGAGGACGCATTTCCAAAATGGCCTTGACCTTTTTTGGGTCTACTTTGATGCCTCTCTTGGAGACGATGAAACCTAGTAATTTTCCAAAAGTTACGCCAAATATGCACTTCTTAGGATTCAGCCTGATGTTGTGCTCTACCAGAAGATAAAATACTTTCCTTAATACCTCTACATACTCTTCTCATAGCAATGACTTTGCTAACAAATAATCGATATAATATTCAATAATTTTGTGCATATAGTCATGAAAAATGCATGTCATGGCCCACTAGTATGTGGCACCAGCATTTTTGAGGCTGAATGGCATAAATTTATAGAAAAATGTTCCCCATGGTGTTATAAATGTGGTTTTGTGCTGGTCTTTGGGTTTAATTCGAATTTTATTGTAACCAGAAAAACCATCCATTAAGGATATCATTTTGTGACCTATAGTTGCATCTACGAGAGAATCAATATTGGGTAACATAAATGAATATTTGGGTGTTGCCTTATTTAGGTCTCTAAAATTCATGTAAATATGAATTCTACCATTGGGTTTTCCCACGGGTACCATATTGGACACCCATTCTAGATAATTGATAGAAATCACAAATTCCACATCCAACAACTTTTGTAGATCATATTTCACCATTAAGACTACTGTTGGGTACATTTTCCTAAGCTTTTGCTTGACCGACCTCTTCGTTAAATATAGTGAAAGGTTATGAGTAACCAATTTTGGGTCTAGACCTGGCATATCCTTATACAACCAAGAAAAAAAAATTGGTCTCTCTTTCAACAAAGGTATAAGGGTGGCCCGCTCATTTGGAGTGAGACACTCTCCAAATTTAACTTTCTTTGCACTAGTGGGATCATCACTGATATCTACCTAAAATTTTTCCTCTATCGATATATGTGATCCCTCCTCAAGCTAGTGAGCCATAGGAATTAGATGAATGTCATCAGCTAGGTTGAGTGGTTCTACGTTGGAAGCATTTTTGGCATGATAAACATCATATGCAAAACCTGGTGCAAAATGGAAAGGTTGCAACATTTCTTCATTGGGGAAGAAATCCTCAGGCTCCATGGGTGAATCAACGTGATCCCATTCAATAGCATATTTGTTAAGATACAATGGTTTATATGGATTTGTTATATTGTAGAGTGGAGTGGTCAAATAAATGGAGATCATGTATATGGAATGGAATTGATCTCCAAGACCACATGGACTAACCTCTATAAAATTTGCACAGTCCTCATACCCACGATCTGGCTCTAATGGCACAGGCACAAAATGGTCTTCCCTATGAGGACTATGAATAACTGGATCCTTCCTATGCACTAAATGCAAAATAGGATTATTTGGCTCATGAAGCTGCATGTATGTTGGCTTAAGAGGATTAACCAACTGATGGATTTGATCCAGGTTTAACCATCTTGCTCTCAGATGCAGACCAACATGTAGTTGCCTATAGACCTCATCGATGTTGATGGGTTGATGGTGGTGATGAAAATAAGGATGACCAAGGTAGGCCCTCTCTAGCTCATCTTCTTCATCACTATCATAATAGAATCCTTCACTCACTTCTTGCATACTGTCATCACTATCCAAAAAAATTGGATAATTATACCTCATGTATGATGTTGTCAAGAAAACTATCTTGGTACCTTCCCATGGATGATCACACATTGGAACTATCTCTTCGGTATCTTGTACCGATTCCATAGGCAATAGATGATGCACATACAAAGGCCTTACATAAGCACCTTAGACTTCATCCTTGAATCCATCGTTATTCGAGGGATCCTCTTCTGCATCATAGCCTAGTCCACTCATATTGGAGGTGGACTCTGCTCCATATTCATTACAAATATCTCCTAACTCGAGATCACTTGCAGTAATGGGGTTGCACCCCTACATGTCTATGTCATCAATTACCTCATGGGTTTGGTGTCCCAATTGATCTATGGGGTTCATTTCTACCTTAGTCTGCTCAAGGAGCCCTTCACAATGATATTTGAGTGGCTCAATGGTGATGGCAGATATCATAGGGTGATTCCTCTATAATTTGGAAGGATTCGTATGATATGGATTAAAATCCACATTGTCCACCATGCTGAGGTACAAGCGATCTAGGGATACTACAAGAAAATCATCCTACCCATGTATCTATAACCCTAAAATGAATCTATTAGTGACTAACTAATAATGAGGTTCTAGTGGAGTCCTCCATCCTTGTTCAAAGAGACCAAGGTCATATCCATGCTAGTGATATAGCTCAAAAATCTGCATGGCATACTCTAGATTATACAAATAATGAATGTTTACCGCAAAAGGTTCCTCATCATCTTCATTCATGGGATCTCACATTGGAAGCTGATATAGCCCTGCATAGATGAAGTTAGTCTAGTTAGGTGGTTCTCCCAGTGGAACCATCGATCCAACTAGATAACGATGGGTGAATGGTCTACCCATCTCTTGTGGTCTTCAAAATTGGTTTGAAGGTCACATTCTGCACAAGGTAATCACCTAATTTGGTATTAGCAATATGTACCATTACCCATGGTGCGGATGACCCTACTGAATATGTGTAGGATAATTGTGTTGACAATTGAACATAATGCATCGTTAAACACTCTCAATGTAAATGTATTTGGCACAATGTGTGATTTAGGTAGCTTCAAATGACTCAATGCCTTGGTTGTTATTATGGTGATCGATGAGCCAGTATCAATCAAGACCCTTTTGAATGGCATGTGATTCATACACATGATTATATACAATGGCAGGTCAGTCGTAGTTGTAGAAACCATCCTTATCTCATGATCATAAAATTGGATCATCGGTTCCTGACACTATTGTACATGTCCCAAGAAATTTTTGAATGCCTGTGCATCCTGGGACTGTACTTCAATGGACCATAAAATATCCATAAGAGTATCCTTGTGGCTCGGGGACTATTTAATTAATTTGTATATTAACAACTTTGTAGGAGTTATCTGCAGGTTCTGGACCAACCTACTCCTTAGGATCACCACCAATCTTGTTGGTGGGCCTAGAATATTCTGTGTCGATCACTGATTTGATATGGTTTATATCTAGATAGGAGCACAAGGTTGATTTTGTTTTTCATATCTCTCATGCCTAGTAACAACATTGAACATGACTATGAATCCCTAGGTAGGTGGTTCGAATCATACCTGGTTAACTTGACCAACGTTGTTCTAAGGTGCCTCATGATTTTGTAATGGGTTCTTGTAAATCCCCATATTTTTATTGTCTAGCTCCTAAGGATTATGAGGCACTACAAGCTCATCCTTGTTGATCATATTTTTCACTAGGTGTTTGAAATACCAACACACCTCGATGTAATGTCCTTTCATTCTATGAAAGATGTAAAATAAATCATCTTGAAACCCCTTTGGTTTAGGTTTATTGGGCTATATCATCTTGACTTCAGGAAATCAGATTGCCTTGACCTTGAATAACTTATATAAAATCACCATCAGCGATTCCATAAATGGTGTGAACTGGCGAGGCAGGTGTTGCTCTTTATTTTTGCCCTTGTAATTATTACACTTATCATGCTATGCAAGAAAATGTTGGGCCTGGTAGTTCTGCTTTTACTACCCCTTGTCATTCCATCAAAGATTTATTACCACTTTTTTTACATGGGCCTGCTTTCCATGATGCTTCATTATGCTCTTCTTCTGTCCCTCTTTCCTAATTTTGAGCTTCAAATTGCCTTCTTGCAACTTGATATCCTCAATCACCTTGGCTTATGCCAAAGCCTCTTTGAATGAGCGTACTACTACATCTGTAGTAGTAATGAGATGTACTTGGCACAACTCTTCATGAACATCTGAGTTAATTCCATGGTAGGAGTGGGGAATGGCAACTTCACCATTATTATTCTCCACCTCTTTTCATACTATTCTATGGGCTCATTGTCGTTCTAAGCTAGCATAGCCAAATCAAAAATATTAGCCTATTTCTTGATGCCAAAGGAATAGTGTTCAAGAAAATCATCAGCCAATTGCTTGAAGCTTGTTATACTGTGCTTCTTTATCTAGTTAAACCACTCTCAAGCAGGCCCTGAAAGTGTTGTGATGAATGTACGCAACAATAAGGCATCGTTGCTTGCTATCTGAAAGAAAGCATCTAGAAAGATCATTACATGTTCTTGTGCATCTTCATCACCCTTGAAATTATCTAACTTGGGCATGTCAAAATGCTCAAGGTAGGCCATAGTAGGCACTGAAGGATCCAAAGGCTCATTATGAATTTTCCTTAGAGTTGGATTTTGAATAGTCGCATCTTGTCTCTCAATAGCTTTAATTTTCTAGGCCAAGGCCTTATAGGCCTTTGAATATAGAACGTCCTCCTCCCTAAGTTGACGTGTAGGTGGCTTAGGAAGTACTACATTCCTTGTGCAATATGGAAATATTTTCTCTTCCTCATTTTCATCGTGAGAGATTTCATGATATTCTTTCTCATATCCATCTCCCACTGCTGTTTCATGTTGTCTCTACTTTTTAATATTGAGTAGCGATAGCTGCTCCCTTTTTTCGGTAGTAACACAAGTATGAGCATCTCTATGCTCTTGATGCATCTTGGCTTGTGAGAAAGTCTTCCTATGTGTGTGCTCTCGATGCTCATCTTGAGGATATAGGCCAACCCTAGCTAGCTGATCCTCTTGTTCTACATGTTCCTTTTGAACAAGGATAAACTCCTCGTGCATGCGCTGCTTATATAATCTCTATCTTATGAGCCTTTGCACTTGAATATTTTCATATTCAATACACTGCCTCTCTAGGCGAGCATCCTCCAATTGGTCTTGGAGGAGTTGGAATTTTTTGCTCTGATGCCAGTCGATGTGACCTATCGATCTGGTCGGTCGTGGGAGGCCTTTGATACCCCTGCTATGTACAAGTGACTTTGTGGGTTTTGTACCCATCAGACTGATATGTTGTATGTTTGCCTTTGTATTTAAAGATGACATTGACCTCATGTTGTGTCCTATATTGTGAAACACCATGTGCAGATAGTAGGTGCATGACAAGAGGGCACTTGGAAGCCTCCCCATATTCTCTAGTAGTGCGGATGACACTCCCACTATTCTCACTCAGGACTCAAGTGGGTGGAGTAGAAAGCTTGTAGCCTAGTTGCTCTAGAACACTACCTAGAACTTCTAACTACCTAGACCACCATAGCTCATTCGAAAATGTACCATTATCTCCCACCTTTGATATATCAATTTTGATTTTACGTGTTGGACCACACATAGGAGTATGGCTAGTTCTATGCTCAATTGTGAGCCTATCTACCTAACCTTAAATGGGTGGGTCTATCATCATTCTATACTCAAAATTTGAAGCCATAGATCCTCTAGTAGACTTAGTACATAAGGGCACCAACCTGGTCCCCTGCATAATAAACTCTTTAGACGACCCCATTGATACATGTGCATTACGGTCTCGATAATGGCTCTCAAGTGGAACACCCTCATGCTGGAAGACTTCCTGTTCTACTCTGTACCTAGAGGAGTGTACTAAATCTCCTCTATTTGGGGTTTGCTCTATTGACTCCCCCCGTGTCGAGTTGCCTCCTCAAATACTAGCCGAACGATGTTCGGTTCGCTCATGTGGTTGAGGATTCAACACATATTGTTGTGAACTAGTTAGGGGTTGATCATTGGCATTGAATTTAGACTATTTCCGACCACCCCATGTGTCCACCATTGTGTACCTAGAGTCTAAATGTATTATTATTAAGCAAACAAGGTATACAAAAATGATTATCTCCTTTTAAGTTTTAAAAGTGAGTCCTAAATTGTTTGATGTGCTTTCAATATGTGTTGTATCAGTTGTAGAAACTCTTATCATGTTTTTTAAAAAGTTGATTTTATACTCAAATTGTTCAAATGTTTTCACCTATATACTCACACAAGATGAATATGGTAGTGAAGTCCATACTCAATGAGGTAGCATAGGTACTACCAAACCTCACCCAGCACACCATGCATAGCGATACACTCTTTCGAATATGAGTGTGTGTTATTTTTCATGGATAGGACAATTCTTGGGTTGGCCTTGGCCATGAGCGGGTCCCAATAATAACATGTCAAATGAGTCAACCAAGTGGTAATGACATCCATTGTTGGTTTCAATAAAATGGGTTGGATGTGAGAGCCCAATGCCATTGATGTTTAAATTGAATGTGGTGTGTGTGGTTCATTTTAATGTACATAAAATAAATGCATCATATAGCACACATGCTCATTTTATAAATTTTATGCAAATGAAAGACGTTTTAGATTCAGAAAATGCAAGCTATTCTAGATGCTCTTTAGGACTATGCACATTACAATGCTAAATGGCCACTAATTGGGCCTCACACATGCAAAACATCAACACATATTTATCAAGCACACTGTAGCCTAGGGTGGACTGCAATCAGAGGTTTGTTTTTCCCTACAGAGCCTTTCTAGTGAAAGCAAAAATACGAAAAGCAAACTAGGACAATTGATTTACCATTTTATTTTAGTTGCTTTCCTAATTTGCATTTGAAATTTACCTACTGTAAAAACATAGAACATATAAAAGTGATAGAGGGCTAGAAAAAGGACCTACCTCATGTCCTGCACATTCTGGAATTCTAGAATTGTCTTTCTGTGTTGCTAGTAGGAAACTGTAGGTCTAACCTACGGTTCTAACTATGAACCACACCTTGTACCTGTAGTTCAGTTGTTGGGACATAGCTTATAGCTGTGGTCTATACCTACAACTACAAAAGCTAACAAAACATAGTTAGATATTCAAAATTTGAGGTACCACCATGATCATATCTGTAACCACCAAAAATGGTCACATCCAATTGCGGCTCATATTGCAATAAATGGTAAAGATATAACATGCATACAAATTAAAAAAATTGACAATAAATAAAACAAGAAATAAAATGCTTTATTCCATTATATTTGAAATCAAAACCCAATTACAAGTATGTCCCTCTTAGGGATATTCATTTTTATACAATATTACAATAGGAGTGCTCAATTGTTTTCCCTCTTAAGGGTAGGTGTGATTTCTAAATGCCTCTCAGAATGTCACGAACTGCTCTAGGGTGGAGGTGCCATATTCTTCATGATGGAGAAGGAATTTGATGGTTTGCTCTCCTTTGAAATTGTTCTATGTGGTTAAGAAACAACAAGAATGTCAAAAATATAGGTAGCCTCTCATGATGAGGCCCTTTTAGGTAAAATGCATAATGACACCATTAACATGCATAATCAAGAAAGTATAAAATGTGCTTCTAAAATATGCAAATCAAATCAAGATTCATACAATAGAGTAAAGAAATACAATAACTACTCTATGCATGGATCAGACATATGAAATAAAGCATGAAAGTGCATAAAGAACTTATTAATGTCGTCATTGAAGCATAAACATAAAAACGCTAGACTAACCTAAATTTACGATCAAAATTCTTCTAAAATGTATTTTAACAATGCAAAAAACTAATCTAACCTAATTAACTAGACATAAATGAAATTAGGAAGGCGGTTATACCTTTGCTACAAACCGTAGCTCTGGTGCATGGTCTACACTATAAACCATGACTGACAACCACAATTAGCACTCTGATAGACTTGTCCTCAATTCCAAGGGCAGTGGGCTTAACCTCCTTGTACAATTGATGTTCAAGGGTTGCCTTCTATGTACTGACAAATTTGGTAGTCAAATCACTATGATGGGCCTTTGTTCACCCAAATTTTTGTTTCTTGGCTCTCCTAGACTCCTAGGTCATCCATAATGCAATTCATCATGAATCTTGGCAAGTAGATAGGGGATAAGTGCAATAGCTCTCTCTTAGTATACTCGGTTGAGTGTACAATTTGACAGGGCTTCGTTGCTCAAATATCCAATGCTCTCTCTTATAGTTTACCCTAATTTGAAGGGGTACTTATATGACTATCCAAGAGCTATGGGTGGCTTCCTAGAGAAGCCATGATCAATAATGGGTGGTTAGGATAGTTGGAATGGAAGCTTCTACCCTCTAACCACATTCTTCTATATTCAATGGTCGTTTAAACCGATTTGGTTTGGATTGAAGTCCAACTGAACTTCAGTTAATACTACAGGTCACAAATATAGTCTAGACTACAAACTGCAGGTCTCAACCATAATTTAGTTGTAAACCGTAGGTCTGGGCTATGGTTCAGACTAATTAGGCCAAGGAGCCCAAACTGAGTAGTTAGAACCACTACTCTATCTTGTATTTTATCAAATATATTCCATATGGTCTTGTACCATGTCCATATAAGTAGTCACCCTCAACATGATGTGTTTTAGGTGTCTACAATAACAAGCACCAAACAAGCTTCAAAATGACCCAAAAACACCCAAAAAAGACCAAAAAATGCCTCTTTTCAGGCCATTTTGTGACCGTCCCACCTAAGTATGACCCCAAATATATGACCATCCCACCTAAGTACAGCCACAAAATAGCCCAGGCTAGCCATCCCACCTAGGTATGGCCCCCAAATTGGGCCAAAATGGTCCTTTCAAGCCACCAAAAATAGTAAAAAAATAATAAAATTAAGCAAGAATTAAGCAAGAAAAAGTAACGAACTTGCAAAAAAATAAAAAAAAAGCATAAAAAATTCCAAGGCATCACTAATTAGGTTTAATTATCAATAATTTAGTGTGCTCTTCCCAAAAGCAAAAACAAGATATAAATTACACTTCTAACACTAGCATAGTGCAATAAGAAACTCAATTCTTACTTGTCTCACACCGAATCCATCATTGGATGAGTTTTCATGCTGGATCATGGTGATTTTAGGATGATTTTGGTAGTGCTCCACTACGTAAAATTGCTCTCCTCCTCATCTCTCAAACTTCAAAGTTGGAAATGCACAAATGAGCCCAAATGCTCCATGTTTGGCTTAAATAATCCTCCCAGGGCCATGACCATCCCTGGGTGGGATGAGCAGCTAACTAGCCAACTATCCACCCTAGGATGGTTATAAAATGTGCCAACCCCCTGGGATGGCCACCAAAAATTCACATCAAAACAGCTCAAAAATGCACCAAAAAGGGTCCAAAACCCACAAAAAATAGCTCAAATTTGGTCAAATTTCACTCAAGATCAATATGAACTTAAATTTCTCATGGAGATATGGAAAATTGTTTACTTCACACCCTAATAAGTCCACTATGGCCATATTTCCCCATGGAATGAGGTTTTCAGCTCCTTTCTTTCATACAACATCAACAAATTCACTAAAATCTTCCCAAAAGTGCTCCATTTTTTGGAGTAAAATTGAAGGAAATCCTATCCAAGTCATATGGGTCAAGTGAATCATTAATTTTATCACTATTAATTCCCTCATTAACTCATAACTTGAGTGGGTATTCATACTTAACAAATTCATAATCAACAATCAACAATCAAACACTCAATCATGCAAATTGTGTTCGTTCAACGAATCATTAACACAGACAATCACACCCCTGCTTGGGGCAAAAAACAAACAAAAATTTAAATAAAAAATATTCTTGAAATTATGAAGCATGAAGGATAATAGGCCCTACCTCCTTATGAACTGAATAATGTCCAATTTCAAATAAACCTTACTAGAGAGGTTGTACTTGAGTCAAGTTCCTTATCTCGTCAGAAGCAAAGATTCAAGAATGCATGCTATTTCCATGATTGGGGCATATAAATTTGGTTAGGTTATTGAATAAACCTAATTAGTATTTTAGTCATCTATTTTTTCTTATAACTATGTTGCACACAATGCATCTCAAAAAGGGGCATCTATAGACACTAAAATCATGTCAATTTGATTAGGCGACTAAAAATATTGGCTAATTGACATCATATGACCCTCTTGGGAAACCCTCAGATGTTACACAGTGGTCATAACCACTCTTGCAAGGCTATACCCCACTTTTAGGAGGTTTTGAGCCACATAGGCATGATCGTCTCACCCTGGGATGATCACAATCCATGATCGTCCCACCTAGGAACGGTGACGACCACAATATTTAACTCCAAAAAAGTAAAATTTACAAATGGCACCCAAAATTTTCCATTTATCCCACCTATTAAATCATGCAGACCTAAGTTCATATAATCATTATGAGGCCAAAAATGGAGATTCTCTTCCCCTTCCAATGCATGCCAACTTTTGGACAAATGCTGCCTCCTACCCTGCATGTCCTCGCATGCCCATTTGGCCATATGCTTACTTTAGCTATAATGTGGATCAATTTTCCACACAAAATATAGGGAGTATTTTTGAGACATAGAAACAAAATGCTGCCAAGATTTCCCCTCATCCTTTTTGTGCCTTTTTCCCTTGAAATATCTACCTAGGGAAGGAGGTTCCTGAGTGATTCAAGAGGTGCAATGTTTTTGTAAAACTGAACCAATTGAGTGAATTTCACCACCAAATTTGATGACAACACTATTGAGAGTATTTTTGACAAATTCAAAGATGAATTAGTGGAAAATAAGGAGTAGAACTGGTGATCATCCCACCCTAGGATGGTCTTCATTCTGTGATAGTCACCATCATACCTATGAGGGACGGTGATAGATTCATGAATTATTTTTTTACTTTTTTTTATAGGCATATTATAGGATGTATCAAGAACCTACTATCCAAATTTCTTGTAATTTGGAGTTATATTGAGCGAGTTATCATATTTTTAGTGTTTTACAGGCTTACGAGGCTCATCTGAAGGGTCACAATAATATGTGACCAATTTTTATAATATATTCATATGGGTTCTCCTAAAATATTATTTTATACATACTTTCCAAGTTTGGTTTTATTTAGAGATGTTTAGGGTTAAAAATTGCTCATTTTGGGTTTTGTAGGCTTCGTAGGTATACCGCGAATGTGACACGGATTTGGATGCAATTTCTATTATATTTTCAATTATATATTTCCAAAATCAAATTTTATGCATGCATGTATAATTTAGAATCATTTGGAGTTGTTTTGGATGGTTGCATTGCATATTTACACTTTCTAGCCTTTTATTGCATGTATTGTTCTTGCATTCTTCACAATCCGCACTTGTTATTGATAAAATCTAGTTTTCTTGTGTATAGGTGTAGGTTTTACAACACATAATTTTTGGGGAAAACATTGGTTAGTTTTTCTATGGTTCAATTAATTACCTCCATTTAATTATCAACCTAGGGTAGCTTGTAGTCTTGTGAGCAGCCGTGCAAAATCTATGCTTGCAATTCCTCCTTCGGAGATGAGTCCCTTGGATTATGGTTTGGGGGGTGTTTAATTTTTGTTGAATTTTATGCTTAAACCTAAAATACTATGTTAAGTCTAATAAATAGGACTGAAAAACATAAAAACATTACATAACTACTTTGTTGGAAATTACAAAAAACAGGGAAAATGCTGGAAATAAATTAATCTATAAAAATAATTATAGAAGAACAAGGAAATAGGGAAGAAATTTGTTGCAAGTGGGCCCATGCTTCCAATGGGTTCTTCTCATGGTAGAATTTTCACCGAAAACTTAGAGAATACTTTTTACAAAAGTAATGCAGAGATTTTTATTAATAGTTTGCAACTAGGAAATTACATAACCAGGGGTCTTCTTTAGGGGTGGCCTGCATATTTATAAAGTATGCAGAAAAATCTATTACAATTTTAGAATGAATTAATGAATGATTCACTGTTACATTTGTTTGCTTGAATTAGGTAAAATATCATAATATCTCAATGTATTCTATTTCCAAAATATGTTGATATTCAATTTTCCTAATTTACAAAATAAATTTATGTAACAGCTACAATATAGGTGATGAATCACCTTTGACATTATCTCTTGTTTAGTTATGATGCTAAAAATACTTTCAAGTTGGTTGTTGATGTGTTTGCTCTATTATACTAACCATAGAGCTATGCTAAAGTTTGACGCTAACGGAATCAGGCATCGCGATTGAAGAAGTCAAAAAGTAGGTGCCTTTCATTCGCATGATAGGAAGCAGGTGCCTTCCATCATACAATGGGAAGTAGGAACATTCCACCATACAATGGGAAGCAAGAACCTTCCACTGTACAATGGGAAGTAGGAACCTTTTGTCGTACACTAGGAAGTAGACACTTAATGGAAATCAGGTGCCTAACAGTTAATTGACGAATGGAAGTCAGGCGTTTCAAAGGACTTAGCACCTGACTTCATGCCTTTTATCGATACTCTATAGATTTTTTCTCTTCATTAATTTGCAAGTTCCATTTCTGAGTTGGACCTTGATGAAAACATGCGAAAATGCAATGATTTTCGTTAAATCTACACAAATTACACTTAAAGACAAATATTAAAAAACATGCAAAATAAACTGTCAATTATATATATATATATATATTGAAGAACACAAGCTTATACTGAGAGGGGGGGGTGAACAGTATAAGACCTCTTTTTACTTTTTCCTTTATACTTCAAAATAGTAAAGCAATATACCCAAAGCAATATCAAAGCAATGCACAAAATCATCCACAAAGTGACACCAATTTTAACGTGGTTCACCCGAATGGTCAGGCTACGTCCACAAAACTTTTCTCTAAAAGTTATCTCAAAGTTCTTTGGGAAACCTTCCCAATTACAATGTTTATGAGCCTCGGCTCAAAGGAGATACCTTCCCCCAATCTGAATTTATGAGCCTCTGCTCAAAGGAGATACCTTCCCCCAATCTGAATTTATGAGCCTCTGCCCAAAGGAGAAACCTTCCCCCAATCTGAATTTATGAGCCTCTGCTCAAAGGAGATACCTTCCCCTCTACTCTAGATATGATCCCTCAGAAGATCAACTATCTCTACCTCTTGCCAGCATGTGGAACTCCTTTCCATCGAAGACCTCCTATCCTCAATGCTTAGCCTAAGAGACCTCTGCCTTCTATGATCACGTCCACAGCAGCTCAGCAACCTATACCAAACACAGTCAGTCGGTCTAGTACAAGTCTTCCTCTGTCTGTCAGATCTGTCCAACTCTTGAACAAATCAATCCTCTGTCCACAAGCCTTCTCAAAGACTTGCCAAATCTGTCCTCAGGTTCTCTGATAGAACCAATGTACCTCTGTCCTCAAGTTCTCTGATAGAACTATCAATCTCAGCTCACAAGTCCTCTGCTAGGACCTATCCAAATCTGCTCACAAGTCCCCACCGAAACCTGTCCAAAACCTGCTCACAAGTCCCCAACGAAACCTGTTCAAAACCTGCTCACAAGTCCCCAACGGAACCTGTCCAAAATAGCTCACAAGTTCACCAAGAAAAAACTTGCTTAGCATGAACCCACAAAGAGAATTGTTAGAGACCCAATGTGATTCATCAACCTCATAGAAGCATAAAGAGAATTGTTAGAGACTCAATATGTTCTATACTTAACTCCCAATCTCAATCTCAAATCTCATAGAAACATAAAGAGAATTGTTAGAGACTCAATATGATCTATACTTAACTCCCAATATCAATCTCAACTCAATCTCAATCTCAAAAGAATAAGATAGATGTAGTATGCTTTTCTCAAGAACATGAAACACAACCCAACAATTGCCAAACATGCAATATCTCATATAACAATGCTACTCATGTTCTTTCCACAACCAATATCTTTTCTCAACCAATTAGGGCTTTAACAACAATGCTTATAGACAAGGTTTAACCAACATCATTCAACTCAACATTAACCTTGAAGCATTCAACCAATCATCACAAGAAAAGGAAACAAGTAGAAATCCTTTTCCCTCCAAAGATATTTGAACAAAACAACCACCAACACAATATCACCAAATGCAAAGAATAACTTGCTCAAATCAACTCAATGGAGTAAGCCCAATATCATGAATCAAGTAAAGCAATAACTTGATCAAACAACCTCTATGGAAGCAACTCAACCATCAAACTCAAAACAGCCAACCAAGGGTTCCACCAACTCAATGCAAGTAGCTTGACTCACAAATACAAACCCTAGTGCACAAAGCTTCCACTATCTCAAACCAGAAATTATGCATTCATCAAAAAACTCTCCTTAAGGATAACAATGCATAAGTAGTCTTCAACAAACCAGAAAATAGGATTTACACCCAATCAAAGAAAACCTAGTTGAAAACCTTTTCACTCCAACCTTATTTCAGAAAACATACACCAATCATACTCATAAGAAGAATGTGCCCATACCTTATTGGAGTAGAAGAAACTTGACCCTTAAAGTCTGTCACCACACACAACCCTCAAACTTCCAACCAAGTTAGGGTTAGAACCAAGATAAATGAGCATATAAAAACTTTCCTTAATACACCTTTTAGCTTCTCTTCTTTTGAAAACAACCACCAAAGAAGTCAAAAACACAACAACCAAAACTTACACCTTATATCTCCATTTTAAACTTTAGCATAGCAAAAGACTAATCTCAAAAATACAACCAAAGAAATATCCCCTTATTTCTCCTATGTCTTTTAAACAATGCTAAACAATGCCAAAAATTATATCAAGAAATTAATCACACCTTAGAATGGCTGTCCTTGAAGAATCCAAAAATCGTGGAATGGCTGCCTTTGACGAATCCGAAAATCGTGAAACAAAATACGTTTTAACAAAAACGTGACTTAATCCATGCACAGCTCCCTCCGCGGGAATCGAAACGCAGACCTCCGCCTACGCAAAGCCCAAACGCAGCCTATGCTGCCACTAGCCCACAAGGGGCTAACGAAGTCTAAGACAGACTTCCTACCACTTCAACGAACAAGCACTTCGTAAGTTTTTCAAACGCGAGCTCTCTTCTTCCACGACGTCAACAGAGCATCGATCGCAGCCAAAAATTAATGCATTCGAAATTCTCAAGAGGAGTTAAACCTTAGGATCCTTCCCATATTTATAGTCCAATCGTGGACTTTAGAACACGTCGACGATAGAGAAACGTAATTTCGAATTTAATCGAAATTGCTTTCTAAAGGGTTTAAAAACCCTTAATTAATTTTAATAAATTAAGAATAAAAAAGGTTTAAAAACCTTTAAATATTTTTAATAAATTAAAAATAATTTCTCCCTTAATTAATTAAATAATTAATTAATTAAAACCTTGAAGGGTTTTAAATAATAATTAAATAATAAAGAGAACCTCCATTGGTTTTAATAAAAACCATTTAACTTGGTTTTAATAAAAACCCTATCCAAAAACCTTATCCAATGGAATCTCTCCGGATTCTCTTAAGAATATTCTCTTGGAATATTTCACCTTTGAAGCCAACACATCCTCTTAACATTAATGCCATTTCCTTTTGACATCAATGACAACTCATAGACAAGGAGCTAGGATCTCAAACCCAAAATTGCCAACAATCTCCCCCTTTGTCATTGATGGCAAACCATGCTTCTCAACAACAAAAAACTCAACATAAATAGCTCCCCCTGTCTTGAGGCTCTCCCCCTTACTCAAATATCTCCCCCTTTGTCATCAATGGCAAAGGGTCACCTTTGGGGCTCGGGACTAAGAATGAGCCTCTTAGCTTAGTCCCTCCCCCACCTCCTGATGAGGTGATTAATTCTGGGGTGGGAGTAAAACTCCCATTAGGCACTGATCATCATCAGCGTCTATAACTTCCTTGCCGGGCCTTCTCTTGAACTCTTTGTCCATATTCCTATTCTTGTCACTATTCTTGTTCTTGTTCTCATCCTTGTTCTTGTCCATGCCTTGATCCTTGGACCTGATCATGCCACTGTTCCTGTTCTTGTATTCTGGAATTTCAGCTCTACATTGTCTAGCTATGTGACCTTTATTGTTGCACTTATAACAAGTAACAATGTTATTTCTTTGTGGTAAACCTGATCTTTGAATCCACCAGTTTTGACCAAACCTATTTTGGCCAACCCTATTCTGACCAAACCTGTTCTGACCAAACCTGTTCTGGCCAAACCTGTTCTGACCAAATCTGTTCTTGTTATTTGCCTTGCAATAAACTGCCTTGTGCCCAAACTGTTGACAAGAGTAGCAATACCCTTGAAAGTAACTAGCACTTCTAAAACTGTCATTTACCTTCTTCACTTGAGCCATGCAATGTGAAGCCATGTGACCAAACCTGTGACAAGCAAAACATCTGCCTTGAAACTTTCCTTTATTTGACCTCTTGGGTCCTGAAAACTTCTTCTTCTTCTCATTCTGAATTCTATTTTCTGTTTCTGTGCATCTATCATTCAAGGACTCATGATCTGAAATACTTTCCTCATCCAAACTCTCTTCCTTTTGGAGTCTCTTACTAGACTCTTCAACTTGTTCCTTGTGTGACTTAACAAAACCAAGGCCTGTTTTATCTCGTTGTCTTTCTTTGACCTTTGATGAGTGACTTAACCTTTTTGGAGCTATCTTGAACCCTGTAAAGCTTATCCTTGTACTCTTTAGTTTCCTCTTTCAAAGAAGCCATTTTCTGTTCTAACTCACTATACTCAAGAACCTTAGACTCTAACTCATCCTTGAGTTCTTGTGTCTTAGCTATAGAGAAATCAAGATTTTCAATAAGATCATCTCTCTCCATACAACATTCATCTAACTTATCCTTGAGTCTAGCATTCTTCTTTCTTTCCTTTTTCAAAGCACTAAGAGCACTAATAAGTTCACTTTCAAGATCCTTTATCTGATTTCCTTTTGAATCATCAAAGCCTTTTTCAGATTTCTTATCACTAGAGGTGCTACCCTTTTCAAAAACCATACATGCATCTTCCTTATAGTTTTCTGAAGCATCCTCATACATACTAGAAACCAAATCATTATTTGTGCAATCATCCTCAAGGTGACCAAAATTTCCACATCTAAGACATTTCATGATAATGAATCTATGTTTCGGTTCTTCCTCTTTTTCTGATATGAACAACATCTCATTTTCATTATCACTTGAAGAACTTTCACTATCACTACTAGAACACTTACTTGCTTTGTCTAGGTAGAAACTCTTCTTGTGCTTGTGAGAATACCTCTTTCCTTGATTGTTGTGCTCATCTTTGATTTTAAGATTTGTATTGGCCTCTTCTAGTTGTTTCTTCAATGAAACAATCTCTTCTTCTTGTTTGCAACAAACAGTCTCTTTCTCATTGATCTGAGACCTGAGAGTTTCTTCACTCCTTTTGGACTCTTCTATTTGCAGCTTCAGATTGCTAACAACTTTGTTAGATTCCTCTTCATGTTTGTTGCATATATCGACTTTATTACTCATTTCTTCCGTCCGCATTCTTAAACCGTCAATTTCTTTTTCTAGCTTCATTGCAATACTCTATTTTCCTGGTTAATTGCATTTCGAGATCTTCAAAAATTTTCTTGTATTCTTCTGTTTGTACTTTCAAACTGGTGATTATATCTTCTGCATCCTCAACCTTTTTACTCAGAGCTAAAATTAGTTTCTGTTTCCAATTTGCTTCTGTATCACTTCCTTCTTCATCACATTCTTGTTCTAAATCTGTTTCTTCACCAATTTTGAATGGATCATCTTCATCTTCATTGCTACTAAACCCATGGCAATGACGTTCATTATGACCGAGTTGACCACAAACAAAACATTCTCTACCTTGTGAGCAATCAGCTGCAAAGTGACCGGTCTTCCCACATCTGGTGCAAAACTTTATTAATCTGGCCTGTTCTCCATTGTTTGATTCATCTCTTGAATCTATTTCCATTCTTCTTCCCAAAATAGCAACATTGAGTTCATCTTCATTTTCTTTCATGACCATGTGTGTTTTCTTCTTCTTGTGTCTTATGGTTTTGCTTTTGCCTTTCCTTGCCATTTGTGTTCTTGTAAGATCTTCCTTCAAGTCGTTAAACTTTTCGAAGGCACCGGCTATGATACCAATTGAAGAACACAAGCTTATACTGAGAGGGGGGGTGAACAAGTATAAGACCTCTTTTTACTTTTTCCTTTATACTTCAAAATAGTAAAGCAATATACCCAAAGCAATATCAAAGCAATGCACAAAATCATCCACAAAGTGACACCAATTTTAACGTGGTTCACCCAGAATGGTCGAGCTACGTCCACAAAACTTTTCTCTAAAAGTTATCTCAAAGTTCTTTGGGAAACCTTCCCAATTACAATGTTTATGAGCCTCGGCTCAAAGGAGATACCTTCCCCCAATCTGAATTTATGAGCCTCTGCTCAAAGGAGATACCTTCCCCCAATCTGAATTTATGAGCCTCTACCCAAAGGAGAAACCTTCCCCCAATCTGAATTTATGAGCCTCTGCTCAAAGGAGATACCTTCCCCTCTGCTCTGGATATGATCCCTCAGAAGATCAATTGTCTCTACCTCTTGCCAGCATGTGGAACTCCTTTCCATCGAAGACCTCCTGTCCTCAATGCTTAGCCTAAGAGACCTCTGCCTTCTATGATCACGTCCACAGTAGCTCAACAACTTGTACCAAACACAGTCAGTCGGTCTAGTACAAGTCTTCCTCTGTCTATCAGATCTGTCCAACTCTTGAACAAATCAATCCTCTGTCCACAAGCCTTCTCAAAGACTTGCCAAATCTGTCCTCGGGTTCTCTGATAGAACCAATGTACCTCTGTCCTCAAGTTCTCTGATAGAACTATCAATCTCAGCTCACAAGTCCTCTGCTAGGACCTGTCCAAATCTGCTCACAAGTCCCCACCGAAACCTGTCCAAAACCTTCTCACAAGTCCCCAATGGAACCTGTTCAAAACCTGCTCACAAGTCCCCAACGGAACCTGTCCAAAACAGCTCACAAGTTCACCAAGAAAAAACTTGCTTAGCATGAACCCACAAAGAGAATTGTTAGAGACCCAATGTGATTCATCAACCTCATAGAAGCATAAAGAGAATTGTTAGAGACTCAATATGTTCTATACTTAACTCCCAATCTCAATCTCAAATCTCATAGAAACATAAAGAGAATTGTTAGAGACTCAATATGATCTATACTTAACTCCCAATATCAATCTCAACTCAATCTCAATCTCAAAAGAATAAGATAGATGTAGTATGCTTTTCTCAAGAACATGAAACACAACCCAACAATTGCCAAACATGCAATATCTCATATAACAATGCTACTCATGTTCTTTCCACAACCAATATCTTTTCTCAACCAATTAGGGCTTTAACAACAATGCTTATAGACAAGGTTTAACCAACATCATTCAACTCAACATTAACCTTGAAGCATTCAACCAATCATCACAAGAAAAGGAAACAAGTAGAAATCCTTTTCCCTCCAAAGATATTTGAACAAAACAGCCACCAACACAATATCACCAAATGCAAAGAATAACTTGCTCAAATCAACTCAATGGAGTAAGCCCAATATCATGAATCAAGTAAAGCAATAACTTGATCAAACAACCTCTATGGAAGCAACTCAACCATCAAACTCAAAACAGCCAACCAAGGGTTCCACCAACTCAATGCAAGTAGCTTGACTCACAAACCCTAGTGCACAAAGCTTCCACTATCTCAAACCAAAAATTATGCATTCATCAAAAACTCTCCTTAAGGATAACAATGCATAAGTAGTCTTCAACAAACCAAAAAATAGGATTTACACCCAATCAAAGAAAACCTAGTTGAAAACCTTTTCACTCCAACCTTATTTCAGAAAACATACACCAATCATACTCATAAGAAGAATGTGCCCATACCTTATTGGAGTAGAAGAAACTTGACCCTTAAAGCTGTCACCACACACAACCCTCAAACTTCCAACCAAGTTAGGGTTAGAACCAAGATAAATGAGCATATAAAAACTTTCCTTAATACACCTTTTAGCTTCTCTTCTTTTGAAAACAACCACCAAAGAAGTCAAAAACACAACAACCAAAACTTACACCTTATATCTCCATTTTAAACTTTAGCATAGCAAAAGACTAATCTCAAAAATACAACCAAAGAAATATCCCCTTATTTCTCCTATGTCTTTTAAACAATGCTAAACAATGCCAAAAATTATATCAAGAAATTAATCACACCTTAGAATGGCTGCCCTTGAAGAATCCAAAAATCGCGGAATGGCTGCCCTTGACGAATCCGAAAATCATGGAACAAAATACGTTTTAACAAAAACGTGACTTAATCCATGCACAGCTCCCTCCGCGGGAATCGAAATGCAGACCTCCGCCTACGCAAAGCCCAAACGTAGCCTATGCTGCCACTAGCCCACAAGGGGCTAACGAAGTCTAAGACAGACTTCCTACCACTTCAACGAACAAGCACTTCGTAAGTTTTTCAAACGCGAGCTCTCTTCTTCCGCGACGTCAACAGAGCATCGATCGCAGCCAAAAATTAATGCATTCAAAATTCTCAAGAGGAGTTAAACCTTAGGATCCTTCCCATATTTATAGTCCAATCGTGGACTTTAGAACACGTCGACGGTAGAGAAACGTAATTTCGAATTTAATCGAAATTGCTTTCTAAAGGGTTTAAAAACCCTTAATTAATTTTAATAAATTAAGAATAAAAAAGGTTTAAAAACCTTTAAATATTTTTAATAAATTAAAAATAATTTCTCCCTTAATTAATTAAATAATTAATTAATTAAAACCTTGAAGGGTTTTAAATAATAATTAAATAATAAAGAGAACCTCCATTGGTTTTAATAAAAACCATTTAACTTGGTTTTAATAAAAACCCTATCCAAAAACCTTATCCAATGGAATCTCTCCGGATTCTCTTAAGAATATTCTCTTGGAATCTTTCACCTTTGAAGCCAACACATCCTCTTAACATTAATGCCATTTCCTTTTGACATCAATGACAACTCATAGACAAGGAGCTAGGATCTCAAACCCAAAATTGCCAACATATTTCATAAAATATTTATATCTACAAGAATATATGCTACACATTATGGGGAAAATAGTATAAAAAATGAGCAATTATATGGCTCATCACCCCCCCATGCTTAAGGGGTAGCACATCCCTATGCCACTTTGAACTAGTAACTACCAGTTCTATTCACCTCATCCCAATAGGCCTGGTTGGTTTGTGTTCTCTTTCTCTTAGCAGCATTGGATTTCTCTTTATCCCACGACTTTCACCCCTTTGGTGTTGTGGGAGATGCTATCTCTTGTCCCTGCTGCTTCTAGAATTTGTTGTACGTGGCCCTACCCTCTTCTTGGGTGGTTATTTTGTCTAGGCCACCTTGCCCTTATCAACATTCATATGAAAACCATTGAATCTGGTGGTATGATGCAGGAGCATCCAAAGGCAGCACAACAATCTTGCATCACCAAAAAAAAAAGAAAAGAAAAATATTCTAAGTGTTTAAAAGTGTCGCGATATCGCGACATACAAGATGTCGCGATATCGCGACATGTTTTGAAAAATATTCTAAGTGCTGAAAAGTGTCGCGATATCGCGACATAAAATATGTCGCGATATCGCGACGTATTTTGAACAAAGGCAAGGGCCAAAGAAAGTGTCGCGATATCGCGACATAAAAGATGTCGCGATATCGCGACGTATTTTGAACAAAAGCAAGAGCAAAAGAAAGTGTCACGATATCACGACATAAAAGGTGTCACGATATCGCGACGTGTTTTTACCAAAAGTCGGAGCAAAAGAAAGTGTCGCGATATCGCGACATAAAAGGTGTCGCGATATCGTGACTTGTTTTTACCAAAAGCGAGCAAAGGAAAGTGTCACAATATCGCGACATAAAAGGTGTCACGATATCGCGACGTGTTTTTACCAAAAGCAGGAGCAAAAGAAAGTGTCGCGATATCGCGACATAAAAGGTGTCGCGATATCGCGACAGGTTTTAAACAAAAGCCAAGGGCAAGGAAAGTGTCACGATATCGCGACACATTGACAAAGAAGGACCAAAGCCAAAAAGGTGTCGCGATATCGCGACAGGGTGACTAAGGAGAAAAGGTGTCATGTTTTCATGACCCAAAGAGGAGAGAGAAGAGCGGGATGAAGAGATGTCACGATTTCGTGACATGTTACTTTTTCATGGACCGTTACAGAATGACATTTGACAGTTACCAGAAGTCGTTACAGTAGTTCCAGAAGTCGGTACAGT
Source organism: Wollemia nobilis (assembly GCA_028583015.1). Taxonomy (NCBI): domain Eukaryota; kingdom Viridiplantae; phylum Streptophyta; class Pinopsida; order Araucariales; family Araucariaceae; genus Wollemia; species Wollemia nobilis. The sequence continues at coordinate 9,071,561 of JAQPPZ010002832.1, read as the reverse complement.
AGTTCCAGGGGATCGTGGCAGTGGTTACAGAGATCGTGACGAACGGTTGCTGCAACGAGAAACTGATGCTATAAAAGGAGATTGCTCGAAAGATCTCGGGAGGCTGGAAAGACGAAGACTGCGACTTCTTTTGCATTTTTTGTACTTTGTAAAATCTTCCATGGTTCGAAACTATAAATCTTTCCATGCTTCTGAATAAAATTGAGTCTTTTCTTTGTGTTAAAAATTTGGCTCTCCATCAAGTGGTATCAGAGCGAGAAGATTCTGAGTGTGTAAGCAGAGCGTCGAACATGAGGCAGCTTGCACTAGGATCTGGGGTTAAGGGTTGTGAGAAGAAGTGAAGAAGAATGCCATCGTGAAGAAATCATGGTGCTGGCAGAAATGTGGTTCCTGAAGGAGACTTCAGAGCGTTGCAGAGGCAAGTGCAGGCCCTGCAAGAGGAATTGCGAAGAGGAGTAGAGCCAAGAGGAGAAGACCAAAGTGATGATGAAGCTTGCGGGGTTGATGACCCATCAGAAGAAGAAGAAGAAGCAATGAGTTCTACGGAATCTCGAATGATTAAAGCCATCTCTCAAATTGGGAAAAGGCCGAAGTTAGACGTCTCCACATATTCTGGAAATCTAAATCCAGAAGAGTTGATTGACTGGATCAACGATATGGAGGAGTATTTTGAATATGAAGAAGTTGAAGATCCGCATCGGATAAAATTTGCAAGAACAAAGTTGAAAGGCCATGCTGGCATATGGTGGAAAGGAGTGCAGCTGGAACGAAATCGACGAGGAAAGGAGAAGATCACCAGATGGGATCGAATGGTCAAAAAGCTGAAGCGGCAGTTTATCCCAGCAGATTACGAATTGGATCTGCTGAGGAAAATGCAGAGTTTAAGACAGTCCAGCAAAACTGTCAAAGAGTATACCGAGGAGTTCTACAAAATTTCAATTAGAACCGGTCATACAGAAGCCAACAAGGAGAGAGTAGCCCGTTACATCAATGGGTTGAGAACCATCATGCAAGAAGAATTGAGTTTGGTTCGAATGAGCACCATTGAAGATGCTTACCAGTTTGCTCTAAAGGTGGAAGAGAAACTGAACCAAAGATTTGACAGTAAACAGAGAGGAAGAGGTCATGGTGGAAGAACTGGTGGCAGAACCAGTGGAGGTAAATATGACGACCAGAAGAAGACTGGTGAAACAAGCAATCACCAGGAATCGAAGGAGGAGAATGCATACCGGCCCCATAATCAGAACAATGATTATCAAAGGGGAAGAGGTAGAGGTGGACGCGGATATGGAAGAGGAAGATTTCGTGGAACCTGCTTCAATTGCGGGGAAGAGGGGCATCGATCATATGAGTGTCCCCAACACCAAGAGGCACCTAACAGAAGGCCTGAAGCAAATGCTCGAGCTACGGTCATTGAGGATGGTGTTGAATCTGAGCACTCTAAAGAAGCAGAGCAAGGAGAAGTGATGGTCACACGGAGAACCTTGTTGAACGAAGAGAGGGAACCAGACCAGCGAAAAATCTTGTTTCGCACGAGGTGCAAATGTTCAGGTAAAATCTGTAATATTATTATTGATAATGGTAGTACAGATAACTTGGTCTCTGAAGAGATGGTGACTAAGTTACGGCTGGAGAGGAGGCAGCACCCGCATCCATACCGGATTGCATGGTTACAGAAGGATCATAGGGCATTGGTCAGTGAACAATGCTTGGTCAAGTTTCAGATTGGAAGATACCAGGATGAGGTCCTGTGTGATATTTTGCCTATGGATGCTTGCCATTTGTTGCTGGGAAGACCATGGCAATTTGATAGACGTGCGGCGCATGATGGGCATGCAAATACCTATTCCCTGACAAAATATGGAGTGCGCCACAAACTGAAGCCATTGAAGGAGGTTGAGGAAAAGGTATGCAATAATGCTAGAATTTGTTTAGTAGATGGCAAAAAAATTTTGGATGGTCTAAAGAGGGATTCAATGTGTTATGCATTAATTCCTACTATAAAGAGAGAAGAAACTACAGACATTCCAACAGAAGTTGAACATCTGTTAGCAGAATTTCTTGATATTATATCAGACAATGTGCCTGAGGGTTTGCCGCCAATGAGGAAGATTAGTCATCAGATTGACTTAATGCCAGGATCTAGCTTACCCAATAAGGCCGCCCATAGAATGTCCCCTGTCGAGAATGAAGAATTGAACCGCCAGGTTCATGAGTTGTTGAAGAAGGGATTAATTCGAGCAAGTTTAAGTCCCTGTGCAGTACCTGCCATACTAGCACCAAAGAAGGGTGGAGAATGGAGAATGTGCACTGATTCAAGGGCAATAAACAAAATTACCATTAAGTATCGATTCCCATTACCTCGAATGGACGATATAATGGATTGTTTGAGTGGAGCTAAATACTTCACTAAGATTGATTTAAAGAGTGGATATCACCAGATACGCGTCAGAGAGGGTGACGAATGGAAGACAACCTTTAAAACCAAAGAGGGTTTGTATGAGTGGTTAGTTATGCCATTTGGATTGACTAATGCACCCAGTACGTTCATGAGGCTGATGAATGAGGTATTGCGAGACTTCCTAGAAAATTTTGTGATAGTTTATCTGGATGATATTCTAATTTTTAGTAAAAACTTGGACGAGCATTTGATGCATGTTCGGACAGTTTTTGAAAAGCTGCGAGAAGAGCAGTTGTTGATAAATTTAAAGAAGTGCAGTTTTGTACAGAAGGAGTTGATATACCTGGGATTTGTCATCTCAGAGGAGGGTCTAAAAATGGACCCAGAGAAGGTGAAGGCTATCATTGAATGGCCTACCCCAAGGAATGTAACAGAGGTAAGATCATTTCATGGTCTTGCAAGTTTCTATAGAAAATTTATTAGAAACTTTAGCAGTATTTGTGCACCCCTAACAGAAACTATGAGAGGGGACAAGAAAGAATTTAAGTGGACTACCAAGGCAGGTACCAGTATGGACATATTGAAAAATAAAGTGACAGAACAACCCATTCTGGCACTTCCAAATTTTAATAAAGTGTTTCAGGTTGACTGTGATGCCAGTGGCAGTGCCATTGGAGCTGTATTGAGCCAAGAAGGTAAACCTGTTGCATACTTTAGTGAAAAATTAAATGATGCTAGAAAGAAATACTCTATTTATGATCAAGAATTCTATGCTATCATTCAGGCTCTTAAGAAATGGAGACATTATTTGCTAGCCAAGGAATTTGTTTTATATACTGACCATCAAGCTTTGCAGTATATAAATAGTCAAGGTAAACTGAACCAGCGACATTTGAAGTGGGTTGAATTCCTGTAGAGTTATACCTTTGTCCTGAAGCATAGAAGCGGCAAATCTAATAGAGTTGCAGATGCCTTGAGTAGAAGGCATAATTTGTTGATAGAAATGAGAGTGCAAGTTGTTGGGTTTGATGAACTCAAGAGTTTATACCCATCGGATCCAGATTTCGCAGAGGCATGGACGGTATGTTTGTCTCCTACTACTATGGATCGCACTAAGTGGTTGGATTTTGTGATCCAAGATGGGATGCTATTTCGAAAGAACCAGTTGTGCATTCCTAGGAGTTCCATGAGGGAAAATCTGATCAAAGAGAAACATAGCAGAGGACTAGCAGGACATTTTGGTCGAGATAAGACCATTGCTCTAGTTAGTGAAAATTACTTTTGGCCACAGTTGCAGTCGGATGTGACAAAATTTGTGCAGGGTTGTAGAGTGTGCCAGATGGTGAAAGGAGTAAGCCAGAATACAGGAATGTATCAGCCATTGCCTGTACCAGAGAGACCATGGGAGGACATCAGTATGGATTTTGTTCTTGGTCTGCCAAGGACACAACGTGAAAATGATGCCATTTTTGTTGTCATTGACAGGTTTTCGAAGATGGCCCATTTTATTCCATGTCAGAAGACAAGTGATGTTGTTCATGTTGCAGGCTTGTTTTTCAGGGAGGTCGTACGCCTTCATGGTCTACCCCAAAGCATTGTCTCGGATAGAGATACCAAATTTGTGGGTTATTTTTGGAGAACTCTATGGAAGAAGCTAAAAATAGAATTGAAGTTCAGTTCTGCATACCACCCACAGACTGATGGATAGACATAAGTAGTCAACAGAAGTTTGGGTAATCTTCTACGATGTCTGGTAGGCGATAAACCCAAGGGATGGGATCTGATTTTACCACAGGCAGAATTTGCTTACAATAATTCTGTCAATCGAAGTACTGGTAAATCCCCATTCCAGATAGTGTATGGGAACAACCTGTGAAATGCTTCTAAGTTGAGGTAGATGGATAAAGGAGAAAAGCACAGTGCTGAAGCTGAAGACTTTGCAACGCACATTAAGAATTTACATGAAGAGGTCCAGCAGCATATCAATAAAATGAATGCTCAGTACAAATCCAGAGTTGATCAGAAGAGGCGTTTCAAGGAATTCCAGATAGGAGATGAAGTCATGGTTCATTTGCGCAAGGAACGGTTTCCTAGCAAAACCTACAACAAGCTGAAGATGAAGAGGTTTGGACCATGCAGAATCATAGGTAAACGAGATTCAAGAAATGCCTATGAAGTAGATCTACCAAGTGAGCTGAATATTTCACCTATTTTCAATATTTTAGACTTGGTCGAATATCATGAAGGAAGTAGCAGCGAGACACCAAGTCCGTATTTGTGGAGTATTCCAGCGTCTACTCCAGCCAAAGAGGAAATCGAAGACATACTCGACACTCATGAAGGCAGAAGTACCCGAAACAGACAATATTTTGAGTATTTGGTCAAGTGGAAGGGCCGACCTGTCGAAGATGCAACTTGGTTGTCCAGAACAGAGGTTGATCACCTGGGTTTTCCTCTGACCATCCAAAAGTGAAGATCACTTCTCAATATACCCCGGGTGTCTGATGCAGGAGCATCCAAAGGTAGCACAACAATCTTGCATCACCAAAAATAAAAGAAAAGAAAAATATTCTAAGTGTTTAAAAGTGTCATGATATCGTGACATACAAGATGTCGCGATATCGCGACATGTTTTGAAAAATATTCTAAGTGCTGAAAAGTGTCACGATATCACGACATAAAAGATGTCACGATATCGCGACGTATTTTGAACAAAGGCAAGGGCCAAAGAAAGTGTCGCGATATCGCGACGTATAAAGGCAAGGGCCAAAGAAAGTGTCGCGATATCGCGACATAAAAGGTGTCGCGATATCGCGACATAAAAGGTGTCGCGATATCGCGACATGTTTTTACCAAAATCGAGCAAAAGAAAGTGTCGCGATATCGCGACATAAAAGGTGTCGCGATATCGCGACTTGTTTTTACCAAAATCCAGAGCAAAGGAAAGTGTCGCAATATCGCGACATAAAAGGTGTCGCGATATCGCGACGTGTTTTTACCAAAAGCAGGAGCAAAAGAAAGTGTCGCGATATCGCGACATAAAAGGTGTCGCGATATCGCGACAGGTTTTAAACAAAAGCCAAGGGCAAGGAAAGTGTCGCGATATCGCGACACATTGACAAAGAAGGACCAAAGCCAAAAAGGTGTCGCGATATCGCGACAGGGTGACTAAGGAGAAAAGGTGTCATGTTTTCACGACCCGAAGAGGAGAGAGAAGAGCGGGATGAAGAGATGTCGCGATTTCGTGACATGTTACTTTTTCATGGACCGTTACAGAACGACATTTGACAGTTACCAGAAGTCGTTACAGCAGTTCCAAAAGTCGGTACAGTAGTTCCAGGGGATCGTGGCAGCGGTTACAGAGATCGTGACGAACGGTTGCTGCAACGAGAAACTGACGCTATAAAAGGAGATTGCTCAAAAGATCTCGGGAGGCTAGAAAGACGAAGACTGTGACTTCTTTTGCATTTTTTGTACTTTGTAAAATCTTCCATGGTTCGGAACTGTAAATCTTTCCATGCTTCTAAATAAAATTGAGTCTTTTCTTTGTGTTAAAAATTTGGCTCTCCATCATGGTATCTTTCTAGAATGTAGGTTCAGCTATTTTCTAGTACTCATGGTGAAGTGGCAACTTCTCACCCTCAAGCACTGATTCCTTATCTCCAAATGGGATGATCGATTCCTTAGCAACCATAGATGTGGGTAAATCTCCCACTATTGGGTCAAGCTCAGGTTTAGTTTCAACCTCTATTTTTGGCACAGGGGGAGTTCTTCTACTTGAATCTAGATCCTCTTTATGTATAAGGCCTAGAAATCACACCTACTTAAAATACTCTTGCATCCTAGAGGTATTCCCATATTTAGACCCATACAAATGCCAAAACTACTCAAGTTGAGCAATTGGAATATTCTTTTAAGGTTTGTTAGATTTTTTTTGGCTTCCTTTTCTATTTCCTTGAGGGATTTGTTGGAGGACTTCTTCCAGTTATTATTTTTTTCTTTAATTTCCTCCTTGAGCTCCTCAAATTTTTGTTTATAGGTAGTAAAATGTCTTTGCTACCTCCCATTCCTCCTCAAAATCTCTCTGATTATGTGTCATATTCAAGGCCCAGGACCTTCAACTCTGCAACTCTTGCTCTAGTTCTAGGTTGATGCTGAGATGGCCTTACAGATTTTTGTTTTGATCTTAGCTTGATATTTTGTACCCCAGTGTATGTTGGTGCAACTAGTATTTCTTGGTGTACAGGGGATGCAGGTTGCTAAAAATATTGGTCCTCTATAGCTACTTGTTGCACATTAGGGATTGTTTCTTTTTTCTCTACAACTTCTTACTGCACATTGGGGACTGATCCTTCTTCCTCTACAACTTCTTCTTGAGGCTGAGATACCCCTGTTTTAATTGGAGAGTGCTTTGCATCTCCTTATCTATATATAATTTGAGGCTCTTCGGCCTCCATATCCTTTTCTCCATCTTCTCCCCCATTTTTAGACTAATATGTATTTTGAGTTTCTTCAACTTCAACATCATCCTCTTGAATGATTTGATCTGAAGAGGGGGATGTAGAGCAGGGCTGCTTTACTTCCATTGTAGCAGTATCTCCCTATTCCGATTCCTTATCAATAGGGAGAAATTTTGTTTCCCCATAGGTCTTCATTGCTACATCAACCCTAGCCATTTGTTCAGCTACTAATGGTCCATCTTGTAATTGCAATTTCCTTTTTAGTTGCCAAATTGTTTGATACAATTCATGTATTTTGAGGGTGACCTCATTTTTGGGCTCTTTAAATAGAGTCCATTCCTTTTTAAATTTTTCTTTCCAAATGGAAGCCTACACTTTTGGAACCTACAACTATTGTTGTAGATCTTCCACCTAGCCCTATGGTGGTACATCTTACACTTCCTATTGAGGAGTTGGCCCACAAGAAATTTCCTATAAAATATGGGCCATATACTCCTTCTTGTTGAGCTCATCAATGGGTGTCTCCTCATCATATGAGCTTGAAACCACCTTCGACACCCTCATTCTTCTGCTTCACATCATGGTGGAGATAGGCATGGAATATTGCACTACCTCCTCCTAAATTTGGGGCATATAAGGGGATGGAACTTACCCTATTTCCTCCCCAAAATAGGTAAAATCAGGTGACGATATTTTTCCTACCTCCACTGTACTTCCTATAGGCTGGGACACAAGCATCATTATTTCTTGTTCTGTCACCTCCTGGGTCAACTATTCATTTTGAGTGGGAACATTCTCCTCTAATTGTGCCCCTACTACTGCACTAGTACTCACAACTTCCTCAATTATCACATTTCTATATGACTTTGCATATCTCACCAAGGCAAAAATCAAACCATGGTGAGCCAAGGCAGAAATGGTGCTTGCATGGTATCTCCTGGCCTCATATTTCAAGGCACATGTAAGGTAGTGTGGGATGTTGATTTTTTTCCCATGTAGAATATGATTGAGGAAATGGAAGTGGTTGGCATTCAAGTGGGAGTACCTACCAAAGCATGTGAAGAAATGGGTGATCTGTTTGAAAACAACCCTCCAAAGCTCGAGAATATGTTATTTCAGCAATCCAATGCACATTAGGTGCTCTGTTGGTGCCACAAAGAATATCTAAACATAGAGGGTAAGGTTATCATTCTTGTACATGTGCTTCCCCATAAGGGGAAGGCCCATAACTCTGGCAATAAAGTCCTCCGTGACTAGGATCTCCAACCCCCACATGCACATGACCCCTTTGCTCATCAACATTACAAATTCATTCGCTACTACCGCATCCTGGCCCTAACTGACCAGTTGGCAATAGTCCATCCATTCTATAGTGTCCAATTGTGTTTGTACATCTACAAAAATGCCCGAGCAATCAATCAAATCACTCTTTTTTAGGTCATGATTTTTCAACTTTTCCCCCATGTTTTACCTTTGATTCACAATTCACTCAACAATTTTACTGTCTCCCCTTTGAATTACCACTGTGCTTCATTGTTCTACATTTTTATTACTAAAATTGGTTGTACAGTAGCTTGTAATCATATTTTCAAAATAGCTATGTTTGTGCATGCAAGTAGTTAATTAACATAATCAACAGTAATTATGGTTATCCACAATAAATTTTCTTCAAGCATGTGTTTGATTGTGCGGAGGTGATAACCATAAACTATCAACTAATTAGAGGTATGCCATGCAATATTATGTCAAGTGGATTTTTTCAAGTGGTTAAGGTAATAATGGGGGGTTGTGTCGATACATTTCCATAGACACACATGTTCATGAAAATAATATAGACAAGAAACAAAAAATTTAAACATGCACCTAAATTTGTTCCGTGGGTGCATATGTGTAAATGCTCATGGTGCATTGCTATTGGTTGGCATTTTATGATGGGATAAACCACAACAAACAATTATGACCATGGTTCCCATGCAATGAATTTCTTTGGAAATGATTGGTTCTTGGTAGCTGCACTATGGGTTATTCAAGAAATCCTACAAAAATTAAAAATAAAAATTAGAAAAAATGTAGCACCTTGGGATGACAAACGTCCCCTCCTTGGAAATTGGTAGACGTCAACTTTTAATTTTGTTCATGGTGGATTTGAATTTACACATGTAGGGGGAGTTGACGTGGCTCGAGCCACATCCTAAGGCTGATGTGCTATTCTATCAAGTCAAAAAATGGTTGTAATCAACAAAAATCAGGTGCCTTTTGTATGGAAATTAGGTGCCTTCTTTTCGAGTTACAACATGCAGGTACCTTGTAAACTAGAAATAGGCACCATAGGAATTGGGTGCTTTGCTTACATGGGAAGCAAGTGCCTTAGAAGTCAGGTGATCTATAGAAAATAGGAAGAAGGTGCCTTAGAAATCAAGCGTTTATGTCTATCATGGGAAACAGGTGCCTTTTTGCTAACTATTAGGTTTCGTACGTAAAAAATAAACTTTATACCATTTTTTTTGTACATATGCTAAGAATATATGGTGCCAGTTTCCTAAAAACTAGTAGTCATCCATTCTTTGAAAATTGGGAGTCAGGTGTTGAACTGTTAGCAAATAGGATGCAAGCATCACCTTCGTAACATACTAGGAGTCAGGCGCCATGAAGCGTATAATGGGAAGTAGGCACTTTTTACCATATAATGGAAATTAGGTGCCTTCTTCTGTACAATGGGAAGCAAGCACATTCCACCATACAATGGGAAGTAGGTGCCTTATGTCATACAATGAAAAGCAGACACATTTTATAATAACCAGAAGAAGGTGCCTCCCCATCAAATACAAACACACGGTGCTTTTATTTTATTAAATAGGTGCTGACTTGTCCTTGTATATGCGTTGTCAGGTTGATAAGGCCTTTTCAGTGCTTCTAATTGAAAAATAGATACAAGGTTAGCATATTCCTCTAGACCAGTATTTGAGTGTTTTATTATCCAAAAATACCAATCTAAACACTCTTGTGTAGGTTCAAGTTTAGTATTGCCCTTTCTGAATGGGGACTAACTACTACTACAAAAAAATTCTCCTATAAATCTTGGAAAGTGAAGGTTCATGGATCTTATGTTTGTTAGGCCTAGGTCTCCTAGGCTACCTAATAGTTGCACAAAGGGCATTGTTCCTGCAAAATAAAAACACAACTAAAAAAAAGAAAAAAATTAAAAGAATAATTGTATTTGGGACTATGTGGACTAGGTCCACATATCACTAACTCAAGATAAAATAAGAATCAATTGGAGTCTCCCCCATTCTTAATATAGACTCAATCATGTATCCTTCAAACATATAGTATGGATGCAGGCGATGGCCATTGACTGTTATTATGATGTTACTACCATCTATTGTTCTAACTCTTACAACATCATTATTGATGATTTCAATTACTTCATATTGCCCCATCCAACGTTGCATGAGCTTTCCCTTCATTTCCTAGAACTTGGAATCATAGAGTAATGTCCATTCTCCTAATTTAAGCTACTTTGGCCTAGTGTGGCAGTCATGCCACTTGGCCCTTTGTTTTCGAATGAATCTATATTTTGTAGAGCCTCAAGGTGGTATTAATCTAGTAGATTAAGCTATTGAATTCTATATTTTTGTGCATCATCTAGATTGATATTCAATTCTATAGTAGTCATAAGTGTTTTAACTTCAAACTCTATGGGCATCATGGCTATTTTCCCATAGACTAGCTAAAATGGTTTGAAACCAGTAGTAGTCTTCCAGGTGGTCCTGTAGGGCCACATTACTTTTGGTAATCTAGTATCCCAGTCCTTCCTATGTTCCTACACTATCTTTGTCAGGATATTCTCCAATTCTCTATTAGTCACCTCAACTTGCCTATTTGCTTGTGGATGGTAGGGAGTGGTTTTGTTATGCCTAATTTTGTATTGTTGCATGAGTTCTTGGATCATCCTTGAAGTAAACTGAGTCCCTTGATCTATTGTGATCTCCCTTGGGACCCCAAATATTGTAAAAAATTTTGAATACAAGAAATCTTATACAATTTTCTCCTTTGAATCACGTAAAGCCTATACTTCAATCCATTTTTTCACATAATCATTACAAACTAGGATATACCTCTTACCTCCTGACTGCAGATTAATAGGTCCTATGAAGTCCATCCCCCATTTATAAAATGGTTCAATGTGAACATGTGGTTGGAGTGGCATCTTATCTCTGAGAGTAGGTCTGCCCATCCTCTGACATTGATCACACTGACTCACATGCTTGGCTGCATCTTTGAATAGTTAAGGCTAGTAATAACTAGCCTGCAACACTTTATATGTAGTCCTTTTTCTTAAAAAATTTCCACCACAAGGTTCATCATGGAAATCCTTTAGTATTTCAATTATTTCTTCTCTAGCAACATATCTCCTCATGATTTGATCAGGTCCTATCTTAAATAGACACCAATCAATCCATGAGAAATCTACACTTTTCTCAATTAAAGTCTATTTTTCATGAGGTAAAAGTGCAGAGGATACTCTACCAGTGGATAAATAATTAGCCATATTTGCGTACCAAGGTATCTGATCATTTAGAGCAAAAAAATGCTCATCTAGAAATTGGTATTTTGTAGCTACATAGTCTAGAGGTGTCAATCTGGACAAAAAATCAGCTACCACATTATATTTTCCTGGCTTGTCTACTATCGTCACATCAAATTCTTGCAAGAGCAACAACCATATGATAATTCTACCACTAATCCCAAGTTTATTTTTCAAGTATCTAATTTATGAGTGGTTAGTGTGGACAAATACCTGATAACCTGTAATATAATGACAAAATTTGTTAAGAGTATGTATTACTACAAGAAACTCCTTCTCTATGATATATAATTCAATTCAACACCTATAAGGTTTTTACTAACATAATAGATGGCATAAAATAATCACCATATTTCTATCCCAATACTGAACCTATTGCATTATTAGATGCATCAACGTATATGTGAAAAGGTATGATCCAATTTTGACCTCTCAATACAGGAGCAGTAATTAGTTTTTCCTTCAGGGTGTTGAATGCTTATTCACATTATTCAGTCCAGACAAACTTTGTATCTTTTGTTAACAATTTGGTAAGAGGTTTATCAATTTTACTAAATTCTAATATAAACCTCCTATAGTAACCAGTTTATCCTAGGAAACTATGAATGTCCTTTTGTATTTTAGGAGTAGGCAGAGTTTGGATGACTTCAATTTTCTTTTTGTCTACTTTGATCCCATTTGTCCCTTCCTGCATCAACATATAACATTTATCATTGCTTAAGGATAGGTTAGTTTCCTCACAATATTTAAGTGTTTTTTCTATATTTTTTATGGTAATTTCAAAATTCTCACCATATATAGTGAAATCATCCATGTATACTTCCACAATATCTCCAATCATATCTAAAAAAATGCTAAGAACTGCCCTCTAAAAGGTAGTAGGTGCATTGCATAGACCAAATGGTAAGACTCAATAAGCAAATGTCCCCCATGGACAAGTGAATGTGGTTTTGTCTTGATTTTCATCCCCTATTTGGATTTTATTGTATCCATTGAACCCATATAGGAAATAAAAGTACTTATTTCTTGTTAAGGTGTCAAGGACCTGATCTATAAATGGTAAGGGGAAGTGGTCCTTTTTGGTTGCTTTGTTCAAAAACTTGTAATCAACATAAATTCTCCACTTTCCATTTTTATTGGGCACCACCATTAATGGTGATATCCATTCACTATCTAAAATGGGATAGATGAATCCAACTATGAGGAGTTTTTGTAACTCTGTTTTAACAATTTATTTCATGGATGGGTTCATTCTCCTCTATGGTTGTCTTAGTAGTCTGACCTGGTATTCTAGATATATTCTGTGTACAGGTCTCAAGAGCTATTCCTCTCATGTCAGAATACTCCCAAGCAAAGGCATATTGATGTTTTTCCAATGCTTTTTTTAGTTTGGTATGTTGTTCGGTTGTCAACTTGTTATCTATATTCGACATTCTACTAGGTGCAACTAGTAGAAAACTAGTATATGTTTCCTCTGGATTTTCTACTATTCTACCTAGTATTGGTGTCTCTACCCCTATTTCATTCAAAAAAACTATCAATGCTTCTAATTTATTTATTTTAACATTTATAAGGAGGTATAAGTTAGCATTTGAGATAGTTCCATCTAACACTACTTGCCAACATTCAGCATTTAGTAGATCCTCCTCATATTGAACTCTACTTATCTTTTATCATTCTCTAGGATTCTGCTAAATTATTTTAGAAGGATCCTATGCATATAGTGGGTGTTTCCACCAATTAATAGGTGGATATTGATATGGTGAAAGTTAAGTATAAGGTTGAGGTTCTACTGAAGTAGAAGAATTTTTAGAAATGACTTCTTTATTTTTGACAAAATGACCATCTGGTCCATGGTTCTTATGTGGACTCATACAATGTTTCAAATGAAGGTTTCTAAAGAAATCACTCTAAAATAATATAACTAATATTTATTTAGAACAATAAATTACAATGGCTACTCCTTGACAATGGTGCCAAAATGTTGGGCAAAACATTGGTTAGTTTTTCTATGGTTCAATTAATTACCTCCATTTAATTGTTAACCTAGGGTAGCTCGTAGTCTTATGAGCAACCATGTAAAACATATGCTTGTAATTCCTCCTTAGGATATGAGTCCCTTGGATTATGGTTTGGGGGGTGTTTAATGTTCATTTAATTTTATGTCTAAACTTACAATCCTATGCTAAGTCTAATAAATAGGATTTAAAAACATAAAAACTCTAAATAACTACTTTGTTGGAAATTATAGAAAATAGGAAAAATGCTAGAAATAAATTAATATATAAAAATAATTATAGAAGAATAGGGAAATAGGGAATAACTCTATTGCAAGTAGGTCCATGCTTCCAATAGGTTTTTCTCATGGTAGAATGTTCATCGAACGCTTAGAGAATACTTTTTACAAGAGTAATGCAGGGAATTTTATTAACAGTTTGCAATTGGAAAATTACATAACAAGTCTAGGGGTCTTCTTCAAAGGTGGCCTGCATATTTATAAAGTATGCAACTAGCCCTATTACAATTTTAGAATGAATCAATGCATGATTTGTTGTTACAACTGTTTTCTTGAATCGGGTAAAATATCATAATATCTTAGTGTATTCTATTTCTAGAATATGTTGATATTCGATTTGCCCAATTTACAAAATAAATTTACGTAAGAGCTACAATATAGGTGAATAATCACCTCTAAAATTATCCCTTGTTTAGTTATGATTATAAAAATCCTTTCAAGCTAGTTATCAATGCGTTCGCTCCATTCTTTCGACCATAGATTCACGCTGAAGTTTGATGATAATAGGAATTAGGCACCACAGTTGAAGAAATCAAAAAGTAGGCACCTTTCATTTGCATGATGGGAAGCAGACACCTTCCATCGTACAACAATAAGCAGGTGACTTCCATAATACAATGGCAAGTAGACACCTTCTACCGTACAACTGAAAGTAGGTGCCTTCCATCATATAATGGGAAGCAAACACTTAACGAAAATCAAGTGCCTAATAGTTAGATGCCGAATGAAAGTCAAGCACTTCAAAGGACTTGGTACCTAACTTCGTGTCTTTTATCAATACTCTGTAGATGTTTTCCCTTAATTAATTTGCAAGTGCTAGGTCCGAGTTGGACCTTGATGAAAATATTCCACAATGCAATGATTTCCACTAAATCTATACAAATTACACTTAAAGACATTAGAAAACATGCAAAATAAATTGTCAATTATATATATAATTTTCATAAAACATTTATATCTACAAGAATATATTCCATTCATTATGGGAAAAAGAGTACAAAAAATAAGCAATTATATGGCTCATCAATGATGAAGGAGCCTAAGATCAGAACTTCAAAGAACAAAGCAATGGTATCATAGGTTCAACCACCTCAATTGTGGGTACAAGGAAGAACATTGGAATTGCACACGAGCTATTGAAAGGATTTGATCCTTGGACACCCATTTTGTAAACAAGTGTATCAATCTAGAGCCCTCAAGGGGACATCAATGTAACCATGTTCTAATTTATCAAATGAAATAAAGAGAAACACATTTTTATTACACTTATTTGGATTCCATGGTTGCTTGAATATGTCCTTTTACAATGCTTAATTAATAGCAGATATAGATGCATCTTGTTTAGCATTTTTAGGTGCACCATTTTTCCCATAATTCACAAAGAACAATCCTAGATACATCCTTGCTATTTTAGCATATTTTCTCTAGTCTTACCTATAGAGAAATCCATTATTGGGAAAATAAAGGAAGGTCCCAAAAAAGCCACATGGTAGGATTAAATGGAATCAATGTCAACCTAAAAAAAAATCCTCATAGACTTCCTCCTATGGTATCCAAGCACAAATCAAGAAGTTGGGATACGATGATGAGTGAGTTACCACCAATTAGTGAGTCCCCAATGCATAGCTATAGCACAAAAACTCTCATAAGCATGGGAACTCACTACTTCCCAGAAATTAGATGTTCATCGGCTCTAGAATGTAATAAGTCACATGTTCACAGTGACTAATAGGTTGGAGAAATTGAAATTTGAAGCAATATGGTCTAGAAATTATAGGTTCAAATTAAAATGCCTCCTAGGCACATAAAATGTGCCAAAATTATATTTACAACTAAGTGCTACAAAACTATAAGTTGAGCAAGCGACATATATGAAGGGGAAAGTTAGACAAAATCTCACAAGAATAAGATTTAAAAAAATGTGTTACCACATGCATGTTAAAGAAAAATTTTATTGAATAAGAGACCTGGAGGCTATAGAATAACCTAATGAAAATAACTATCATAGGTGAACATGAGGGAAAGTACTAGAAAATCATCTCTCTATTAGTTTAGTATCGGTAGAAATATCAAGCCCTACCAATTTGTTAAGAACCCCATAAAATTTATAACTTCATGTAGGAGAAGTCTATAAAATGGTAGAGCCCCATCTAAAGCACTCCATAGACCCCTAGTTCTTATCCCTCCTTCAAAAGGTTCCCCCATTTTATTTAGGCCAAAAGTTACTTAGGATTACCCCCTAAAATCCATGTCAAATATATAAGGCTTTAGCTTCTAGGTTCCATATTTCTTGAAAGAAATATATCCCTTACAAGTTATCAAACTATAGTGAGTTCTCACTACATCCAGTAGATTCTACCAAGAAGAAAGTATTTGGTCCAAGGTCCCTCTCCAGTATTGAGAAAAATGAGAGATCTATAAGTTCTATATACTTATCACATGGCTAATGCTAAGAAGGAAATAAATATGCAAATAAGAAGGAGCCTACATTGAAATTTATTGATAATATTTAATCTCCTAATGCCATGAGGTAAAATTTATAGGCATCAAATCCACCTCCCAGAAGAAGAAGTGATAAATGGATTTGCCCAATTTTGATAATTTTGACAAGTTTTGTAAACCATACAGGTAGGAGTAAACTATACATCTAGGAGGGCAAATCATACAAGGTAAGGGTAAATCATACAAGGAAAAATGAAATAAAATGAAATGCATGGGAAATGTAATTTTAGGTTGGAATTGCACATGTATTTGATTATTAAGGTATTAGACTTAGTAAAAGTCTTAATTAATGCATTAAATTATGCATGGGTAGTTTTAAATAACTAATTGCCTCAATAATCACTTTGGAATGGCCTGGGAAACATTATATAAGGCTCCATTTTCAATTTTTATGGTCTGATTATATTTTGGTCATAATATAGTGTTATTTTGGTTATTGGGAAATGCCATGAATCCTAGATGTGAATTGTTATTGCATATCTATTATTGAGTGAAATTGTTTAATAATAATAAATCTTATCATAGTTCATGGTTTCTATTATGTAGTGTATAATCCTGGAATGGTAGAATAGCATTTTATAGTTTACTTCTATTGCATGTACTTCCTTGTTGTTATGGCTATTTTATGCATTGCTATGGAGGAATTGGATTGAACCAACACTGGTGTGGCTTTGTGGAATGATCTATGATTATGGTAATATCATAGAAGATATTTTGAACCCTACTATATGATTTTTGGGTATCACCATTGGGTATACAACTATATCAAGTCTTGTTGGTATGTTTTGCATGTTACTGGGAAAGGATTAAATTACCATATTTAATCCTTATAAAACCTACCTGAGAGATATTTGTATAGTAAAGAATCAAATTTAGAACTTGTATGCACCTTCTTTTTGTACAAATCGTACACTAGACTTTGTACAAATCGTGCAAAAGACAATTACTTGATTTGGCAGTTTATGTAATTGAAAGGAATTTACCTGATTTGGCAGTTTTGGGAGATCAACTTGTTTAGTTACAAAAATGTGTATGGAAGCTTATAAAACCAATTCTAAAAGATTTACTAAGAGTGAAATCATACAAGATCTATCACTGTACAATTTGGGATCATACAATGGTACGATTTGGTGTCCATACAAATTAAATACTTAGCGCATATTATTAGTTGTAGAGACTGTATGGTGGTATGATTTGATCCACCAAATAGGGATAGCAAATATATCACCCTAAGCCTTATAAATAACCTCCACACTATAAAAGTACACCCTTATTCTACATTTGGTATTGTTGCCTTATAAAATTTGGTATTTTTGTTAAAACGGGTCAAATTGACAAGTAAGAATACTACAAAATTGGAGGTGAATGATAGACACTAGTGTACAAATGTGTAGGAGACAACAAGTATGTTAGAAATTTCTAGTAATATTAAGCATGAGGATTGCTTGAAGAGACAATGCAATTAGCCCAGATCACAGTACACATGAACCAAAAATAGAGCAAGTTTAGGCATCTAGAGAAGGATATTTTGAAACACTACTAATAGAGATAGAAGATGAGGAAATAGAACCACCTAGCATAGAGTCACAAGTTTATAGAGAAGCAGTATAGAAAGAATGAGAGTGGATGGTGAAACATGAGAAAATGATGTAAGTGTTGCAAGGGAGTTCAGAGGATGGGAGTCAGGCACCATAACAACAAGGCATAAGGTATCAGGAGGTAGGACTAGGACCATCTCCCTCACATCAGTGAAGGAGGTCATAAAGTGAATATGCACACGAGTTTGGTCAATTATTGGTGGGATAGAATAAGATACCTCAAATAGAAAATTATGATGATGATTTTAGTAAGACTCCCCTAAAGAGGAATCAGATAGAGATTCCACGGGAGACCTTAAGTGACGAGGATGATTCTTCAAATATGGCTAATAAGGCAACCAAAAAAATATGTCCACATTTTATAGATGAGGGTAAGGAAGACCCCACAAGATATATCATAAATTGTATAATAATTTGGAGGTCAAATGGTGTAGATCGACCAGATGATTGGGTAACCTTATTTCTTGCTACCTTGAGAGGATTGGTGATCGATTGGTATTCGAAAAGGGAAAATACTACATATTTTCAGACTTGTAATCAAGTGAAGGAGAAATTCATTTAAGAATTTTACTCTTTGAATGATGATGAAGGCATTGTTACTGAGCTTTGCATGACAAAGAAAAAATAGGATGAAGATGTAAAATCATACAACCGTAGACTAAAGCAGTTAGTAGATAAGATGTAGATGCCTTTGGTAGATGTATTGGTACATTAGTGGTTTGTAGATGTATTACTATCAAAATATAATAAAAATATGAAGGTAGTATCATCAAAAACATATGAAGAACCTATAAAGCATGCAAAGAATTTCAAAAGTGAATCGAAATAGACATATATAGGAATTTTGTCTCACCCCAAGTCTAATGATTCATATTGTGGAGGAGATGATACTATACAAATGATAGTGGCATCATTTAATTAGGAGCTTGATAATATCATGAAAGAACAAAGAAACAAAACTGAAAAGAATGACATTTGCTGTAAATGTAATATTGAAGGGCATACAAATGTAAAGTGTCCACAAAATGACTTGTTGAGGTATGATTTTGTCCAGTTACAAAATCACCCTACAATTAGGATTGAAATCCTCTCTTGTAAATAAAATATGTTTCTCCAAGGTTCTTTTAGATAACACGTTATGAAATAATTTCAATTAAGTGCACTAAACATCTCAGGGATTAACAATCAACTGTTAACAAGGGACCTAGTATAACAAGTATATTGACTTTGAAATCATTATTTGCATTTCATAAATAAAATTTACATCTTCAAATGAATGAAATTGCATTTTTAAATTAATATTTTGAGAATGCAAATTTATTTGAAAGTATAAAATTTAATGCTTTAAAATTATATTAAAATAATTTGAATACATTTCAAAGCATTAACATTAATCTCATGAATAAAGCTTTAAAATCAAACTTGAATGATATATAAAGCTAAAACTCAATTATAAAATGTGAAACACATTTATAAACCTTATGCTAGGGCCTTTTAAATATTTTAAAACTTGATTATTTCTTTGCTTCTTTCACAAGATAGAGAACTCAAAATATTTGAATTCTAATTATAAAGTTTACACTTTATAATATGAAAATTAGAATTCATATAATCTTTAAATCAAATATTTATTTATTCAAATATTTATTAAATTAAATATTTGAATTAAATAAATTTAATTCCTTCAATCATACATTTTGGACTTATGATTTGAGATTAAAAATTTCAATAAATCAAAATTTTAGTAACATAAATAAATCTCAAACTATGGAATTTTACTTTTATACTATTAAAATAAATAATCCATTATAAACCTTCTTTTCTCTAAAATTTATTTGAAAAATATTTATGAGCTTAAATATTTGACCACAATAAATTTTGGTAACCCACTCTGTAAATATTTATGTCCAGATTTCATATCAAGGTTTTAGACATAAATCAATGAACCTTTAAATTTTATGAAATTGAAAAATCAAAGTTCACTTTGAATTTTATTCACCCAAAATATTTATAGAATTAAATATTTGGATGATGTAATTCAATTCTGACCTAGTTATGAAATTTTGATCCTTCATAAAACAACTAGGCTTAATTTAAATTAAAATGCTTCAAAATAAGTTGGATGGGGTAAAAAATAAATTTGGGATAGGAATGCAAGAATGACAATTGGGTGTATCCACTCTGTAGGCAGGAAACAAAACTTTCAAAAGAGGGTGAGAAGGCCCAAATTCAAATTTCTAGACCTTAGGATTCCCTTGAATGCAACTAGGTTGGCAGAATTCTTGAGGATGGGGAAGCTCATGACTGTTACTGACAACCTGATCAATGTTTGGGGTGACAAACCCCCTAATAAAGGTGATCCTCATGGACCCCCTTTGTTTGAGGGCCCCAACTCATAAAAAGTGTCTTTCACCAAGGCTGCTAAAGGAGGACAATAGTGAATTCCTGAGCCCCATTCTACTTTAGAGCCCATTGGGTCAAAATCAAGAATTCTTGATTGTTTGATTTAAAAATATTTGTTATTTGGATCCTTTAATTTAGTTGGAAAAGTAATTGGAGGGTGTCCTAATTTAGAATTCATCTAAATTTGGTCTCTTTCTAAGTGGAATACTATTGGGTCACTAGAAATATTTGGTATAACCAAGGATTTCTTTGGGATTCTCATGAGTAACCATGATGATGCCAGTAGAATCCTCACTAATGGTCCCTAGTTTTTAGGAAGGAAAAACCTTTTTATTTGTAATTGGGATCTTGATTTTGATCCTGAGACCCAAAGTATAGATTTTGTGCCTATTTGGATTAGGCTTCCTAATCTTCCTTGGCATTGTTGGCATCCAAATATCCTTTCTACTATTGCCAAAACAATTGGAACCCTAGTTGCTATTGATCATGATACCTTAGATAGAACCCGGATGACTACAGCTAGAATTTGTGTTAATGCCAACCTTGATTTAGAATTTCCAACCTTTGTGGAGCTTGAATATAGTGGATTCTATCAAAAGCAAACTATTGAATATGAAAATAACCCAAATTTCTATGTGGAATGTCGTACTCAAGGACATCTCAAGATTCACTATCCTTTGCTAAAAACCAAGCATGCATATGAACCAACCAAGTAGCCTGAAGACCATTTCCACCAATCACAAGGATGGAAGAAATCTGGCCCTGGTGCTCAAGGGAAAAACACCCAAGTGTGGAAGAATTTCAGCTCTAGAAATTTTTTTAAGAAATCCAAAAAGGACAACGTCGAGGATTCAAAGGCATTGTCATTCACAAACCAGATAATCTTCAACCCCCACCAGATTCTATGGAAGATGTTGGAAAGGGTAAGAATATCGCTATGAATCCATATCCATATTTGAATTCAAGTGATGAGGTATATCTTGTTACTTCTAGCTCCAACAAGTTTTTAGTCCTAGCTGATTCCAACTTGGTTTATTAGGAAAATCAACAAGTTATTGAAAATTATGAGATTCAACTTCCTCAAAACCTTGACTCTCTTGCTAAGTATGGACCATACCTTCCTCATCCTGATATTTTTAGCCCTACTAAAGTCTCAAATATCATAATGTCTTCAGGCTCTGTAGTTGAGAAACTAGTTCCATCCAAATTTAATCCCAAGCATGCTTCATAGCTCAAAAAAATCCCCAATCGATTGTGGAAGTGATAAAAAATAGGACGACCTTCTATGAGTGAATAGTGGGAAAATAGATTTTAGGATGACATTGATAATGGCATCTAGAAAACCTTATTTTCCCTTGTTGGCTCTTAGGCTAAGGATGAACCAAAAAGCACCAAACCTCCCCAACCTTTTGGTAAGGGAGGCAAGAAATCTTCCAAGGTTTCCAAATGAAGCTCCTCTCATGGAATGTGAGAGGTCTAAATGGGTTAACCAAATAGAAGGTGGTTAGCTCATTACAAAAATAAATTAATCCTACTATTCTAATCCTACAAGAAATAAAACTTGATTCAAATCACTCTACTTTAGTCGCTCTCAAATATGGAGTAGAGGAGAACTTGTTTTTAATCCAACTAGAGGTGCTTCAGGTGGAATCATCTACTTGTGGGAACCAAGGAAGGTGGATGGAGAATTGATTCAGTCTAGTGAAATAATTATCAGTATCAAGTTTCAAGAGTGAGACTCCAATATTTCCTAGATTTTGTCTAATATCTATGCTTCAAATTTTTTATTCGAGAGAGCTCTTTTCTGAGATAGGCTTAGTAGCATTAAATATTACTTCAATAATGCCCCCTAGATTTTTGATGGACACTTCAACACACCTCTCTATCCCTCAAATCAATTTGGGGGTTCAAGGTGTCCTAAAAAAAGTATGGAAGATTTTATGGACTTTGTCAACACTAACAACCTTATGGATATTAAGCTCAAAAATGCAAAATTCACATGGAGCAATAGAATATTAGGGAATCAACTCATTCAAGTAAAATTAGATAGAAATTTTTTTATTCCATGAAGCTATTCAAGTTTTTGGGGATGCCAAACTTACTCTTCTAAAAGTCAGATCTAATCATAGTCCACTCCTTTTGGATATTATCAAGGATAACCCTTTCAGAAGACCTTTCATATTTGAATCAATGTGGATCTAGCATCCTGAGTTGAGGCTTAGAATTTCCCAATGGTGGCAACAAGTCAGCCAAGGTTGTTCTTCCTTCTGCCTAGCACAAAAATTAAAGCATGTAAAATAAAATCTGGAATAAAGAAGTGTTTGGAAATTTTTTTGAGTTCAAACAATATATTCAAGATAGACTTATTTCCATAGAAATTAAAATTCAAGTAGGCCACTGTGATGATCAAACTCGTGCTGAAGAAATATATACCCTGGATGAATACCACAACATTCTTGCTCAGGAAGAAATTTTCTAGAAACAAAAATCTAGAGCTTTGTGGCTTAAATAAGGAGATTTAAACACTAGGTTTTTTCAAGCTTCCACCTTGCAAAATAGAAGCCATAATATAATCAAAGCATTGCCAAATTCAGATGGGTCTAGTACCTCTGACATTCAGGAAATCAGAAATGATGTCTCTTATTTCACCAACCTCCTTGGGGAGAGAAGGATACCCTCTAGTCTTGCTCTTAATTCTATGATTTATCATATACCCAGGTTGGGGAGAGAAGGATACCCTCTAGTATTGCTCCAAATTTCTAGCCCATTTTTATGATGAGGAGCTCCATTCAGCCTTGTTTTCAATGCATCCTAATAAAGCACCTGGTCTTGATGGATTTCCTCATTTTTAGACCTTTTGGGATATAGTGGGCAGTGATGTTTGTTCCACCATTAGAGAGTTTCAATCAGCTAAATATATTCCATGTGGATTCAATTCAATATTTAACACCCTCATTCCAAATAATTCAAATGCTAAAACCATGACTGATTTCAAACCTATCAGCTTATGTAATGTGATCTAAAAAATCCTCACAAAGGTTTTTTCTAATAGATTGATATATATCCTTCCTCCCATAATTGATTCTTGTCAGGCAAGTTTAGTTCATTATAGATCTATCCTTGATGAAGTCATAACTATCAATGAATCTTATCATTCTATTCAAATGTCAAAAAAACCTACCTTTATTTTGAAGTTGGACATGAATAAATCCTATGATAGACTAAACAAGAATTTCCTTGTTTCAATTCTTCAAAAATTTGGTTTCCATTTTGACTGGGTTGATTTAATAAAAGGGTGTATTTCTACCCTATGGTTCTCAATTCTTATCAATAGATCTACTAATAGTTATTTCTCAAGCAATAGAGGCATCCATAAAGGAGATCCCATTTCTCCCTTGCTATTTTTAATTGTTGTTGAAGCTATAGGAAGAACAATAAAAATAGCCTATCATCTCAAAATAATTCAATCATAAAGGTAGCTTCTCTGAATAGGCCGGTTTCTCAACAATAGTTTGTGTATGATACTATCATATCATATAAAGTGTCTGTCCTTGATGCTAAAGTCATCAAGCATAGCTTATTGTTATATGAAGATGTTGCTAGCCAAAAAAACAATTTTAGGAAGAGTAAAATATATTTCCTAAATATGCCCATTTAGAGATAAATCAAAATTTTTGCCATCCTTGAATGGTCAATTTCTCCTTTACCTGATACTTACATAGGACTTCCTATGTTCCTAGGACATCCTGATGCCTCAATGTGGAACAATGTGATTGAAAGGCTACAAAATAAATTAGCAGGTTGGAAAGGCAATATCTTGTCTCAAGCTGGAAAAGTTACCCTGACACATGCTTCACTTCAAAGCATTCCCATTTACTTCATGTCTATCTTTAAAGTTTCAACAGGGATTTGTCACAAATTATAATAGATTCAAAAAAACTTCGTGGTCAGGATTTGAAAATAAGATTTGCTTTCACCTTATTTCTTAGGATAAAGTTTGTAGGTCGAAATAGTCTGGTGGGGTTGGCCTAAGAAGGATTCACCTTTTCAACACAACCCTTCTTGCTAAGTAGGCTTGGAGGCTACTTTCAAAATATGGACTTGATTGGATTACTATTGTCCATCACAAATACTTACAGGGTACTAATTTCTTCAGTGTTGGTTTATCCTCGAGAGGGTCTTGTTTTTGGAAATCCATATTGTAAGTCAGAACTCTTGTCAAACATGACCTTCGATGGAGATTGGGTGATGGGCATAAAATTGAATTTTGGTAGGACAAATGGCTCCTTAATGAACCACTTATAATATCCCCAGATTGGCTATCCTCAAGGATTATACTGATATTTGTTGTGGAACAAGAGTTTCAAATTTTATCTATTCCCAGGAAGGCAAGAAAAATTGGAAGGATTTTTTTATACCTACTCATATTAAGGAAGCTAGAGAACTATAGTTTCTCCTAAATTCTTCAATCATTCCCTCTAGGAATCCTAATGATCAAATGGTGTGGGAACTTACTGATTCTGGAGAATTTTCTGTTAAAACTACTTACCAGCTTCTCTTACCACCTGAGGAATCCTTAATTCCTTTTAATCTTGTGTGGATAAAGCTTCTAATTCCAAAATTTGCTTCCTTTACTTGGGTTGCTATCCAGGATAAAATCCTTACTATTGATAACTTATTGAAAAGAGGGTTACCCATTCCTAATAGATTTTTTTTGTGTTTTTGTAATTGGGAATCCCCTCATCACCTATTCCTTGGTTCTTTTGCTTCTTCCATCCTCTATAGTATTTTCGAATGTTTCCACATTTTTTTAGTTGAACCTTGTTCCATATCTAATATTTTTATTCAGTGGCCCAACCCTTTTAGAAATTCTCATCTAAAAAAACTTTGGCAGTTTTATCTTCATAATTTCATGTGGTAGATTTGGTTGGAGAGAAACCATAGAGCATTTTCCAATATCAGTCAAATTTATGGTTTTATATTCAATAATATCCGCTTGTTTGCTATTGAAAATGCTACCCTTTTGCACTTACCTTCTCAACATGCATCCAATATTGAAGCATATTTAAGGCAGACTCTTAAATTTCCTATTGTGAACAATTCTAGTCCACATCCTACTTTCAATAGAACTCGGGCATATTGGATTCCTCCTCCACCATGATGGCTTAAATTTAATATTTATGGTGCTACAAAGGGCAACTCTGGATGATCAGGAGCGAGTGGTATCCTCAGAGACAATAAAGGTAAATTTATCCTTGCCTTTACTAAGTTTTTAGAGATCCAATTAAACCAAACTACTAAAGTGTGGGCTCCATGGCATGGTTTTGTGTTTGCCAGAGATTGGTCTGATAGAGTCCTTGTTGAGGGTGATTCCCTTACCATCATTAATTTCCTAGAAAACTCTAAAATCTCTTCATGTAAAATAAGTAACTACATCGAAGAAGCCATAATTCTTAGCAAAAAAAATTAGGATATAATATTTTAGCCCACATTTAGAGAAAGCAACAAAGTTGCTGACACTCTAGCAAATTTTGGAACTCGAATCACTAATTTGATGACTTGGACTACTGATATATATTTGTTTTTTGCTCAAGTTATTGATCAGGATAATTTTACCTTAGGTATCATACATGTTGATGTGGAGCAAGTCAGCCATCCTTTAGATGATCCTCATGCCAGTGTGTCTTAATTTTATTTCTTATCATTCAACCACCTTCTTGAGTTGTGGGATTCACGTGATCCTTGGTATTATAAATATTGGATGTTGGGTTTACATTTTTCAAAGCAAAGTTTTTGTTATCCTCCCTTGTCTTGAAAAGGGATTTCGGTTATCCATTTTTGTACTTGTTTCAAAAGTCACCAATCCATAGTCGTTACCCTTTTCCATCCTATAACACTACCCATCCACGTCATCACCCTCATGCATGTCTCACCTCATGTTTTTATTTACCTCTCTGGTATTTCCCATTTGCAGTATTTGGGTCCATATTCTCATAGGATTTCCTCGAGTGATCGAAATTATCATGTCCACCAAGAGTGCTTTGAAGCATGTAGTTTTTATTTTCACCATCTGAGGTCGAACTTGTGCTGATATTACCATCAATATATTACTATTATTACCTTCTTGGTCATTTTATTTTATAATACCCAAGTTTTAAACTCCCTTTATTGCTTTGTCATTCAACTATTCATCCAAAGTTTATCTTGTCTTAGTGTGGTCATTATGTATTTCATCAAACATTACAAGCTCTATTTGGACTCCATTGCTGAGGGAATCCTTACTGGTAAGGGTTTCCTCCCATTCTTCCACAAATTTGAAGGTGAAGACCTTGAAGTTACTTTGGCTTTCATGGATATATGGGACAATGGTCAGGTCACCATTTGCAATAAGACCTATGTCCTCGATATAAAAATTCTCATTGAATTGACTAGAAAACAACCTAAAGGAAGATCAATTAAGAGAGAGAAGCACAACTGGGATGCTAAGCTAAAGAAATTTAAGGACAATAAGCTCTAAAGAAGGGTTCATCTAGGCATGCAACATGATGAGTTACATTTTTTATGGGGAAGCATCCTCAAGCCTATCATGGAGTATGTGACTATGGATGATCCTAAAAAGCCTCTTCATAGTTTTCACTTTTCCTTTTACAATCATTTCCATGATGTAAGTGCTATCAATATATATTAGTTTATTTTTAATTCTATTAACTATATCATTGAGCAGTGTAGGGAGCAAAATTGATCATAATTGCCTATCCACCATGGAATTTTCAATGTCCTATTTAAACATTGGTTAATTCACTACCTTGAGAGCATTGTTGTGAGTATGCCCCCCAAACCAAAATAGAGTCCCATGAAATCCATTTCTTCCCAAACCACACCCTAATCCTATTGTACTCTAAGGTTATCCACCAAAAAAAAGAAAATTGTTGAGTCTGTTCATGAATTAAGAAAGAGAGCAAGAAGTGCATCACCTAAACCTGAAAGTGAGCCTAAAAAAACCCTTACGCTCCTCTATTCAATTAAGGAACAAAGCTATGTAGAAAGAGTCTCTGGTCACTGAGTCAGAAGAGGAGCACAAGGACAACCCTGATTGTTGCATGCAAATATTTATCATCAAGTCTGTAACTAGCTGCATTACTCAGTTGGTTGATCTGTACAATGCTCTTAATTTAAGGTTTTTTAGGAAGCTATTTGCTAAAGGTGTGGGAGGATTCCCCACTAAAAATTTGAAGGAGGTGGCTATCAAGACTGAGGACATCCCTACCAAAGACAACACTACTAATATGGATGCTTTAAATATTAAACTCCAAGATGTTGATGTCAATCCTGGTCTTGAGGTTTAAACATTCCCACTTTAGTCTGAAGGTTTGTTGTTAAAAAAATTTGATGTTCAATTTTATTTGTGGGTTTTTGGACTTTCTGTTTTGTCTGCACTTTTGTGCTTGTTACTAGCTGAGGATAGCCTTAATGTTTATTCCTCGAAGGATAGCCTTTGGTTTACTTTTCTCTACTCTTCTAGATTTTGATGCCATTTTTTATGTAGGTTTTGGGGCCTTGTCAAAACCCGTATAATATATAATTTTTAATCTCTTTAACCGATAAAAAAAATGCTTCAAATAAATTTAAATGAAACCCTCAAACAAATTTGCTACAACATAGAAACACAAAATTTAAAACCAAACTTGTGCAGATCAGATTTCACACAATCTTACACAAATCTGATGCAATCTTCTATGGAACTTGAAATTAAAACATCATATCAATCAACTTATACATTAAAAACACCACTATTGTGCTTGCTTCTAACAAAAATTGAATTTGATATAATATAATGAATCTTACAATAAATCCAAAGTCTTTGTATTTCCTCTACAAATGTAGCCTCCTACAATTTTATCTTCTTTGATTCTTTCCAATATCTTCTCTCCTCCAACCTGTCCGACCCCTTGCCTCAATTTTTCTTCCCTATTTATCAATTTCATTTGTTCTATTTTTTGTTTCTCTATTTTATTCCATAACTGGCCTCACTAAAACTTTTGAAACTGATTTATTCAAACACTCAAATACTTAATATCATCTACTTCACATAATACCATAGGGTCACACAAATGAATATACTTTAAATAATACATAACAAATACTTTTACTTTCATTTACTTCAACTTTCATCGATGGTTATGTGAGAGAAAGTCAACATAGGTGAGCCATCACACCCTATTCGATGAACACCAATAGCTCCTCTTTTAAATTTGTGCCCAATAATATGAAACATTGTACTAATGTGATCAAAACATGTTAATTTCAACAATTTCTAAACTTACACTTCATGTCGTCCATGGCCATGAAAAAACACCATCTTGAATGACCATATTTTATGAAAAACAATACAACAATGTCTCTTTTTGAATACCTCATGACCAATTTTATTGATGACATGGAAAAATAAATTACGTATTTTTCATTCTACGCACCTGATGACTATGGTGAATGGTTCCTTGAGCTGATATTTGACTAAATCATCAAAATTTTACTACAAATGCACCTTTCATACCCATACTTATTTGATTTCATGTAGATTCATGTGACTATTCTGATCATTACCAAAGTGCTATTAATTTTTAATTGAAAGCAATAATACAAACTAGCTCTACTATTTCATTGCTACCTTACTGTCGCACCACTTTCCTTAGAAGGAATTAATTTGAATTTGATATTCATGTTTGCATGAGGTTTCCCAAACATTTGCCATCATTCACCCTTGTTACATTTTGCTATCATAAACATCCCATCTATAGGATCTAGAATTATGAAATTAAAATCAGCATTTCAATCCCACGTGCATTGATTTATGCACCAATTACCTCTTTTCATAGATTGTATTCGTTTGCATGTAATGTTACTTTCTATCTAATACAGTAAACATATACCTGCAATTATTTTATGCATGAATCTTCCATGGATTAAACAATTCTCGGGAGGCTTACAAACTACTATTGAAGACTCAAAATTGCTTCTTTCTTGGTAGTGTTATTTATGACTTCACAACATTGTTTATGATTTTATTCATCCCCATCTATATTGCCCACGTCCTCAGTTAACCCACCATTACGAATTTCCAATAAATAGATCCTTAAAACCTAGATTGTGCTCAATTACCTATGAAATCTGCCAAAAGAAATACCATATTTTAGTAACCAAAAATATAAAATAACAA
Source organism: Wollemia nobilis (assembly GCA_028583015.1). Classification (NCBI taxonomy): domain Eukaryota; kingdom Viridiplantae; phylum Streptophyta; class Pinopsida; order Araucariales; family Araucariaceae; genus Wollemia; species Wollemia nobilis. The sequence goes on along the minus strand of JAQPPZ010002832.1, from coordinate 9,042,096 downwards.
ATTCATTTAAAAAATAATCATGCCTAATCGTAACAACATAACGATACAAAACATATAAAAAAATCTAATATCCTATATAACAATGTAATCACATGATAAAAAAAAATATAAATAACATAATAAATATAAATAAAATGATATATTTAGCATTACAATAAAAAAAAATACCATAACATCACGAATATGAACAAAAAATAAAGTAAAAAACAAATTAACATAATACAAAAACATGAAAACATATAACTAATACCATATAAAATTAACATAAATAACATAAGATAAACATAAACAAAATATTACATAATATAAGACCACCATAAACAAAACATAACACATTAATAATAACCAAACATAAAACCACATTAAAATAATTAAATCAAATCTTTAACAAAACACATACAATGCAACACAATATAACCTATTAATTCTAACTCACATAAAAAAATCATACAATATAAAGAAATAATCCTTTGACTCATAAAATCTAACATTGAAATCAATACATGATGTTAGATCTTCCACATCAAATAAAGAAAATCTTCGACTACATATGGAGACGAAATCAAACAAATTTTAAAATTTCAAGTGGATCCCCAAGATTTTGGTTTCATTGTGAAGGAGTCACAACAAATGGTGACTCTATTGGTAAATGTCCTTGGACATTTCGGACTTAAGAACTCAAACTCTGAAAACAACAAAACCCAAATATTAAAACCATGAGCATCGATAATATCTAGAGAATGTGAATAGACCAATTCAACATGAAATAGTAGAATCATCAGTATTATATTAGTGTGTGTAAAGTTATTCATTCTATATATTTTGAAACCATTTAGCTTTCCATTATCAATTTTGCATTTTAGGCTATGAACATTTTCTCCTTGAAGAAATACCTCCACCTAATTCTCTTCAGACATTGCTCTACTACCGACTAGGCGTTTATAGCCCCATTATATATTATATGAAACTTTCATATGGTAGGTGAATTTTATACATTGCATTTCCTTTTATTATAGACATATATTCACTACCATTCGATCATCTATAGCTCCAATGAAGGTTATCTAGTTTATGGTGATATATTTGATTCTACTTTTTATTTTATTCATCATTTTTTTCTTTCTCTCATATTTTACTTCTTTCTTTTCATTTTATTTTTTTAATCTCTTTTTATCTTGTAATATGGTACTTTGCAACAAATCCACCTACCATTTGGGTTAGAGATCAAGTGAGGTTGAAAGAGTATATAATTTTTTTCACCTTAATTTGTAAAACTAACAACTTCATACTTCCAAAATTTCAAAATATATTCCTTGATGTGTTTGTGGTACTTGTGAAGATTTTGCAAAATTATTTTAATATTTCAAATTCCCTTATCTTTGTTCAAATTCATGAATATATATACTAACATCTCACTTTCCTTTTCCTTCATGTTTTACAGGTTTTCAAAAAAGGTAATTTCATCCTATATGACCCAGGACCAAATACCAAACAAAACCATCAAATGACTAGTGTCTCAGTAACAACTACCTCAATCATGAAAAACTCACTAAAAAAATTATCAGATCAAAAAATAAACATCATCACAAAACTCCAAAATTTTGCAAAATCCAATTTATTGCAACATAACAAGACAACATGTCCAAAAAATTTCACAAATTTGAGTAATATGTAGACAACATGCACCAAAACAAACAAAATAAATGATGAACAACAAAGTATATTTAAACATACAAAAAATCTATCGACATGAGATGGATATATGTAGAAATCAAAACTATTCTCTTCTTGGATCCCAAACATTATCATCACAGATCAAACAATCCCTATTATGGCATGCATACCAAATTTCATATAAATCCAACCACAATGAAATAAACCAAACAAAGACTCTCACTTTAAATCCATTAGCAAAATCATAGAGAAGTGTCAATTCAATAAATAAATAGAACAATGAGTGATTCTCAATTCCTTCTTGTCTAATTCTTATAATGTAAATGTCATAATCCAATTCATGACTTAGAATTAGACTAATTGTTTCAAACATGAAATTTTGCAAGTAAGAACTCATTTGAAACAATTTTAGAACCAAATCCTTTTCTTTAATTGTATTTACTGCAAAAACTTTAGGAGTTATATTCAATTCCTTATCAACAACACTCGATATTTCATTATCAAAAACATAAATATTCAAAGGAACATCATACAACTTATTACCTAGAATTTCCATCAATGACAAAAGTGAAGATTCTACCTTGTCATACATGATAAAGACACCATGAACAATATTTACTAAAATTTCATGAATCATTACAATTTATTACTTTGCTTCATGAGCTATATCATTGACATTTTGTAGACCTTCATATTTATCAGCTACCTTATCCATTCTTGTAATTGACACATCATTTTTTGATTGCATAAAAACTTCAAAATCTTCACTTGAAGTAGCATTTTTAATATCCTGCATATCAAGTATAATAGAAATTTCATCATTTGTATTAGAAGTGACTGAAAGAATTCATTATCTCCTCCATGACAGGTATGATGAATTCCATGGTCAATTTGATTATTGATATTAGGGAAGACCTTCAAAATATGTTCTTTGAAGGTCAAAGTGGTCGGGAGGTTGAAAGAAATGTTCTTTGATATTTGTGTTCTATTTGCGGCTGCCCTGTGTGGAGCTTTTTCCTTTTTGCTATACAGGATTATCTTCTTAGATAGCATCCTTTATTGCTTTTTCTTAGGTCTGAGGTTGCATCCTCTATTTTTCTTTTCTCTGTTTCTAGGCTCAGGACATCATCCCTTGTTGATAATCTTCTTTGTTCATAGAAAGTATGGCTATTTTTGTAACAAGGTTTTGGAAGCATTAAAACCCATATAAGTAATGCAATCCTTTTACTTACCAAAAAATAATAATTATTCTTCATGTATTTTAAAAAATCAAAATGATCATCTAAATTCATGGGAAGAAATTCTACTGCATCTTCATCATAATATTCAATATCTTCAAGAAATTCTTCTTCAAAGTCACATATAACCATTTTTTGTGACTCCAAATTTTCTGTTATCGAATCAATATCAAATGTGTATATGCCTAGCTCAATATAATTATAAAGAATTTCATTAAATTATTTATCATAATTTGTAATCAAATTATTTAACTTGGGTTACCTTTCCACTCGAATTTGATTGGCTACGCCTTTCCAAGGTAACCACAAATATGCAAAATATATGGAAAAATACCCATTCAAATGCTTTCTCCAATCCCTACTCAATATCAAATTGTACTTGTCAAGAATATCAATGATGTGAATATCTATATAATGTTGCACTCTAGGTTCTAATAACAATTGTATGTGAACATTATTAAACATACCTATGACTTTTACTTCTGTTTTATCTAATTTCACAATAATTTTATTTGATGATGTCAATTTAAAACCTAATGTTTTACAAACTACAAAAGGCATCACATTACTTGAAGGTCCCGAATCCACCATGTAATTATGCAACTTCTTACCTACAATTCAAATAGTTAAAATAAAAGGAGGATCCTCCTCTTTTTCTTTTCGTGCAACATATTGTACTTTAGTGATTTTCCTAACTTATTTGGTATTTTGATTTTTAAAAGCCTCCATTAATAACTCTTGTTGATTAGGTAACTGTGTTCTTCAAACAAATTGATATTGAATTTATTTTTCTTAATATTTTGAATAATGCTATAAGTCATCCTTTCATTATTTTGTACCTTATGTGCAATTTTAGGTGCATCAAGAGAAGATGGAGGAACATGATTATTATTTGCATCTACATAAGTAGGAATGATAACATTATTAGGATGAGTAGAAGTAGTTTTGAAAGACTTACTTTTACTTCTCAAATTATAGCCATGATTCCCCTTTATGTATCGTTTCAATGTATGAATTTCTTTGATACCTTCATCCTCTTCTTCTTCTTCATCATCATAATATTTTCTTGAACCAAGAATATCAAGACAATAAGTAGAAATTTTGCCCTTACTTATACTAGCTTCATCAACATCATCATTAGCAACCAATTCCAATTTATCTAATCCTTGCTGAATGCAATCTATAACACAACTAAATTCATTACAATCAAATTCATTGTGTTCACTAGTACTATGTAACCTACACCAATTATTTAAGACAACATTAGATAGATTATTAGTTGTTGTTTTATTGTTAGAATTATTAGAATCCCCATTATTGTTGGTAACAGGATTTGGTACACCCTTTTTATTAGGCTTTGTGTTAAAATGGTTTCTTTGCATAGTGAACTTTCTATTTTATTGTGAGTTTTGAGTATTTTGTTTTTGCATTTGAACAAAGTCATTGCTTAATTTTTGGTACATCCTCTTTATATCTGCCAATTCATTAGACTCATTAGCAGTATTAGAAGGATTACTTTGATTTTGATTTAGAATGATATCTGGAACACTTTGGTTTGGTAAAGCATTTTGACCATTCAGATTCATCCAATTTGCAACATTTTGATTCAGCATAACATTTGGAAAATTTTGATTTGGTAAAGTATTTTGATTTAACCATGAATTTGTATACATTGGATTGCCTTGATTTTGTGAATTTTGTGCAAGCATTGGATTATTTTGTTGTGCCTGAAAGTTTTGAAATGGATTCACATTTTGTGTTGCTGCTAAATTCCCAAATGTATTCAAATTAAGTACATCATTATTCCTTGTCTTATGTGCAGCATAATGACTTTCTAAAAACATAGAATTACTTGATTGTGCATATGTCATTGGATTTGGAACTTGCAGAATCAAATTTAACATAGGTATTTGATTAGACAAAGCATGATTGATCATTAGAATCTGATTTTGCATACCAGGATAGCCAATATATGGTAATTTACCTAGTCCATAACTTGATTGTATTATCTGATGTTCAACCATGAGCACTTCTGTGTAAGATGTTGTAAGCATAGTGATTTGTCCTACAATCCTGACAAACATCATAGTTAATGGATCCAAGGCACAAAAATAGATTTGTATCATGGTATCTTCTACAATATTATAAGGCACAATCAATATCGAATATATTTTATGAAACCTAGTATTAAACATACATAGTGGTTCACTAGGTTCTTGATGAGTAGATGTAAATTGCAAATAAACACTTGTTAGATCAATAGCAAATTTGAATTGTTTAATAAAAGAAGTTTTTAACATATTCCAATAAGTAATGGATCCATAAAGCAAGCATACATATGAATCATAGGTTATTTCATCCAATTTTAATGGGAATAACCTACATTCTACATCCTCATGCTCATTCTGCAATATAGACATTGTGTTAGTATACCCCTGTATGTGCTCTTCTACCAAATGGGAACCATCATGCTTATATTTTGGCAGATACTTTTCTACATTATTTGGTATTTCATGAACATCACCAGCTATATTTAATGGACTTCTTGGTTTCCCATCCATGCCAAATTTGGTGCAATAGGTACAACCATAGTGACAAGTGGTGGGTTTACAAGTAAATTTGGATTTGTATTAGAAGTACTAGGAAGAATAACTGTTTGAGTTTTACTTCTTCTGTAGTTCTTAGTTGGTGATAAAATTTGAAAAATCATAGATCCAATAGATTTTAACCTTGTGATAATTTCCTTAGACTCCAGTTTAATGAAATCTAATCACTTATTAAAAATACAATACTTAGAATATAATATCAACGTAACAATGAAATTGCAATATTCAAGTAATGTATTAAAAATGAAGCTTCAATAATGAATACATGAATGATTGATTACTCACAAATGACAAACTAAAATCAAACTACCTATTTTTCATTTTCATGCCCTCCTTCCAACACCTTTTTTGTTGAGATATGATTTTGTCCAGTTACAAAATCACCCTACAGTTAGGATTGAAATCCTCTATTGTAAAGAATATATGTTTCTCCAAGGTTTTTTTATGTAACACGTTATGGATTAATGTCAATTAAGTGCACTAAACATCTCAGGGATTAACAATCAACTATTAACAAGGGGCCTTGATCCAAACCCCATAAGGGGGGCAGAGGTCCAAGGTTCAAATCTCGGGCCTCATCAGACTAAACGCTTGTCCCTTTCCTAGTGTTTTCATTGGTGTAAAAGTTTTAAAATGATTGTGGCATGGTGGTTATAGGGGCGGACTGTGCGAAGATCTGTGTGGCGACTTTTGGGGTGGACAGCGTAGAATACTATGGTGGCCATAAAAGCTGTACAACCTGCCCGGATTCGTGGCGGCTACCGATTCCACCATGTAAATTAAAAAAAAAACTATTAACAAGGGGCCTAGTATAACAAGTATATTGACTTTGAAATCATTATTTGCATTTCATAAATAACATTTAATTCTTCAAATGAATGAAATTATCATTTTAAATTAATATTTTGAGAATGCAAATTTATTTGAAAGTATGAACTTTAATGCTTTAAACTCATATTAAAATAGTTTGAATACATTTCAAAGCATTAACATTAATCTCATGAATAAAGCTTTAAAATCAAACTTGAATGATATATAAAACAAAACCTCGATTATAAAATGTGAAACACATTTATAAAAATTATGCTAGGGCCTTTTAAATATTCTAAACTTTATCAATTCTTTGTTTCTTTTCAATAGATAAGGAACTAAAAATATTTGAATTCTAATTATATTTACACTTTATAATATGAAATTTAGAATTCATATAATCTTTAAATCAGATATTTATTTATTCAAATATTTATTAAATTATATATTTGAAGTAAATAAATTTAATTCCTTCAATCGTACATTTTGGACTTATGATTTGAATTTTAAAGTTTCAATAAATCAAACTTTTAGTAACATAATCCTTACTTTCTCTAAAATTTATTTGCCAAATATTTATGAACTTAAATATTTGACCACAATAAATTTTGGTAACCCATTTTGTAAATCTGTATTTCCAAATTTCAGATCAGGTTTTTAGACATAAATCAATGAACCTTTAAATTTTATGAAATTGAAAAATTAAATTTCACTGTGATTTTGATTCACCTAAAATATTTATAGAATTAAATATTTGGGTGATATAATTCAATTCTGACCTAGTTATATAATTTTGATCCTTCATAAAGCAACTATGCTTAATTTAAATTAAGATGCTTCAAATAAATTTAAAAAGACTTGGGTAAAGTAATGAATTTAAATGAAACCCTCAGACTAATTTTCTATAGCACAGAAACACAAACTTTAAAACCAAACTTGTGCAAATCATATTTCACACAATATTACACAAATATGATGCTATATTATGTGGAGCTTAAAATTAAAACATCATATCAATCAACTTATACATTAAAAACACCACAGTTGTGCTTGCTTCTAATAAAAACTATATTTGATATAATATGATGAATCTTACAATAAATCCAAAGTCTCTGTATTTCCTCTACAAACGTAGCCTCTTGCAATTTTTACCTTTTTTGATGCTTTCCAATATATTCTCTCCTCCAACATGTTCAACCCCTTACCTAAATTTTTCTCCCCTATTTATCAATTTCATTCATTCCATTGTTTTGTTTCTCTATTTCGTTCTATAATTGGTATCACAATGGCTTTTGAAACTAATTTATTTGAACACTCACATACTTAATCTCATCTACTTCACATAATACCATAGGGTACCACAAATGAATATAATTTAAATAATACATAACAAATACTTTTAATTTCATTTACTTCAACTTTAATTTGTGGTTATGTGAGTGCAAGTTGACATAGGTGAGCCATCACACCTTATTTGATGAACACCAATAAATCCTATTTTAAATTCATGTCCAACAATATAAACCATTGTACTAATGTGATCAAAACATGTTAATGTCAAAAATTGTTGAAATTACACTTTATGTCATCCATGGCCATGAATAAACATCATCTTGAATGACCATATTTTTTGAAAAACAATACAACAATGTCTTTCATCGAATACCTCGCAACCAATTTTATTGATGACAGAAAAATAAATTACGTATTGTTCATTCTATGCACCTGATGACTATGGAGAATGGTTCCCTAAGCTGAAATTTGACTAAATCATCAAAATTTTACTCCAAACACTCCTTTCATCCCCAAACTTCTTTGATTGCATGTAAATTCATGCAACTATTCTGATCATTACCAAAGTACTATTGATTTTTAATTGAAAGAAATAATACAAACTAGTTGTATTATTTCATTACTACCTTATTGTTGTGTCACTTTCCATAGAAGGCATTAATTTGAATTTTATATCCAAATTTGTATGAGGTTTCCCAAACATTTGCCATCATTTGCCCTTGTTAAATTTTATTATCACAAACATCCCATCTGCAGGATCTAGAATTATGAAAGTAAAACAAGTGTTTCAATCCCATGAGCATTGATTTACGTACCAATTCCCTCTTTCCATAAACTATATCTATTTGCATGCAATGTTCCTTTATGTCTTCTATAGTCAACATATACGTGTAATTCTTTAATGCGTGAATCTTCCATGGATTAAACAATTCTCGGGAGGCTTACAAACTACTATTGAAGACTCAAAATTGCTTCCATCATGGCCGTGTTATTTATGATTGTGCAACATTGTTTATGATTCCATTCATCCCCTTCCATATTTCTTGTGTCCGCGGTTAACCCACCATTACGAATTTCCACTAGATAGCTCATTAAAACTCGGACTGTGCTCAATCACCTATGAAACCTGCTAAAAGAAATACCACATTTTATTAACCAAAAAAATTAAAATAACATATTCATTTAAAAAATAATAATCATGCCTAATCGTAAAAACATAATGATACAAAGTGTAGATTAAAGATACAACGCCAAACAAAAGATAAAGAAATCACGATAAAAAGTAATGCAGAACATAGTTGTACAAAACAAACAATTTTTATTAATCAATGGAGTTTAGAAACTCCTTTTGAGTACAACAGGGCCTGTAACCCTTTCGTGATACAGATGTTACAATTTGTGCTAGGGTTCTTCGAGACCCTAGCTGGCACAATATGGTGGCGTCTCCGAAGAATGTATCCTTAACCTCAATAGAATGAGTGGGCTTCGTTGTATCCTTTGGCTCGGACCACTCCAGCTTAAGCAGCTGCTATCATCCAATCAAATCTGCCATTAAAATCCTACACATATTAAAACTACAAAAATGTTAGAAACTAGTAAGAGGGCTCCACTGTGTGAGCCCTCAAAAATAGTCTAAAACCCTAGAAATGAAATAAATAGAATGCAAAATCTAATGGTGGATTAATACATAAAAAAAATTACTTGCTTTATAATCTATACCTCTTTTTCTATTAACACGGCGAGACCAGGCAGCACCTGGAAGTGATGTAACTGTCAAATCGGCTGCAGAAGGCGCCCTGGTGCAATCGCTGAATGCCCACGTGCTTCTGGATCGGGGTTGCAGATGTCGGTCTGCGTCTATGGCTATAGGTAAATGCCCACGGGCACTTGCGACAAGAATGGGGGATTCTATAGAATGCTACAGAAGGGATGGCAGCGAAGTTGGTGACGGATGCGGCGATGGATGCGGTGAAAAGGGACGGCGATGGATGGGTAGGTTTAGCTGAAGAAGAGATAGATAGCGATAGATAACAAAAGAGAGATAGTAAAAGAGATCCATCCTTTTTGAGCCATCAAGGTGACTCAATTTATAATCTACTCTTAGGGCACACTTTAGGGTTTTAACAACACTTTGAATGTGTGGCTAATATTAAAGTGGATCCAAGGGTAGAGAATAAATCTAGGTTGTGAAACGGATTAATATGGATGGACGGATGAGATTAAATGAAGGATGGACGGCTCAGATTAAATCACTTAAAGTATCTTTATATATATATATATTAAAATATTAAAATATATATATATATATATATATATATATATTAATTTAAATAAATTTGGGAATGAAAAATGGCGGGAAAGGTGAAATTGGGCCAAATAATGACGGGAAAAGGTGAAATTGGGCCAAATAATGGCGAGAAGGTGTGGATTTGGGCCAAATAATTATGGGAAGGTGGATGAATGACATGTGGCTGACAGGAAGGTATAGATGACTTACAAGTGGCTAGATTTTGGTGTCTACAGATGCCCCTTTTTGAGCTGCTTTGTGTGAAGACACAATGCAGCACAAAAACTTAAGACACCTGAAAAGTTGGATCAAACGCAACTCTCTCTCAAGATTAAAGCATAACTTGGAAGACCAAAGAATAAAAGAATATTTAAAATTTTATCAGCTTACCCCCTCAATTGGCGAGCGAGAATGGTTCTCACAAGCCAATTGGAAGAAATTTGGAAGAAAATGAACCGTTTTTGCCCCAACGATGAAAAAATGGGTTGGTGTATGAACCATATGTTTATGTCCCAACAGGAAAGGGGTTGGTGTACAAAACAGAAAAGAATATGATTGAAGATGATACGAGTGATGTGAAAGATGGACCGTTTTCTGCCCCAACGGTTATAAAGGGATTTTTGCCAAATTGTAAATTCCATGATCATGTAAGATGAATTCCACTATAGGAAAATTAGAAATTGATAACGGATGCCCCAACTCCTGTGTGTGAATCCATACTCGTTGATGAAATTGCCTTGTTGGTGCCATTGATATGCAGAGATGAAAGATGCATGAAAGAGTCCAGAACTCAGAGATGCTCCTAGTGACTGTATGGATAATTCCTCGGGTCGAAACCAATCAACCTAGGTAGCCACAATCTCTAGCAAGAATTAAAATAATGACGATATGAAATATTGTCCATGTTTATGGCCCCATGAACTAGGCCATCAATGAAAACTATTGAGCAAATTAATCTTGGTATGAGGTCACTTGAAAAGTAGAATACCCAAAATTGATTTCCAATTTTCAAACAGTGAAATAATTGATGATGATAAATGGTAAGTGTCCTTATGGTGGTTTAATCCTCTTACCGAATTGCATGGATTCAAATCACTGCAATCGCCAAGGTGATAGAATATATCACTAGATACGAGGTTTACTTTAATTTGATTTGGAAAAAATATGCATGATGAAAGAATAATGAAATTGACGATAGATCAGAAGAATTGATGAATGTGGTTAATTTTGTGAAGGTTTTGAATATTTTTAACCCAATTTGTAAAACAATGATGAATGATGCGCTTTTTGAGCGAAATGACAAAATTTTTGTCCAAAACTATTATAACCTTCACAAAATGTTTTATTATGATAAGAAGAATGGATGAATTGAATTTGATGAAATTTGAAGGAGGTAAGCTTCAATTTTGCAAGTTTTGTTCCTTTATTCAATACTGACACCAAACGTCGGTCTGCATTTGTGGTTGGCAGAGATGCCCACCGGTGTTTAGGCACTCTGCAAATGCAGGACTGCATCTAAATGCACCATGAAACGCCCCACTACATTTTAGGGCACCAAAACTAGCTATTTAAACAGTTTCAGTGAGAATTTCGCTCATTTGTGCGTTCGAGCTTGAGAGAAGTGCGTATGAGGGAGTGGAGTGAAAGGTTTGTGTGGGATATTAAAGCACGCAGGAGCTATGGCAGAGATGGGAGCAGACGTGCCAGTGCAACCAGCTGAGGTATTTGTTCATTTAAGTAAGTACTTATTATGTTATTTTTTTTTTTTTGGGAAAAATTTGTAACAAATTTTTGTTTTGTTGTTTTGCAGCTTAGGGTGTTAGAGGCACGACACCGGCTCTCCCCTATAATTTTGGGGATGAGGAGGTCATTGTCCCAAGTAGACTAGGAGATATTGGAGTCAGTGGGGCTAGCGGAGGCAGCCCAGTTGGAGGTAGTTTGGGCGGATGATGGGTACCTCTCAGCTTTGGCCGAGAGGTGGGATCCAGATCGAGGGACGTTCCAGCTCCCGACTGGAGAGATGATGGTGACGCTTGAGCATGTATACCGTATCCTCAAGGTGCCCGTGGAGGGGGCATGGGTGGAGGTTGGACGAGATAGAGCCATGGAGATGGCCAAGTTTTTTGGGGATGACTGGAGGGAGATCCGAACGGAGAGCGGGGGGATCCCATACTTGGCCATGTATACGACGAAAGAGTTTGTAGCGGTGGAGGCTCTGATGATGTTCGTGTTGGCCAACATTGTGGCCCCGAACAGCATCAGGTGTAGGTTCCCATGGAACCTGATGGGTGTAGTGAGCGAGATGCTCACTAATAGGGTAGTGTATGCCTGGGCGCCTAATTTATTGGCATAGGTGTACCGGGAGTTGTATGAGGTTCAGAGACAGGGCCGGAAGGGCCTAGGTTGCAGTGTGGTTCTCTAGTGCTGGGGCTAGGAGCACTTCAGAATGGCTCGATCGGAGGGGTTTCCATGGGCTCACTGGGACATGATCCAGGCTTATGGTAGGAGATGGCCAATGGCAGAGGAGAGACAGCCTAGCCGCCCCATGAGATCGAGGCAATGGTATAGGATATTATGGGCAGACTTGACAGATGCCCAAGTCATTTGGAGGCCCTGGCGGGAGGCGAGGTGGATCGAGGATGGAGAGCACCTGAGATAGGTGCGATAGGCTAGATGGGTAGTGGGGCGGGGCCATAGCAAGGCGGAGTACATACAGATGTCTTGAGTACTCTGCCAGGTCGGATTGAGGCAGGATGTCCCCGGTGAGCCAGTGCGCTATCGGAGGCATAGATCAGAGGGTGATTTTCTGTGTTCCAAGTCGTGGAGGGAGGCAACAGAGGACGATGAGGACATGGAGATCCTATACATGGATGACGTTGGGGTGACAGATGAGTATGCAGCATGGATGGCCACAGAGCCGAGGTGGGAGCCACAATTGGTGGCTGGTGGAGCCGAAGAGCCCGAGGCTGGGGCTGGAGAGGGCGAGGGAATCATGGAGGTTCCCAAGCACAGGGAGGGTCCCCGCCTTCGATCTGACAGTCGAAGGTGAAAATGGAATATGGCATGACAGGCTCCGGGTAGTGAAGATGATGAGGAGGATGGCAAAGAGGGCCTATGAGAGGCTACAGGAGAGGCTAGGGAGATACCCCCTAGCGGGCATGAGAACGAGCTGACGTAGCTGCAACAGCAGATAGCAGAGCATGATGCTATGTTAGCTGCCCAGGACGAGAGGATAGCTCATCTGGAGCAGCAGGCGGCAGAGCGGGATGCTCAGTTAGCTGCTCAGGAGGAGAGGATGGCCCAACTGCAGGTGGACTTGGATAGAGTGACCAGGGTGCCCCAGGATGATAGGGTGACGAGACTCCAAGTAGAGCTAGTGGAGCGAAAGCGATGACATGGGATAGACATAGCTAGATTTAGGTCGAGGACTCATTACATTGAGGCTCTGGAGGACACATTGTTTAGGCATCACATTGTGTTGCCTGATCCTCCATCCTCTTCTGTCTCTAGGCGTAGTGAGTCTAGACACACCACTAGGTCTAGGGCTCCTACTAGGTCTCAGGGGTCCTCTTTTGATGGTTAGCTTAGTGCTTAGATGCACTCTTTATGAGCCTTGGTGCCCTATTGTATATTGTAGCCTTTTGGAATTCATTGTACAGTTTGACCTTTATACATATATATATACATGGCTTTTATTTATTTGGTGTTTTACTCTCTTTTGTGTGAATGCCTATGTTTTTGTGATGCATGTTTTGATATGTTTTAATGTTTTTGATGCATATGTGATGGAATGGAATGCAAACTTATAGATGATTAATGCGAGACTAAGTATATAACATACATATCTATGGATTATCAATGCAAGACTAAGTAAATGATATGTAAATCTATGGATGATTAATGCAAGACTAAGTAAATGAAATATACACTAATAAGCACTCATATTTTTAGATAGTTAGATTTAGCCAATTGTTATCATAATTGTTTAATCGAGGGCACCGAACTTGGTGGCTTGTGAATGGATGACGTATGGAATGACATGAATATGGAAGAAGATATGGAGGATGATATGGAAGAAGATATGGAGGAAGACCTGTTTTACAAAGACTCAAACATGCTAGTGGTATCAAACAAACTTACTAATACTGCCTAATTCAACTAGGACCAAATGTGTGTGCATGCAAGTTCATTAACCAAATCATAAGCATGGTAGTGACTCTAGGCAATCAAAAACTTGTGTGTGTGCAAGTGTGTTCATTAACCTCATCTTGCATAAATTAGGTAACCCTGTTATGGAGAAGACCCCGAAGCTAGTTTGTCCGTATGAGCATTCAAAGGTCTCTTTTTGAGGAGAGACATGTCGCCACGCAATGAGTATACTCCACTGCCAATCAAGCGTCTATAGCCCCGGTGAAGGTTAACTCCATAGTCCATGTTGTTTTTGACCTTTGTAAGCCTTGGGGATGACTACCTATCCGTCTGATTGGAAAAGTAGTACGATCCTTACAACTTATTTGGGATGAGTGGTGTGTGAAAAATGTTCATTTCCTTAGAGCTTTGGGGAATCGGATTCTCAACCGAAGTATGATGAGAATTTTACCCTATCCTTACTACTCTGTTTATATTTATATTTTGTGATTGCTTGTGATAGTGGTAAGAACCACTTTTTTATAGACTATGTTTGCATGATAGGACAAACGAGGATTACCCTTTTCACTTCAAGGCACAATCCAAGGATGGTGTTATCTCTCTTTGACACAAGATGTTTTTAAGATGTGAAAATTTGATAGGTTCAAGACCGCTTTTGAAATCATTTCCCAATACTCAAGATTTTATTTAGTGTAATTTGTGATATGGCCCTAGAGAACTTTGACATGCATTTCAAAGTTTGCTTAAAACACTAGGAATGGCTAAGTGACTGAAAACATTTTGGCAATGTAAATATGTGCAAATGGAAAATGGGTGTACGAATGACAATTCGGTTTGATGGATTTTATGAAGGTGCCCCTGATTAAGGCAACATGACTTTTGCTTGACCAAATTTTATATCCAAAAGATAGAATGGTCTCTAACATGATATGCAACTATGGCTGAAAATAAAATGTTATGGTTTTCAATGAGATGTATGCACATGAAATGCAATGTTTTTGAATGAGATGTATGCAACTAACAATGAAATGCAAATTCTTTTTATTTTATTTGTTTTTTATTTTTTATTTTTATTTTTTGTACAAGCCATGTATATATGTACATATAAAATTCAAACTATACGTAGAATGCCCTCAAGTGTATAACATTAAGTGGTTCGGGTTCTTCCTCTCCCTCTAAAATGGAAAGTCTATAAGTTCCATTACCCACTCTTTCAGTGACCATATATGGACCTAACCAATTAGCCACGAATTTATCTCGAAGATGCGGCAATGCATTGGTGTTTTGTTGATTCTCTTTAAGGACAAGATCTCCTACTTGAAATTCTCTTAGATGAACTTTGGAATTGTAAGCACATTTCAATCGGTCTTGATAAACTCGCAAATGCTCTAAAGCATTGATTCATTTTTCATCTAAGTGTGAGTTGATCAAGATGTGCTTGTCTAGCAGTATCATCATCGATAAATTCCTGCAAAGAAATTCGCAAGGAAGGGATCTCGAGCTCAAAAGGCATGATTGCTTCATCTCCATAGACCAAATAAAATGGCGTTGCCCCAATGGGAGTTCTGATGCTTGTTCTGTAAGCCCATAATGCTAAGGGGATTTTTGTATGCCAATATTTATGATTTTCTTTAACAAGTTTCTTAAGAATAGCAATTATGGTCTTATTGGAAGCTTCAGCTTGTCCATTGGCTTGTGGGTAGTAAGGAGTTGAGAAAATATGTTGGATATTATACTTTTCGCAAAGAGCTCGAACATCCTTATTCTTAAAAGACTTGCCGTTATCAGAAATGATTTTAGAGGGAATACCAAAACAACAAATGATATGGTGAAGTATAAACTCCACAATTATAGGACCTGTCGTACTGGTTAGAGGAATAGCTTCAACCCACTTTGTGAAGTATTCAGTGGCTGTAATGATGAAAGTATGCTGTCCTGAAGAGGCAGGTGAAATATTGCCAATTAAATACAGACCCCATTGTGAGAAGGGCCAAAGGCTTTGGATGGGTTGTAAAGATTGTGATGGTATATGGGTTAAATTAGCGTGTTCTTGACACTTTTTACATTGTTTAACATATTTGCAACAATCTTGTTCCATAGTGGGCCAATAATACCCCATACGTAAAATACGCTTCGCAATGGCCATTCCACTAAAATGACCACCACAAGTACCATCATGGGCTTCAACAATAGCTCTATGTGTTTCACCTGCTTCTAGACAGTGGAGGAGTACTCCATCATATCCACGTTTATACAACACATCCCCCAAAAGAAAAAAATGAGCTGCCTTTTTCTTAAAACAGTGGTGGGCAGTTCGAGACAAATCAGATGGGAGTGTTCCAAACTTGAGGAAGGCTACTATCTCACTAGACCAAGGCTCATATGGATCCGAATGGATAAAGCAAACATCTTTTTCATCCTTAGAATCAGCACGAACAATTGCAGACTTAGAGATTGTGGAAATGATTAGGGGTTGTACCTCTCCAAGGGAGTCCTTTGGAATCAATGATCCAAGAGAGGCCATGGCATCCGCAAATCTATTAGTCGAACGAGGCAAACTAGTGATCTCATACCAATCAAACTTAGAGAGCAAATTCATTGCTACATCATGATAAAGCTTAATGGTAGGTTCTTTGGCTTGGTATTCTCCTGTAATTTGTTTAACCATGAGTTGAGAATCCCCAAATATCTGAATACGCTTAATGCTCATAGCTATGGTTGATTGAAGACCTAAAATTAAGGCTTCATACTCTGCTGTATTATTGGTGCATTGGAAGTCTAGTTTGAATGATAAATGGATGGGAATCCCTTGAGGTGTATAAACACAACTCTAGCACCTTGACCTTTCGTGCACTTAGAGCCATCAAAGAATAGCGTGATGTCAACATCTTCCTCCGGAATGATGTCCTCTTCTTGTTCAATGATAGCAAATACCGAATCATCTGGGAGCTCAATAATCAAAGGATGATCATTAGGTAGTGGAGCTTCTACAAGTTGATCGGCTATAACTTGACCTTTAACGAATTTTTGGCTAATGAATTCAAGATCAAATTCGATAAGAAACATTATCCATTTAGTGGTACGAGTGTTATTATAAGTGCGAGACATCATATAACGCAGAGGGTTTTCTCTAGCTATGACATATGTTGTATGGCTAAGCATATAATGACAAAGTTTCTTAGTGGCAAAAACCACTGCTAAGCACAACTTTTCCACATAAGCATATCGGGTTTTATAGCTTACCAATGTTCGACTAATATAATAGACAGATTGCTCACGATTTTGTTCATTCTTTTGTGAAAGCATTGTCCCTAAGGCAAAGTCCATTGCTGAGATATAAATATTGAAAGGGACCTCTGGATGAGGTGGATCTAAGACTAGCGGAGACGCTAAGTACTGCTTGATGTCATCAAAGGATTTCTGACACTCATCTGTCCATGAAAATTGTATCCCCTTTTGTAGTAGGTGGCAAAATGGCCTACATTTATCAGAAAGTTGTGCAATAAAGCGACGAATTGAATTAATCTTTCCTTGCAGACTATGCAACTCCTTCAAATTAGTTGGGGGACACATTTCCATAATGGCTTTGACCTTGTTTGGGTCCACCTCAATACCTCGTTTAGAGATAATAAAACCTAGGAGTTTTCCTGAGGTAACACCAAAGACACATTTCTTAGGGTTCAACCTTACTTTATGCTCTAGAAGCCTATCAAAAACTTTTTCCAATACATCAAAATGCTCTTGTCGAGTTTTAGATTTTGCCAATAAATCATCCACATAATCTTCGATAATATTATGCATATAATCGTGGAAAATATAAGTCATGGCTCGTTGATAGGTTGCACCTACGTTCTTAAGGCCAAAGGGCATCACCCTGTAACAAAAAGTTCCCCAAGGTGTGGTAAATGCTGTTTTGTGTTGATCTTCAGGGTTTATTCGAATCTGGTTGTATCCTGAAAATCCATCCATGAACGAAAGCATTTCATGACCAACACAGGTGTCGACAAGAGTATCAATGTTTGGAAGAGGAAAGTCATCCTTAGGACACGCTTTATTTATATCTTGAAAATCGGTGCAAACACGTATCCCCCCGTTAGGCTTGCGAACAGGTACCATGTTAGAAAGCCACTTAGGATAATCAATCGGGACAACAAATTTAACATCCAAAAGTTTCTGAATCTCCAATTTAACTATGAGGGCCACGGTAGGATGCATTTTCCTAAGTTCCTGTTTGACAGGTTTAGCATATTTTTGTAAGGTGAGGTTATGGACAACCAAATTAGTGTCTAGGCCTGGCATGTCTTTGTAAGACCATGCAAATATCTCCTTCTTCCGCTTGAGTAGAGAAATAATTTTCTCTTGTTCCTTTGATGATAGAATTTTAGCCAGTTTCATAATTTGGGTGCCATCTTGGTCTTTACTAAGGTCTACATTGATAGTTTCTTCAATAGACATGTAGGAACCTTCCTCAAACTGATGGGGAGTAGGGATCAGATTTATGTCATCTAAAATGTCATCAAGCTCCTGTGCCTTGCTCTCGTCTATGTCTGCCTAGAAGACCTCTGGCTTAGAATATGAAGGTGAATGTGGAGGTGAAGGAAGAATGTAGTTGGCGGAAGCCCTTAACAATTCCTCTGAAAGGATGAATTCTGAAATAGATGGAGGGGATGAAATCTGATCCATGCCAATCAGGCTTGGGTTGATCGAGATTGGATTATCCGGATCATATGGATTATGGAGCGGTGTGAATAAGTCTTTGAAATTCATTGTCGACTTATGGAAGAAAGGATGGGCGGAATGGAAGGGAAAACCGGTGAAGACCTCGGAAGACCTGAGATGCAAAACAACATAGTTTTTCAGCTTTTTTTTTTTTTGTAGTTTGAGTTTTTTTTTTTTTTTTTATAGTGGTGAAAACCACTATTACACACATATATAAAGCAATAAAGTATTTTTATATATTTTGATTTTTTTTTTTTGGAAATTTTCTGATTTTTTTTTTTTGGTAGTGGTGAAAACCACTATTTTAGTATATACATATAATACAGGTTTGGATTATGGCTTATGGATGTGGCAGAGGGGGTGGTTCACCTCGTTATTGTGGAATAAGCAAGCAAAAGATAAAAGATACAACACCAAACAAAAGATAAATAAATCACGATAAAAAGTAATGCAGAACACAGTTGTACAAAACAAACGATTTTTATTAATCAATGGAGTTTAGAAACTCCTTTTGAGTACAACAGGGCCTATAACCCTTTCGTGATACAGATGTTACAATTTGTGCTAGGGTTCTTCGAAACCCTAGCTAGCACAATATGGTGGCATCTCCAAAGAATGTATCCTTAACCTCAATAGAATGAGTGGGCTTCGTTGTATCCTTTGGCTCGGACCACTCCAGCTTAAGCAGCTACTATCATCCAATCAAATCTGCCATTAAAATCTTGCACATATTAAAACTACAAAAAGTTTAGAAACTAGTAAGAGGGCTCCACTGTGTGAGCCCTCAAAAATAGTTTAAAACCCTAGAAATGAAATAAATAGAATGCAGAATCTAATGACGGATTAATACATAAAAAAAAAATTACTTGCTTTAGAATCTATACCTCTTTTTTTGTTAACGCGACGAGACCAGGCGGCACCTGGAAGTTATGTAACTGTCAAATCGGTAGCAGAAGGTGCCCTGGTGCGATCCCTGAACGCTCGCATGCTTCTGGATCGGGGTTGCAGATGCCGGTCTGCGTCTATGGCTATGGGTAAATGCCCGCGGGCACTTGCGACAAGAATGGGGGATTTTGCAGAATGCTGCAGAAGGGATGGCGGCAAAGTTGGTGATGGATGCGGCGATGGATGCGACGAAAAGGGACGGAGATGGATGGGTAGGTTTAGTTGAAGAAGAGATAGATAGCGATAGATAACAAAAGAGAGATAGTAAAAGAGATCCAGCCTTTTTGAGCCATCAAGGTGACTCAATTTATAATCTAATCTTAGGGCACACTTTAGGGTTTTAACGACACTTTGAACATGTGGCTAAGATTAAAGTGGATCCAAGGGTAGAGAATAAATCTAGGTTGTGAAACGGATTAAGATGGATGGACGGATGAGATTAAATGAAGGATGGATGGCTCAGATTAAATCACTTAAAGTATCTTTATATATATATTAAAATATATTAAAATATTAATATATATATATAAATATTAATTTAAATAAATTTGGGAATGAAAAATGGCGAGAAAGGTGAAATTGGGCCAAATAATGGCGGGAAGGTGTGGATTTGGGCCAAATAATGGTGGGAAGGTGGATGACTGACACATGGCTGACAGGAAGGTATAGATGACTTACAAGTGGCTGGATTTTGGTGTCTACACAAAGCATATAAAATAATCTAATGTCCTATATAACAATATAATCACATGATAAAACAAAATATAAATAACATAAAAAATATAAACAAAATTATATATTTAGCATTATAATAAAACAAAATAACATAACATAAAAACATAACATCATGAATATGAATAAAAAATAAAGTAACAAACAAATTCACATAATACAAAAACATGAAAACATATAACTAAGACCATATAACATAAAAATAAATAATATAAGATAAAAATAAACAAAACATTACATAAAATAAGACCGCCATAAAAAAAATATAACACATTAATAATAACCAAACATAAAACCACATAAAAATAAATAAAATTAAACCTTTAACAAAACACATACAATGCAACACAATATAACCTATTAATTCTAACCCACATAACAAAACCATACAAGATAAATAAAGAACCCTTTGAATCATAAAATATGACATTGAAATCAATATATGACATTAGATCTTCGATATCAAATAAAGAAAATCTTCGACTACATATGGAGACGAAATCAAACAACTTTTAAAATTTCAAGTGGATCCCCAAGCTTTTGGGGTTGTTGTGAAGGAGTCACAAAATGACTATTGTCACATCTGTAATATGATGGGACATGAGGTAAAGCTCTGTTAGTATAATGCAAGAGTACATCTATAGGTCCTGATAATCTAGGAGCAAGAAGAGAAATAGAAGACCCTAGGAGGCAAACAACAGACAATAAGTGATGGCTATAGAAATAGTCAACAAGGTGGAAGGTCAAACCAGGGAAATCAACAAGGAGAACAAAGACATTTATAGTATGTAAAGAAATATATATCGATCATACAATGTCGTAATTTCCAAGAATGGGGGCATTTTGCAAAAAATTCTCCTTCATCTCAGAGATAAGAAACACCGCAAGCAAGCACTACACATATGTGTAGGTGGTGTGGTCTAGGTAACCATAAGGAATAAAATTTCCCAAAGTAGGTGAGTTCAAGTAACCTATAGAATGTTAATTATTTAGACATTGATGTTCCTCAAGTTAATGAGGAAACCCAAGAAGTTTTAGCCATGACAAGGAATCAGGCTAAAAAGGATAAGTATCCATAGCCAACAAAGGAAAAGTAACACTGGAAAGTAGCAAAGAAAATACTACAGGATGAAGCATAAAAAGCTAAAAAGTGAAGTTAGCTGAAGAAAAGAAACTGGAAAATCCATCAAAAGGGAAGGTGATTATGCAAATTCTAGTAGAATAGATTTTGGAAACCACAGTAGAGATTAAAGTGGTAAACTTGTTGGAAGCTATTCCATCATTACAAAAAGTGATGGTGGAAGATATACAACCACAAGGTGATGGAAGTGCAGAGTCAACCAATTCAAAAAAAGGAAAGAAAATGCCAATTTATGGATCCAAATATATTGATGATTGATGTGGGAAAGAAACCTACATTAGTTCATATGGAGATCCTAAGGCACAAATTGATACAATTTATTATATATGGAGGATCCAACACCAATGTGCTACCTAAAAGAACCTAGCTAGAACTAGGCGCTCCATATCTATGGGCACTGAGCTTCTGATTATATGGTTCTAACCAGTATGGTATCAATACAAATGGAGTCTTGAAAACACAAGTGGTGATAGTTGACCAAGATTTTGTCTTGGATTTCATTGCGATCACTATGCAAAATCCTACATACGATGCTCTCTTCGGGAGAGGATGGTTACAAGTAGCCAAATTTAATCACAACTAGGAAAATAATTAGATCACTTTCAATAAGGGATAACACAAATATATGATTAATTTGGGTAATCAAAATATTAGTGAGGATGTAGCTACAACTGATGAATAAAAAATTCCTCATGTGATGAAGGGTATGGACCAGATGAAGAAGGAATATTGTACCTGGATGAATGTAGTGAAGACAAAGCTAGATCTAATAGTGGACTTCTTCATTGGAAAATGGATGAGTACAAATTTTTTTAGCCCAACTACCTCTGTATTGATTCAGAGGAGATCAAGAAAAAATAATATGAACCCAAAGTTAGCCAGGAACCTAAGAAAGAGGTGGAAGAGAAATGGACATTCCCAAAAAGTTTTGCAGAGTATATAGTACGAGATGTGGAAATTGATACAATACTAAAAAATTCAACAAACATAGAGAAATAAGAAAGTGAGTAGGATAATATCAAATATGAAGGACCTCAGATAGTGGACATCAATCTAGGGATGAAGGAGGAACCTAGGATGATTCACTATGGTGATGATTTGAACCCTGTACTAAAAGTGGCAGATTTTAAGATATTCTTGGAATATAAAGATGTATTTGCATGGACATATAAGGATCTGAAGGGAGTACCAAATAAGTTATGTGTCCATAAGATTAAATTAATTACTAAAGCACAACCCATAAGGATATGACCTTACAAAATGAACCCAAAGTACACACTACATTATTGAATGCAGAGATAGAAAAGATGTTGGAGGTAGGAATCATATTCAAAATGACAACCAGTGAATGGGTATCACCTATCATGATCACCTTGAATAAGGAAGTGGACAATATCATAATATGTGTGGACTTTAGGAGTTTAAATATAGTAACTATTAAGGACCCCTTATCTATTCCCTTCATATATTATATCCTAGAAGTCATAGGACACGGGATCTATTCATTTTTGGATGGATTTTTGGGTTACAATCAGATAAGTATAGCCAAGGAGGATAATTTGAAGACCATATGTACTATAGATAATGGCATCTACACATATAATCAAATACCATTAAGGCTTTGTAATGCCCCAACTACATTTCAATGCATCATGCTGTATATATTTGATCAGTTGGCAATAGGGAACTTCAAAGCATTTTTGGATGATTGTTCTATTTATGGGAAGATCAAGGATAATATTCTTGCCCTCATTTAATGCATGAGTAGGTGTAGGAATGCACAAATATCATTAAATACTAGGAAATTCTACCTAATGGTACCATATGGAAATTTTTATGACACATAGTATGCAATGAAGGATTAAAAATAGATCCTGATAAGATCCTTGTGATATTGCACATGGAATAACCATACGCTGTGAGTTCACTTAAAACATTCTTGGGATCAATGGTATATTATCAAAGTTTTATCAAGAACTATGCACATGTATCCTATCCGTTAGATTCATTGATGAAGAAGAATGTTCCTTTCAAATGGACAAAGGAGCACCAAGGAGCCTTTGAGGAGTTGAAGACTAAGCTTGTGAGTATCCTATTTTTGGTGTTGTCAAACTAGGATAAGGAATTCCATGTTGATATTTATGCTTCAAATTTTGCAATTAGATGTTCTTTGTAACAAGGATAGTTCAAGATGGATCAACCTATTTTCTTTGCTAGTCACCTATTATCAAGACTAGACAGAAATTATAGTACAACAAAGAGAGAAGCTTTGGAAATGGTATATGCAGTCTATAATTTTAGGTATTACCTATTGGAAAACCCCTTTGCTTTATATTTATATCACAAATCCCTATTTTACTTGATAAACAAACCAATGATACAAGGAAGGGTCAGTGGGTGGCTTGTCACCCTACAAGAGTTCGTATTTCGAGTAGTAATGAGACTTGGTAAGAAGCATGTTATTGTGGACCAGTTGTGTAGGATACGATCAAGAGATCCTACAAGAATAGGATTTTTGGATGAATTTCCTGATGCATATTTATTCACCATAAATTTTGTTTCATCGTGGTACAAGTTCATTGGTTAGTACCTTTCCATAGGAAATGATGACAATCGATAAAAAGAAAGTGATCATGAAATCAACATCCTTCCAGTTGATAGCAATATTGTTATATAATATGGGAAGTGATTGTATCCTAGGAAGATATGTGATAGAAGAAGAAGTCAAAGCAACATTAAAAGAATCTCATGAAGCTTTAGTAGGAGGGCACATGGGACCAGATGCAATATCTAATAAAATATTACTAGTTGGACTAAGGTGGCTCACACTGTATAATGATGCAAAAGAGTATGTGAAATCATATGATACTTTTTAAAGGGTAGAAAAGCCATTAAAGAGGGACTTTACGTCATTGCATCTATCACAACCCTAGGAACTATTTTAAATGTGGGAATTAGACTTCGTTGGACCATTGAAGACATATCAAAGAAGTAAGTATAAATACATCATAGTAGCAATACAATACTTACAAAATGGGTCAAAGCAAGAGCATTACCTAATAACTCAGCAAAAAGTACAATGAGATTCTTGTACAAGAAGGTAATCACAAGATTTAATATTCCACTACAAATAACAAGTGATTGAGGAAGAAACATTTTCAATGAAATATTCAAAATGTTGATGATAGATTTTAGAATTTAACACTCATTGTCTAGTACATACTATCCTAGATAAAATGGATAGGTAGAAGCAATAAACAAAGTCCTAGTATATACTTTGTATAAAAATTGTGGAATAGAGGGATAAGATTGGTAGGAAAGGCTACCACATATTTTTTGGTCATATAGAACAACTTTTAAACCAACAAAAGAGCATACAACTTTCTAGTTGATGTATGGATAGGAGGTGGTGGTGCCAGTTGAATTCTTGATACAAATTTTGAGAGTCATAGTAAAGCATCACTTGGGTGATCAAGAAATTTTGGAAGAGCGACTGAAAAAACTGATCAAGTTAGAAAAAATATGATTCATGGCACAATGGGTGATTGAGGTAGCTTAGAATAGAAGGAAGGCATGGCATGACAAACACTTGAGGAAGTTAGAACTTAGTCTAGGAGACTTGGTTCTAAAGTTTAATGGAAAGCATGAAATCAATCCTAGAGCTGAAGACTTTATAACTTGGTACCTTTAAAGTGGTAGAAGTAATTAATAATGGAGAAATAAAGTTACAAAACTTGAATGGTATGGAGGTACCCAACACTTTAAATGGCTCAAAGTTGAATCCTTATAAAGTACAGTGCTTATTCATTTCTTTAGAAGATATTGAACGAAGAAGATGAGTAGAAGCTCAATAGAGGACTCAAGGTGAGCAAGGTCCATCATAGGAAGAGCCTAAAATGAAACTCCAACATTTATTTGTAGAAGATGAGGAGATAAGACCAACCATAGGATAACAAGATTTGGCACCTTGACCCAGAGAAACAAGAAGATTATGAGTGCAGGTCATATATACGGATGGGACTGAATGAGTAGAAGAGGAAGATGAAGAATGGATTCCTCTAAATGAAAGAGGATATCAGGTTATAGTACTATTACCCAAAAATAGGGTAAGGCATGAATAAGCACCCCAAGTGAATATAAAGAGGATGTACCCTTAGGTTAAGCGTAGAGAACTACCCCAAAAAGCTAAAGGAAAAAGAAGGATACAGTTAACAGTACGATACAAGTATAGTGTGGATACCTTTGAAATGGAAGTTCTAGAAGTAGATAGGAATGAGAACATAGATGAAAAATTGGTTGGACTTACTCCATTAGCTCAGATTGGGATATTACAATAGAGAATGCAATTTTAGACTCAAAAACTGTAAGAAGAATATCAAACATTACGAGGTCATAATGCAAGGTTGAAAGAACAAACCATCCAAGAATTGGATAGTAAAATACAAATACTGGATGAGCAAAGAACAACTAGGCTACAAGAGATATAAGAAGAACCTATGGATTATGAGGGGAGAACTCCAATAAGTGGTGTAATAAATTATGACACAAGCACAAGTTCATGAGTACAAGTGATCCGCCAATGATGAATGAAGATGCAAAACTATTATGGTGAGATATTGAGGAAGCAACCACATCACCTAAATCATAAGATAATGCATGGTTGTATTTGAGTGACTCTAGTGATGAAGGTATGCCTTGTATAGTAAGGGAACCATAGCACAAGAAGTAGTGATGAGGATGGTTTCCTAGGGAACCCCCATAATCCTCGAGATAATTGTGATCCCCCAACATGTACAACAACACATTGACAACTAGGGAGATCTCAGGAGTGTCAAATCAACGTTGATATACAAGCATATATAATAGCCCATAGAAAACTAAGAATACAAAGGAGAGAAATACAAATATTGGAGAGACTGATGAATTTTCCAATGGATTGGGTGAAACAGAGAGAAGAGAATAGGAATGACTCAAGTTCTAAGATAGATTTTTCTTACGGATATAGATAGGTCTTGGCAACTTCAACTCCACAAATATGCTTCAATGAAATAATATGGAGATGTTTCTTAGCATGTGTAGATCATAGAATCAGATTATTATTAAAATTATCACCAAGTACAAGAAGAATTAGAAGTCCCCTAGCCAACATTGAGTTGGTAGAGATAACTCCTAATAACTGAGCAATAGGAGGAAGGAATAGAGAAGAACCCCTAAGGCCTCAAATAGGAAGGGGAGGAGGTATTTTACTATGAAGTGAGCAAGGAAAAGGTGATGTTACAATTAAAGGAGGAAGAGAACAAATAAGTTTTTGACCCCCTACTCCTAGATGGCCAAGAGATACACCCTTAGCTTATTGGATCTGAACATGAAATCTATGAGGTATACAAAGGATGAGAGGGATCTTACCTAATCCTACAAGGAACTATCCATTGGTATTACCATACCTAATCTGATGAGAACCCCAAAGAGTTGGAGGTGGCAAAGGATTACTCCAAGAAAGGTAGGAATCACCACTGGCATAGAGAAACCTGATGTCAAGAGAAATAAGATGGGGAAGACACTCACGTGGTAGAGGCCTTTCTGGGAGATGAAGAGTACATTTTGTAGATGAAAGAAACTAGGGGCAACAAAGGATCTAATTTCCAAGTTTGGAGCAAGAATTGATCCGAGGATATAGAAAAAAGAGTCACTCGAATTATAGTAGAGTAGTAAGGGCACCACTACTAAGGGATCAATCACCTACATGACTAGAGGAAGGGACACCAGTTGAAGATAATACAACTTACAATTGTACAATTTCAAATTGTACACATGGTACGGGATATGAATTGACCTAGAGAGCAAGTGGTTCTAGGTGATAAAACTACTTAGAATATCACAATCGAACCTCCAAGAGAAGAATCTAATGGGATCATACTAGTGAATATCATTGTACGATTTATACGACAGTAATTATAAATAAGTTAGGAAAATTAAAAAAAACGAAAAAAAAGGAAAAATAAAATAAAATTACTTAATTGTGAAAATCCCTCAAGACACAATTAAGAAGGAAGTAGGTTGAAAAATAGAAACGGTGACCTCTTTAAAGAGAGATAAAAATAGAAAAAATATCTAAGTGATAGATCGCACAACCAAAATTGATAAAAGTACATGCAAAATCATACAAAAAGGCATGTTGTATGATCTAGATCGTAAAATGTATGGTTTTGGGTGTAGTTGTATGATTTTCAACCATCATATTTAATGTTCGCATGTGTGGAATGATGAGTTGTCAGAAAAGTGTGGGAAAAAGTTTAAAATTGCATGAAAAGTGATGAGTTGACAATAATATAGGAAAGGAAGATGAAAAGACATGCAAAATGGTGCAATTTCAAATTGTAGCCATTATGGTTTGAAGATAGTTTAAATACTAGGCCTACCCTAGCAATTTTTAAAAACCATACAAGGAGGAATTCAAAATTTTTAGGAGGGTGAAGGCAAAAAGTTTGCAAAGGTGACTACATGGGCATTAAAACTCATCTATAAACTACAATAATTTATGACCCATTTTTAAACTCACACCAGGGAGACTTTTCACATTCAAAGAAATCAAACTGCAGAAGAAAAAGGGGAAAAAGCAAGGATTTGACTCCATTGATGGAAGAATTCAAGTTCAACCAAAAATAAAGGAGGTTTTGTAGTAGAAGGAATCCATGTATGAACCAGGTTGTTGAAAAATGTACATTAGGATTTGAAGATGTGGTGGATTGGAGCCAGACAAAAGAAATTGCAAGGAGAAGGAAACTACAAACCCTAATTTGATGAAAGTGGCCAAAAAAAAACTAGATAAGATAGAGGAAAGGAGGGAGAAGACTGTAGAACCATATTTAATAGCCTTTTTTTTATGTTTTTGGGGATAAATTGCATGAAGGGTGGAAAATTAAGAAGTTGCTCTCGAAAAACATTGAAAATATAGATCGAGGTATTTTGGCAACTTGGTTAGAGAGAAATCATGGTGGAAAAGTAGAAAAGATGATTTTTAGGCAAACAAGGGTTTGAAGAGATGTATTGTATGATTTGGTGGTGGAGTGTATGGTTTTAGGAAAAAAATTGTGCAATTTTGGGTAGTTTTTGGGTTTTTTTTAGCTATTTTGAGAAAATCATTTGAAATCATACAAAATTGTATGAATTTAGTGAGAGGAAGAAGATAAAGGGGATACTATATAGAGTAGTACATCCCTATATAATTTTAGGTTGTAGTTGTATGATTTTCATAAGATAAAATAGTTTGAATACTGAACAATCAAGGATTGAATAGTGTATGATATGGAGGTGGTTGCTGATAAGGAAACTATACAGGAGCAAGTGGGAAATAATATTGTATGATTTGTAGTAGATTGTATGATTTCTAAAATACTTATAATTGTGGAATTGGTGATGTTCAAGTAACAGGATAACCAAAGATATGGCAAGAAAATGATTTTATTCGAAGAGTTCAAATGTTTATTAAGAAGAATTATAGCCAATAGGGTGGAACGGTCACCAAGACCTCTACATGAGAGGGAGTCACACTCATGGAAGTACCAAGGGTGATAGTTTTAGTTTTGTAGTTGGTGTGGTATTCATCCTTGGAGGAGAGGAGGATACACGCTATGGAGGAGATAGAGGCATTGGAGGGTTGATTGGAGAAGAACACCACCAAGATACTAAGAGGAGATGGCACAAGAGAGGATCCTAAGGAGGGAATTGAAGAGTGAAGTATGTATTCCAAATCAATATGAGGATCTGAGTAGAAGACCCGAGGAAGGTCAGTTTATGATAATAGATATATTCTTTGTACAACATGGAGGAGAGACATGTAGGAGGTGGTGGAGTAATGAACAGAACAAAAACCACCCTCAAAGTAAACAATTTGAGAAGGTTGGTGTATTTATAATAGCACAAGTGCCACCACACAAAAATATCTTCTTCTACAACTAATTGTTGCAGATGATTTAGGTATACAATCCTACAATCCTATGTTAATATAGGCAAGAGGATGAAAATAGAAATTACGACAGATGGATTTAGAAAAAAAATTGGATTTCCAGCATACAACATGGAGATAGTTAAGAAGTTTGTTGATCCAATTGAGACATATTGAATCATCACTTCACTAAAAAATGTGAAATCACTGACTGATGTGAAGATCTTGGGTGCAAGGAATCAAGGAATTAAGTATATCCAGTTGAAAGGGAACAATTGACCATGTGTTATGAATACTATGATGGCTTGACTTTCAGGATATACATGAGCTACAGAGATGCCAATCTGGATGGCTTAGTATGTAGAGGGTATCACTAAATAAATAAAGTACGATTAGAGTACTTATCTAGAGAAGAAGATGCACAAAGTACTTATGAAGAGACCAAATAATTTTAGGATGACATTCCATGCCATTGGATTTTTGTTAAATATTGTTATAGATAAGGGAATCCATTTTCTAGGTTTGAAAAACCTAGGAATGTGATGTTAGGATAGCCAACCATCTTGAGGTGGGTAAAGTCAGTACCAATTTAGAAAGAGACTCCAAATAAGTGTTGAAAAAATAAGTAGTATACTGCTAAAATATAGGAGGATACTTCCTTGAATGATGAGGATGTACACCCTTAAAGAAAAAGGTATAGGAAGTTATAACTTGAACTAGAGTAAAAATCATTTTAGTAATGGTAGTAGGAGTATATGTCAGTTTAGGAAAGGGTAAAAATTGTGGGGAGGAAATCTAACCTAATACAAATAATAACGAGGAGACAATGGGAAATAATGGTGAATAATACCACTCCAAAAACACAAGCCAAGACTATACAGAAGGATCAGAAAGAGGAAAAGGGATAGTCAGACTCAGAGAAGTTGTATCTGCATGAGTGGAATTGGATGGAAGCAAAAAATATGCTAGAATCCCCATAGATTTTTAACATCATAAATTTGAAATTTTATATTCTTCAAAAATATTGGAGGATACAGAGGTGATGTAGATAGTATATGAAGTAGCAGCCACTACTCATGAGGAAAATGAGGAAATTTAAGTGAGAATGGAAGCCTTAGAGGAAGAATATAGAGAAAGAAGAATCCCCATTTCAAATTTATGATGGGAGGAAGTTTGAATCAGAGTGATGCATAGGAAGAGATAAAGACATCACAGGAACAAGAGGAACCTATTATTGAAAAATCATAGCAATGGAGACACAAGAGAATCAGGAAGAAGAGCATGTGACTGAAGAGCAACAGGTAATCTCCATTGAACAGAAGGAAGGCTAGAGGTGGAGAGGACTATGGAATATACTCCACCAAGAGAAAATATAAATACAGAGAGAGCACTACTAGAGCTTGAGGGAAGCTCTAGCCACCACATGGAAGAGGAGGAAGAACAAACTCCTACAGAAGAGGAACTGGGAATAATGAAAATAAGCTAACTTTTGATGATACCATAGTTCAGCAAGATTTAAACTAAGGAGGTGCAAGGAGTATATGATATGGAACATTTCTTCTCTCAAATAGGTAATGCCATAGCTAGCACTAAATTATAATTTTGTATTGGATGCATGGGAGAATTGAATTTGTGGGAGGAACAAGTGTCTCTTGAGTTGGATAATATAATGGAATGGGTGAGCAATGAGGAACATACAAGGAGAATTGTATAAATTCATGTACAACACCCATGGAAGTTACCCAGGGAAGAGGTAATCATGATGTTGGGAAGAGAAAAATTGCTAGAGGGAGTGTTAACCAATTACAGGCAGCATCCAAGGATGTACCTAGATAGAGCCAACTATCCAACTTGTTCCATGAATACAAAAAAAATGTAACATAAGAGGGTTACTATGGGATTGGCTATCACTCTAAGGAAGTTGAACTTCCTAACATATTGGATTGAGTGGTTGAGCATTGGATTGGATTAGATCTATTAGTTCAAGGAAGCTCAGAAGGAGGAGATAGAAGCCACTTTAAAATAGATGGTTAAAATGAGGCTACGATAGAGGAGAAAATAAAGAAATTATAAGAATAACTACCAACCACCAAGGCATATTTGTAAGCCAGACGTAGTTCACATGAAGAAGAGAAGCGATAGATCTTGTAGATGATAGAAAATAGGATTAAGTAGTTGGAGGCTCAAATAAAATCAAAGGATGAATATATGAACACAAAATTGGTAGAGAAATATGAGAAAATGGTGGTACAAGCCAAGAAGATAGAAGAGCTTACAAAGGAAAACAAAATATATAATGATATGGTCATGGAGAAGCAAGTACAATTGTAGACCATCATAGATAAGAATGAAGAATTACAAGCAAAAATTCAAACAAAAGTACACTTACAAAAAATCTAAATAAGAGTGCCACTAATCATGAAAAGTAGATGAGGGAACTCTTGAATAATGCCAAAGAGAAAGCTAATTTCCATGAGATGAAAGTAGTGGAAATGGGAAACAACGTAGCAAAGTTGAAGAACAAATGCACAATTATTCAATATCAAGTGGATTATTTGAAATTTTTGGTCATAGATTATGAGGTGCAACTGAAAAAAAAGGGTAATTCGATGATAACATCAACCAAAGTAAATGGGAGGGCAAATTTAGGGAACAAATTCACCTCCCAGAAGAAGAAGTGATAAATGTATTTGCCCAATTTTGATAATTTTAACAAGTTTTGTAAACCATACAAGTAGGATTAAACCATGCAACTAGGAGGGAAAACCATATAAGGTAAATTTAAATTATATAGGGTGCAATGAAATGAAATGAAATGCATGGGAAATGTAATTTTAAGTTGGAATTACGCATGTATTTGATAATTAAGGTATTAGACTTAGTAAAAATATTAATTAATGCATTCCATTATGCATGGGAAGTTGTAAATAACTAATTGCATCAAGGACAACTTTGGAAAATCCTAGAAAAAATTATATAAGACCCCTTTTTCAATTTTGATGGTCTGGTTAACTTATGGTCATAATATAGTGTTATTTTGGTTATTGGGAAATGCTATGAGTTTTGTTTGTGAATTGTTATTGCATATATCTAATTTTGAGTGAAATTTTTGAATAATAATAAATCTTATCATAGTTCATGGTTTCTCTTACATAGTTTACAATCTTGGAATGGTAGAGTAGCATTTGATAATTTACTTCTATTACATGTACTTCCTTGTTGTTATGGCTATTTTATGCATTTGTAAGAAGGAATTGGATTGAACCAGAACTGGCGTGGCTTTGTGGAATTATTTGTGATTATGGTAATATAAAGTAATATGTTTTGAACCCTACAGTATTATTTTTGGGCATCGCCATTGGGTATACAACTCTCTCAAGCCCAGTTGGTATGTTTTGCATGTTACTAGAAAAGGATTAATTACCATATTGAACCCTTAAAAAACATACCTAAGAGAGATTGGTCTAGTAGAGCATCCAATTTTGCATTTGGATGTACCTTATTTTTGTACAAATCATACACCAAATTTTTTATGAATCATACAAAAGATAATTACCCGATTTGGTAGTTTATGTGATTGAAGTAAATTTACCCAATTTGGCAATTTTGGGAGATCCACTTGTTTAGTTAAAAAATTGTGTACGGCAGCTTGAAAAAACAATTTTTAAAGATTGAATAAGTGTGAAATCATACAAGATCTATCAATGTATGATTTTGAATTATACAGTGGTACGATTTGGTGTTCGTACAAGTTAAACACTTGTCGCATATTGTTAGTTGTAGAGACTGTACGGTGGTACAATTTGGTCCACCGATTAGGGATAACAAATAAATCATCCTAATCCTTAGAAATAACCTATCCATGAGGAATAATACACCCTTGTGCTATAAAATTAATCATGCAAATGAGACAAACAAGAAATATCAACCTTTCTAGTGATAACTAAGTCTAGACTTGATGCAAATAAATACATTGGAACCCTTTTGATGATAACTAATAGGGTTCCTTTCTGAAAAAATGAATTCGATGGAAACTTGGATATGGTAATTCTATTTTATTCTAGGAGGATAAGTGGATTGGTGATACTCCTCTTAGTCATATTCCTATGTTCCAAAGGATTATCAACATTACTAAACAATTGGTTGGTCCTTTAGTGGCTAATTTCATATCCTCTTCTAATGGTGTCATGAGCTGGAAAAGACTTAATGTCCCAAATTTTAATGATGAAATTTCTTGCTTGAATGCCCAATTATCTTCCATAAAAATCCCAGTTGGTTATGCTAAGGACCAACCCATTTGGGAAACCACTGATTCTGGTGACTTCTCTGTCAAATAAGCTTACTTGATTTCCCTCAACAATCTTGGAACTCCTATACCTTTTAAGCTGGTTTGAACCAAGTACCTGACTCCCAAAATTGCTTCCTTTTATTGTCTTTGCATTCAATACCGTATCCTTACTATTGAGAATCTCATAAAAAGGGGCATTCCTCTTCCTAATAGATGTTATCTTTGTCTTTCTGATTGGGAGTCTATGTCTCACCTTTTCTTATTCTGTCCTTTTTCAATAATGGTGATCAACAAGCTTCTTATAAAATTTCAGTTGGTTTGGGCTTCTCCTCCTTACATTGTTACACTATTCCAATAGTGGCCCAATCCCTTTAAAAATTTGGTACTCAAAGGACTCTAGAATTTTTTTCTACAACACTACCATTTGCAAATTTGGCTTGAACACAATAGAAGGATTTTTGACAAAAAAGCTCTTCATGTAGATATCATTTCTCATAAAATTATCCTTTTTTCTAAAGAAAATTTCCTTGTGGCTCCTTTTGATCCTTTTCATTGTCCTCCATTTGAGAAATCCATCCTTAATTCTTGTAACATATTCCTTGATACTTCAAAAATTGGTAATTCTTTAAATTCAAGGAGTAATGTTAAATGGTTCCCTCCCCAAATTGGGTGGGTCAAAATTAATTTTTATGGAGCTACGAAAGGAAATACAAGGAATTTTAGGGCTGGAGGAATTCTTCATGATCATTTAGAAAATTCTATTTTTTCTTATTCTAAAACTTTGGGCATCATGTCCAATCACTCTGCAAAAGCCAGGGCATTTTGGAGAGGCCTCCAATTCCTCAAAAATATTCTAGGGAACATTATAGTGGAAGGAGATTCTCTAAATATCATCAACTTCTTAAAGACTTAAAAATTTAGTAGTTGGAGGATTAGAACAATCATGGAGGAAAGTAAGAAAATCCTTCACTAGCAGCATAACTCCATTGTCCAACATGCTTATAGGGAGGCAAGTTCAGTTGCTGACAAACTAGCTAACATTGGGGCCAATGCCCAAGGGCTATTTACATGGACCGATACTCTACCTCCTGAGGTGGATGAACTTATTAAACATGGTCAAAGTAATGATACTCATGTTGAGTCTTAAAAATCTATTCTAGTTCATTCCCTAAAATTCCTTATTCTGTGTGAAGCATAAGGACAAAATTTTAATCCTTTTGTTAGGCCTTCCTTCAAACTCTATGATTTAAATTAGAAGTTGATCACATGACTCTTTGTGTTTCATTTTTAAAATACCCACCACCTTCATCTATGCTCATACCTATTTTTTGGTAACCGAATCCCTTTGTTATCCCAAGGTAAAATTGAGCATGATTAATAATCATTTTTCTCTCATGTGCATTGATTTGTGTAATTTTACCTCACAAAGAACCATCCTCAACAATTCCACTAGATACTTCATTTCGAGACTCTGTATGGTGAACATCCCCATCCTTTCTGTGTCTCATTCTAGGGCCTCTTACTGGCTACATTTTTTGTGCACCCCGATGGTCAACCGTCTCATATGACATTAATCTACTCATTTATCTGGTGTGACATCCAATGCCTAAAAATTTGCTTTGATATTTGCCCTAGCCAATCCTATTTTCTAAAAGGGTTTTTTCTTTTTTTGAAGTAGCCTTTTTGGCCTCCTTGAAGAACTCTGAGTGATGACAACGCTTTCCTTTTAAAAAACTCGTTGCATGCTTTGCTTAATTAATAGTCCTTTACCATTGTGCTTGTCATATTCAACCTAATACTTATTCTTTGATTTCCTTTTCACCGTCTTATGCCTTTCACCATGAAGGAAAGCAAACCCATTTTCATCGAACTTGAAGTGTTTGAAATTGACCCAATGGTTAGATATTTGTGGAAGGATAAAACTAAAAGTGTGCTAATTAAGTTCTTTAAGATATTTTCTAGCATTGATGAGGATGCAACGAAGGCCTTTGTTTAGACCTGGGATAAGGACCTTGTTACTATTCATAGGGTTGAATTTCATATCATTATTGATATTTTGGTGGACCTGACAAGACAACCTTTGGACAGTAAGGTTATCTAATAAAACAAGCATAACCAGGAAGTAGAGCTGGTGTTCTTCAAAAAAAATTGACAATCCACAAAATGCATAGAAAAGGTTTGCATCGTAGCCACCTTTCTACTCCTTGGCAAGAAATATTGAAACCTATCATGCAATATTTAACCTATGAAAAACCTGAAGCCCAAATTTACTATTTCTACTTGGCTTACGTTAATCACTTTCGTGATGCCAAGACGATGAACATCCCTACCACTTTATTATGGTCTATCGATTATACCATTGTGTCCACCCGGTCCACAAGTTAGGAAGGTTTACCATGTCACCAAGGGCTTTTTAATATCTTGTACAAATTCCTCCTCAATTTCCTTGGTGGTAATATCCCTGCCCTTGAGTTTGATGATTCTACCTTCTTTGTGGTCCCAAGCCCATACTTCAAACAATCTAATGATCCCAAAAGTTAAAGTGACCTCTCTCAGAAATTAGGATTCAAAGGATATGCATCGTAGGTTGATTGGAATATGCCATTAGTGACAAATGTAGGGAGAACAATCCAATAATCAAAGAGAAAGGAAATAAGGAGGATGATACCTATAAAATTAAGGTGGTTAGAATTTCCAAGGATTGCCTAACCACCCAAAGACTCACCTTGAAATCTTTGGAAAAATAAAAAGCATGGGTAAATGAGCCAAACCAGACAACAAAGAATATGAAAAATATAGTAACTTCAATAAAGGAATAATCCTAATACATCAACAATATCGTTATTAGTAATCATATAAAAGAATCACTTATAAGACAACAACCAGGTTCCCAAGGTCAATATTCAAGCAAAATATGCTCTGATAATATGGTGACCTAGAAAAGGAGGGGACAAAACAAGGTGGAACTAGAATAAAAATTAAACACTAGGAACCACATTACATTGGTCACTAGAAGCTAAATATGAGGAGTAATTAATACGAGAGGTAACCTGATCAGGTTGAAAGTTGGCAAACTAATTTATCAACATTGGGGAAAGCTAGGTAGAGATTTTGGTAATAATATTTCTTAGGCTCAAATCCCCATAAAAATTATAAAGTATGATAATTGATGGCACATCCAAAAGGATGTCACCCACCCAAACCAATATATATGATGATTAGATCTTGAGGCAATACCAAACCTACCCAAAATAATTATAGTTTGATACCTCAGATGCAACAAACCAAAGCAGACCAACATTCCCATTTAAAATATCTCACTCAAGAGGAAATTTTGAAAATTTGAATTCTAATTTAAATATTATACATAGCCATTTTCAAGGCCAAAAAAAGAGAGGTTGAATTGTTGTTGTGTCTAGTATCTAACGAGCAATTTTATCTCCTCTTTCCATTTTGTATATATGTTTGGACATGAACCTTGGATCAACTGCATGTATAGGCCATTAAGCCTATTTCAATTATGTATAAATGTAATGTTATTTTAACATTTTTTTTTTTGGTAATTAACGTACATAATCATTACAACTGGGTTTTATAGGTTGACCCAAAACCTATTACAAAAATAGCACAAATCTAAAATGGGACATGATCTCAATAGTAACAATCTGTCCTTAGCCCCCTACTAAGGACACACAACCAACAAAGAGCAACACCCTTACAAAATATTACACACACTTTAGAACACAGGCAGTCGACACTATCGCCTCCTAACACTTTCTCTTTTTTTTTGGTCGCGAAACTGCGACATGTCACGATATCGCGACACTTTTCCTTCCTCCTCTTTCTTTTCTCTTTTGGTCATGAAAAAGTGACATGTCGTGACATTGTGACACTTTTCCTTTTCGCTCTTTCTCTTCTCTTTTGGTCGCAAAAAATGACATGTCACAATATCACGACACTTTTTCCCTCTTGCTTATTCTCTTCACTTTGGTCGCGAAAAAGCGACATGTCACAATATCGCTACACCATTTCTTCTTAACATGTCATGAAATCGTGACACTTTTTCTTTCATCCTCTTTCTCTTCTCTTTTGGTCACGATAATGCTACATGTAGCGATATCGTGGCACTTATCCTTCTTTCTATTTCTTCTCTTTTGGTCGCAACAGGATGACATGTCACGAAATCGTGACCCTTTTTCCATATTGCTCTTGCTCATCTCTTTTGGTCGCGATAAACTGACATGTCATGAATACACTTTTTCCATCTTGCTCTTTCTCTTCTCTTTTGGATGCGAAAATCTGAAATGTCTTGAAATCGTGACACTTTTTATTTCTTGCTCTTTCTCTTTTCTTTTGGTTGCAAAAATGCGACATGTCACGATATTGTGACACTTTTACCATGTCGTGATATCGTGACACTATGTCCATGTTGCGATATCATGACACTTTTTCTTTCATGCTCAACATGTCACAATATCGTGACACTTTTTCCTTCCTCCTCTTTCACTTCTTTTTTGGTCACGAGAATGCAATGTGTCATGATATCGCGCCACTTTTCCTTCTTGCACTTGGTCTTCTCTTTTGACCGCGAAGAGACGACATGTCATGAAATCGTGACACTTTTTCTTTCTTGCTCTTTCTCTTCTCTTGTAGTCACAAAAAAACAACATGTCATGATATCGCGACACTTTTTCCCACTTGCTCTTTCTCTTCTTTTTTGGTCACGATAATACGACATTTCATGATATCGTGACACTTCGTCCTTCAAGCCAAAGAGTGACCCTTCTTCCTTCAAGATTAACAACATGTCACAAAATCGTGACACTCTTTCATTCTTGCTCATCATGTCACGATATCATGACACTTTTTCCTTCAAGCTTTTTCTCTTTTCTTTTGATCGCGACGACGTGACATGTCGCAATATCGCAACACTATTTCCATGTCGCGATATCACGAAACTCTTTCTAGCATGTTGCGACATCATGACACTTTTCATTACTGGCTCTAAATGTCACGAAATCGCAACACTCTTCCTTTATTTCTCAACCTATCGTGATATCGTGACCCTTTTTCCAACATGTCGTGATATTGCGACACTCTTTCTTTCTTGCTCAACCTATCACAAAATCGCTACACTTTTCCTTACTTGCTAAAATTTGCTTTTCCTGAAACTTGAACAAGTCACGAAAATGCAACCTCGGTCTTTGGCCTCAGTTGTTGCCCCTAACCCCATAACATGAATACAATGAGTTTTGACTATTCCAGTGTTTTTCATAGTCTAGGTATTCATTTATATTTCTATGGGACGCTATCACTAATATCTATCCTAGATTTCATAGGAAATATTTTTATTTGCAATTATGCATGATTGGGACCATGTTTAATTTCACTAGCATGTTTTATTCATGTGTTCATTCATCCCATTGACATGTATAATGGGAATTACAATCATTGGCATATAACCACCCATATCTTATGCTAGTTAGGCTAGTTAGATATATATATTTTTTACTTTTCTCTCTTTTCCCTTTTCGCTAGAAAGAACCTAGTGGGTTAGGCTAGCATAGGAGGAAGAGAATCAAATATTGCACCCAAAAAAGAAGTTAGCCTTGGTAAAAAATCTTGTAGGTTGTCCAAAGGATCCACATCCCACACTCCCTAGACTTCATAGGACTAGCATCCCAAGCAAGGTGTAGGAATCAAACACGCCCGATAGAGAACCACATCATGTGGGATCATGGTGCCTAGGGTACAAGGACTATTTTTTGCCCCCAATAGGTGCAAAATTGATCTTCTCATGGTCGATGTGTTTATTTATAGAGAATAATAAATATAATTGATCCAACCAATTTTCTAGGGCATCAATATTAAATTTTCCTTCAAAAATAGGAATATCAAAATTAGTTTACATATTAAAAGGTTTGGAATAATTAAATGGTGCTATGTTAATGAGAGGATATATTGAAGAAGTCACAAAATGCATATTGAGAATTCATTAAATAATTTGAGAAATTGATCTATCATCTTGTTCCTTTATTTCATGAGGTATTTATTCAACACATTCTTGAAAATATTTCTTATCTCAATGTCATATATTTTAGTTTCCATCTAAGATAGTTTGGAATTATATGGGAGATAATAAGAGGGATCTCATATCTAAGATCCAAAATTTCTATATCTTGATCTTGTGTTAATGTACATACACTCAAAAGATAAATCACTATTATATAATTGATTTACAACTCAATATTTTGAGTTAAAAGTAAGACCAAGAAAGAGTGTAACTTAAAACTAATAGAATATAATAAATCAACACACAAAAATATAAACCAAATAATAGAATGATTTTATTGCTTAAAAAAATAGAGTACAATGTAAGAAATATTTGAGAAGATATGTGAGGCTATAATTGCATCAATTGCTCATGATTTTTATACTCATGGATGCATATATTTTTACATATTATTTGGTGGGTTGGAAATACAGTGTATTTTTAAAATAAAAATGAACAACACTAATAAAGCAATAGATCAAAAGCCAATAATATAGTGTATGCACAAAATGACAGATCTGATTTGTTATAACTCAAGGAGCCTGGATATCCAAATTGTATAATGGATTTACCCCAAATCCGGGGTAACAATACACTTTATTTATTTTCTATACAATATTAAAATGCAAGGGTTGAAAACCCTCATTCTAAAGAATAGTTGGTGTTTTCAATTTATCTTCACTCCAAACAGTTTGTGAGTGGGCTTTTTGTCTCCCTAGAGGACCACTCAAGCTATGATAGTCATTTATAAATATATCTCTTATAACATGCACACATATCACAACACAAAGAATTTAGTAGCATATACAAGGTCTCCACTATGTGAGACCCTCTGAATGAAAAAATCTACAAACCCTAGGTACTATAATAATGAAACACAAGTAAAACATAGAAAACATAAATTGTAAAGCAATAATAAAATTATACCTTGTCAGAATAATTCCTACAATGTTGATCTATGTTTTTGCTTCTATGATCTAATAGTGCAAGAATTCCTGAAAGCATTCAAGGTTTTGTCGATAGTAAATTGGTTGAGAGGAAACACCCTAGACCATTCTAAGAGAACTGTGAACAACTTGTAGCATTCTTGGAATGCTCAACAAAGTTCTAGAAATTCCCTAGAGAATTTAGGGATTTTGGGGAGGTGTATTGTAGAACTAGATTTGGTTTATAGGGGTTTTAGTGATAGAAATGAAGGGTGCAATGGTGCTAAGGAGGAAGGGTGTTAGAAAAATGCTAGGGTTTGTATGGTGATGGATGAAGAGCTTTGATGATATTAAAAAGTCAATCAATTTTCAAATCAACTAACTACTTATTTTGATTTCTTAACCTCTCATTCACAAAAGTGAATGACCGTTTATAACTTACCTTCAACATGTTAGGGTTTTGATGACAACAATGGGTGGCACAAATTAAAACATGGTGGATGGCTAAGATTATAAATTTGATATGTGACATGGATCAACTTAAGTGTATGGATGAGATATATATATATATCTATATATATATTTATTTATTTATATAAATATATAATAAGATATATAAAATATTTATATTTAAATATAAATATAAATAAATACACATATACATAAATAATAATGGATGGTTGTGATTGGATGATGTGTGGAAGACAAATGATCAGGATTTGGTATCTATAGATAACCCTTTTTGTATTGTGTTACATGAAGTACAATGCGATGCAAAAAAAAGAGACACCTGGTTTGGTGAATTAACTTCTTTTCCTTGGTGTGTAAGAAGATCTTGAAGATAAAAATTGTTGTTGTAGATTACCCCCTCAATTGATGAATGAGTGAAGAATGAATCTCATGAGCCAATTGACAGAATTTTGGATGATAATGTGGATGTAAGTGTGGGTGAATGATGTATTCTATTTTTGCCCCAATAGATGAAAATGGTTTTTGTTGATGTAAATTAAGGTGAGTGACATATATGATGATGAAATGATTTATTCTATTCTTGCCCTAACATAAAAGGGATTTTTCCCAATTGTGGGTGATAATGAATAATGTAAATGTGAGTGGATGATGTATTCTATTTTTGTCCCAAAACATAAAAGGGGTTTTGAGAATGTGGATGATATTAATGATTTAAATGATGTATGATGTATCCCAATATGGGAAATCAAAATCTAATATGGTTGCCCCAAGTTAGGGGTGATTATGTGTTGTTAAAAAACATGCCTATTGGAATCATTGAAATGTAAAAATAAAAAAAAATGCAAAACATTAGTAACCAATCATCCTAAAATCAGGTGATTGCTAGGAGAGAAAGCCCTAATGACCTTGCTCAACTCTTGCATGTGAAAGGGAATGATGTAGTAATAATTATCCATGTTAGGGACCCCATAGAAAATGGCATCAATGATAGCTTTGAAGCAAATTTATATAAGCATAGTCTCACTCACAAAATGAGGGACCAAAAATATTTTGGTTTCTAATAGGAGAATTTTGGATGTTGATATGGAAAAATGTCCTCATGGTTATCTACTCATCATACCAAATTGCATGGATAACCAATCACTACAACTACTAAGTGAATAAAGTAAACCACTAGATATGAGGTTCACTTGGATGATATGAATGATATAAACGAATGTGAATGGTGTAATGATTAATTTCTATTCTTGCTCCAACAAAAAAGGGGGATTTTGATTGGATGATTTGAATTATGTAAAGGAATGTGAATGAAAAAGTGTCCTGATGGTTATATACCCATCCTACCGAATTACATGGATAAGAAAACACTAAAACTACCAGGTGAATAGAGTAAACCACTAGATACGAGGTTCACTTGAAAATGTGTGTGAAATTGAAAAATTTTGGATGGAAATGTAATGATAAATGAATTTTATGATTATGCATGTATTATTTTGTGAAATTTGGGATTGTTTTAGAATGTGCTTGAAGCAATTTTTGAACAACTTCATGAAATTTGGTCGTAAAATCATTTTAACCACCCAAATGAATCCAAATTATCACATGTGATGAATAATTAGGATGATGAATGTGATAGTTTTGCAAAAATTTTGGACCGTTTTGAGGTGTTTTGTGCATGTATTAGGTATTTTTGTGAATTTTTGTTGCAATAAAAAATGAAATATCCAAATTGGTCAGTATATTTACAAAGCATAATGGAATGATGTAATATATGTATGGCTGGAATTTTAGGTGATTTTGTGGGTTTTTGCTATAGTTTGAGCTCCTTTAAGTCCTTTTACAACATTCTAGAGCTAGACATCAGCCAACATCCACATCCTAGATAAACATGGGAGAGTGTTTTCCACTCTACATATATTGATAAATATTTTAATACACCAGGCAAATGTTCATAGGATTTTTAGTGTGAATAAATCAACTATAAAAGGGTTGTAGAGGTGAAATTGGATTCATTCTTGCATTCAAAAGTTCTAAAAGCTACATCTAAAGAGGATTGAGTGAGTTACTAAAGGAGTGTGGAGGAGTGAATTTATGGTGATGGAGGAATTGGATGTGGCATGTGTGGAAGTGAAAGGGGCTAAGGTAAGTACCCTTGGCACTCTTGTTTGGAGAAATTTTGATGTTTTTTTTTTTGTGTGCAATGAATGTGTTAGTAATATATTTATTGTTGTGTTGTGTTGTAGTTAAGGATCTTGGAGTCTCAATAAAGATTATCACCTATCATTTTATAGGTGAGAAATACCTTGGAGAAGACTCATTGGGATAAGTTAGAGTAGATGGGATTGGTAGGGTTAGCATATATAGAGGTGGTGATGGATTATGAGGGGTACTTCTCTGCCTTAGTAGAGAGGTGGGATCCACATATGAGGACCTTCTATATCCCAACAAGGGAGATGATAGTGACATTGGAAGATGTATACCACATATTTTGAGTGCCAATGGAGGGGTTGCATATCTAATATGGGCATGATAAGGAGTATGAGTTGAGGTATATTTTTGGATATGGATGGAGGATTGTGAGTGTGAGGTATTGAGGGATAAGGTATTTGTCCATGTATACAAAGGAGTTAGAGGCATTGCCCACCTTTATCATATTCCTATTAGTCAACATATTGGTGCCTAATAACATTGAATGTTGGTTCCCATAGAACATGATAAGGTTGGTGTACAAGATGATTTATGAGCCTTGAGTGTATGCATGGGCACCTGTAGTATTGGTGCATATGAATCTAGAGTCATGACATGAGGAGGTAGGGGTGAAAGGGGTTGGGTTGTAGTGTGCTACTACATTTTTAGGGTTGGGAGCACTTTTGTGTGGCTCATCCCATGGGCCTACCGTATGAGAAGTGGGATAGAGATAAACCCTATGTTTTGAGATGGTGGGTAGCTAAGGAGGTTCAGCTAAGAAATACTGGTCATAGTGGCCAAGAGTGTAAAGATCTATGGGTAATTTTAGCACCTAATCAAGTGTACTGGAGACCATGGCAAGGTGCTAGGTGGCCTAGTGATGGAGAATAGCTATGATAGGTTAAGCAGTCTAGATGGGTGGTTGGATGACATAGGAGTGAGGTGGAGTTGATCCAGTTCTCATTGGTTTTGTGGTAGTTAGGTTCAAGGTAGGAAATACTTAAGTATCCTATGTGCTATAGGCATTGCTATGATGAGTCAATTATACCTTGTGTGGAGGAGTTGTGGTGGATTATGAGGATGATGAGAAGATAGTTTTCCTTGATGTGGATGATGCTAGTACCACCATGGACTATGATGCCTAGTTTACTTCACAACCACCATGGGTACCGAGTCATGTGGTTGAGGAGGACCATGAGGATGAGGAGAATGCAACAAATGGTGTAGATGAGGCTTCCCAATGTAAAATAAATCATAGGTCTAGAAGCCAAGTGAGGTGAATAAGAGACACAACAAAACCTCTAAATATTAGAGGTGATGATGGTAGTAGAGATGATGTAGAATATGATATAGAGATACCTCCTGGTTGGAGTGAGGAGGAGTGGGCTAAGCTTGAGGTAGTGCAGGACTAG
This sequence comes from Wollemia nobilis, assembly GCA_028583015.1. Classification (NCBI taxonomy): domain Eukaryota; kingdom Viridiplantae; phylum Streptophyta; class Pinopsida; order Araucariales; family Araucariaceae; genus Wollemia; species Wollemia nobilis. The sequence goes on along the minus strand of JAQPPZ010002832.1, from coordinate 8,997,221 downwards.
CTTTGATAGATGATGGTAGAGTGGGATGTGGTGATAGCATATTAGGATGTCAAGAATGCTCAGCTATAAGTGGAGCTAGAGGTATGAATGATAGTAGGCAGTGAGGCTATGATAGAAAGACTCTAGGTAAAGTTGGAATAGAGGGACTCTCATCAAAGGCATGATGTACTATACCTTTGATCCTAGGATATGTATATCTAGGACTTGGAGGATTGACTCATGTAGCACCACATTTGGTTATTCGATCGACCTGCTTCCTCCATAATGGGTTCTTTTAGGCATAGTGAATCTAAGTATAGGGATACTTTGAGGTTATAGGGATCTTCCTATGGGAATTATCTAGTGCATAGATGTACTTTTTGTATATAAGCCTTGGTGCTCCATTGTATATAGCCTTCGGGAACTAATTTTATATGAAATTTTATATACATATATATACATGTCTTATAATTTTATGTTATGAATGTGTGTGGATGTTTGTTCTAATGCATATGTATGTTTTGTGATGGATGAAAATATAATGATGATATGGATGAATTAAAATTAACTAATACTTTAGTGATTATTTATAGTTTATATTTTACTTGATCATGTGTATCATTGTTGTTTAATTAGGGGCATCAAAATGGTGTTATGTGAAATGGAAGACTCATGTAATGATGTGGTAATGAAATCGATGCTATGTTGACTTATGGATGGCTAATATGACTTTGTTTTGTAGAGACTCAAACATAATAGTAATTTATAACAAACTCACTAAGTTCTATCTAATATCTCTATGGCCAAATGTGTGTGTAGTAAAATGTTTGTTTACCAATCATGAGCATGGTAATGAATAATGTCATTCAAGAACCAATGTGTGTGTGAGTGAATTGATTAATCAATATTGAGTAAATTGATATGAAGCCTATCATGTAGGAGACCAAGAAGCTAGCTTGTCCGTATGTTTAGTCAGAGCTCTCGTCAAGAGATACATATCATCATGCATGAGTGTACTCCACTATGAGTCAAGCATCTATAGCCCCAGTGGAGATTATATCCATTGTATAATGATATAATATTTAGCTTTGGGGATTCAAACTACCTAACCATATAGATGGACATGTAGTTCTATCCTTAAAACTTGTAGATCTATGGTGTGTGATTTATAAAAGAGTTAGATCTTTGAGGAATTATATTCTCAACTAAAGTGTGATGATAATTTTACCATATCCTTAATACTCATTATGTTTTGTTTAGAATTGTGAGTAGTGGTGAAGACCACTATTTTTTATTTTGGACTATATGCATAATGATATAGGCAAATATGAATTTTTCACTTTGAGGTTCAACCCAATCATGGTATTATCCCTATTTGACACAAGATGTATTTTAAATGCGTGAGATGTTTTTGGTTCAGGATTGTTAGAGTCAACTCCCATAAATCAAGATTTTCTTTAGTGAAGGTGTGACTAGGTCCTAGAGAAAATTTTACATGTGTTTGATTTTCTTGAAACACTAGGAGTGGTTGAGTAACCAAAAACACTTAGGGATAATGGAGTGATAATGCAAATGGTAAATTGACTTGTGAAATGGTGTAATGAATTGGATGTGAACTTGGAGGTGCCCATAATTTAGGCAACAATATTTATTCGATAAATTATTTTCTAAACTAAAAAAATTACCCCTAATATGATGGATGAAATGTGTGAGAGTGATGATGAATTTCATTGTGCAATGTGAATGTGTGGAATGAAATGTGTATGAATGCAATGTGTGTGGATGATATTTTTGTATATTAGCCATGTATATATACATATATGTAAATCACATTAAGCACATAACACTCTCAAGTGGATAATGCTTAGTGATTCAGGCTCTTCTTGTCCCTCTATACTGGCAACTCTATATGTTCCTTGACCCACTTTTTGGGTGATAATGTATGGACCTAACCAATTAGCCATGAATTTATCATGAAAATATGGTAATGCATTGGTATTTTGTTGATTCTCTTTAAGGACAAGATATCCTCCTTGGAATTCATGTAGATGGACTTTGGCATTGTAAGCATGCGTTAAATAATCTTGATATACTTGTAGATGCTCCAAGGAATTGATTATTCAAGATGTCCTTTTCTACCAGTATCATCATCTATGAATTCCTACAATGAAATTTACAATGAGGTAAGATCCATGATTGCTTCGGTACCATATACCAATAAGAATGGTGTTGCCTCAATAGGTATGTGAATGCTTTTTTGTGATGGGGGAGCCAAAATTGCTCAGCCCAAATACTCACAAACTCTCATTCATTAAACTTGGAAAAATTTACAAAAATGGTAGACTCTGCCAAATAAACTTCTTTTATAGAAATATAGTTTATTAAATTTTACATTACATTACAACATTCCAATTCTGGAAGAAAAACAGCCTTACAGGTCCATAATGGCCCTCTTGCCTTCACGGTTGCAACTCTGTCTCCACAGTTTCTCGACTACAACTCTGTCTGCATTTTTTTCTGACCCTTGTGCATTCCTTCACTTCCCCTTTTAGACTCTCTGGCATGACTCTTCATTTTCCTTTTTTGACCCTGCATTTCATTTCCTGTGCCTCTTTGTTGTTCTGGTTGTCGAAACATTCTGACTCTTTGTCTTTATCTACTTTCACTACACCTTGGTATACCACCTGTCAACCATTGATGATGTTCGGTATACCACCGCTCGACCATTTCCTCTGTAACAGCTCCTGTAACCACTTGTACTTTCTTTTCTTTTGTTTGGTTAGGAAAATGTGACATGTCATGATATCGCGACACTTTTAACTTCCCTGCCTTCCTGCCCTCTTCAAGTCATGAAAATGTGACATGTCACGATATCATGACACCTTTGGCTTCTTTGCCTTCCTATCCTCTTCAAGTCATGCAAATGCGACATGTTGTGATGTCACGACACTTTAAGCTTCTACACCTTCTTGTCCTCTTCGAGTCATGAAAATGTGACATGTCACAATGTTGCGACACTTTCAGCTCTTCTGCCTTCCTATCCTATTTGAGTCATGAAAATGCAACATGTCACGATATCGCGACACTTTTGGCTCCTTTGCATTCCTTCTTTCCTCGAGTCATGAAAATTTGACATGTCATAATATCGTGACACTTTTGGCTTCTCTGCCTTCCTATCCTATTTGGGTCATGAAAATGTGACATGTCACGATATCATGACACTTTTGGCTCCTCTGCCTTCCTGCATTCCTTGAGTCATGAAAATGTGACATGTCGCGATATCGTGACACTTTTGGCTTCTCTACCTTCCTGTCCTATTTGGGTCATGAAAATGCGACATGTCATGATATCATGACACTTTTGCTTTTTAGCCTTCCTGCCTTTCTTGAGTCGCAAAAATGTGACATGTCACGATATCGCGACTCCTTTCCCTTCCTGCACCTCTCTCGCCTTTTGGTCACGAAAATGTGACATGTCATGATATCGTGACGTTTTTTCTCCTTTGCACTTTCCTTCATCCTTTGGTTGTGATAATGCGACATGTCGTGATATCGTGACACTTTTTATCCTTTGCACTTTCTTTCGTCTTTTGGTCGCAAAAATGTGACATGTCACGATATCACGACATCTTTCCTTTCCAGCTCCTCTTTCTCTAGTTTGGTCATGAAATCGTGACATGTCGTGATATCACAACACATTTCCTTTCTGAATCCTCCTCGCCTTTCAGGTCGTGATATCACGACAACTTTGCTCTCTACCTTCTTTCTCTGTTTTGGGTCACAAAAATATGACATGTCGTGATATCTTGACAGTTTCCTTCCTTGCTTTCTTTCTGCTTTTTCGGTCGCGATTTCGTGACATGTCACAAAATCATGACATTTTCTTCTCTGCCCTTCTGGTCTTCTTTCGGTCGTAATTTCACATGTCACAAAATCATGACATTTTTGCTCTGTGTCTTCTCTTTCCTCCTTGTGTCGTGAAAATGTGACATGTCACGATATCACAACATTTTTTCTCTGTGCTTCCTCTCTCCTTCTTGAGTTGTGAAAATGTGACATGTCACAATATTGTGACACTTCTCTCTCCTATGCCCTCTCTCGACTTTTGGTCACGATTCTACGACATGTTGCAATATCGTGACACTTTTCTCTCTTAAGCGTTCTCTCAAATTTTGGTCATGATTTTGTGACATGTCGTGATATCGTGACACTTTTCTCTCTTGAGCCTTCTCTTGGCTTTTGGTCATAATTCTGTGAAATGTCACGATATCGCGACACTTTTCTCTCTTGAGCCTTCTCTCAAATTTTGGTCATTATTCTGTGACATGTCACGATATTGCGACACTTTTTTTCTACTTGAGCCTTCTCTCGGATTTTGGTCGTGATCCTGCGACATGTCGCGATATCATGACACTTTTCTCTCTTGAGCCTTCTCTCGGCTTTTGGTCATGATTCTGTGACATGTCGCGATATCGTGACACTTTTTCTACTTGAGCCTTCTCTCGGCTTTTGGTCGTGATCCTGCGACATGTCGCGATATCATGACACTTTTCTCTCTTGAGCCTTCTCTCAGCTTTTAGTCATGATTCTGTGACATGTCACGATATCGTGACACTTTTTCTACTTGATCCTTCTCTCAGATTTTGGTCACAATTCTACGACATGTCGCAATATCGTGACACTTTTTCTTCTTTGCCGACATGTCGCTATATCGCTACACTTTTTCTACTTTGCTATATTTTGCCTTTTGTTGGATGCTCCTGCATTAGAAAACTAGGTTGGATGGAGAAGTGACCTTCACTTTTGAACTGTTATGTCCCCTTCTTTTTAACTAGGGCTATACAAGCTCTCCAAGCTTCAGCAAAATCTGCATCTGTAGGGTACAAACCCTTAAGTTCTTTAGATCCCACAACTTCCACTCTCATTTTTGTCAGCAAACTCTTTTTATCCATCTCCTTCAACAGATTCAACTTGTGACGCACTCCACATTTCATCAGAGAGTAAGTATTCGCATGCCCATCATGCACCGCACTTCTATCAAATTGCCATGGCCTTCCCAACAAAAAATGACAAGCATCCATAGGCAAAACATCACATAGAACCTCATCTTGATAAGTTCCAATATGAAATTTAACTAAACACTGCTCACTGACTAATGCTCTATGATCTTTCTACAAACACGCAATCCGATATGGATGCGGGTGCACCCTCTTCTCCAATTTCAACTTAGCAACCATTTCTCTTGAAACCAAATTATCTGTGCTACCATTATCTATGATAACATTACAGACCTTACCTGAACATTTGCATCTTATGCGAAACAGGCTCTTCCTCTGGTCTGGTCCTTTCTCCTCATTCAACAAGGTTCTCCTTGTGACCATAGCTTCTCCTCTCTCTCTTTTCATAAATCTTAACCACAGATCCTGGTGCAAACTGCCTCACTTTCGGTGATCTGCTCACACACTCAAAAACTCCCACTCTTCCACAGATCCTGGTGCAAATTGCCTCACTTTCGGTGATCTACTCACACACTCAGAAACTCCTGCTCTTCCATAGATCCTGGTGCAAATTGCCTCACTTTCGGTGATTTGTTTACACACTCAAGAACTCCCACTCTGATACCACTTGATGGGGGAGCCAAAATTGCTCAGCCCAAATACTCACAAACTCTCATTCATTAAACTTGGAAAAATTTACAAAAATGGCAGACTCTACCAAATAAACTTCTTTTACAGAAAGATAGTTTATTAAATTTTACATTACATTACAACATTCCAATTTTGGAAGAAAAATAGCCTAACAGGTCCAGAATGGCCCTGCCTTCATGACTGCAACTCTGTCCCTGTAGTTTCTCAACTGCAACTTTGTCTGCACTATTTTTTGACCCTTGTGCATGCCTTCGCTTCCCCTTTTAAACTCTTTGGCATGACTCTTCATTTTCCTTTTCTAACCCTTCATTTCATTTCTTGTGCCTCTTCATCGTTCTGGTTGTCAAAATGTTTCGACTCTTTGTCTTCGTCTACTTTCACTGCACCTTGGTATACCACCTGTCAACCATTGATGACATTCGGTATACCATCGCTCGACCGTTTCCTCTATAATGGCTCCTGTAACCACTTGTGCTTTCTTTTCTTTTGTTTGGTCATGAAAATGCGACATGTCGTGATATCGTGACACTTTCAGCTTCCCTGCCTTCCTGCCCTCTTCAAGTCATGAAAATGCGACATGTCACGATATCGTGACACCTTTGGCTTCTCCACCTTCTTGTCCTCTTCGAGTCATGAAAATGTGACATGTCACGATGTCGTGACACTTTTAGCTTCTATGCCTTCTTGTCCTCTTCGAGTCGCAAAAATGTGACATGTCATGATGTCACGACACTTTCGGCTCTTCTGCCTTCCTATCCTGTTCGAGTCGCAAAAATGTGACATGTCATGATATCATGACACTTTCGGCTCCTCTGCCTTCCTGCTTTCCTTGAGTCATGAAAATGTGACATGTCGCAATATCGCAACACTTTTGGCTTCTTTGCCTTCCTGTCCTGTTTGGGTCATGAAAATGTGACATGTCACGATATCATGACACTTTCAGCTTCCCTGCCTTCCTGCCCTCTTCAAGTCACAAAAATGCGACATGTCGTGATATCGTGACACCTTTGGATTCTCCGCCTTCCTGTCCTCTTTGATTCACAAAAATGTGACATGTCGTGATGTCGCAACACTTTCGGCTTCTCCACCTTCCTATCCTCTTCGAGTCATGAAAATGTGACATGTCGCGATGTCGTGACACTTTCAGCTCTTCTGCCTTACTGTCCTATTCGAGTCATGAAAATGCGACATGTCACGATATCGTGACACTTTCGGCTCCTCTACCTTCCTACTTTCCTTAAGTCGCAAAAATGCGACATGTCGTGATATTGTGACACTTTTGGCTTCTCTGCCTTCCTATCCTGTTTGGGTTATGAAAATGGAACATGTTGTGATATCATGACACTTTTGGCTCCTCTACCTTCCTACTTTCCTCGAGTCACAAAAATACGACATGTCATGATATCGCAACACTTTTGGCTTCTCTACCTTCTTGTCTTGTTCGGGTCACAAAAATGTGACATGTCACGATATCATGACACTTTTGATTTTCGGCCTTCCTACCTTTCTCGAGTCACAAAAATGTGACATGTCGCGATGTCGTGACACCTTTCCCTTCTTGTGCCTCTCTCGCCTTTTGGTCACGAAAATGCAACATGTCACGATATCACGATGTTTTTTCTCCTTTGTACTTTCCTTCGTCCTTTGGTCGCGATAATACGACATGTCGCGATATCGTGACACTTTTTCTCCTTTGCACTTTCTTTCATCCTTTGGTCACGAAAATGCAACATGTCACGATATCACGACATCTTTCCTTTCTGGCTCCTCTTTCTCTGTTTTGGTCATGAAATCACGACATGTCATGATATCGTGACACCTTTCCTTTCTGACTCCTCCTCGCCTTTCGGGTCACGAAATCGTGACATGTCGTGATATCGCAACAACTTTGCTCTCTGCCTTCTTTCTCTGTTTTGGGTCGCAAAAATGCGACATGTCGCAATATCGTGATAGTTTCCTTCCTTGCCTTATTTTTGCTCTATCGGTCGTGATTTTGTGACATGTCATGAAATCATGACATTTTCTTCTCTGCCCTTCTAGTCTTATTTCGATCGCAATTTCGCAACATGTCACGAAATCGTGACATTTTTGCTCCGCGTCTTCTCTTTCCTCCCTACATCACGAAAATGCAACATGTTGTGATATCATGACATTTTTGCTCCGTGCTTTCTCTCTCCTTCCTGAGTCACAAAAATACGACATGTCACGATATCGCGACACTTCTCTCTCCTACGCCCTCTCTCGGCTTTTGGTCACGATTCTATGACATGTCGCGATATCGCGACACTTTTCTCTCTTAAGCCTTATCTCAGATTTTGGTCACGATTTTGTGACATGTCATGATATCGTGACACTTTTCTCTCTTGAGCCTTCTCTTGGATTTTGGTCATGATTCTACGACATGTCGCGATATCGTGACACTTTTCTCTCTTGAGCCTTCTCTCGTATTTTGGTCGTGATTTTGCGTCATGTTGCGATATCGCGACACATCTTTTCTACTTGAGCCTTCTCTTAGATTTTGGTCGTGATCCTACGACATGTCGAGATATCGTGACACTTTTATCTCTTGAGCCTTCTCTCAGATTTTGGTTGCGATTCTGTGACATGTCTTGATATCGCGACACTTTTTCTACTTGAGCCTTCTCTCGGCTTTTGGTCACAATTCTGCGACATGTCACAATATTGCGACACTTTTTCTTCTTTGCCAACATGTCACAATATCGCGACACTTTTTCTACTTTGTTGTATTTTGCCTTCCGTTGGATGCTCCTACATCATTTTGGTAAGCCCATATTGCTAAGGGGATATGAGTATGCCAATATCAATGATTTTATTTGACTAATTCCTTAAGAATAGTGATCAAGGTATTATTGGTTGCCTTAGCTTGTCCATTTATCTATGGGTAGTAAGGAGTCAATAAATTGTGTTGGATATTATATTTCTTGCAAAGTGCTCAAACATCCTTGTTCTTGAAATACTTTCCATTATCATAAATAATTTTTGAGGGTATGCCAAAATGACAAATGATATGTTGAAGTATAAAATCCATAATTTGAGGTCCTATCATACTTGGTTAGATGAATTACCTCGATCCACTTTGTAAATGATTCAATGGTTGTGATGATTAAAGTATGTTGTCTCAAGAAAGGAGGAAATATTTTACCAATTAGGTCCAAATCCCATTGTGAAAAGGTCCAAAGGATCTGAATAGGCTATAAGGCTTGTGATGGCACATGAGTTAAATTAGCATGTTGTTGACATTGTTGGCATTTCTTGACATAATTGCAGCAATCACATTCCATGGTGGGCTAATAATAACCCATACATAAAATACACTTTGTGATGGCCAATACACTAAAGTGACCACCACAAGTACCATAATGAAATTATGATATTTCTATTTGGGCCTCTACAGGATCAAGACAATGAAGGAGGACTCCATCAAAGCCACAACTATACAACACATCCTCCAAGATAGTGAAACGAGCTATCTCTTGTTTGAAATTTTATTTGGTATTTCATGACATGTCTGATGGGAGTGTTCCAAACTTGAGGAATGTTTTTATTTAACTATACCAAGGCTCATATTACTCTGCATGGATAAATCTAAAATCCTTATCATATTTAGACTCGGTACAAGAAATTATAAATTTAGAGATCATTATGACATTTAATGGATGCACCTATCCTTAAAATTTATTTATAATTAGTGATCCTAGAGAGGACATCACATCTAAAAATATATTAGTTGATATAGACAAGCTATTGATCTCATATAATTCACATTTTGCAAGAAATTTCATTTCTATTTCATGATAAAGTTTTAGGACTAGTTTTTTGCATTGGTATTCTCTATTTACTTGATTAATTACAAGTTGAGAATCACAAAATATATTTATACACTTTATGCTCATAGATAAGGGTACTTGAAGTCCTAATATTAAGGTTTTGCACTCTGCATTATTTTTTGTGCATGGAAAATCGAGTTTGAATGATAATGGAATCGGTACCCCCTAGGGTGTATGAAACATGATTCCTACACTTGTCCTTTTTTGCACTTAGAACTATCAGAATAGTGTGATATTAATATATTTCTAAAGAATGACATATTATTCTTGTTTAGTGATAGTAAATACTAAATCATCTAGCAGCTCAATAATTAATGGTTGATCACTAGGAAGTGGAGCTTTGGCAAGTTGATCGGCTATTACCTAACCTTTAATGAATTTTTGGTTGATGAACTCAATATCAAATTTAGTGAGGAGCATTATCCATTTTGCAATGCTGGTGTTATTTTAAGTGTGAGATATCATGCAATGTAGAGAATTTTCTTTAGCTATGACATAGGTAGTGTGACATGTAATTTCTGAGTTTCTTAGTGGTAAAAACCATTGCTAAGTATTAGTTTTTCTACATATGCATATCTTGTTTCATAGCTTACCAATGTTTGACTAATATAATAGATAGATTTCTCTCATTTTTTTTTGTTCTTTTGATCAAGCATTGTCCCTAATGCAAAGTTTATTGCTGAAACATAAAGGTGGAAGGGAACCCCTGAGCGAGGTGGAGTTAAGATTGGTGGAGAAGCCATGTATTGATTGATATCATCAAAATATTTTTGGTATACATTTTTTTATGAAAATTTCACCCCCTTTTGTAGTAGGTTATTTAATGGATTGCATTTGTCTAAGAGTTGTGCAATGAAATGATGGATTGATTGGATATTTCCTTGTAAACTACACAACTCTTTCAAGTTTTTTGGGGGAGGCATCTCCATGATGACCTTGAATTTGTTTGGGTCCACTTCAATGCCTCTTTTGGATATAATTAATCCTAGATGTTTGCCTGAGGTTACACCAAAGACACACTTTTTTGGGTTCAACCTTACATTATGCTCTAGAATTTGATCAAAGACTTTTTCCAAGATACCAATGTGCTCTTATCAAGTTTTAGATTTTACCAAGAGATCATCCACATAATATTCAATGATCTTATGCATGTAATCATTTAAGATGTATATTATGGCATGTTGATAAGTGGCACCTACATTTTTAAGACCGAATGCCATTATGTTGTAACAAAAAGTCCCCTAAGATGTTGGGAATGCTATTTTGTGTTGGTCATCAGGATTGATTTAAATATGGTTATGTCCTAAAAAACCATCCATTAAAGAAAGCATTTCATGGCTAGCACAAGTGTCAACAAGAGTATCAATGTTTGGTAGAGGGAAGTCATCCTTAGGACACACTTTGTTAAGATCTCGAAAGTTAGTGCAGATGTGTATCACCCCGTTAGGCTTGCAAATAGGTACCATATTTGAAATCCACTTAGGATAGTCAATGGGTATAATGAAACCCACATCTAATATCTTTTGAAGCTCTTATTTGACCATTATTAAAATGGTAGGATGCATATTTATTAGTTTTTATTTGACTGGCTTGGCATATGGATGCAATATTAAGTTATGGACAACCAAGTTAGGTTCAATACTAGGCATGTCTTTATAGGATCATGCAAATATGCCCTACTTTATCTTGAGGATATCTATCAATTGCTATTTTTCATCAACGAATACACTTTTTCCAAGTTTAATTATTTTTTTATTGTTCGCATCTATACTAAGATTCACATCTATAGTATCTTCAATGGACATGTGTGAACCTTACTCAAGCTGATGGGACATTGGTATCATATGAATATCATCCATGAAATTATCAAAATCTTCTAGTTAAGTCTCTTCCTTGTTTGCCTAGAAAACCTCAAGACCTAAGGGTGAAGGCGAATATGAAAGCAAGGGTGACATAGGAATGTAAGAAATATAAGCTCTTAACAATTCATCAAAAATAATAAATTTGGTAAAGGATGGTGGTGATGATATCCATTCCGCATCGAGGTTAATGTCATTTGGAATTGTTTTTTCCAAATCATATGGATTATGGAGTGGGGTGAATAAATTTATAGAATTAATGTTGACTTAGTGGGGGAGTAGTAGTTGGCAATGTGGATATGGGTTGGTCTTGTCTCCTAGAATAAATGAAGGAATATTGGGAACCTGAATAGCAACAAACAAAACTTGTAAATGCAAATTACAAGGCCATGCAAATGCAATACAAAGATTTTTTTTAAGTTTTTGATGTTTTTTATTTATTTTTAATTTTGATGTTTTTTTTTTTATGTATATATGTTACAAGGCCATGCAAACAATACTTGCTCTCTTGGTAGAAGGATATGAAATATGGGTTGATGGATGGGAAATTTTTTCAGATAATGATCATCCTATTTGGTGAATGGAGTGATTGGAACCGATTCCTCTTTGGATTCATTTGATGCTATCAACATGATATTGTATTCATCATATAATTTCTCAAAGTACTCACTATGAGTCATTTCCTCTTCTAAATTGAAATGAAGGTTTTAAAAATATTTTTTAAAAGAGGAAGTGGAAGAATGAGAGTGGTAACCCAAACCTGAATGGTCATGCACTTATTGATATGGAGTTTCAATGATTTCATGCATACCTAGTTCATGTCGTCCAAAGCCATATCCTTACCAATTTTCTCAATGAAAGTATCATGAAGGAAAACCTGATATGTGCTCCATATTGGGAAGGACCAACTGTTTGGTTTCATCTACGAAAGGTGGATCAAATGATGAATTGACCTCCCCATACAAAAAATTGATTCTATTAGGTGTTGAAACCATATTATACATCGCTCCTATGGATAAGGGTGGGTCATGTGGGTGACCATAATACCTAGTAGTTTGGATGCTTAGAAGTGTAACTTTGACATATTTGACCACATAATTACCAATTCCATGATTGGTGAGGCATATTGCAACTTGTGAGGATGTGGAGGTGAAAGGCTCATGGATGACTAGTGGCTTAGATAAGGGGAGGGATATGTGTAGGTGTGCAATAGGTTAAGGCTCATTGCATACAGGTTAAGGTCTATTTGTATGCAATGAATATGTCTCTCATGTACATATTTTAAACATTGATGCAATATGGAAGGGAAACATATCATCTCCCTAATCTAGGGGTGCCTAAGAAGTACATTGTAATCCATGGATCCCTCCAAGATGTGGAACACGGTATGCAACATTTTTACCCCCACTTCTATGGGTAAAACACTAGTACCAAATATGGAAGAAAGAGCATCATTGAATGCTCTTAAGGTGAAGGTGGATTTTGTTATGTGTGATGGTAGAATATCAATATGTTGAAGGGTGGATGTGGTGATGATGTTTATGGAGGAGTCAATGTCAATTAAAACTCATTTAAATGGCTTCCTATCAACTTGAGCCATAACGTGTAATGGAGGATCCACTGATTGTGATGAAATTGGTTTAAATTCAAAATCATAGAATGTGATGGAAAGATCCATGCACATTTGAATACTCCCAAAAACATTGTTGAAGGCATTAGTGTCTTGGAATTTAATTTCAATGGATTTAAAAATTCTCATTAATGCCTCATGATGTGGGGGATATCCTTGACCCATTAAGTAGTAGTGAGATCAAGTGAGGTTGAAAGAGTATATAATTTTTTTCACCTTAAGTTGTAAAACTAACAACTTCATACTTCCAAAATTTCAAAATATATTCCTTAATGTGTTTGTGGTACTTGTGAAGCTTTTGCAAAATTATTCTAATATTTCAAATTCCCTTATCTTAGTTCAAATTCATGAATATATATACTAACATCTCACTTTCCTTTTCCTTCAGGTTTTACAGGTTTTTAGAACAGGTAATTTCATCCTATATGACCCAGGACCAAATACCAAACAAAACCATCAAATGACTAGTGTCTCAGTAACAACTACCTCAATCATGAAAACCTCACTAAAAAATTTATCAGATCAAAAAACAAACATCATCACAAAACTCCAAAATTTGGCAAAAGCCAATTTATTGCAACATAACACAAAACTTTTCACAAAATTGAGTAATATGTAGACAACATGCACCAAAACAAACAAAATAAATGACGAACAACAAAGTATATTCAAACATAAAAAAAATCTATGTACATGATATGGATATATGTAGAAATCAAAACTATTCTCTTCCTGGATCCCAAACATTATCATCACAGATCAAACAATCCCTATTATGGCATGCATACCAAATTTCATATAAATCCAACATAATGAAATAAACCAAACAAATACTCTCACTTTCACTCCATTAGCAAACTCATAGAGAAGTGCCAATTCAATACATAAATAGAACAATGAGTGATTCTCAATTCCTTCTTGTCTAATTCTTATGATGTAAATGTCATAATCCAATTCATGACTTAGAATCAGACTAATTGTTTCAAACATGAAATTTTGCAAGTAAGAACTCATTTGAAACATTTTTAGAACCAAATCATTTTCTTTAATTGTATCTACTGCAAAAAAATTAGGAGTTATATTTAATTCCTTATCAACAACACTCGATATTTCATTATCAAAAATATAAATATTCAAAGGAACATCATACAACTTATTACCTAGAATTTCCATCAATGACAAAAGTGAAGATTCTACCTTGTCATACATGATAAAGACACCATGAGCACTATTTACTAAAATTTCATGAATCATTACAATTTATTCCTTTGCTTCATGAGCTATATCATTGTCATTTTGTAGCCCTTCATCTTTATCAGCTACCTTATCCATTTTTGTAATTGACACATCATTTTTTGATTGCATAAAAACTTCAAAATATTCAATTGAAGTAGCATTTTTAATATCCTGCATATCAAGTATAATAGAAATTTCATCATTTGTATTAGAAGTGACTGAAAGAATTCATTATCTCCTCCACGACAGGTATGATGAATTCCATGGTCAATTTGATAATTGATATTAGGGAAGACCTTCAAAATATGTTCTTTGAATGTCAAAGTGGTCAGGAGGTTGAAAGAAATGTTCTTTGATATTTATGTTCTATTTGTGGATGCCCTGTGTGGAGCTTTTTCCTTTTTGCTATACAGGATTATCTTCTTAGATAGTATCCTTTATTCCTTTTTCTTAGGTCTGAGGTTGCATCCTCTATTTTGCTTTTCTCTATTTCTAGGCTCAGGGCATCGTCCCTTGTTGATAATATTCTTTGTTCATAGAAAGTATAGCTATTTTTGTAACAATGTTTTGGGAGCCTTAAAACCCATATTAGTAATGCAATCCTTTTACTTACCAAAAAAAATAATAATGATTCTTCATGTATTTTAAAAAATAAAAATGATCATCTATATTCATGGGAAGAAATTCTACTGCATCTTCATCATAATCTTCAATATATTCAAGAAATTCTTCTTCAAAGTCACATATAACCATTTTTGGTGACTCCATATTTTTTGTTATCGTTTCAATATCAAATGTGTATATGCCTAGCTTAATATAATTATAAATTATTTATCATAATTTGTAATCATATTATTTAACCTGGGTTACCTTTCCACTCGAATCTGATTGGCTATGCCTTTCCAAGGTAACCACAAATATGCAAAATCTATGGAAAAATACCTATTCAAATGCTTGCTCCAATCCCTCCTCAATATCAAATTGTACTTATCAGGAATATCAACGATGTGAATATCTATATAATGTTGCACTCTAGGTTTTGATAACAATTGTATGTGAACATTCTTAAACATACCTATGACTTTTACTTCTGTTTATCTAATTGCACAATAATTTTATTTGATGATGTCAATTTAAAACCTAATGTTTGACAAACTATAAAAGGCATCACATTACTTGAAGCTCCTGAATCCACCATGCAATTATGCAACTTCTTACCTACAATTAAAATAGTTAAAAGAAAAGGAGGATCCTCCTATTTTTCCTTTCGTGCAACATATTGTACTTTAGTGATTTTCCTAACTTATTTGGAATTTTGATTTTTAAAAACTTCCATTAATAACTCTTGCTGATTAGGTAACTGTGCGCTTCAAACAAATTGATATTGGATTTATTTTTCTTAATATTTTCAATAATGCTATAAGTCATCCTTTCATTATTTTGTACCTTATGTGCAATTTTAGGTGCATCAAGAGAAGATGGAGGAACATGATTATTATTTGCATTAACATCAGGAGGAATGATAACATTGTTAGGAGGAGTAGAAGTAGTTTTGAAAGACTTACTTTTACTTCTCAAATTATAGCCATGATTCCCCTTTCTGTATTGTTTTAATGTATGAATTTCTTTGATACCTTCATCCTCTTCTTCTTCTTCATCATCATCATATTTGCTTGAACCAAGAATATCAAGACAATAAGTAGAAATTTTGCCCTTACTTATACTAGCTTTATCAACATCATCATTAGCAACCAATTCCAAATTGTATAATCCTTTCTAAATGCAATCTATAACACAACTAAATTTATTACAATCAAATTCATTGTGTTCACTAGTACTATGTAACCTACACCAATTATTCAATACAACATTAGATAAATTAATAGTTGTTGTTTTATTGTTAGAACTATTAGAAGCCCCATTATTATTGGTAACAGGAGTTGGTACACCCTTTTATTAGGCTTTGTGTTAAAATGGTTTCTTTGCATAGTGAACTTTCTATTTGATTGTGAGTTTTGAGTATTTTATTTTTGCATTTGAACAAAGTCATTCCTTAATTTTTGGTACATCCTCTTTATATCTGCCAATTCATTAGACTCATTAGTAGTATTAGAAGGATTACTCTGATTTTGATTTGGAATGACATTTGGAACACTTTGATTTGGTAAAGCATTTTGAACATTCGAATTCATCCAACTTGCAACATTTTGATTTGGCATAACATTTGGAAAATTTTGATTTGGTAAAGTATTTTGATTTAACCATGAATTTGTATACATTGGATGACCTTGATTTTGTGAATTTTGTGCAAGCATTGGATTATTTTGTTGTGCCTGAAAGTTTTGAAATGGATTCACATTTTGTGTTGTTGCTACATTCCCAAATGTATTAAAATTAAGTACATCATTATTCCTTGTCTTATGTGCAGCATATTGACTTTATAAAAGCATAGAATTACTTTACTGTGCATATGTCATTGGATTTGGAACTTGAGGAATCAAATTCAACATAGGAATTTTATTAGACAAAGCATTATTGATCATTGGAACTTGATTTTACATACAAGGATAGCCAATAGATGGTAATTGACCTATCCCATAACTTGATTGTATTATCTGATGTTCAACCATGAGTGCTTCTATGTAAGATACTGTAAGCATAGTGATTTGTCCTACAATCTTGACAAACATCATAGTTAATGGATCCACGGCACCAAAATAGATTTGTATCATGGTATCTTCTACAATATTATAAGGCACAATCAATATCGAATACATTTTATGAAACATAGTATTAAACATATGTAGTGGTTCACTAGGTTCTCGATGAGTAGATGTAAATTGCAAATAAACACTTGTTAGATCAATAGCAAATTTGAATTGTGTAATAAAAGAATATTTTAGCATATTACAATAAGTAATGGATCCATAAAACAAGCATACATACGAATCATAGGTTATTTCATCCAATTTTAATGGGAATAATCTACATGCTACATCTTCATGCTCATTCTGCAATATAGACATTGTGTTAGTATATGTCTGTATGTGCTCTTCTACCAAATGGGAACCATCATGCTTATATTTTGGTAGATAATTTTCTACATTATTTGGTATTTCATGAACATCACCAGCTATATTTAATAGACTTCGTTGGTTTTCCATCCTTGCCAAATTTGGTGCAATAGGTACAACCATAGTGACAAGTGGTGGGTTTACAAATAAATTTAGATTTGTATTAGAAGTACTAGGAAGAATAACTGTTTGAGTTTTACTTCTTTTTTATTTCTTTGTTGGTG
Organism: Wollemia nobilis; assembly: GCA_028583015.1. NCBI lineage: Eukaryota > Viridiplantae > Streptophyta > Pinopsida > Araucariales > Araucariaceae > Wollemia > Wollemia nobilis. Next base: position 8,979,724 of record JAQPPZ010002832.1, on the reverse strand, counting down.
ATAAAATTTGAAAAATCATAGATCTAGTAGATTTTAACCTTGTGATAATTTCCTTAGACTCCAGTTTAATGAAATCTAATCACTTATTAAAAATACAATACTTAGAATATAATATCAATGTAACAATGAAATTGCAATATTCAAGTAATGTATTAAAAATGAAGCTTCAATAATGAATACGTGAATGATTGATTACTCACAAATGACAAACTGAAATCAAACTACCTATTTTTTATTTTCATGCCCTCCTTCCAACACCCTTTTTGTTGAGGTATGATTTTGTCCAGTTACAAAATCACCCTACAGTTAGGATTGAAATCCTCTATTGTAAAGAATATATGTTTCTCCAAGATCTTTTACATAACATATTATGAATTAATGTCAATTAAATGCACTAAACATCTCAGGGATTAAAAATCAACTATTAACAAGGGGCCTAGTATAACAAGTATATTGACTTTGAAATCATTATTTGCATTTCATAAATAACATTTACTTCTTCAAAATGAATGAAATTATCTTTTGAAAATTAATATTTTGAGAATGCAAATTTATTTGAAAGTATGAACTTTAATGCTTTAAACTTATATTAAAATAGTTTGAATACATTTCAAAACAGTAACATTAATCTCATGAATAAAGCTTTAAAATCAAACTTGAATGATATATAAAACAAAACCTCAATTATAAAATGTGAAACACATTTATAAATATTACGCTAGGGCCTTTTAAATATTCTAAAATTTATCAATTCTTTGTTTCTTTTCAATAGATAAGGAACTAAAAATATTTGAATTCTAATTATATTTACACTTTATAATATGAAATTTAGAATTCATATAATCTTTAAATCCAATATTTATTTATTCAAATATTTATTTTTTTTGAAAAAATTGAAAAAAACTTGTATTAAAACAAAGATCAGTTACAATTGGGAATAGACACTTCCCAACCGAAAACAAAGAAAGCACATGATTACAAGAGAAGAGGAAGATTTGCAATGGAGCCAAATATCTTGAACCAATAACAAGCTAGCTGAGGGAGCTGATTGGTCTGTTACAACAACTTGTCGTGAAATCATGCCACTTTCACCAACTTCACCTTTGGCCGCGAAAAAGCTACAAGTCATGATATCATGACACAAAACTCCTCTGACCACAAAAATTCAACCTGTCATGAAATCGCGACATGTCATGAATCGTGACATGTCACAAAATCACATGTTGCGAAATCATGACATGTCATGAAATTGTGGCAACAAACCTCCCTATGCCGCGACGGAGCAACATGTCACAAAATCGTGACACCTTTCCACCCTTGGCCATGATGGAGCAACATGTCATGAAATCATGACAACTTTCCTCCCGTGGCCGCGATGAAGCAACATGTCACAAAATTGTGACACCTTTCCACCTTTGGCCGCGACGAAGGAACATGTCACAAAATTGCAACAACTTTCCTATCTTGGCCGTGACGAAGCAACATGTCATGAAATCATGACACCTTTCCAACCTTGGCTACAATGGAGCAACATGTCACAAAATATTGACACCTTTCCTCCCTTGGCCACGACGATGCAACATGTTGCGATATCATGACAACTTTCCTCTAGTGGCCGTGATGGTGCAACACGTCATGATATCATGACAACTTTCCTCCAGTGGCTAGACGATGCAACATGTCATGATATCACGACAACTTTCCCCCAATGACCGCGATGGTGCAACATGTCACGAAATCATGACAACTTTCCTCCAGCGACCGTGACGGTGCAACATGTGATATCATGACAAATTTCCTCCAGAGACCACGACAGCGCAACATGTCACGATATCACGACAACTTTCCTCCAGTGTTCGCGATGGCACAACATGTCGTGATATCATGACAACTTTCCTCTAGGGGCCACAACGACACAACATGTCATGATATCATGACAACTTTCCCATAGTGGCCATGACGGTACAACATGTCATGATATCATGAAAAATTTCCTCCAACGACCGTGACGGCGCAACATGTCATGATATCGTGACAATTTTCCTCCAGCGGCCATGACGACGCAACAAGTCATGATATCATGACAACTTTCCTCCAGCGATCACGATGGTGCAACATGTCATGATATTGCAACAACTTTCCTCCAATGGTCATGACGGCACAACATGTCATGATATCATGATAGCTTTCCTCTAGTGACCATGATGGCGCAACATGTCGCGATATCGTGACAACTTACCTCCAATGGCCACGATGGCACAACAGGTCATGATATCATGACAAAAACCACCCTTAGCTTTTTCTTTGATCATTGGCTCAAGGATATTTCAAGGCCCTGCCTAATCACCTCATCCTCAAAAGGCATGTCACTGTGCAACTGCACCCCTACCTCTTTCTCAGCACCCATCTTAGCCAAGAAATTGACTGCTCTGTTTAAATATCTACTCACATAAACTAGAATCACATCATCTAATTCCCTCCATAATTCCTTGATTTGAGAGACCAGAATCCTCAACCTCCATGCTTTCAATGCAAAGTTCCTCATGCAGTCTAGAGCTCCAACCAGTATTTGAGAATCAGATTCAAGAATTATCCTCTTGTGGCCCTGAGTAACTACCCAAATAGAAGCAGATTTGATAGTGCTTCATTTTTTGTGGCTTTTCCCAAGCCTTGCAGTTCCCAATAGAGCATTGATCCCTCATGATTTTGGCATACCATGCCAATTTTGGCACTACCCAGATTACCCTTTGCAGCTCCATCAGTATTGATTTTAATCCAAACTTCTGGGGATGGTTTCCAACTAGCTCTGTCTTATCCCTCTTGCTTTTCAACTCCCTCTTCCATTGGCCTAGGACCAACATGAGTTTCCTCTTTAGCGTAGATGGCAACAGTTTCTGTGACTTTGCTCCAGATGACCTGCCAAACTCCATCTAGCGAGGAAAAGGTTTCTCTAAAAATTCTAGCATTTCTCTCCAACCACACTTGCCACCAAATGAAGTATAATCCAAGATCCCAACCAATTTGAAGAGCTTTAGATTTAAATCTACCCCTCTTCCATATTTCCCAAATATTAGTCCGATTCATGTCACCATTAACCTGGATTTTATAGTGAGAGAACCATCGCTTCCAAATCTGATGCATGAAAGGGCACTCAAACATCAGGTGATCAGTTGTTTCCTCATTCTTGTGGCATAAAACACATTGAGATGGACCGATGATTCCTCTACATCTGATATTGTCAAAAGTGAGAATTCCATTGTGCATAAACTGCCAGGCAAAAAAGTTTACTTTTGGCCAGCCCTTGGAGTGCCAAATCTTTCTCCAATCCTCAATCGAATAAGAATGGGGGGGAGGCTCTGGGAGGATCTTGTCATATCCGTCCTTCACTTTATATACACCAAGGCTCCCATAGCCCCAAGCTAATTCATCCTCCTCGTCTCTCCCTATGAGAAACCTTTCTGTCAAGATTTTGGTCAAGATGGGTGCCAACTCCGGGGGGATTGAAATTGGCCACTCCTCCAACCTCTTAAACTTCTTAAAATTATACTCCCCCAGCTGAGTAGTGTTGAAATAACTTTCAATTTGGACCCAACCCTTGGTTTCTATGGTATATTTTATTGGTAGTAACTCGGGGAATTCAACAATGATGGGTGGGTACTGATCCCATGAATCGGTCTAGAAACGAGCCTTCTCCCCTCTCCCCACTTTCCAAAACAATTGGTCTTTAATAACCTAAGATCCTAGCTTGAGAGCCTACCACACTAAGGATCCAGTACCATCCAAAGGGAAACGGCCCACCTCATTGGGGTTAACATGACCCAAATATTTACTAGTTAGGATTCTACTGAATAAGGAAGTTGGTTGGGAAATCCACCTCCAGTACAACTTTCCAGCCAAAGCTTTATTATTTAACTTGGATCCTATCAGTCCCAGCCCACATTTTACCTTGGGCTAGGTGACTTTATCCCAGCCCACTAAGGCCCACTTTCTCTCTCCCTTAGCTCCTTCCCATAAAAACTTTCTAGCCATCCTGTCCAACTCTTTCCATATTGTAAGCGGGGCAGCCAGGATAGAAAATTTGTAGATTGGCATGGCTTGAATGACTGACTGTAAGAACATTAATCTGCCACCATAACTTAACCACTTGTGAGACCAGTGATTAATTTTGTCCTTGATACACTCCAAAAAATTCCTCCAAGTGTCTAATTTTAGCTTCTTAAAGTGCAATGGGATCCCCAAGTAAACCACAGGGAGAGAAGTCCTAGTAAATCCCAGGATTTCTAAAATTATGTTATGAAGCCTTTGCTCTAGATTAAAAAAGACCACTTTGGTTTTCTTATCATTAATGACCTATTGAGTAGCCCTGAGATAGACATTAAGAGTATCTCTAATCGTTCTTGCTTCCCTGAAGTTGGCCACTCCCATAAAACCAGTGTCATCCACAAACTACAGGTGCGTTAAAACTTCGTCCCCCACCCTAATACCCAATAATCTGCCTTGCTATCTTCTCCTCAAGAAAATTCTACCAAGACCTTTAGCCAAAATGAGAAAAATATAAGGAGAACAAGGATCCCCCTAGCGAAGACCCCGAGAAGCTCCAAAAGGTTGCGAAGGAAGGCCCTTGATTAGAACAGAGTAAGTCGAGGAAGAGACACAGCTCATGACCCACTCTATCCAATCCTAAGAGAAACCAAAGGCAACCATCATTTTGGCCAAGAAACTCCATTCAACCCTGTCATAAGCCTTTGACATGTCTAGTTTTATGAACATCCCTTTATTCCTAGAAGTGTGCATTGAATGGATTGCTTCCTGGGCCAGAACCACCCCATCCAGAATCTGCCAACCCTCAACAAAACCCCCTTGCTCAGAGGAGATAATGTTGTGAAGAAGAGGTTTTAGGTGCTCAACCATTACCTTTGTGATTATTTTGTACAACACATTACATAAGGCAATAGGCCTATAATCTGAAATATGAACCCCCTCCTCACCTTTTGGAATTAAGGTAATGAAAGTGTGGTTTATAGCTTTAAGCATTCTCTTATTTTATCTGGATTCTTCAACAACAGCCCTAACATATTCCTCTAAGTAGTCCCAAAAAGCTTGAAAAAACTCAATTGGGAATCCGTCTGGACCTGGAGATTTACCAGTTCTCATTCCAAAGACCACAGTTTTCAATTCATCTCTATCAATGGGTTTGAGGAGGGCTTGATTTTCATCCTCAGAAATAATAGTAGGTATGACAAAAATAACTTCATTTTGGGCCTCTACATCTTGAACCACACTTTCCTTAAAAAGATTTGAGAAATAATCCATAGCATGGGAATGTATACCTGGAAGTGTATCAAAGGAATGACCGTTCTCATCTTGAAGGGCCTCCATCTTATTCATCTGTCTTCAAGCACAAGTAGTCCGATGAAAGAATTTTGTATTTTTGTCCCCTTCTAATAACCAAGTGGTTCTTGCTCTCTACCGCCAATAGGTCTCCTCCTGGTTGTCAATGTCCTCCATCGCTGTACGCAAGGCATCATCCTCAAATTTGAGCTGGTCTATAATTACTCCTTCTCTAAACTATTTTTGGACCTCATCCCATCTGGCCACCAATGGAGCTCTTTGGGCCTAGAAGTCAGTTTTATTAGCATGCCTCCAACACTTCAACTAAGCTTTGACATATTGTAGTTGTTTGTGGATTCTGAACATTGCTCTCCCATAAGCTGGGCGGCCTTCTTCCCACCACTATGGAATTTTCTCCCGAATTTCTTCTTTCTGAAGCCAAAAATTCTCAAATCTAAAAGGTTTGTGATGCTGCCCCATCCTAGTCCCGCTTTCCAACAGAATGGGATAGTGATCAGAGATTGGGCCTTCTAAAATATGAAAATTTATATTCCATTTTACAAACACCTCCTTTGAAACCAGAAAATGATCAAGCTTAACCTTCCTACTGTGTGGCTCCCGCCTTTTATTAGTCCAAGTGAAGTTAATGCCAGGACATTTAATGTCCACTAAGCGCAAAGCCTAGACTTGGGCAATCATGAACCGGTCCCCTGGGTCCAAAAAGGAGCTCCCCCTTCCTGGTCTCTAGAAGATAATTTAGCATTAAATTCACCCGCTATAATCCAGTCTAAATATTCCCTTGAGGTTCGCATGTTCTACACAGCCTTCCACTGTCGCCTCTGACCATCTAGGTTTTGAGACCCATAAAAGTTTGTGATTAGAACATGTTTCATAGTGACATTATTCCTAAAAAGAGAAGTGAGAACCCCCTCCAGGAAATATGTTCTATTGCAGACCATTCAAGAGAGTTCCACAGAGTAACAATCCCCCCTGAGGCACCTTGGGCAGCCACATCCATATGACCAACACCCCTCCAAATTTTGTTGACTATTTTGGACATAAGATCTAAAGACATCTTAGTCTCTTGTAAAAGCAAAAAATCAGTATTGTGATTCTCTAAAAGTCTTCGGACAGTAGATTGATGGGTTCTGTTGTTTAAACCCCTCACATTCCATGATTGTATAATCATTGGTTACCTTGGGAGCAATAAGAGTCTATTGTCCTCATCGATCCTCCCGTGATCAATCTGTCTCCTTGGGCTGCTAGCAACTCCTTATTGGATCTTCTACCTACTCCCTAAGAGTTGCTATTTTTTGATCTTTTTTCTACCTGGGTTATCCCCAGAGTTGGCCTTTCCTTGTTTTTCTTTGGTATTCCCATACTGACATCCTGAGATACTGTCTGCTCCTGGTTATGCACTACCAAAGCACCTGAGCACACTGGCTATGATACCTCATAGGGATCAACTACCTGCTGTATGACAGGAGAAGAAGAGAGAGGGAGTTGCCCGGGAATATTAGAAGTTTCCTTAAAACCCTCCATGCCCTCCATAAATTGTTCCTCTTCGTCAACCAATGACTTAAATATCTCATACCTATTGGCAGGTCTGAGATGGGATTGCTCCTTTCCCTCTTTTTTCTTTGTCCGTATTTTTCTTTTGGGTTGTTCAAAACCCTCTCTCTGAGCTTCCTGGCCCTGAACGGTCCTATTAGAACCTGTATTAAGTGTTGCCTTGTCCTCTTTAGGCTGGTTTGGCACTCTTGAAGGGGCCTCCACTTTAGCATTCATATTATTAGGGCAAAAATGGGCCAAATGTCCATGTTTGTGACAAACCCTACATCTAAAGGGTAGGGCCTCATAGTCCAATTGTTGAATCCAGGAGAGACCTGCCAGTTCAATCTCCATCTCTACCGACAAAGGCTGGCTGAGATCCATCTCCACACATATTCTAGCATACACCACCATGCTCCCTTCAAGTGTGTCTCTAGAAACACCCAGATGTCTACCAATGGAATTGCCAATCCTTGCCAACACCTGCTCACTCCATAATTCCATTGGGAGAGCATATAGTCGGATCCATACTAGGACAATAGTAGGTTCAACTCGGGGATCGAATCCCACTCTCCATGGCTGAACAAATAGCCCTATCGGGCCATGAATTTTCTCCTCTGACTCGAAAGCCTTATTTCTATTAGCCAAAGATGAAAAGATAATAATAAAATAGCCATTGCTAATAAACCACAATGAATACTCATTGTGAGGCTCCCAGTTTTGGCGGATCCAGGAGTGTAAAAAATTTAGGGAAGGACGTATCCCCATGAACTTGTATATTAGATCATGATCATCTCTGTAGATGATTGATTCCTCAACCATACTTGGCTCAATGACTATTTTTTTCCTGGTTTTAGCCTACGACAAATAGCCATTCACATGAGGTGCTATTGACTTATTCCTAGTAGCCATGAAGAGCATTTTGTATGCCATTTTCTAAGCTTCGACATTTTTTGGGGAAGAGTTTTCTTTAAACAAGTCTACATAAGAGCTGGTACTCCCTAGAAAAGGAGCCGGAGAAGTCCCCATTGGACTCTCCTGGGGCACCGATCTAACCTTCAGAACCACCGTACCCCAAAGGCACTTCTGCAATCCAGCTGATGCCCAAGAATCTTCGAAGTTCCAGAAACCCTAGTTCAAAGGAAAAAATCACCCTTGCCTCATCATAAAGAGCATATTCAAATATTTATTAAATTATATATTTGAAGTAAATAAATTTAATTCCTTCAATCATACATTTTGGAATTATTATTTAAGATTTAAAGTTTCAATAAATTAAACTTTTAGTAACATAATCCTTAATTTATCTAAAATTTATTTGCCAAATATTTATAAACTTAAATATTTGACCACAATAAATTTTGGTAACCCATTTTGTAAATATGTATTTCCAAATTTCAGATCAGGTTTTAGACATAAATCAATGAACCTTTAAATTTTCTGAAATTGAAAAATCAAATTTCACTGTGATTTTGATTCACCCAAAATATTTATAGAATTAAATATTTGGGTGATATAATTCAATTCTGACTTAGTTATATAATTTTGATCCTTCATAAAACAACTATGCTTAATTTAAATTAATATGCTTCAAATAAATTTAAAAAGACTCAGGTAAAGCAATGAATTTAAATGAAACCCTCAGACTAATTTTCTATAGCAGAAACACAAACTTTAAAACCAAACTCGTGAAAAATCATATTTCACACAATATTACACAAATATGATGCTATCTTATGTGGAGCTTGAAATTAAAACATCATATCAATCAACTTATACATTAAAAACACCACTGTTGTGCTTGCTTCTAATAAAAATTGAATTTGATATAATATGACGAACCTTACAATAAATCCAAAGTATTTGTATTTCCTCTGCAAACGTAGCCTCTTGCAATTTTTATCTTTTTTTATGCTTTCCAATATGTTCTCTCCTCCAACATGTTCAACCCCTTGCCTAAATTTTTCTCCCCTATTTATCAATTTTAGTCATTCCATTGTTTTGTTTCTCTATTTCGTTCTATAACTGGCATCACAACGGCTTTTGAAACTAATTTATTTGAACACTCACATACTTAATCTCATCTACTTCACATAATACCATAGGGTACCACAAATGAATATAATTTAAATAATACATAACAAATAATTTTAATTTCATTTACTTCAACTTTAATTGGTGGTTATGTGTGTGCAAGTTGACATAGGTGAGCCATCACACCTTATTCGATGAACACCAATAACTCCTATTTTAAATTCATGTCCAACAATATAAACCATTGTACTAATGTTATCAAAACATGTTAATGTCAACAATTGTTGAGATTACACTTCATGTCATCCATGTCCATGAACAAACATCATATTGAATGACCATATTTTCTGAAAAACAATACACCAATGTATTTTGTCGAATACCTCATAACCAATTTTATCGATGACACAGAAAAATAAATTACGTATTGTTCATTCTATGCACCTGATGACTACAGAAAATGGTTCCCTAAGATGAAATTTGACTAAATCATCAAAAATTTACTCCAAACACTCCTTTCATCCCCAAAATTCTTTGATTGCATGTAAATTCATGAAACTATTTTGATCATTACCAAGGTGCTATTGATTTTTAATTGAAAGCAATAATACAAACTAGTTGTATTATTTCATTACTACCTTATTGTTGTGTCACTTTCCATAGAAGGCATTAATTTGAATTTTATATCCAAATTTGTATGAGGTTTCTCAAACATTTGCCATCATTTTCCCTTGTTACATTTTGTTGTCACAAACATCCCATCTGCAGGATCTAGAATTATGAAATTAAAACCAGCGTTTCAATCCCATCAACATTGATTTACATACTAATTCCCTCTTTTCATAAACTGTATCCATTTGCATGCAATGTTACTTTATGTCTTCTATAGTCAACATATACATGCAATTATTTAATGTGTGAATCTTCCATAGATTAAAAAATTATTGGAAGGCTTACAAACTACTATTGAAGACTCAAAATTGCTTCCATCATGGTCATGTTATTTATGACTATGCAACATTGTTTATGATTTCATTCATCCCCTTCCATATTGCTTGTGTCCTCAGTTAACCCACCATTACGAATTTCCACTAGATAGCTCCTTAAAACTTGGATTGTGCTCAATCACCTATGAAACCTACCAAAATAAATACCACATTTTATTAACCAAAAAATTAAAATAACATACTCATTTAAAAAAAACAATCATGCCTAATCGTAAAAACATAACGATACAAAGCATATAAAATAATCTAATATTCTATATAACAATGTAATCACATGATAAAAAAATATATAAATAACATAAAAAATATAAACAAAATTATATATTTAGCATTATAATAAAACAAAATAACATAACATAAAAATATAACATCATGAATATGAATAAAAAATAAAGTAACAAACAAATTAACATAATACAAAAACATGAAAACATATAACTAAGACCATATAACATAAAAATAAATAACATAAGACATACATAAACAAAACATTACATAACATAATACCACCATAAAATATATATAACACATTAATGATAACCAAACATAAAACCACATAAAAATAAATAAAATTAAACCTTTAACAAAACACATACAATGCAACACAATATAACCTATTAATTCTAACCCACATAACACAAACATACAAGATAAAGAAAGAACCCTTTGAATCATAAAATATGACATTGAAATCAATATATGACGTTAGATCTTCCATATCAAATAAAGAAAATCTTTGAATACATATGGAGATAAAATCAAACAACTTTTAAAATTTCAAGTGGGTCCCCAAACTTTTGGGATCGTTGTGAAGGAGTCACAAAATGACTATTATCACATCTGTAATATGATGGGACATGAGGTAATGCTATTTTAGTATAATGCAAGAGTATTTCTATAGGTCCTGATAATCTAGGAGCAAGAAGAGAAATAGAAGACCCTAGGAGGCAAACAACAGAAAACAAGTGATGGTTATAGAAATAGTCAACAAGGTGGAAGGTCAAACTAGGGCAATCAACAAGGATTTCAAAGACATTTATAGTATGTATCGAAAGAGATATCGATCATACAATGTCGTAATTTCCAAGAATGGGGGCATTTTGCAAAAAATTATCCTTCACCTCAGAGACAAGAAACACCACAAGCAAGCACTACACATATGTGTAGGTGGTGTGGTCTGGGTAACCACAAGGAATAAAATTGTGCAAAGTAGGTGAGTTCAAGTAACCTATAGAATATTAATTATCTAGACATTGAGGTTCCTCAAGTTAATGAGGAAACCCAAGAATTTTTATCCATGACAAGGAATCAGGCTAAAAAGGATAAGTATCCATAGCCAAAAAATGAAAAGTAACACTAGAAAGTAGTAAAGAAAATACTACAGGATGAAGAATAAAAACCTAAACAAGTGAAGTTAGCTGAAGAAAAGGAACTAGAAAATCCATCAGGAGGGAAGGTTATTGTGCAAAGTCTAGTAGCATAGGTTTTTGACACCACAGTAGAGATCAAAGTGGCAAACTTGTTGGAAGCTATTCCATCATTACAAAAAGTGATGGTGGAAGAGATACAACCACAAGGTGATGGAAGTGCAGATTCAACCGATTTAAAAAAAGGAAAGAAAATGCCAATTTATGGATCCAACTATATTGATGATTGATGTGGGAAAGAAACCTGCATTAGTTCATATGGAGATCCTAAGGCACAAATTGATAAAATTTATTATATATGGAGGATCCAACACCATTGTACTACCTAAAAGGACCTAGCTAGAACTAGGTGCTCCATATATATGGGCATTGAGCTTCTGATTATATGGTTCTAACTAGTATGGTATCAAGACAAATGGAGTCTTGAAAACACAATAAATGGTGATAGTTGACCAAGATTTTGTCTTGGATTTCATTGTGATCACTATGCAAAAGCCTGCATACGATGCTCTCTTGGGGAGAGGATGGCTACAAGTAGCCAAATTTAATCACAATTGGGGAAAGAATCAGATCACTTTCAATAAGGGACACCACAAATATATGATTAATCTGGCTAATCAAAATATTAGTCAGGATGTAGCTACAACTGATGAATCAAAAATTCCTTAGGTGATGAAGGGTATAAACCAGATGAAGAAGGAATATTCTACCTAGATGAATGTAGTGAAGACAAAGCTAGATCTAATAGTGGACTTCTTCATTGGAAAATGGATGAGTACACAATTTTTTAGCCCAGCTACCTCTGTAATGATTCATAGGATATCAAGAAAAAATAATATGAACCCAAAGTCAGCCAAGAACCTAAGAAAGAGGTGGAAGAGAAATGGACATTCCCAAATAGTTTTGCAGAGTATATAGTAGGAGATGTGGAAATTGATACAATACTAAAAAATCCAACAAAAATAGAGAAATAAGAAAATGAGTAGGATAATATCAAATATGAAGGACCTCAGATAGTGGACATCAATCTACACATGAATGAGGAACCTAGGATGATTCACTGTTGTGATTATTGGAACCCTGTACTAAAAGTGGTAGCTTTTAAGATATTCTTGGAATATAAAGATGTATTTGCATGGAAATATAAGGATATGAAGAGAGTACCACCTAAGTTATGTGTCCATAAGATTACATTAATTCCTAGAGCACAACCCATAAGGATGTGACCTTACAAAAAGAACCCAAAGTACACACTACATTATTGAATGCAAAGATAGAAAATGTGTTGGAGGTAGGAATCATATTTAGAATGACAACCAGTGAATGGGTATCACCTATCATGATCACCTTGAAGAAGCAAGTGGACAATATCAGAATATGTGTGGACTTTAGGAGTTTAAATATAGTAACTATTATGGACCCCTTATCTATTCCCTTCATATATTCTATCCTAGAAGTCATAGGACACGAGATCTATTCATTTTTAGATGGATTTTTGGGTTACAATCAGATAAGTATAGCCAAGTAGGATAATCTAAAGACCATATTTATTGTGTATAATGGCATCTAAAAATATAATAAAATACCATTTAGGCTCTGTAATTACCCAACTACATTTTAGTGCATCACACTGTATATATTTGATCAGTTGGCAATAGGGAACTTCAAAGCATTTTTGGATGATTGTTCCATTTATGGGAAGATTAAGGATCATCTTCCTACCCTTAGTGAATGCATGAGTAGGTGTAGGAATGCACAAATATCATTAAATACTAGGAAATGCTACCTAATGGTACCATATGGAAATTTTTATGACACATAGTATGTAGTGAAGGATTAAAAATAGATCCTGATAATATCCTTGTTATATTGCACATGGAAGAACCATACGCTGTGAGTTCACTTAAAAAATTCTTGGGATCAATGGGATATTATCAAATTTTTATCAAGAACTATGCACATGTATCCTATCCATTAGATTCATTGATGAAGAAGAATATTCCTTTCAAATGGACAGAGGAGCACCAAGGAGCCTTTGAGGAGTTGAAGACTAAGCTTGTGAGTATCCTATTTTTGGTGTTGTCGAACTGGGATAAGGAATTCCATGTTGATATTGATGCTTCAAATTTTCCAATTAGATGTTATTTGGAACAAGCATAGTTCAAGCTGGATCAACCTATTTTCTTTCCTACTCACCTATTATCAAGACTAGAGAGAAATTATAATACAAAAAAGAAAGAAGCTTTGGAAATGGTATATGCAGTTTACAATTTTAGGTATTACCTATTGGCAAACCCCTTTGCTTTCTATGTAGATCACCAAGCCTTATTGTACTTGATAAACAAACCAATGATACAAGGAAGGGTCAGTGGGTGGATTGTCACCCTATAGGATTTCGTATTTCGAGTAGTAGTGAGACTTGGTAAGAAGCATGTTATTGTGGACTAGTTGTTTCGGATATGATAAAGAGATCCTACAAGAATAGGATTTTTGGATGAATTTCCTGATGCATAGTTATTCACCATAAATATTGTTTCATCATGGTACAAGTTCATTGGTCAGTACCTTTCCATAGGAAAGTTTCCATAAGAAATGATGACAATCAAGAAAAATAAAGTGATCATGAAGTCGGTATCCTTCCAGTTGATAGCAAGATTGTTATATAATATGGGAAGTGATTGTATCCTAGAAATATATGTGATAGAAGAAGAAGTCAAAGAAATATTAAAAGAAGATCATGAAGCCTTAGCAGGAGGGCACATGGGACCAGATGCAATATCTAATAAAATATTATTAGCTGGACAATGGCGGCCCACACTGTATAATGATGCAAAAGAGTATATGAATTCATATGATACTTTTCAAAGGGTAGGAAATCCATTAAAGAGGGACTTTATGCCATTGCATCCATCACAACCCTAGGAACTATTTGAAATGTGGGAATTAGACTTCGTTGGACCATTGAAGACATATCAAAGAAGTAAGTATAGATACATCATAGTAGTAATACAATACTTATAAAATGGGTCAAAGCAAGAGCATTACCTAATAACTCAGCAAAAATTACAATGAGATTCTTGTACAAGAAGGTAATCACAAGATTTAATATTCCACTACAAATAACAAGTGACTAAGGAGGAAAAATTTTCAATGAAATATTCAAAATGCTGATGATAGATTTTAGGATTTTACACTCATTGTCTAGTACATAATATCCCGGAGCAAATGGATAGGCATAAGCAAAAAGCAAAGTCCTAGTATATACTTTGTATAAAAATTGTGGAATAGAGGGAGAATATTGGTAGGAAAGGCTACCATCTATTTTTTGGGCATATAGAACTTTTAAACCAATAAAAGAGCATACAAATTTCTAGTTGATGTATGGATAGGAGGTGGTGGTGCCAGTTGAATTCTTGATACCAATTTTGAGAGTCGTAGTAAAGCATCACTTGGGTGATCAAGAAAGTTTGGAAGAGTGACTGAAAACACTGATCAAGTTAGACAAAATATGATTCATGGCATAATGGGTGACTGAGGTAGCTTAGAAAAGAAGTAAGGTATGGCATGACAAACACTTGAGGAAGTTAGAACTTAGTCCAGGAGACTTGGTTCTAAAGTTTAATGGAAATCATGAAATCAATCCTAGTAAGCTGAAGACTTTATAGCTTGGTACCTTTAAAGTGGTAGAAGTAATGAATAATGGAGAAATAAAGTTACAAAACTTGAATAAGATGGATGTACCCAACACTTTAAATGGATCAAAGTTGAAACCTTATAAAGTACAGTGCTTATTCATTTCTTTAGAAGATATTAAACGAAGAAGACAAGTAGAAGCTCAATAGAGGACTCAAGGTGAGCAAGGTCCATCATAGGAAGAGCCTAAAATGAGACTCCAACATTTATTTGTAGAAGAGGAGGAGATAATACCAACCATAGAATAACAAGAGTTGGCACCTTGACCCAGAGAAATAAGAATATTATGAGTACAGGTCATATTTACGGGTGGGACTGAATGAGTAGAAGAGGAAGATGAAGAATGGATTCCTCCAAACAAAAGAGGATATCAAGTTATAGTACTATTACCCAAAAATAGGTGAAGGCATGAATAAGCACCCCAAGTGAATATAAATAGGATGTACCCTTAGGTTAAGCGTAGAGAACTACCCAAAAAAGCTAAAGGACAAAGAAGGATACAGTTAAAAGTATGATATAAGTATAGTGTGGATACCTTTGAAATGAAAGTTCTAGAAGTAGATAGGAATGAGACCATAGATGAAAAATTTGTTGGAATTAATCCATTATCTTAGATAGATATATTACAATAGAGAATGCAATTTCAGACTCAACAACTATAAGAAGAATATCAAACATTACAAGGTCATAATGCAAGGTTGAGAGAACAAACCATCCAGGAATTGGATAGTAAAATAAAAAGACTGAATGAGCAAAGAACAACTAGGCTACAACAGATATAATAAGAACCTATGGATGATGAGGGGATAACTCCAATAAGTGGTGTAATAAATTATGACACAAGCACAATTTCATGAGTACACCAAGTGATCCGCCAATGATGAATGAAGATGCAGAAATATTATGGTGAGATATTGAGGAAGAAACCACATCACCTAAATCATAAGATAATGCATGGTTGTATTTGAGTGACTCCAGTGATGAAGGTATGCCTTGTATAGTAAGGGAACCTAGCACAAGAAGTAGTGATGATGATGATTTCCTAGGGAACCCCAAGAATCCTTGAGATAATTGTGATCCCCTAGCATGTACAACAACACATTGACAACTAGGGAGATCTCAGGAGTGTCAAATCAACCTTTATCTATAAGAATATATAATAGCCCATAGAAAACCAAGAATACAAAGGAGATAAATACATATATTGGAGAGACTGATGAATTTGCCAATAGATTGGGTGAAACAGAGAGAAGAGAATAGGAATGACTCAAGTTCTGAGATAGATTTTTCTTAAGGATATAGAGAGGTCTTAGCAACTTCAACTCCACAAAGATTATTCAATGAAATAATATGGAGATGTTTCTTAGCATGTGTAGATCATAGAATTAGATCACTATTAAAATTATCACCAAGTACAAGAAGAATTAGAAGTGCACTAGCCAACATTGAGTTGTTAGAGATAACTCCTAATAACTAAGAAATAGGACAAAGGAATAGAGAAGGACCCCTAAGGACTCAACCAAGAAGTGGAGGAGGTATCTTACTATGAAGTGAGCAAGGACAAGGTGATGTTACAATTAAAGGAGGAAGAGAACAAAAAAGGTTTTGACCCCCTACTCCTAGATGGCCGAGAGATACACCCTTAGCTTATTGGAACTAAACATGAAATATATGAGGTATACCAAGGATGAGAGGGATCTTACCTAATCCTACAAGGAACTATGCATTGGTATCACCATCCCTAATCTGATGAGAACCCCAAATAGTTGGAGGTGGCAAAGGATTACTCCAAGAAAGGGAGGAATCACCACTGGCATAGAGAAACCTAATTTCAAGAGAAACAATATGGGGAAGACACTCACATGGTAGAGGCATTTCTAGGAGAGGAAGAGTACATTTTGTAGATGAAAGAAACTAGGGAAAACAAAGGATCTAATTACCAAGTTTGGATCAATAATTGGTCTGAGAATATAGAAAAAAGAGTCACTCGAATTATAGTAGAGTAGTAAGGGCACCACTACTAAGGGATCAATCACCTACATGATAAGAGGAAGGGACACCAGTTCAAGATACTATAGCTTACAATTGTACAATTTCAAATTGTACACATGGTATGGGAGATGAATTAACCTAGAGAGCAAGTGGTTCTAGGTGATAAAACTACTTAGAATATCACAATCGAACCTCCAAGAGAAGAATCTAATGGTATCATACTAGTGAATATCATTGTATGATTTATACGATCGTAATTATAAATAAGTTAGGAAAATAAAATAAATAAAATAAAAAGGAAAAATAAAATAAAATGCCTTAATTGTGAAAATCCCTCGAGACACAATTAAGAAGGAAGTAGGTTGTAAACTAGAAACGGTGACCTCTTTAAAGAGAGATAAAAATAGAAAAAATATCTAAGTGATAGATCGCACAACAAAAAATGATAAAAGTACATGCAAAATTATACAAGAAGGCATGTTGTACGATCTAGATCGTACAATGTATGGTTTTAGGTGTAGTTGTATGATTTTCAACCATCATATTTAATGTTCACATGTGTGGAATGATGAGTTGTCAGAAAAGTGTGGGAAAAAGTTTAAAATTGCATGAAAAGTGATGAGTTGTCAATAATCCAAGAAAGGAAGATGAAAAGACATGCAAAATGGTGCAATTTCAAATTGGAGTCATTATGGTTTGAAGACAGTTTAAATACAAGGCCTACCCTAGCAATTTTTAAAAACCGTACAAGGAGGAATTCAAAATTTTTGGGAGGGCGAAGGCAAAAAGTGTGCAAAGGTGACTACATGGGAATTAAAACTCATCAGTAAACTACAATAATTTATGACCCATTTTTAAACTCACACTAGGGAGACTTTTCACATTCAAAGAAATTAAACTGTAGAAGAAAAGGGGGAAAAAGCAAGGATTTGACTCCATTGATGGAAGAATTCAAGTTTAACCAAAAATAAAGGAGGTTTTGTAGTAGAAGGAATCCATGTATGAACCAGGTTGTTGAAAAATGTACATTAGGATTTGAAGAAGTGGTGGATTGGAGCCAGACAAAAGAAATTATAAGAAGAAGGAAACTACAAACCCTAATTTGATGAAAGTGGCCAAACAAAACTAGATAAGATAGAGGAAAGGAAGGAGAAGACCGTACAACCATATTTAATAGCCATTTTTTTTTGTTTTTGGGGATAAATTGCATGAAGTGTGGAAAATTAAGAAGTTGCTCTCGAAAAACATTGAAAAGATAGATTGGGGTATTTTGGCAACTAGGTCAAAGAGAAATCATGGTGGAAAAGTAGAAAATATGATTTTAGGCAAGGGTTTGAAGAGATGTATTGTAAGATTTGGTGGTGATGTGTAAGGTTTTAGGAAAAATATTGTGCAATTTTGGGCATTTTGGGTTATTTTTAGCCATTTTGAGAAAATCATATGAAATCATAAAAAATTGTACAAATTTAGTGAGAGGAAGAAGCTAAAGGGGATACTATACATAGTACTGCATCCCTATATAATTTTAGGTTGTAGTTGTATGATTTGCATAATATCAAATAGTTTGAATATTGAACAATCAAGGATTGAATAGTGTACGATATGGAGGTGGTTGCTGATAAGGAAACTATACAGGAGCAAGTGGGAAAGAATATTGTATGATTTGTAGTAGATTGTATGATTTCCAAAATACTTATAATTGTGGAATTGGTGATGTTCAAGCAATAGGATAACCAGAGGTATGGTGAGAAAATGATTTTATCCGAAGAGTTTAGATGTTGATTAAGAATAATTGTAGCCAATAGGGTGGAATGGTCACCAGGATCTCTACATGAGAGGGAGTCACACTCGTGGAAGTACCAAGGTTGATAGTTTTAGTTTTTTAGTTGGCATGGTACTCATCCTTGGAGGAGAGGAGGATACATGCTATGGAGGAGGTAGACACATTGAAGGGTTGATTTGAGAAGAACACCACCAAGATACTGAGAGGAGATGGCACAAGAGAGTATCCTAAGGAGGGAATTGAGGAGTAAAGTATGTATTCCAAATCAATATGAGGATCTGAGTAGCAGACCTGAGGAAGGTCGATTTATGATAATAGATATATTCTTTGTACAACATGGAGGAGAGACATGTAGGAGGTGGTGGAGTAATGAACAGAACAAAAACCACCCTTGGAGGAAATAGTTTGAGAAGGCTGGTGTATTTATAATAGCACAAGTGCCACCACACCAAAATATCTTCTTCTACAACTAATTGTTGTATATGGTTTAGGTATACAATCCTACAAGCTTATGTTAATATATGCAAGAGGTCGATGAAAATAGAAATTATGACAGATGCATTCAAAAAAATATTTGTATTGCAAGCATACAACATGGAGATAGTTAAGAAGTTGGTTGATCCAATTGAGACATATCGAATCATCACTTCACTAACCAATGTGAAATCACCGACTGATGTGAAGATATTGGGTGTAGGGAATCGAGGAATTAAGTAGATCCAGTTGAAAGGGAATGATTGACCATGTGCTATGAATACTATGATGTCTCAACTGTTAGGAGATACATGAGCTATAGATATGCCAATCTGGATGGCTTAGTATGTAAAGGGTATCACTAAATAAATAAAGTATGATTAGAGTACTTATCTAGAGAAGAAGATGCACAAAGTACTGATGAAGAGACCAAATAATTTTAGGATGACATTCCATGCCATTGGATTTTTGTTAAATATTGTTACAGATAAGGGAATCCACTTTCTAGGTTTGAAAAAACCTAGGAATGTGAGGTTAGGATAGCCAACCATCTTGAGGTGGGTAAAGTCAATACCAATTCAAAAAGAAACTCCAAAGAAGTGTTGAACAAAGAAGGAGTAGTAGACTGCTAAAATATAGGAGGATACTTACTCAGATGATGAGAATGTACACCCTCAAAGAAAAAGGTATAGGAAGTTGGAACTTGAACTAGAGCAACAAGCATTTTAGCAATGGTAGTAGGAGTAGCTATCAGTTCAGGAAAGGGGAAAAATTGTGGGGAGGAAATCCAACCTAATACAAATAAGAATGAGGAGACAATGGGAAATAATGGTGAATAATATCACTCCAAAAACACAAGACAAGACTATACATAAGGATTAGTAAGAGGAAAAGGTATTGTCAGACTCAGAGAAACTAAATTTGCATGAGTGGAATTGGATGGAAGAAAAAAATATGCTAGAATCCCCATAGATTTTTAGCATCATAAATTTGAAATTTTAGATTCTTCAAAAATATTGGAGGATACAGAGGTGAGGTAGATAGTATATGAAGTAGCAGCCACTACTCATGAGGAAAATGAGGAAATCTAAGTGAGAATGGAAGCCTTAGAGGAAGAATATAGAGAAATAAGAATCTCCATTTCAAATTTGTGATGGGAGAAAGTTCGAATCAGAGTGATGCATAGGAAGAGACAAAGACATCACAGGAACAAGAGGAACCTATTATTGTAAAATCACAGCAATGGAGACACAGGAGAATCAGGAAGAAGAGAATATGACTGAAGAGCAACAGGTGGTCTCCACTGAATAGAAGGAAGGCTAGGAATCGACAAAGAGATAATAATATCAGTAGGATATTGTGAATATAGATGAAAAAGTAGAGGTGGAGAGGACTATGGAATAGACTCCACCAAGAGAAAATATAAATACAGAGAGAGCACTACTAGAGCTTAAGGGAAACTCTAGCCACCACATGGAAGAGGAGGAAGAACACACTCCTACAGAAGAGGAACTGGGAAGAATGCAAACAAGCTATATTTTGATGATACCATAGTTCAGTAAGATTGAAACTAAGGAGGTGCAAGGAGTACATGATATGGAACATTTCTTCTCTCAAATAGATAATGCCATAGCTAGTGCTAAATTATAGTTTTGTATTGGATGTATGGGAGAATTGAAGTTGTGGGAGGAACAAGTGTCTCTTGAGTTGGAGAAGATAATGTAATGGGTGATCAATGAGGAAAATACAAGGAGAATTGTATAAATTCATATACAACACCCACGGAAGTTACCCAGGCAAGAGGTAATCACGATGTTGGGAAGAGAAAACTTGCTAGAGGGAGTGATAACCAATTATAGACAAAATCCAAGGATGTACCTAGATAGAGCCAACTATCTGACTTGTTCCATGAATACAAAAAAAATGTAACATAAGAGGGTTACTATGGGATTGACTATCACTCTGAGGAAGTTGAACTTCCTAACATATTGGATTGAGTGGTTGAGCATAGTATTGGATTAGATCTATTAGTTCAAGGAAGCTCAGAAAGAGGAGATAGAAACCACTTGAAAATAGATGATTAAAATGAGGCTACGGTAGAGGAGAAAAAAAGAAATTATAAGAATAATTTCCAAGCACCAAGGCTAATTTTGAGGCCAGACATAGTTCACATGAAGAAGAGAAGCAACAGGTCTTGTAGATGATAGAAAATAGGATTAAGTAGTTGGAGGATCAAATAAAATCAAAGGATGAATATATGAACACAAAATTGGTAGAAAAATATGAGAAAATGGTGGTACAAGCCAAGAAGATAGAAGAGCTTACAAAGGAAAAAAAAATATATAATGATATGGTCATGGAGAAGCAAGTACAATTGAAGGCCAGAGAAAATATTGTTTGTTCTTTGGAGGTAGATATTAATCATAATATGTAGACCATCATAGATAAGAATGAAGAATTACAAGAAAAAATTCAAACAAAAGTACACTTACAAAAAAGCTAAATAAGAGTGCCATTGATCATGAAAAGTAGATGAGAGAACTATTGAATACTGCCAAAGAGAAAGCTAATTTCCATGAGATGAAAGTAGTGGAAATGAGAAACTACATAGCAAATTTGAAGAACAAATGCACAATTATTAAATCCCAAGTGGATGATTTGAAATTTTTGGTCATAGATTATGAGGTGCAACTGAAAAAAAAGGGCGAGTCAGTGATAACATCAACCAAAGTAAAGGGGAGGGCAGATTTAGGCAACAAATTCACCTCCCAGAAGAAGAAGTGATAAATGGATTTGCCCAATTTTGATAATTTTAATAAGTTTTGTAAACCATACTAGTAGGGTTAAACCATGCAACTAGGAGGGCAAACCATACAAGGTAAATTTAAATTATACAGGGGGCAATGAAATGCATGGGAAATGTAATTTTAGGTTGGAATTAGGCATGTATTTTATTATTAAGGTATTAGACTTAGTAAAAATATTAATTAATGCATTCCATTATGCATGGGAAGCTGTAAATAACTAATTACATCAAGGACCACTTTGGAAAATCTTGGAAAAAATTATATAAGACCCCATTTTCCATTTTGATGGTCTGGTTAACTTCTGGTCATAATATAGTGTTATTCTAGTTATTGGGAAATGCTATGAGTTCTGGTTGTGAATTGTTATTGCATATATCTAATTTTGAGTGAAATTTTTGAATAATAATAAATCTTAGCATAGTTCGTGGTTTCTCTTACATAGTGTACAATCTTGGAATGGTAGAGTAGCATTTGATAATTTATTTCTATTGCATGTTCTTCCTTGTTGTTATGAATATTTTATGCATTTGTAAGAAGGAATTGGATTGAACCAGCACTGGTGTGGCTTTGTGAAATGATTTGTGATTATGGTAATATAAAGTAATATGTTTTTAACCCTACAGTATGATTTTTGGGCATTGCCATTGGGTATACAACTCTCTCAAGCCCAGTTGGTATGTTTTGCATGTTACTAGAAAAGGATTAATTGCCATATTGAACCCTTAAAAAACCTACCTAAGAGATATTGGTCTAGTAGAGCATCCAATTTGGAACTTGTATGTACCTTAGTTTTGTACAAATTGTACACCAGATTTTGTATGAATCATACAAAAGATAATTACCTGATTTGGTAGTTTATGCGATTGAAGTAAATTTACCCGATTTGGCAATTTTGGGAGATCGACTTGTTTAGTTAAAAAAATGTGTACGGAAGCTTGCAAATTTTTTTTTTAAAAGATTTAATAAGTGTGAAATCATACAATCTCTATCACTGTATGATTTGGAATTGTACAGTGGTACGATTTGGTGTCCGTACAAGTTAAACACTTGTCGCATATTGCTAGTTGTAGAGATTGTACGGTGGTATAATTTGGTCCACCGAGTAGGGATAACAAATAAATCATCATGATTCTTATAAATCACCTATCCATGAGGAATAATACACCCTTGTGCTATAAAATTAATCAAGCAAATGATACAAACAAAAAATCTCAACCTTTCTAGTGATAACTAAGTCAAGACTTGATGCAAATAAATACATTGGAACCCTTTTGATGATAACTAATAGGGTTCCTTGCTGAAAAAAGGAATTCAATGGAAACTTGGAGATGGTAATTCTATTTTCTTCTAGGAGGATAAGTGGATTGGTAATACTCCTCTTAGTCAGATTCCTATGTTCCAAAGGATTATCAACATTACTAAACAATTGGTTGTTCCTTTAGTGGCTAATTTCATATCCTATTCTAACAGTGTCATGAGCTAGAAAAGACTTAATGTCCAAAATTTTGATGATGAAATTTCTTGCTTGAATGCCCAATTATCTTCTATAAAAATCCCAGTTGGTTATGCTAAGTACCAACCCATTTGGGAAACCACTAATTCTGGTGAATTCTCTGTCAAATAAGCTTACTTGATTTCCCTCAACAATCTTGGAACTCCTATACCTTTTAAGCTAGTTTTGACCAAGTACCTGACTCCCAAAATTGCTTCCTTTTATTGGCTTTGCATTCAAGACTGTATCCTTACTATTGAGAATCTCATAAAAAGGGGCATTCCTCTTCCTAATAGATGTTATCTTTGTCTTTCTGATTGGGAGTCAACTTCTCACCTTTTCTTGTTTTGTCTTTTTTCAAGAATTGTGATCAACAAGATTCTTATAAAATTTTAGTTGGTTTGGGCTTCTCCTCCTTACATTGTTACACTATTCCAATAGTGGCCCAATCTGTTTAAAAATTTGGTACTCAAAGGACTCTGGAAATTTTTTCTACAACACTAGCTTTTGCAAATTTGGATTGAACACAATAGAAGGATTTTTGACAAAAAATATCTTCATGTAGATATCATTGCTCATAAAATTATCCTTTTTGCTAAATAAAATGTCCTTGTGGCTCCTTTTGATCCTTTTCATTGTCCTCCATTTGAGAAAGCCATCCTTAATTCTTGTAACATATTCCCTGATACTTCAAAAACTGGTAATCCTTTAAATTCAAGGAGTAATGTTAAATGGTTCCCTCCCCCAATTGGGTGGGTCAAAATTAATTTTTATGGAGATACCAAAGGAAATACAGGCAATGTTGGGGCTGGAGGAATTCTTCGAGATCATTTAGGAAATTCTATTTTTTCTTATTCTGAACCTTTGGGCATCATGTCCAATCACTCTGTAGAAGCCAAGGCGGTTTGGAGAGGCCTCCAATTCCTTAAAAATATTCTAGGGAACATTATAGTGGAAGGATATTCTCTAAATATCATCAACTTCTTAAAGACTTAAAAATTTAGCAGTTGGAGGAGCAGAACAATCATGGAGGAAATTAAGCAAATCCTTCACTAGCAGCATAACTCCATTGTCCAACATGCTTACAGGGAGGCAAGTTCAGTTACTGATAAACTAGCTAACATTGGGGCCAACACCCAAGGGCTATTTACATGGACTGATACTCTACCTCATGAGATGGATGAACTTATTGAAAATGGTCAAAGTAATGATACTCATGCTTAAAAATCTATTCCAGATCATTCCCCAACATTCCTTATTCCATTTGAAGCATACGGCTCACATTTCAATCCTTTTGTTAGGCATTCCTTCAAACTCTATGCTTTACATTTGAATTTGATCACATGACTCTTTGTGTTTCATTTTTAAAATACCCACCACCTTCATCTATGCTCATACCTATTTTTTTGGTAACCAAATCCCTTTGTTATCCCAAGGTAAAATTGAGCATGATTAATAATCATTTTTCTCTCGTGTGCATTGATTTGTGTAATTTTACCTCACCAAGAACCATCCTCAATAATTCCACTAGATACTTCATTCTGAGACTCTGTATGGTAAACATCCCCATCCTTTCTATGTCTCATTCTAGGGCCTCTTACTGGCTATGTTTTTTGTGCACCCCGATGGTCAACCATCTCATATGACATTAATCTACTCATTTATCTGGTGTGACATCCAATGCCTAAAAATTTGATTCGATCTTTGACCTAGCCAATCCTATTTTCTAAAAGGGTTTTTTGTTTTTTTGAATTAGCATTTTTGGCCTCCTTGCAGAACTTTGAGTGATGACAACACTTTCCTTTTAAACAACTCATTGCATTCTCTACTTAATCAATAGTCCTTTACCATTGTGCTTGTCATATTCAACCTAATCCTTTTTCTTTGATTTCCTCTTCACCATCTTATGCCTTTTGCCATGAAGGAAAGCAAACCCATTTTCATCGAACCTGGAGTGTTTGAAATTGACCCAATGGTTAGATATTTGTGGAAGGATAAAACTAAAAGTGTGCTAATTGAGTTCTTTAAGCTATTTTCTAGCGTTGATGAGGATGTAACGAAGGCCTTTGTTGAGACCTGGGATAATGACCTTGTTACTATTCATGGGGTTTAATTTCATATCACTATTGAGATGTTGGTGGACCTGACAGGACAACCTTTGGACGGTAAGGATATCCAGTGAAACAAGCATAACTAGGAAGTAGAGCTGGTGTTCTTCAAAAAGAATTTGAAAATCCACAAAATGCATAGAAAAGTTTTGCATCGTAACCACCTTTCTACTCCTTGGAAATAAATCTTGAAACCTATCATGCAATATTTAACCTATGACAACCCTAAAGCCCAACTTTACTATTTCCACCTGGATTACATTAATCATTTTCGTGATGCCAAGACGATGAACATCCCTACCACTTTATTATGGTCTATCAATTATACCATTGTGTCCACCCGATCCAAAAATGAGGAAGGTTTACCATGTCACCAAGGGCTTTTTAATATCTTGTACAAATTCCTCCTTCTCAATTTCCTTGGTGGTAATATCCCTGCCCCTGATTTTGAGGAGGAAAAATCTTCCTCTACACCCAATCCCAAAATTTTAAAACCTGAGAAGAGAGACAAGAATGTTAAGCCCCATCCTAAATTCAACACTAGAAAAAAGGTCAAAGTTAAACACACTCCTGTAAGAAATTCCCAGAGGCTTAAGCTCAATGAATTAGCTAAAAATCCTCCTTCCACTTTCATTAAAATTCCAAAGGATCACTCCAAATCACCTGACCTAGTTGAAAAATACCTTCACAAACTGGTCGTTCAAGCTACTTTCACAATAGTTGATCACCTGGATGAAGAGAATTTACAGAAACATATTCTAGAAATAATACAGAAATAATAACTAAGGAAATAATGACACCATTCAATGCACATATAACACACAAGATTTACCCTGGTTCACCCAATTTGGGCTAGTCCAACGAAACAAGAGTCTATCCTCCTTGATATATTATTCTCTCTCTTATCTCTAAAACGGGACATTACAATAATTATATAAGGAAACTCATACAACCCTAAACCACCAAGTGGTATTAGGGTACCGTGGATACAACACCATGGCTAAACCACCCACACCCACTAACCACCCACCAACTATGGGAATCTCGGGGGTCACTCCAAAAGTAGCAATAAAAGTAGGTGAAAAGTAGCGATAAAAGTAGGTGAAAATTTTGGCATCGACTGCGCTAGGATGTATCACTTTCACCGTATCCGAGGGTGTTCCCCTATGCACCTCGAGCCATCACCTATTACGTTATCACCTTTACCATAGTTGGGGGTCCTTGGGGGCCTTCGTCCCCCCCGTACCCCCCCTACCCATCGTCTTTTGCACTGTAGTGCCTGTCGTACAATTCTTTTCCAGCAAAGAATGAGACACATCCAACATTCTCCCACTTGTTGAATACTTTGCCAGACCCATTTCAATTTTTCCTTCAAACTCCTTCTACGTAACTCTCACTCCATAATAGGTTTCCTCTCACTCCTAGAAACCCTAGATCTTCTTCAAATAGATTTAAACCCTAGCAATAAAGGTGTCCCCCTATGGCTAATGGCTTGGCTCTGATACCAAATGAAGAGAATTTACAGAAACATATTCTAGAAATAATGCAAAAATAATAACTAAGGAAATAATGACACCATTCAATGCACATATAACACACAAGATTTACCCTGGTTCACCCAATTTGGGTTAGTCCAACAAACAAGAGTCTATCCTCCTTGATATATTATTCTCTCTCTTATCCCTAAAATGGGACATTACAATAATTATATAAGGAAACTCATACAACCCTAAACCACCAAGTGGTATTAGGGTACCATGGATACAACACCATGGGCTAAACCACCCACACCCACTAACCACCCACCAATCATGGGAATCCCGGGGGTCGCTCCAAAAGTAGGGATAAAAGTAGGTGAAAAGTAGCGATAAAAGTAGGTGAAACTTTCAGCGTCGGCTGCGCCGAGATGTATCACTTTCATCGTATCTAAGGGTGTCCCCCTATGCACCTCGAGCCATCACCTATTATGTAATCACCTTTTACTGTATCCGGGGGTCCTTGGGGGCCTCCGGCCCCCCCGGACCCCCCCTGCCCGTCGTATTTTGCATTGTAGTTCCTGTCATACAATTCTTTTCTAACAAAGAATGAGACACATCCAACACTGCAGACTGCCTACTCAGCCATTGGTAAAGTTATTGTGAGTCTCAAAGAATAGCGCTAGGCTCTTAGAATTTTGTTATTTTGTGACACCTTTGAAGGTACTCCTATTATATCTACTGTTGAAGCTCCTTTTGATGCCAAAGAAGGTACCAAATATGAGTATGTGGTTGAAATCACCAGGGAATATTGTATCGATGCTTTGAAGGACAATATGAAGTATATTCTAAATGATGTTGTGAAGGACACCATTCTAGACACCACTACTATTTCACCAATGCAAACTGACGCTCCTCTCTAAGCGTGATTGTTTTTCTTTTGCTACAACTGTTGTCCTTTCTTTCTAGGTTTCGATCCTTTAGTCTGAAGGATAGTATGTTTGTTTTTGGTATGGGTTGATGTTTTTTAGTTTCTCTTTATGTTCCTTTGTCCCAGAGGATGTTTTCCTTTTGCTATTCTAGGCTTAATGCCTCTCTGTTGTGTTCCTCTTGAAAGTCTAGTGCTCCTTTTGGTTTCACTGTTGTATAAGGCATTGGGGCGTATTTCAAATGCCCTGTTTTGAATAAAATTAATTTACCAAAAAAAAAACTAATAGGGTTCAAATATAGAAAAGGATTCTACCTTCTTTGTGGTCCCAAGCCAATACTTCGAACAAAATAATGATCCCAAAAGTTAAAGTGACCTCTCTTGGAAATTAGTATTCAAAGGATATGCATCATAGGTTGATTGGAATATGCCATTAGTAACAAATGTACGAAGCACAATCCAATAATAAAAGAGAAAGGAAATAAGGAGGATGATACCTATAAAATTAAGGTGGTTAGAATTTCCAAGGATTATCTAACCACCCAAAGACTCACCTTGAAATCTTTGGAAAAATAAAAAGCATGGGTAATGAGCCAAACCAGACAACAAAGCATATGAAAAATATAGTAACTTCAATAAAGGAATAATCCTAATACATCAACAATATCGTTATTAGTAATCATATAAAAGAATCACTTATAAGACAACAACCAGGTTCCCAAGGTCAATCTTCAAGAAAAATATGCTCTGATAATATGGTGACCTAGAAAAGGAAGGGACAAAACAAGGTGGAACTAGAATAAAAATTAAACACTAGGAACCACATTAGATTGGTCACTAGAAGCTAAATATGAGGAGTAATTAATAAGAGAGGTAACCTGATCAGGTTGAAAGTTGGCAAACTAATTTATCAACAGTGGGGAAAGCTAGGTAGAGAGTTTGGTAATAATATTTCTTAGGCTCAAATCCCCATAAAAATTATAAAGTATGATAATTGATGGCACATCCAAAAGGATGTCACCCACCCAAACCAATATATATGATGATTAGATCTTGAGGCAATACCAAACCTACCCAAAATAATTATAGTATGATACCTCAGATGCAACAAACCAAAGCAGACCAACATTCCCATTTAAAATATCTCATTCAAGAGGGAATTTTGAAAATTTGAATTCTAATTTAAATATTATAAATAGCCATATTCAAGGGCAAAAAAAGAGAGGTTGAATTTTTGTTGTGTCTAGTATCTAACGAGCAATTTTATCTCCTCTTTCCATTTTGTATATATGTTTGGACATGAACCTTGGATCAACCGCATGTATAGGCCATTAAGACTCTTTCAATTATGTATAAATGTAATGTTATTTTAACATGAATATAATGAGTTGTGACTATTCCAGTGTTTTTCATAGTCTAGGTATTCATTTATATTTCTATGGGATGCTATCACTAATATCTATCCTAGATTTCATTGTAAATATTTTTATTTACAATTATGCATGATTGGGACCATGTTTAATTTCACTAGCATGTTTTATTTATGTGTTCATTCATCCCATTGACATGTATAATGGGAACTATAATCATTGGCATATCACCACCCATATCTTAGGCTAGTTAGGCTAGTTAGATATATATTTTTTTACTTTTCTCTCTTTTCCATTTTCCCTAGAAAGAATCCAGTGGGTTAGGCTAGCATAGGAGGAAGAGAATCAAATATTGCACCCAAAAAAGGAGTTGGCCTTGGTAAAAAATCTTGTAGGTTGTCCAAAGGATCCACATACCACACTCCCTAGACTTCTTAGGACTAGCATCCCAAGCAAGGTGTAGGAATCAAACACGCCCGATAGAGAACCACATCATGTGGGATCATGGTGCCTAGGGTACAAGGACTATTTTTTGCCCCCAATAGGTGTAAAATTGATCTTCTCATGGTCGATGTGTTTATTTATAGAGAATTATGAAGATAAATGATCCAACCAATTTTCTAGGGCATAAATATTAATTTTTCCTTCAAAAATAGGAATATCAAAATTAGTTTACATATTAAAAGGTTTGGAATCATTAAATGGTGCTATGTTAATGAGAGGATATATTAAAGAAGTCACAAAATGCATATTGAGAATTCATTAAATAATTTGAGAAAATTTATCTATCATCTTGTTCCTTTATTTCATGAGGTATTTATTCAACACATTCTTGAAAATATTTCTTATCTCAATTTCATATATTTTAGTTTCCATCTAAGATAGTTTGGAATTATAAGGGAGATAATAAGAGGGATCTCATATCTAAGATCCAAAATTTCTATATCTTGATCTTGTGTTAATGTACATACACTCAAAAGATAAATCACTATTATATAATTGATTTACAACTTAGTATTTTGAGTTAAAAGTAAGACCAAGAAAGAGTGTAACTTAAAACTAATAGAATATAATAAATCAACACACAAAAATATAAACCAAATAATAGAATGATTTTATTGCTTAAAAAAATAGAGTACAATGTAAGCAATATTTGAGAAGATATGTGAGGCTATAATATTGCATCCATTGCTCATGATTTTTATACTCATGGGTGCATATATTTTTACATATTATTTGGTGGGTTGGAAATACAATGTATTTTTAAAGTAAAAATGAACAACACCAATAAAGAAATAGATCAAAATCCAATAATACAGTGTATGCACAAAATGACAGATCTGATTTGTTATGACTCAAGGAGCCTGGATCTCCAAATTGTATAATGGATTTACCCCAAATCTGGGGTAACAATACACTTTATTGATTTTTGATACAATATTAAAATTCAAGGGTTGAAAACCCTCATTCTAAAGAATAGTTGGCGTCTTTAATTTATATTCACTCCAAAAATTTTGTGAGTGGGCTTTTTGTATCCCTAGAGGACCACTCAAGCTGCGATAGTCATTGATAAATATTTCTCTTATAACCTGCACACATATCACAACACAAAGAAGTTAGTATCATATACGGGGTCTCCACTGTGTGAGACACTGAATGAAAAATCTACAAACCCTAGGTACTATAATAATGAAATGCAAGTAAAACATAGAAAACATAAATTGTAAAGCAATAATAAAATTATACCTTGTCAAAATAATTCCTACAATGTTGATCTATGTTTTTTATTCTATGATCTAATAGCGCAAGAATTCCTAAAAGCATTCGAGGTTTTGTCGATAGTAAATTAGTTGAGAGGAAACACCCTAGACCATTCTAAGAGGACTTTGAACAGCTTGTAGCATTCTTGGAATGCTCAACAGTGTTCTAGAAATGCCCTAGAGAATTTAGGTATATTGGGGAGGTGTATTGTAGAACTAGATTTGTTTTATAGGGGTTTTTGTGATTAAATGAAGGGTGCGATGGTGGTAAGGAGGAATGGTGTTAGAAAAATTCTAGGGTTTGGATGGTGATGGATGAAGGGCTTTGATGATATTAAAAAGTCATAATCAATTTTCAAATCAACTAACTACTTATTTTGATTGCTTAACCTCTCATTCACAAAAGTGAATGACCTTTTATAACTTACCTTCAACATGTTAGGGTTTTGACGACAACAATGGGTGGTATAGATTAAAACATGATAGATGGCTAAGATTATAAATTTGATATGTGACATGGATCAACTTAAGTGGATGGATGAGATATATATATATATATATATATATATATATATTTATATAAATATTTAATAAGATATATAAAATATTTATATTTAAATATAAATATAAATAAATACACATAGACATAAATAAATAATGGATGGTTGTGATTGGATGATGTGTGGAAGACAAGTGGTTAGGATTTGGAGTCTACAGATAACCCTTTTTGTATTGTGTTACATGAAGCACAATGCGATGCAAAAAAAAGAGACACCTATTTTGGTGAATTATCTTATTTTCCTTGGTGTGTAAGAAGATCTTGAAGATAAAAATTGTTGTTGTAGATTACCCCCTCAATTGGTGAATGAGTGAAGAATAAATCTCATGAGCCAATAGACAGAATTTTGGATGATAATGTGGATGTAAGTGTGGGTGAATGATGTATTCTATTTTTGCCCCAATAGATGAAAATGGTTTTTGTTGATGTAAATTAAGGTGAGTGACATATATGATGATGAAATGATTGATTCTATTCTTACCCTAACATAAAAGGGATTTTTCCCAATTGTGGGTGATAATGAATAATGTAAATGTGAGTGGATGATGTATTCTATTTTTGTCCCAAAAAATAAAAGGGGCTTTGAGAATGTGGATGATATTAATGATTTAAATGATGTATGATGTATCCCAATATGGGAAATCAAAATCTAATATGGTTGCCCCAAGTTAGGGGTGATTATGTGTTGTTAAAAAACATGCCTATTGGCATCATTGAAATGCAAAAAAAAAAAATGCAAAACATTAGTAACCAATCATCCTAAAATCAGGTGATTGCTAGGAGAGAAAGCCCTAATGACCTTGCTCAACTCTTGCATGTGAAAGGGAATGATGTAGTAATAATTATCCATGCTGGGGACCCCATAGAAAAGGGCATCAATGATAGATTTGAAGCAAATTAATATAAGCATAGTCTCACTCACAAAATGAGGGACCAAAAATATTTTGGTTTCTAATAGGAGAATTTTGGATGTTGATATGGAAAAATGTCCTTATGGTTATCTACTCATCATACCAAATTGCATGGATAACCAATCACTACAACTGCTAAGTGAATAAAGTAAAACACTAGATACGAGGTTCACTTGGATGATATGAATGATATAAAGGAATGTAAATGGTGTAATGATTAATTTCTATTTTTGCTCCAATAAAAAAGGGGGATTTTGATTGGATAATATAAATTATGTAAAGGAATGTGAATGAAAATGTGTCCTTATAGTGATATACCTATCCTACCGAATTGCATGGATAAGAAAACACTAAAACTACCAGGTGAATAGAGTAAACTACTAGATACGAGGTTAACTTGAAAATGTGTGTGAAATTGAAAAATGTTGGATGGAAATGTAAATATAAATGAATTTTATGATTATGCATGTATTATTTTGTGAAATTTGGGATTTTTTTAGAATGTGTTTGAATCAATTTTTGGACAACTTCATGAACTTTTATCGTAAAAAAATTTTAACCACCCAAATGAATCCAAATTATCACATGTGATGAATAATTAGGATGATGAATGTGATAGTTTTTCAAAAAATTTGGACCGTTTTGAGGTGTTTTGTGCATGTATTAGGTATTTTTGTGAATTTTGGTTGCAATAAAAAATGAAATATCCAAATTGGTCAGTATATTTACAAAGCATAATGGAATGATGTAATATATGTATGGCTAGAATTTTAGGTGATTTTGTGGGTTTTTGCTATAGTTTGAGCTCCTTTAAGTCCTTTTACAACATTCTAGAGCTAGACATAAGCCAACATACACATCATGGATAAACATGGGAGAGCATTTGCCACTCTACATATATTAATCAATATTTTAATACACCAGGAAAATGCTCATAGGATTTTTAGTGTGAATAAATCAGCTATAAAAGGGTTGTAGAGGTGAAATTGGATTCATTCTTGCATTCAAAAGTTCTAAAAGCTACATCTAAAGAGGAGTGAGTGAGTTACTAAAGGATTGTGGAGGAGTGAAGTTATGGTGATGGAGGAATTGGATGTGGCAGGTGTGGAAGTGCAAGGGGCTAAGGTAAGTACCCTTGGCACTCTTGTTTGGAGAATTTGCAATGTTTTTTTTTTGTGTGCAATGAATGTGTTAGTAATATATTTCTTGTTGTGTTGTGTTGTAGTTAAGGATATTGGAGTCTCAATAACGATTCTCACCTATCATTTTATAGGTGAGAAATACCTTGGAGAAGACTCATTGGGATAACCTAGAGTAGATGGGATTGGTAGGGTTAGCATATATAGAGGTGGTGAGGGATGATGAGGGGTACTTCTCTGCCTTAGTAGAGAGGTGGGATCCACATAGGAGGACCTTCTATATCCCAACAAGGGAGGTGATAGTGACACTGGAAGATGTATACCACATATTTTGAGTGCCAATGGAGGGGTTGCATATCTAAGATGGGCATTATAAGGAGTATGAGTTGAGGTATATTTTTGGATATGGATGGAGGTATGTGAGTGTGAGGGATAGAGGGATAAGGTATTTGGCCATGTATACAAAGGAGTTAGAGGTATTGCCCACCTTTATCATATTCCTGTTGGTCAACATATTGGTGCCTAATAACATTGAATTTTGGTTCCCATAGAACATGATAAGGTTGGTGTACGAGATGATTTATGAGACTTGAGTGTATGAATGGGAACCTAGGCTATTGGTGCATATGAATCTAGAGTTTTATGACATGAGGAGTTAGGGGTGAAAGGGGTTGGGTTGTAGTGTGCTACTACATTTTTAGGGTTGGGAGCACTTTTGTGTGGCTCATCCCATGGGCCTACCGTATGAGAAGTGGGATACAAATAAACCCTATGCTTTGATATGGTGGCTAGCTAAGCAGGTTCAACTAAGACATACTGGTCATAGTGGCCAAGAGTGTAAAGATCTATGGGTAATGTTGGCACCTAATCGGGTGTACTGGAGACCATGGCAGGTGCTAGGAGGCCTAGTGATGGAGAATAGCTATGATAGGTTAAGTAGCCTAGATGGGTGGTTGGATGACATAGAAGTGATGTGGAGTTGATCTAGTTCTCATTGGTTTTTAGGTAGTTAGGTTCAAGGTAGGAAATACCTAAGTATCCTATGTGCTATAGGCATTGCTATGATGAGTTAATTCTACCTTGTGTGGAGGAGTTGTGGGTGGATTATGAGGATTATGAGAAGATAGTTTTCTTTAATGTGGATGATGCTAGTACCACCATGGACTATGATGCCTAGTTTACTTCACAACCACCATGGGTACCGATTCATGTGGTTGAGGAGGACCATGAGGATGAGGATAATGCAACAGATGGTGTAGATGAGGCTTTCCAATGTCAAATAAATCATAGGTCTAGAATCCAAGTGAGGCAAGTAAGAGACACAACAAAACAACTTCCAAATATTAGAGGTGATGATGGTGGTAGGGATGATGTAGAATATGATCTAGAGATACCTCCTAGTTGAAGTGATGAGGAGTGGGCTAGGCTTGAGGTAGAGTAGGGCTAGCTTTGATAGATGGTGGCAGAGTGGGATGTGGTGATAGCATCTCAAGATGTCAAGAATGCTCAGCTACAGGTGGAGCTAGAGGTATGAATGATAGTAGGTAGGGAGGATATGATAGAAAGACTCTAGGTAAATTTAGAATAGAGGGACTCTCATCAAAGGCATGATGTACTATACCTTTGATCCTAGGATATGTATATATAGGACTTGGAGGATAGACTCATGTAGCACCACATTGGGTTATCCGATCGACTTGCTTCCTCCATAATGGGTTCTTTTAGGCATAGTGAATCTAGGTATAGGGATACTTTGAGGTTATAGGGGTCTTCCTATGGGCATTATCTAGTGCATAGATGTACTTTTTGTATATAGGCCTTGGTGCTCCATTGTATATAGCCTTCGGGCACTCATTTTATATGAAATTTTATATACATATATATACATGGCTTATACTTTTATGTTATGAATATGTGTGGATGTTTGTGCGAATGCATATGTATGTGTTGTGATGGATGAAAATGTAATGATGATGTGGATGAATTAAAAATAACTAATGCTTTAGTGATTATTTGTAGTTTATATTTTACTTGATCATGTGTATCAATGTTTTTTAATTAGGGGCATCAAAAAGGTGGTATGTGAAATGGAAGACTCATATAATGATGTGGTAATGAAATCAATGTTGTGTTGACTTATGGATGGCTAATATGACTTTGTTTTGTAGAGACTCAAACATACTAGTAATTTATAACAAACTCACTAAGTTCTATCTAATATCTCTATGGCCAAATGTGTGTGTAGTGAAATGTTTGTTTACCAATCATGAGCATGGTAATGAATAATGTCATTCAAGAACCAATGTGTGTGTGAGTGAATTGATTAATCAATATTGAGTAAATTGATATGAAACCTATCATGTAGGAGACCAAGAAGCTAGCTTGTCCGTATGTGTAGTCAAATCTGTCTTCAAGAGATACATATCACCATGCATGAGTGTACTCCACTACGATTCAAGCATCTATAGCCCCAGTGGAGATTATATACATTGTCTAATGATATAATCTATAGCTTTAGGGATTCAAACTACCTAACCATATAGATGGACATGTAGTTATATCCTTAAAAATTGCAGATCTATGGTGTGTGATTTATAAAGAGTTAGAGATTTGAGGAATTGTATTCTCAACTAAAGTGTGATGATAATTTTACCATATTCTTAATACTCATTATTTTTTGTTTAGAAGTATGAGTAGTGGTGAAGACCACTATTTTTTATTTTGGACTATGTGCATAATGAGATAGGCAAAGATGAATTTTTCACTTTGAGGTTCAACCCAATCATGGTATTATCCCTATTCGACACAAGATGTATTTTAAATGTGTGAGATGTGTTTGGCTCAAGATTGTTAGAGTCAACTCCCATAAATCAAGATTTTATTTAGTGAAGGTGTGACTAGGTCCTAGAGAAAATTTTACATGTGTTGGATTTTCTTGAAACACTAGGAGTGGTTGAGTAACCAAAAACACTTAGGGATAATGGAGTGATAATGCAAATGGCAAATTGACTTGTGAAATGGTGTAATGAATTGGATGTGAACTTGGAGGTGCCCCTAATTCAGGCAACAATATTTATTCGATAAATTATTTTCTAAACTAAACAAATTACCCCTAATATGATGGATGGAATGTGCAAGAGTGATGATGAATTTCATTGTGCAATGTGAATGTGTGGAATGAAATGTGTATGAATGCAATGTGTATGGATGATATTTTTGTGTATTAGCCATGTATATATACATATATGTAAATCACATTAAGCATATAACACTCTCAAGTGGATAATGTTTAGTGATTCAAGCTCTTCTTCTCCCTCTATACTAGCAACTCTATATGTTCCTTGACCCACTTTTTGGGTGATAATGTATGGACCTAACCAATTAGCCATGAATTTATCATGAAAATATGGTAATGCATTGGTATTTTGTTGATTCTCTTTAAGGACAAGATATCCTATTTGGAATTCATGTAGATGGACTTTGGCATTGTAAGCATGCTTTAAATGATCTTGATATACTTGTAGATGCTCCAAGGCATTGATTCACCTTTCATAAAGGAGTGTGAGTTATTCAAGATGTTATTTTCTACTAGTATCATCATCTATGAATTCCTACAATGAAATTTGCAATGAGGGAAGATCCATGATTGCTTCGGTCCCATAGACCAATAAGAATGGTGTTGCCTCAATAGGTATGTGAATGCTTTTTTGGTAAGCCCATATTGCTAAGGGGATATGAGTATGCCAATATCAATGATTTTATTTTACTAATTCCTTGAGAATAGCAATCAAGGTATTATTGGTTGCCTTAGCTTGTCCATTTATCTATGGGAAGTACGAAGTCAATAAATTGTGTTTGATATTATATTTCTTGCAAAGTGCTCAAACATCCTTGTTCTTGAAATACTTTCCATTATCATAAATAATTTTTGAGGGTATGCCAAAATGACAAATGATATGTTGAAGTATAAAATCCATAATTTGAGGTCCTATCATACTTGGTTAGATGAATTACCTCGATCCACTTTGTAAATTATTCAATGGTTGTGATGATTAAAGTATGTTGTCTCAAGGAAGGAGGAAATATTTTACCAATTAGGTCCAAATCCCATTGTGAAAAGGGCCAAAGGATCTGAATAGGTTGTAAGGCTTGTGATGGCACATGAGTTAAATTAGCATGTTGTTGATATTGTTGGCATTTCTTGACATAATTGTAGCAATCACATTCCATGGTGGGCTAATAATAACCCATACATAAAATACACTTTGTGATGGCAAATCCTCTAAAGTGACCTCCACAAGTACCATAATGAAATTATGATATTTATATTTGGGCCTCTACAGGCTCAAGACAATGAAGGAGGACTCCATCAAAGCCACAACTATACACCACATCCTCCAAGATAGTGAAACAAGCTATATTTTGTTTGAAATTTTATTTGGTAGTTCATGACATGTCTTATGGGAGTGTTCCAAAATTGAGGAAGGCTTTTATTTGACTAGACCAAGGCTCATATTACTCTGCATGGATAAATCCAACATCCTTATCATCTTTAGACTCGGTACAAGAAATTATAAATTTAGAGATTACTATGACATTTAATGGATGCACCTATCCTTAAAATTTATTTAGAATGAGTAATCCTAGAGAGGACATAGCATATAAAAATATATTAGTCGATATAGACAAGCTATTGATCTCATATAAATCACATTTTGCAAGAAATTTTATTTCTATTTCATGATAAAGTTTTAGGACTGGTTTTTTGCATTGGTATTCTCTATTTACTTGATTAATGACAAGTTGAGAATCACCAAATATCTTTATACACTTTATGCTCATAGGTAAGGCTACTTGAAGTCCTAATATTAAGGTTTTGTACTCTGTATTATTTTTTATGCATGGAAAATCGAGTTTGAATGATAATGGAATCGGTACCCCCTAGGGTGTATGAAACACGATTCCTACACTTGTCATTTTTTTCACTTAGAACTATCTGAATAGTGTGATATTGACATATTTCTAAAGAATGACAACTTATTCTTATTCAATTATAGTAAATAATGAATCATCTAGGAGCTCAATAATTAATGGTTGATCACTAGGAAGTGGATCTTGGGCAAGCTGATTGACTATTACCTAACCTTTAATGAATTTTTGGTTGATGAAATCAATATCAAATTTAGTGAGGAGCATTATCCATTTTGTAGTGCGGGTGTTATTTGAAGTGCGAGATATCATGTAATGTAGAGAATTTCCTTTAGCTATGACATAGGTAGTGTGACTTAGCATGTAATTTCTGAGTTTCTTAGTGGTAAAAACCAGTGCGAAGCATAGTTTTTCTACATAAGCATATCTTGTTTCATAGCTTACCAATGTTTGACTAATCTAATAGATATATTTATCTCATTTTTTTTTGTTCTTTTGATCAAGCATTGTCCCTAATGCAAAGTCTATTGCTGAAACATAAATGTGGAAGGGAAAACCTGAGGGAGCTGGAGTTAAGATTGGTGGAGAAGCCATGTATTGATTGATATCATCAAAATATTTTTGGTATTCATTTTTTTATGAAAATTTCACCCCCTTTTGTAGTAGGTGATTTAATGGCTTGCATTTGTCTAAGATTTGTGCAATGAAATGATGTATTGATTGGATATTTCCTTGTAAACTACACAACTCTTTCAAGTTTTTTGGGGGAGGCATCTCCATGATGACCTTGAAATTGTTTGGGTCCACTTCAATGCCTCTTTTGGATATAATGAATCCTATATATTTGCCTGAGGTTAGACCAAAGACACACTTTTTTGGGTT
Organism: Wollemia nobilis; assembly: GCA_028583015.1. Taxonomy (NCBI): domain Eukaryota; kingdom Viridiplantae; phylum Streptophyta; class Pinopsida; order Araucariales; family Araucariaceae; genus Wollemia; species Wollemia nobilis. The sequence continues at coordinate 8,940,072 of JAQPPZ010002832.1, read as the reverse complement.
CAACCTTACATTATGCTCTAGAGGTTGATCAAAGACTTTTTCCAAGATACAAATGTGCTCTTTTCAAGTTTTATATTTTACCAAGATATCATCCACATAACATTCAATGATCTTATGCATGTAATCATTTAAGATGTATATTATGGCATGTTGATAAGTGGCACCTACATTTTTAAGACCGAATGCCATTACGTTGTAACAAAAATTCCCCTAAGGTGTTGTGAATGCTATTTTGTGTTGGTCATCAGGATTGATTTAAATCTGGTTATGTCCTAAAAAACCATCCATTAAATAAAGCATTTCATGTCTAGCACAAGTGTCAATAAGAGTATCGATGTTTGGTAGAGGGAAGTCATCGTTAGGACACACTTTGTTAAAATCTCGAAAGTTAGTGCAGATGCGTTTCACCCTATTAGGCTTGCAAAAAGGTACCATATTTGAAATATACTTAGGATAGTCAATGGGTATAATGAAACCCACATCTAATAGCTTTTTAAGCTCTTATTTGACCATGAGTAAAATGGTAGGATGCATCTTTCTTAGTTTTTTTTTTACTATCTTGGCATCTGAATGCAAGATTAAGTTATGGACAACCAAGTTAGGGTCAATACTAGGCCTGTATTTATAGAATCATGCTAATATGCCCTACTTCATCTTGAGGATATCTATCAATTGCTCTTTTTCATCAAGGAATACACTTTTTCCAAGTTTAACGATTTGTTTATTGTTCGCATCTATACTAATATTCACATCTATAGTATCTTCAATGGACATGTGTGAACCTTACTCAAGCTGATGGGACATTGGTATCATATGAATATCATCCATGAAATTATCAAAATATTCTAGTTAAGTCTCTTCCATGTTTGCCTAGAAAACCTCAAGACCTAAGGGTGAAGGAGAAGATGAAGGCAAGGGTGACATAGGAATGTAAGCAACAGAAGCTCTTAACAATTTGTCAAAAATAATAAATTTGGTAAAGGATGGTGGTGATGATATCCATTCCCCATCAATGAGGTTAATGTCATTTGGAATTGTTTTTTCCAAATAATATGGATTATGGAGTGGGGTGAATAAATTTATAAAATTAATGTTAACTTAGTGGGGGAGTAGTAGTTGGCAATGTGGAGATGGGTTGGTATTGTCTCCTTGAATAAATGAAGGAATACTGGGAACCTGAATAGCAACAAACAATACTTGTAAATGTAAATGACAAGGCCATGCAAATGCAATACAAAGATTTTTTTTATGTTTTTGATATTTTTTATTTCTTTTTAATTTTTATTTATTTTATTTTTTTTGTTATGTATATATGTTACATGAGGTTTTTGTGAGGTGGATGAAGTGGGATTGGTGGTTCACTATTTGGCTCAACTTGCTCTCTTGGTAGAAGCATATGAAATATGGGTTGATGGATGGGAAATTTTTTCAGATAATGATCATCCTCTTTGGTGAATGGAGTGATTGGAACTGATTCCTCTTTGGATTCATTTGATGCTATCAACATGATGTTGTATTCATCATATAATTTTTCAAAGTCCTCATTATGAGTGGTTTCCTCTTCTAAATTTAAATTAAGGTTTTAAAAATATTTTTTAAAATAGGAAGTGGAAGAATGGGAGTGGTAACCCAAACCTAAATGGTCATGCATTTATTGATATGGAGTTTCAATAATTTCATGCATACCTATTTCATGTCGTCTAAGGCCATATCCTTACCAATTTACTCAATGAAAGTATCATGAATAAAAACCTGATATGTGCTCGATATTGGCAAGGACCAACTATTTGGTTTCATCTAGGGAAGGTGGATCAAATGATGAATTGACCTCCCCATACACAAAATTGATTCTATTAGCTGTTGAACCCATATTATACACCGCTCCTATGGATAAGGGTGGGTCATGTGGGTGACCATAATACCTAGTAGTTTGGATGCTTAGTAGTGTAACTTTGACATCTTTGATCACATAATCACCAATGCCATGATTGGTGAGGTGGATTTCAACTTGTGAGGATGTGGAGGTGAAAGGCTCATGGATGACTAGTGGCTTAGATAAGGGGAGGGATATGTGCAGGTGTGTAATAGGTTAAGGTTCATTACAAATAGGTTAAGGTCTATTTGTATGCAATGAATATGTCTCTCATGTACATATTTTAAACATTGATGCAATATGGAAGGGAAACATATCATCGCCCTAATGTAGGGGTGCCAAAGAAGTACATTGTAATCCATGGATCCCTCCAAGATGTGGAACATGGTATGCAACATTTTTACCCCCATTTCTATGGGTAAAACACTAGTGCAATATGGAAGAAAGAGCGTCATTGAATGCTCTTAATGTGAAGGTGGATTTGGTTATGTATGATGGTAGAAGATCAATATGTTGAAGGGTGGATGTGGTGATGATGTTGATGGAGGAGTCAGTGTCTATTAAACTCATTTAAATGGCTTCCTATCAACTTGAGCCATAATGTGTAATGGAGGATCCATTGATTCTGATGAAATTGGTTTAAATTCAAAATCATAGAATGTGATGGAAAGCTCCATGCACATTTGAATACTCCCAAAAACATTGTTGAAGGCATTAGTGTCTTGGAATTGAAGTTCAATGGATTTAAAAATTCCCATTAATGCCTCATGATGTAGGGGATATTATTGACCCATTAAGCAGTAGTGAGATCAAGTGAGGTTGAAAGAGTATATAATTTTTTTCACCTTAATTTGTAAAACTAACAACTTCATACTTCCAAAATTTCAAAATATATTCCTTAATGTGTTTGTGGTACTTGTGAAGCTTTTGTAAAATTATTTTGATATTTCAAATTCCCTTATCTTAGTTCAAATTCATGAATATATATACTAACATCTCACTTTCTTTTTCCTTCAAGTTTTACAGGTTTTCAGAAAAGGTAATTTCATCCTATATGACCTAGGACCAAATACCAAACAAAACCATCAAATGACTAGTATCTCAGTAACAACTACCTCAATCATGAAAACCTCACTAAAAATTTTATCAAATCAAAAAACAAACATCATCACAAAATTCCAAAATTTTGCAAAAGCCAATTTATTGCAACATAACAAGACAACATATCCAAAACTTTTCACAAAATTGAGTAATATGTAGAAAACATGCACCAAAACAAACAAAATAAATGATGAACAACAAAGTATATACAAACATACCAAAAATCTATGTACATGAGATGGATATATGTAGAAATCAAAACTATTCTCTCCCTGGATCCCAAACATTATCATCACAGATCAAACAATCCCTATTATGGCATGCATACAAAATTTCATACAAATCCAATATAATGAAATAAACCAAACAAAGACTCTCACTTTAACTCCATTAGCAAACTCATAGTGAAGTGCCAATTCAGCAGATAAACAAAACAATGATTGATTCTCAATTCCTTCTTGTCTAATTCTTATAATGTAAATGTCATAATCCAATTCATGACTTAGAATCAGACTAATTGTTTCAAACATGATGTCTTGGATTTGAAGTTCAATGGATTTAAAAATTTCCATTAATGCCTCATGATGTGGGGGATATTGTTGTATTAGGTCATATATAGATAGTTTAGCTGAAGCTATTTTAAGGCTAGTTATCAACTAACTACTCAATGATATGATGGGTCTTTGTGGATGGTTTGGTAGATGAGTGGATTGATATGGATGGCTTGGAAGGTGAATTTGTTGGTATGAGTTGGAAAAAATGGATGGGTGATGAGGAATTGGTAGTTTGTGTAGACACACTCACTTGAGGTGCTATAGGAGGTTGGATTACCTACTACTATTAATTTTCTTGTTTGGTGTTTCTTTATCCTTAGGTAACTACATGAATATCCCCCACAAAACCTTGGTACTATTGCACATGGTTGACCTGATTAGGATTAGTATTAATGTTTGAACCCACTATTATCTATTTTTGTTCCTCATGATGAGGAATTGGTATTTGGTATATACCATGGTTTGAATTTTGTTGGGCCAAAGGACTATAAAACTTGATGACCCCTAGCTCTATTAGGTCTTGAACAATGTCTTTGAATGTGAAGTAGATGTTAATGTCATACCCATTCTATTTATGGTAAGGGTAAAATAAATTTTTCCTATAGCCCTTGCCACATTTGGTTGGATCATATGGTTTTACTTTAAGAAATGAAATGGCATTAGCGTCATACAACCTATAGAAGAGGGAGGTGTATGATTCTGGAAAAGGTGTGTAGGTATGATTTTGTCAATTAGATTGTAAACATTGGTGATTTTCTATAGTTGGCACTATGTTATGAAGTTGTTGGGGTGGGGGAACCACTTGATAGGACACTTGTTGCGGTTGTTGTTGCACTAGTTGTTGTTGTTGTTGAGTCATTGTTGGATGACTTAAGACCACTTGATTTACTTGACTTGGTTTTAATTGGCCAAAATAATTTTCTTTTGATTGACCCTTATTTTTCCATTCTTTTTTTCTTGGTTTTATCTCACCCTCTTGGATTTTTATCTCTTTTATTACACAAGATTGAGCAAGAGCTTCATCGAATATTCTGTATTGTTGTAGTTGTAACAATAAGAAGATGGGTTTTAAGCAACTCCTTGCAAATATTCGAGTCAATTCTTCCATCGATAGGGAGAATTACAACATGGTTATAAATACCCTCCAATAGTTTCCAAAATCATAGACTAAATATTATTTGAATTTTTCAATTTTGTATAGGTCATTCAATGTGGTTTTATTGCAAACATTGAGGGAAAATATCTCTAAAATTTTATCTATCAATTGTTCAAATGTGTAAATATTGTGGTGAGGTAGATGATTGTACCAGTCAAAAGCATATTCCTCCAATGTCTAAGGAAAAGTTCTAAGCATCAAAATATCTTTATCTTGAACTTGAAAGCATGAGTGGATGAACGTGCTAATATGCTCTCTAGGGTTCTTAGTCCCTTTAAATTTTTCAAATTTTGGTACCATGAAATCTACTAGATATGGAAATGATGGTACTTAATAATGGATAGGTTGATTTATTAGCTAGCTCAAGGTAGCCTTATGGTACATCATACTAGGAGTATGTAGAATAAAGTTATCAATTTGTTGTGGCATTACTTGGAATTTAGTGTTCTCCATGTGTGTGTGTGAAATCCTTTAATTGTTTGATGATTGTGTTGATATGGGGTGTTTGGAGTGGTGAATTGTTTTTATGTAATATGGTGTTGATGGCTTGATGGATTAAAATGTACTTGATGATGTTGGGCATGTTGTTAGGCTTGGTTATGGAATGATTGTTGTTGATGGAGTGGATATGAGGTTTATGGAATGTGAGTGTGCTGGGTTATAGAAGTAAAATGGATGTGGTTTAGTGGAGGTGTGAGGATGGAGACCTTAAAAGATTGTGATACCCAAGATGGATTTGAAGTGAAGAAATTGTGTTGTCTTGGAATGGAATAGGGTTTAAAATTTTCTACCTGTGTTTTCTATAAGGGGTAATAATGAGCATCTTGCTAGCCCATGAGAAATTGGTTGAGGTTTTGCCATGCTTGTTGTATGGTAATTTTTGAATAATATTGTGTGTGTGTGATGGATATGGATGTGGGTGAGATGTAGGTGTTTGTAATATTGGTGGATGTTTTTGGAGGGTAAGTTGTGAAAGGAATGCAATAGAATGAGGGGTAGTGGATGGAATAGTAGATAGAATCTATAAAGTTGCATTAACATGCACTTCCTAGAGTGGATTTGTATAGGTAATGGTATAGGTATATGGGATGGAGGTGATTTTTCTATGTTGTGGTGGGGACTTGTGATGTGAAGGTGCAGATGATGCCTCAAAAATAGAGTTGGTGTAGACTTGGCTAAAGTTGGTGGGATGTGAGTGGTCAAGTTATTTCTAAGAAGGAACATGCCTAGGTGGGCTTTGAATTGGTTCTAAGGCTAGATTGGTTGGTCTTAAATAATATCCAACTTTTTCCATATATATGTAGGTGGTGTGATGGTCAGTGGTGTAGAAGGCTTGATTTATGGTATGGAGGTATGAATAGCTTTGTGCATCACATTAGTATTAAAAGTAAATATTATGTGTGAAGGTATTGTAGATAAAAAAAAATAACTTATCTATGCTTGGTTGGTTTGGTTAGCCACAAAAGTGGTTGAGGCAGAAGTAGAATACTCCATGGATGAGGTTGGTGCTTGGTTCATAGCTCTGGCTTGATTTGTGGTCAAAACCATAATCTATAAGCAAGGTAGAGGTTGTGGATGTGAAGAATGTTTGTGGAAAGGTGTATTGGAAATGAAAAGCACACATAATCAAACAAACAATTGAATCCTATGTCTTACAAAAAAATTTATTTTTGAATTTTGTGTGTGTGTGGTTTGTGTCTTTTGATGTATAGACCCTAACCCTAATATGACCACCCAAGATGGATTTTCCTAGTGATGAAATCTAGGAAAATCACTCACATGATGCTAAGGTGTCTATGGAGTGAGATAGCATATGGATATGAAGCCCACCATCACTGATCTCTATTAGTGGTTGGTGATGAAGTCCAAATCACTGATGTTGAATGTGAAACATGCAATTGTGTGTGATTATTTTTTAATTTTTTGTTTCCTATGGTGTTTATACAATGCCAATAAACCCTATTTTACTCATCCAAGTTGGTGACCAAGAACACTAATACCAATTTCCTCAAAATAATCTAGGGTACACCACTTAAGATCCACCTTGAATCATCAAGTGATTCCAACAATGGAGGGCTCACCTAGTTCTACCATTCTAAATTGGCGATGGGTTTTCAATAGTGGAGAGACTTGAATACCAATGACTTGTTCCAGTTTAGAAAAATAAAAAGTGATATAATTTAGCCTAAAATGTAGTTACTTATGTTTTTTCATTTTATTGCAAACAATACACAAGATAAAAAGTAAAAACACCACAAATTAACAAAATTTGAATTTAGTGTAATGAATGTTCTAATGCAACTAAGATGAATGCACAAGTGCAAATCCATCCTATGTGTAAACTATATGAAGAAATATTTTTGAATGCCTAGGATGCATAATGTGTTTCTTTTTAAATAGAAAGCAAATATATTATTTTCAATCTCTCTTTAAAAAGTAAAAAAGGAGGTGGGGTTTGATCAAGACTTACCAGGAAGCTTACGCATTTCTTCCCAACTCTCTTGCATATGGTGTAGAGTCTCCTAAATGTGGTGAGGCATATGTGGTGTCCCTAAAATTTGTTAGAGCATCTGTACGACTACATATCGAATCTTGTTGCTCCTAGAAACCCTTATTTCATAATTTTTGTGTGATCAAATCTCCAAAAACCTACAACAAAAATAGGAAGTGTAGATAAATTTTTTTGACAAGGTATATTAAAATAAGAAACCATTTGGGTATCCCACTATGATTTCCATTTTGTAAAGTAAATTTTAATAACACCAATAAAGCAATATATCAAAATCCAATAACACAAAGTATAAACAAAATGATAGATCTAATTTATTATGACTCAAGGAGCTTGGATCTCAAAATTGTACAATGGATTTATCCCAAATCTAGGTTACAATACACTTTATTACTTTTTGATACAATATTACAATGCGAGGGTTAAAAACCCTCATTATAAATAATAGCTAGTGTCTTCAATTTATTTTCACTCCAAACAGTTTGTGAGTGGGCTTTCATATTGCTATGGGACCACTCGAGCTATGATAGTTGTTGATAAAGAAGTCTTGTATAACCTACACACAGATCACAATACATAGAATTTAGTAGCATATGCAAGGGCTCCACTATGTGAGGCCCTCTGAATGATAAATGTACAAACCCTAGGTATTGTAATCATGAAATACAAGTAAAACATAGAAAACATAAATTATAAATCAATAATAAAATTTTACCTTGTCAGAATAATGCTTTCAATGCTGATCTATGTTTCTACTTCTACGATTTGATGGTGCACAGATGACCAAAATTGTTTGAGGGTTTAATCGGTGGTAAACTGGCTAAGGGGAAATGCACTAGAGCATTCTAGGAGGACTATGTATGCCTTGCAACATTTCTAGAATTCTCAGTAGCATTCTAAAAATACCCAAGAGTGTTTAGAGGTTTTAAGGAGGTGTACTACATAACCATATCTAGTTTACAAGGTTTTTAGCGATAGAAATGGAGGGTGTGACAATGGTGAGGAGGAAGGGTGTTAGATAAATGCTAGGGTTTGGATGATGATGGATGAAGGGCCTTGATGATATCGAAAAATCATTAATCAATTTTTGAATCAACTGACCACTTAAGTTGATTGCTTAACCTCATTCACAAAAGTGAATGACCTTTTATAACTTACCGTCAACATGTTAGGGCTTCGATGACACCAATGGGTGACCCAGATTAAAACATGATGGATGGATAAGATTATAACTTTGATATGTGACAGTGATCAAGTTAAGTGGATGGATGAGATTTATTTATATATAAATATATATAAAAATAAATAAAATATTTATATATAAATATAAATATAAATAAATACACATACATAAATAATTAATGGATGGTTGTGATTGGATGATGTGTAGAAGACAAATGGTTAGGTATTGGTGTCTACAGTATAGAATATGAAAGGTCACTAGTATGGAAATATGGTGGTTCACTTTCCATGAGTCAAAATATTACTTGCATGGAAATTTTGTGGGTCACCTTCCATAAGTTATAAAGTGCATTCTCTCAAAGCTTTATAATACTTTTTGAATAGATCAAAATGGAGTCCCAAGCATAAAATATGGAGTTTGAATTTTGGTATTAGTTTAGAGTTCATAGTTGAAAGTTTGGAGTTTGGAGATTAGAGATTGGAATTTAGAGTTGAATATTTATTATAGTGTCTATTTTTTTTTTTTATCCATAAATACATTCCCCAATAAGGTCACATGTTTATATCAATCATACATGATTAAATAACCTCATGATGAATGTTTAAATTACCTTAAAATGCATGATTGAAGTTCCTCATAATCCATTTCAAAACTTATGTTAGAATGGATACTATGGGTAAATACTTTACTAATAGAGGAAAAGTTTAATTTCTACCCTGGGTGGGCATTGTCTCTACTAGTAGTTGGGAATATTTTTAAACAAACCTATTCTATATTAGATCTTGAAAATAATTAGATACAACTAATAGATTTTCTTTCTAAATATACAACTTAGATATAGCCTTTTCCAACTTTTCTCTAATACTCCTTAACTTAAATCCATCATTATTCAATTTAACACCATCATTTCATCATTGACCACAACTAGGAAGTAAAATTATATATTAATAAGATGTTAAGACTTTGGTAAAATTTATAGTATGATTTGATAACAATATAATAAAATTATAAATATTGATTTATGATACATGTTTTATAAAATAGACAATGGTTGGTGCCATGTGGCAAGCCCCGAATCAAGAAAATAAATGTAGATGTTGAGGGGGGTTCACCCACACATAACTAGTGGATATAACCCATTAAATCATAGGGAATATCATGGATAGTGGTATTTATGATAAGAATAAATGGTTCAAATCATTAAATTTTAATGCCTCAATGAATGGCCAACACAATACTTTTTACAATAGTGATGTGTTGAAACCTTGTGCATAAGTGAATTGGAAGGATTAAGAGAACATGCTATAAAATTTATTAAACCATTGTATTTATACTAGATAAATGTAAAAAACTCAATCAAAAGGTATAATAGCACAAACAAGAGTATATTAAAGCATCACATCATAAAATACCATGTGGTATATGCACTAATTAAATAAATTATTTTATCATTGGATCCTTGTTATTTTGTGTTAATGGTACACTATAGAAACTCAAAAAATAATATTTGAAGGAGTAAATAATAAAATAAAATCACATAGATGATTTTTATGTCACTCAAATTTTCACTGGTAAAACAAATGATTTATACATATTTCTCATGATACCAAGCAATCCACTTGTAAAGAGAGAGGTTACAAATATTATTTTCTTGGTAGTGGTAAAGAATACCACTCCAGATATTATTTTCTAATTAATAAAATTTGTAGAGTGCATCATTTACATGTGATATGGCATTCAAATAAATTTAGCATATGATATTATGGACTAATACCAAAATACAAGAGTGGATGTTAGATAGAAGTATTCATTATAATATAAAAATTTGACAAGAACATAATTTATACTATGGAATGTTGGCAATTTTGGGTACATTGGGTACATTGCCTTTGCTCAAGGGTTGATGTTGTCATTGATGTCAAGAAGCGGAAGGGTTTTTGTGAAAACCAAGGAAGACAAAATAAAAGGTTTTATTTAAAACCATGGACAACAGATTTGAGATGGGTTTTTCTTAAAACCCAAGTTGGCTCTTCGTTTTGTTGAAAAAGGTGCCCCGGTGATGAAGATATTTAATTTTAAATATTTAGTTTAAATTTTATTTATTTAAAATTTAAATTAAAATTTTAAATTAAATTAAAAGGGCCGACGTGTTAAAAACTTACATTATAGTGCATATAAAATAAGGAAATGGATTTCATTTATGAGTGGTGATGAATTCGATATGATCTCTGTGCTTTTCGGTTTCGATATTGAGCCCCTACGCTAGCAAAGGAAGACGTCAAGCGGTCGAAGGCATGATGAGATTGGTTTTCACGCCAAAGACTAATTACCATATTCTTCGGAGAAAAATAATCGAAGTCACGAGAAAGTAAAATTTCGGCAAACATAATATAAAGCATGTGCACGAAAATCAAGAGAATGTTAATTTTATTGGTGGCTACGCGATTATCAAAACCAAGAGCTTAGAGGAGCTTTTAGAGTGTAAAAAAGGTGTGGATTGATCTTCGTGTGATATTTTCATCTGCTAGCCTATGGTTGAGGTATGCACAAACCTTAATTATTAAAATGCTCAAAAATTGAGATTTGGGGGATGTGCGTTTTAGAGGGGGACAAAAATTGAGTGTGTTTTGTTCGGCAGATATAAGGTATTATAGTGTTGTAGAAATTTAATAAGAATATATTTTATTAAGGTAATAAAATTTTGGAGTAATAAGGTTTTAGGTTTTAAAATAATAGTGTGGAATGTTTATGAATGATATAAAATATTTTATTTTATTTTTATGGTATAAGTGGTTTTGGGAGTTATAAGGTTATGCAATGTTGTGATTTATTTTATTTTATGGTATAAGTGGTTTTGGGAGTTATAAGGTTATGCAATGTTGTGATTTATTTTATTTTATGGTACAAGTGGTTTTAGGAGAGATAAGGAAGTTGTGCAATTAAAGACTTTGGTGATGATGATGAAAAGTGGAGTAATGTTGATTATTTTGTGATCTACTAACCTTTGTGAAGATTGGCAAAAGAACTTTGTGATTGTGGCAGATTTCCAAAGGGGTTCCTTCACTTCAATAAGGTATGGGCACATTCTTCTTATGAGTATGATTGGTGTATGTTATTCCTGAAATAAGATTGGAGTGAAAAGGTTTTCAACAAGGTTTCCTTTGGTTGAGTGTAAGTCCTAGTTTTTGGTTTGTTGAAGACTACTTATGCATTGTTATCATTGATGAGAGTTTTGGTGAATGCATAATTCTGGTTTGAGGTAGTGAAAGCATTGTGCACTAGGGTTTATGATTGTGAGTCTTGCTACTTGCTTTGAGTTGGTGAAACCCTTAGTTGGCTGTTTTGATATTGATGGATGAGTGCTTCCATAGTGGTTGTGTTGATCAAGTTAATGCTTTACTTGATACATGATATTGGGCTTACTCCATTGAGTTGATTTGAACAAGTTATTCTATGCATTTGGTGATATTGTGTTGGTGGATGTTTTGTTCAAATATCTTTGGAGGGAAAAGGATTTATACTTGTTTCCTTTTCTTGTGATGATTGGTTGAATGCTTCAAGGTTAATGTTGAGTTGAATGATGTTGGTTAAGCCTTGTCTTTAAGCATTGTTGTTGAAGCCCTAATTGGTTTAGAAAAGATATTGGTTGTTGGAAATAACATGAGTATCATTGTTATATGAGATATTGCATGGTTGGCAATTGTTGGGTTGTGTTTCATGTTCTTGAGAAAAGCATACTACATCTATCTTATTCTTTTGAGATTTGAGATTGAGATTGGGAGTTAAGTATAGAACATATTGAGTCTCTAACAATTCTCTTTATGCTTCTATGAGGTGGATGAATCACATTGGGTCTCTAACCATTCTCTTTGTGGGTTCATGCCAAGCAAGTGTTCTTGATAAACTTGTGAGCAAGTTTTGGACAGGTTCCATTGGGGACTTGTGAGCAGGTTTTGGACAGGTTCCATTGAGGACTTGTGAGCAGGTTTTGGACAGGTTCCTGTGGGGACTTGTGAGCAAATTTGGACAGGTCTTAGCAGAGGACTTGTGAAGCTGAGGTTGATAGTTCTATCAGAGAACTTGAGGACAGAGGTGCATTGGTTCTATGAGAAGAACCTGAGGACAGATTTGTGCCAGACCAAAGGACTATGTTTGGTGCTGATCAAAGATAAAGGACGAGGACATTTGTGCTAGATTGAAGGACTGTGTTTAGTGCAAATTCAAAGACCAGATTTGAGGTGATAGAGTTGAGGACAGAGGTCTCTAGCCAGAGTAGGGAAGACAGGTGTCTTCTATGGATAGAGTTCCATTTGCTAAGGGTAGCGGAGGCAGAGGTCTTCTAGAGGATCACCAGCCAGAGCAGAGGTAGGGGAAGGTATCTCCTTTGAGCAGAGGCTCATAAATTCAGATTGGGGGAAGGTTTCTCCTTTTATCCAAGGCTCATAAACATTATAATTGGGAAGGTTTCCCAAAGAACCTTGAGATAAATTTTAGAGAAAAGTTTTGTGGATGAACCATGTAAATTGTTGTGTCACTTTTTGGATGGTTTTGTGCATTGCTTTGATATTGCTTTGGATATATTGCTTTACTATTTTTAAGTATAAAGGAAAAAGTAAAAAGAGGTCTTATACTATTCACCCCCCCTCTCAGTATAAGCTTGTGTTCTTCATGGAACCCATTAATACTTAAAGAGATAATGGTACTTTTGTGGAGATAAGGAAAAACTACATTTTATAGGGATACCATTTATTGTTAGGAATTAAAAGGCTCTTTCAGTAATAATAATTTTTAATAGTCAACTAAAATTGAACATATATTTGATGAAAATTTAAATTTTAGGGCATGGTGTAATGAAGCCTCTCACCTTGGTTAGAGCTTACATATAATGTGAAGAAATGGACCAAATTATACAATTCAATTATATTGAGTATAGATTTAAATATAAAAGGGTTAAAATCCTAGGATATCCATATCAATAGTTGATATTCTATTGTAGTGATCTATTACTATCATTAAAATCATCATTTTATAAGGTCACATGGAAATAAATGATGTTGAGGGTGATGTTAAGAGTCAACCATAATTATTAAATTAGTATTATGTTTTTTTAGGAGATGTTATTTTTGTCTATAATCAGTTAATAAGTCGAATTATATTAAATTGGATAGTTAGATTGAGTTAAAGTCATGCTCTAGATTTATTCCTAGAAAATAGGGCCAATAGGGATTTTTTTTCTAGGCAATTTATTTTCATGAAGACGATGCCTTAAATAAAATCCATTTAAGTGAGTTGTAACAAAAATAAAATGCATGCAAATATATCTCAAATTGGGTGCTATATTTTATGCCAATTAATAATTTTAGTTAACTAGAAAAAACACCATGCAAGGTGGCCATGACAAAAGCTAGTTTTTTTAGAAACTTGAGTTGTTTTAGTTTTTTTGATTGATCAAGGTTGATTTATCATTATATACATTTTAATTGGACTCATTTTAAATATATAATAATCAATATTTTTTAGAGCACACATTGGGTGCACTATTGTGGAGCCTTTTTAAAGTTTTTTTTTGTGTGCTTTTTTCAATTCTAGATCTATTTTTTTGGTTTTGACCAACAACATAGTTTGCTAAAATTAGAGATTCTTTTTTAAAGATATTTAATTATTTGATATTAATTTTTTTTTATCTTAATCACTAAAAATCTTGGATCATTTTTGGGTGATATTCATGCTCTATTAATTTTCATTATGTCTTAGATCAAAATTCCTTTATTTTTGTTTTTGTTTTTTATTTCTCCACCTCAAGAAATTTCATTTGGTATTAGAGCAGAGTCTTGTGTGTGATTTCAGTATTTTTAGGAGAAGCTACAACAAGAGAGGGTGAATATTTTTATTCCCAACATCCTTTACAATATTTATAATTATAAATACTTGTGGCTATCCATTTGCTATCATGGAAACAAATAGTACATCCTGAAATATACCTACATTCAAAGGAGACAACTTTGAGTACTGGAGAGATCAATTGAGGAGGATAATTATTTGAAAGAGAGTTTGGAAAATTATATTTCAGCCATATACTCCTCATGATGATTGGAATATTATTCCTCAATACCAAAATAAGACATTGAAAAAAGAAGAAAATAATGATGCTCAAGCTTTATTATACTTGTAGAGTGCAATAGATTCTAAGCATGTACCCAAGGATAGTTGGTTGTGAGAATGCCCATGAGGCATGAAAAAAACTAGAGATATCATATCAAGGCTCAAAAAAGGTAAGGTCACCAAAGCTCTTCACATTAAGAATCAATTTTTGAAAATATGAAAATGCATGATGATGAGAATATTGGAGACTATTGTATTAGAGTAAATGACATAGTGCATAGAATGAGAGTGTATGATGAATTCATGGAAGATAGAGTAATAGTATGAAATATTTTGAGATATCTATCCCCAAAATGGCTCCATATTGTAATTACACTTGAGGAGTGTAAATATATGGACCAAACTAAGGTTGAAGCGTTATTGTGTTCTTTATTATCCTATGAGGATAAGATGAAAATTTACTCAAATGACTTGAATCATGCACTAGAGACCAAAGTATGGGTTTCAAAACCAAATGCAAAGCCCTCAAACCAAAATGTAGTTTTTTTTTTAAATTTCAGATCAAAAAGAAAAAAAGTACAAATTCAAAGAGAAAGGGTAAGAATGTCATCACTTGTCATTATTGTAAGAAATTGGATCACTTGATAAAATAATACATGAAACTAGTAGCTAAAAACCAAACAAATTCAAACCAATATTGGGGTGAGAAAAAGGCTACCAATTTGACAATAATGATGATCAAATTAATTATTATCTTTCATGTAATTTAGGTTTGGATGATAAAAAATATATGTGGTTTATTGATTCAGGATGTTCTAACCACATGTCATGTTTTAAGGATTGTTTTGACAAGATAGATGGTTCATTCAAGATCCAAGCTCACTTAGGATATGGAAAAGTGATTCATGTAGAATGGAAATAGAGTATAAATATCACCAAAAATTATGGTAAGGATACCATAAGCAACATTTATTTAGCTCCAAGTATGAGGTACAATCTCATGAGTGTTGGAAAAATAATAGAGAAAGGATTCAAGCTACTTTTTGACAATGGAGAATGTTTGATATATGAAACTAAGGTAAAAAATTGATTGGAAAGTCTATTATGTCAAAAAATAAAATGTTTCCATTGAGAATAAATGTGTTAAAGCAAATTGTTATCTTTTCTACCATTGATGAGTCAAGTATGTTGTAGCACTCTAGATATGGTCATTTAAATTTCAGAACTTTGCATATTATTTTTAATAAAAAGATGGTTGGTGGTCTTCCAAGGATTGAATACAAATTGAAATAAGCATGCAAGGTATGTATACTTAGAAAATACCATAGAGAAATATTTCCATCCAGCAAATGGAGATCTACTAAGAAATTGGAACTGGTGCATTCAAATTTGTGTGGGCCCATGTCTTGTCCTAACATAGGCAAACATTTGTATTGTATTTCATTTCTTGATGATGCTACTAGACTAACGTGGGTTTTATTATTTAAGACAAAATATGGGTTATTATCAATGTTCAAGACCTTTAAGACATTGGATCAAAAGGAACTAGGTTGTTCTATCAAAGTGTTAAGAATTGATAGATGTGGGGAATTATATTCACTGGAATTTCTAAATTTTTACTCTTCACATGGAATAAAAAGACACTTTACCACTTCCTACACACCATAAAAAAAATATCAAATATCCCACACTTGAGACTAAAAATATTTGAAATAGGTAATATTCATCATTATAAATAGAACATAGATATACTTCAAGAAGTTATTTCAATATCAAATATACTCATAATACAAAATAGAATAATAAGATCAGTATCAATATTTAATTGAAAATAACCTCTTGCAAGTAAAGACTCAATCATGAAATATTTCAATTGCTCTAAGCTAGTAATCCAATATCAACATAATAGACTAACCATAAGGAGAAATGCAATTCATAGCTTGAGTCTCTCAAAGATTATAGAAGACACTAGTCTAAGGCAAAAATCCAAGAAATGTTCCTTCTATTGATTTACAAAAAAATATTACACAACAGGGCAAGCAAACACTCTAGAGCCAAACCTAAAAAACAAAGAATTGATCTCCTTTTATAGTTTTTACATGCTTGAAAAGAGATGAAAAGAAATACAACATTACATGGAACATGAAATTCTATATCAACCAGATATTGAGGTGGTAGCCTCTTATTTGTATTTGAGAATAGGATAAAATGCATGATCTTGCACTTCTTTGTAGCTCAATCCCTGCAACTTTCTAGTATTTCATGGCGGTTTAGCTCTAGGCTATCAAGATTCAAGCTATCCATAATTCTTGTAGATATTATTTGACCATAGATCTACAACTGATTACACTTCTTAGTTCTTGGATTATTTGGCACTTTTTCTATTGGTTCATATTGATTTACATTATAGAGGTTATGCCATTTTATGCCTTGGATGTCATCAAGATGAACCAACCATTGATCTAATCATGAACGGTTGATATTAAAGATTAAAATCTATTGATAGCTTGATGGAGTAGAACATGTCGTAGCCCACTCATATTAACAAATGATCACCTTTTTTGACCATTTTGATCATATTTTGGAGCACATGAGATTCTAATACAAAATACACTTTTAGTTGCACATGATGGAATATTGCAGTAGCCTAATTGACTTATCTTTCAATTCATTTGAAACTCACTTCACGGTTGTGATGTAGAATAAAATATAAAATAAACTTTATCCTAAACCTTGAAACTCGTGTATCCAATTTTGACTATGGTTTACTATGGGGTAGAGCATTACTCTAGCCCACATAGGATATAACATAGAACTTATCATATAAAATCTTACACTGTCCTACGACTTCGTTCTTCATATTTACAATGTTGATTATTTTGATCATGGGCTAGAGCATGGTTGTTACACCACTTTAAAATACACTTGAACTCCCACGGGGTAGAACAAGCTTAAAATAGCCTTTAGCTTGTGTGGGATAGAACAACATGTACTATGCCATGCTTCAAAAATTAGTGGTATTAGCTTTGACTAATGTTGACCACAGGTTGGAACATGCTGCATACTATTGAGCTTTAGACAAAACTAAAAATATGTTGTGGCTCATGATTCAAAAATATCCAAGTGCAAAGTTTGACTACTTTGACCATGGGGTAGAACATATTGCACTGCACCATCTGGTAAATACACTAAAGCTCATGTGGGCTAGAACATCCCTTTCTTGCCTTAGAAAATATTCCAAAATTTTTCTAAGGATGTGGCCATTTTGGGCCTACATTTTGTTGCAAGCTGGGGGGTTTTTATCGCAAAGCATGAGAAATCAAAGTATTATCCATTGGGCATCAAGAGTCAAAAAATATGAAATCCACAAACTATGCTTCAAAGAATAATTTCTATGTGACCATCATTCTTTAGAATATTGGTGAAGATACTCAGAGAATAACAGTTCACATGGAGATCATGCTAGAAATAATAAACTTCAAAACTCTTCCCATGAGCACAACCTCAATCTAGAAATATGAAACTATGTTCCCTTTTATGCCCTAGATAGTTTGAACAAAATATCTTCATGGTATTTTCATGTTTTTTTTGTAGACCTCTTGCTTTTATTACTGTTTCTCTGAGAGTGTCAAAACCAAAATAAAATACACAATATATACATGAATACAAAAATTTATAAAGTCCGCTTATACCATAAGGTTGCTTATTATTTTTCATTATCTTATTGGTTTTGCTCCTTGAGTTGTTTATCTTATACATCTTTGGTGCATTCCTTATGATTGATCTTCAAACTCTTCCTCTTCTTGAGAAGTCTCTTGTTTATCTTTAGGGTCCATATCTGTCCCAAACAATCGGACCATTATTTTTAGAGTCCTCAGAGCTTTATTCCAAATAGCCTCAGTAGGATTAGAGGTTTTTTTAAGCCACTTATAGACATATTCCAACTTGGAGGTCTCCTCATAAGTCATAAATCTACCCTTATTCACCAAGTCTTCCATTAGATCCTTGAGCCTAGTTAAGTATTTTATCATTTGAGAGACCTGCTCTTGATCAATCAGTTCTTCCTAAGCATGTACTTCAAATTCATCCTGTATGACCAAGATTATACTTTTTTTTATCTCTTATTTTGACAACAAGGTATTTTTTCAATCCATAGTCCTCCAAAATTATACTGTATAAATTCTTTGTTAATATCTATAATGTATTATATCGTGCCTTCAATTTTATCTGATAATAACCATTTCTTTTGGAGCACTATGTTCTTCTCAACTATAACTCTAGCAACTAATCTAGAAATGCTCCATGCCTTATTGGGAATAGGCTTAGAAATTTCACTAAATATGCTCTTAGATAATTTATATATCTGTTCGACTGGTATCACCATAGGTTGTAGCTCCTTAGTGAATTTATCCAAGTCTTCTTTGGTATTCTACAATAAATGGTTGGCATCATCCATATAATCAATTACAAGATAGATTTTTGAGCATTTCTCAAGGATTTTAGACCATAGCTCCTTCCTAACCTTCTTTACTCCTTTTGAGAAGATTGGAGATTTGGCCTTCTCAATCTATAGTTGATGTTTTAGAAATTGTATCTCTTTGGCTTGAGCTTCATTCTTTCTTTTCTGCTCATCCACTTGATCTTTGAGCCTTATGGCCTCTTGATACTTGTTCTACCAGCTCTTGACTTCATTCCTCATAGCTTGCTCCACATTTTTATGATTTTTGACTATATTTTCTAGCTTCTCAATATTTTCTTCTATATTTCCACACTACTCCTTATAAATTTCAATCTTGATATAAATTTTCTAGGTGAGTTTTTTCTGACCAACTCATCCTCCATCTATAATTACTCAATATCGTTTGTGTACTCCTATAGATGATAATATTTTATAGTCATATATTCCTTAGGTTTTCTCACTAGGGGTGATGGATCTGTTGGTCCTTTTCCTTTTCACTAGATCAACAGTCATTGTCCTTCTCTTTTTAACCACTTGCTTTGAAGGCTTGGAAAGTTTCTCAACCCAAAAATATTGAATTTTTTGTGAAACCTCTTTTCCTTTCTGCAAATAAGCTAGTGTGGGATGATTTATAGGGGTAGGAGAAGCTATAATATAAGGGATAATAGACTTGAATGCTTATGAAAATGGAGTAGTGGTGACAATAGTTGAATTTGTACTTATTATAGGAGTTGCAACTGGGAAAGACATAGGGATGGAAGTTGAAATCATGGGATGAGCTAGAGGGGATGGAAGATATTACTCTTATGATGTTATTGAAGGTAATTATTTTATAGGTAAATATGAAATGATAGGTGATGATGTGACTAGGATTTTAGATGAATGGGGAGGATATGGATTGGTTTGACCTTCTGTGGTAGCTGATGGGGTAGGTGATGAGTTGTGAGGGGGAGAGGGTACTTTGTGCTCTGAATTTTCTTGAGAATGGGAAGGGGATTCCTTTGGGGAAGGAGAAGGAGAAGAAGGGATAGAAATTGTACCTTCACCTACAAAAGTAGGGTGTTTGTGTATCTCCTCCGCACTTTGGTGTTGTGCCTACTACACTGATGGCTTTGCAACTAGAACAGGGACTTGTTCAACACTCTACCCTTGATCCTTTTTTAGCTTCTTGTAGACTTATTTTTGGGCTTCCTCTATTAAATATTTAGTTTTTATCTTGAAAACTTTAAATATTGTAGGTTTATCCTTCTCTATATCCTCCTCAGATTGTTCTTTCTATAATGCAGCTTCAGAGGTTGGGGTCGACTTTACTGTAGCCACAATGATGAAACTTATAGAAATGAATACAAAACTATCATATTTTTCCTTACAATTTGTCTCTGTTATAGGAGGTTCTCTACCCAGGGCTAGGTATTTTGGTCTTTTATTTACTTGAATGATTTATGTATTTATCGCCTCATCACCAGAGTAGTGCATTTTGCTCATAATCTAGGCCCCTACAGAATATTTTTGTAATTGCTCTTATGAGGGCTCAAATGCTTTTGGGACTTCTTCAGCAATTAATGGAGCATTGGTCTCCACTTCCTGTATTTCTTCTTGTGAAGGTGGGGAAGGAGAGTGAATTTCTTGAATTTTATCTTTTTCTTTTGTTTTATCTCTCTTGTAGCTCAATACCAAATTCTTGGCATCCTTGGCCTTCCAGGTCTTAATATGTTTTTCATATAACTCAAAAAAATTATTGTTAGCCTATCGACCCACTATAGCCTTGTTTTTACCTATTTCTACTCTTATATTCCACCATTCTACAATTTTACCTTCATCCCATCCCTTTTTCCTCTCTACTTCCTTGATTTTAGACTCTTTCAAACAATGATCTTTGTTATTTTTAGGGTCAAAATCAACTATCTATTCATAAAAGTCTATCCATGGAGGTAATTGTTCCATTTTAATGTGATTTAACTCCAACTAAGCATTTTATTTACTATTCCTACCATTTTCAAAATGAGGCCTTGAGGTATTTTCAAACTTTAGAGCTCTTTCTCCATTCAGATAAATATTCCTCTTCAAGAACTTGTCATCGGGATCATACCTCCATATTTATGGTATGTACAACAATCCTAATCTCTCCAAATATTGGGTAATTTGCTCACCTTGAGTCCTAGTTATTTTTAAATCATCCACATTATGTGCATAAGTAAACAAACTTTTCCTCCCTTTACTAGTACCAAAATTGAAACTAGCCAAGTCTGCTTGTCTTAAGTACTCTAGGGCCAACAACCTCATAGTTAAAAATGAGGTAGTAGAAAGGGTTTACCAGTAAAACCATAGAGTCTAACAATAGTGCCCTCTATAAGCATATACCAATCTCCCTCCTTGAAATATTCTATGCATAGCAACTCTTTAGCTAGAGATGGTAGCCTAGGGTATTTTCCATACATGATTTTCAAGGCTAGCCCTAGAAATTCCAAGTTGAACCTATAGTACAATTCCATGCTTCTTATATGACTGGTCCAATAATAAATAAGGATAGGATCTTCATTATCATTCTTACCCTTTACTCTAGATTATCATGTGCTTGATGGTGGTGTAAAACTTCCATATCAAGTTTGAACATTATCGAAAGGAAGGGTTCTATAAATATTTGTTCATCCTAACCAATTTCTCATGCATTCTTTTAGAAAGAAATACTGACCAATCAAAATAAATTGGCTTGATGTCCTCCTCTTCTACATTAGGTCTATACATTTTTCCATTAAAAATGTAATAGATGGTAGCTATTTACCAGTATCTCACATACCAATCAAAATCTAAGCCTTATAAGTAGGCCAATATGGAAAAAAAAATTATGTTGGAAAAATGTTCAATAGCAATTGGGGTTTTGTGCAGTGTGTTCTTGGACTTAATAGTTTTGAATTGACTATAAACCCACTTCCTGAGAGGCTATCCTTCATGATAATGCCTCTATATGGAATAATATCTAGGTTACTCTGATATATCAAAGGTTTTAGACCTTACGGATGGTTCTACACCTAGAGCAAACAAATCATGGTAGGCCTTGGCTATGATACTAAATGGAATCTTGTCATCGGCTATTTTCACTATTTTTTCTCTACGATCGTAAAAATTAACAATGGTAGAAATTAACTTGGGAAAAGAAATCACTGAGTCACAAATATAAAAATATAAAAAATATTGGACAATGCAATTACCTTAAACTATCATAGGTTTACCCTTTTGAAATTTATTGTTGATACTTTTTCTAAGTTTAGTTCTCTCTATAAAGGTTAGTTTAGTGTCAGCCACTACTTTCACTTTATCAATATAGTGTTCCATTTCAACATTCACTAGTTTTATCTCTTCCTAAGCTACTTTGGAGGTCATTTTATATGAAAATTCACTTAGTATTCACTCTCATGTGCTCTTGCAAATTATGTCTCACTACTTGCTATTATTTCTACAATAGATAGGCACTACTTGCAAAATGAATGGCAATTAACATTTGAGTTTTAAATACTCCCACATGCACACCTTCTACGATAAATACAAACATTGGAAAACTACCCATTACATACTTCTCAAATCAAAATATGGGCATTTTAGTGGTAGGAGATATCATGTTGTTCGATGATTGGTCACAACATAGAGCATGTTCTCAATTCATAGTACTTTTCTATCCCTTTGCATTTTAAAATTTGCATGAAGCACATGTTGTAGCCTGAAAAGACCTTTAGCTTGTTTACAATCTTGCCTTATATCTTTTCTCCATTTTTTCATTTATGTACAAAAAAAAATTAGGACAAAAAAATAGTATAATAAAAATATATACACATGTTACAATAAAATATTACTCCTAATCAAAGTAGAGTTTAATATGGAATCCATTAACTAGGATCGGCTGAATGTTTCTCTCTAATTCTTCAAGTTGGAAAAATTTGATTTCTTTAACCTCAGCTACTTTGAAAGGGCCATCCCAAAAAGATTCAAACTTTTGATGGTGTTTTGGCTTATCTCTCTCCACATTCCACTTTAAAATAGAGTCACCTACTTTGAATTTTATGAATTTGAATTTCTTATCAAACCATCCCTTAATATCAAATGAATGCTTATGGAAATCATCATATACTTGAGTCCTTTTCTCTTCTAACTAAAGTAGATGTGTCAAAATGGTTTCAACTAGACCCTAATCAGAATCTTCTTCTATGTCTACCAACTTGAGAGTTAGTATTTCCAAGTGAATGGGTAGGATTTCTTCTCTACCATACATCAAAGCACAGGGATAAGTTTTAATAGAATTCTTGATGGTGATCTTGTCTACACACAAAACCTGCTCTAACAATAGGTAAAAGTTTCTTTTGTTATTCTCTAATGATCTCTTCAAAATTCTAAGCATATTTTTGTTAGTTGACTCTAATAATCCATTACCCTAAGGATAGTAGTTGGAGGAATTTTTTATGGTGATGCCATACTTGCTAGTAAACTCAATGTAATTAGCTCCTATGAAGGCTAGACCATTGTCACTTACTATAGCTTCAGGGATACCAAATCTTGTAATCAAGATCTCCATGAAGTCAATTAACACTTCTTGATATTATTTCTTCGTGGGGATGGCTTCTACCCATCTGGTAAGATAATATATGGTAGTCAAATATACTTATATCTAGGTAAAGAATTTGGGTTAATTGTCCCAATGAAATCCAAACCCCATTGTTGAAATGACTCTTCTACCTAAATGAGCTTAAGGGGGAATGATGCACTTTTTGTTCTTCCCACATACCTCTAGCATTCATCATAGGCTCTTGTTACCTTGAAAGTGTCAGAAAATATAGTAGGCCAATAATAGCCTACCCTCATGATTTTTAAAGTTGTGACCCTTCCTAAGAAATGTCTTTTAGATAACCCCCCATGGAATTATTTAATAACATTTTGCTTTTGATCATATTCCAAGCATCTTAGGATGACTCCATCGAGATTCCTTCTATATAATCCTTCTGGAAATTGGATATACTTCAAGGATTTAAGACTATATCTTATCGATTATCATGGGTTAATACCGAGAGGAAAAATACCTATTTAAAAATATCTAATCATCTGATAAACTCATTTTGAATCTCCTAACTGAAGCTCTTTGATCTGGTCTTCTATTGATGGTTGAAAATCTAACATTTGTTCTGTAACTAACTTTTATGTTAACCCTTGGCACAATGCTCTACCTTTTACCAGCTTGGTGGGATGTATTTCCACATTATACTCCTCAATATTAATCCAACTAGCTCTTTTGTCTCCTAGCTCACCTTGTAAAATAAAACTTCTTACATCTGGGTGAACTACATACACCAGGGTTTTACTTTAAGTTGAAAATTGCCTAAATTTCTTCAATGACTTCATCACTTCAAATAATTATCTTTTGATGAAGTTGTATTTTATTTGGTACTCATGCAGATTTTAGCTCCAAAAAATAAGGGATGTCTTCCCCATCATCATTCTTCTGAGTATGCACTGATGCATAACTCTCTTTAGCTCCATAAGCATACATACTGAAATTCTTGCTAAAATCAAGATTCACCAAAACTGGAGCAGTGGCAATGGAATTTTTAATAATATCAAAAGCCTATTTTATTACTTTAGTCCACTTGAAATCCACAGTTTTGTTCAGCAACTCTAAGATAGGTTTCACCTTTTGAGAAAAATCTGATATGAACTTCTTGACAAAATTTATCTATTCAAAGAAGGATTGAAAAGCTTTCTTGTTCATGGGAAAGGTAATCGTATGAATTGATTTAAATATGTTTGGATTAGTAGAAATCCCTTCTTTAGAGACCACATGTCCCAAAAAATTCCCCTTATGAACTACAAATAATGACTTCTTTGGGTTAAGAGAGATACTGTAGATATGAAAAATTGACCCATTTTCCTTAGTTTTCTTCCTAGAAAAGTAAGGTCATATTCAAGAGAATTTTTAACCTATAAAATCATCTCCATTCCTTCTAAATTTTATATCATTGGATAGGGATCAAAAATATATTTCCAATGGTATACTATATGTCCAATTTTAACACCATTTGACCCTCAAACTATCAAAAAACTAAGTACATGTCCTAACTAGATCATACTATGATTAGTAAAATTGTAATACAATTTTGGCATACGATATATGCAATCAGAATATGATATCGCCGATCGTAATACGATCTTGTTCACAAGTAGAAAATTGAAAAATAGAAGTTGTTCAAATAAATTTTTGTCTTCGCCTGTGTAAATACATAGGATTTGCGAAATCAGATCCGTATGGTTGTTGTAACAATCCAACCTCCTCCCTATTCTGGACACTCTCCCCTATCTATTTAATTAGACCATCCCATATACAATTATATTGTCTACCTGGTCCCATATCACTATAGGAAATATCATGTAATTTTGCATTTAGCCTTGTTTATTTTAACTATCTATTTGTAGGATCAAAGTATGATTATTGCAGATTAGAGAGTGACCATTGTAGATCGGAGGATACAGTACTAGGATTATAATATGAACTTGCAAGTTTAGATACGATCTTGATTGGAACCAGATGATATCACCTGCAACTCGCTTGGGGGTAACCCCGAGCTCTGGTTTGCATTTTGTTGATGTTCCTTTGTTTAATTGACATTCTATTCATCATTTTATCATAGGTCAAAGTAGTTTAACTCATATGCATTATTGGAGTTCACCTAAAATTCATCTAATTGCACATTTTAGATAGTTAAATGCCATTCATTTAATTAAGTTCTATTTCTATCATCATTCAATAGTGATCAGTAGATTAGAGATCATATTTGCAAATATAATTCATAGCATAAATCTTTGTTTTATCATCTATCCATGCATTCTTTGTCTTCTATCAAAATTGAATCATTATTTTCTATGATAAAATTACAATCCTACTGATATTAGTATGATATTGTCGAAATCATATACGATATTGCCCTGCACTGTACAAAATTGGATTGCATTCAAAAATCAGAATCTTCAACAGACTTCCAGATACAGGTAAGGTTTAAAATTTCTTCCTAGCATTGCATTTGTCCTTCTGAACTCTATTTTCTGTCTGCATTCAAATTAAAATTGCATATAGGATAGAATAGTTGCATTTTGGCCAAACTTAGGTGTGTGTGATTTGATTAAAAAGAACTCATCTAAACAAATCCCAAAACCGAGGCTCAGAAACTACCACAAATGTTTCTTGGTGAACCCAAAACCCATTTGTTGAAAAATCACCATAAGAAAGTACAACTAATTATCTCTCCTCTAAGGTGTAGACCATCCATTCTCCAATTCTCATATAAGGAATGTATCCTTCTACCTTGAGGGAAGGAGTGCGAGAATTTTTGGCCTACATATATCAAATTCTCTATATTTCTCAAATACTTGCTTCAAATGTGTTATGTGATATTGTTTCTCTTGAGAGAACATAGTCATATCATCCAAGTATATTAGAATTAATTTATTAATAATTTATCCAAAGGCATAATCCATAGCTCTCTGGAATGTGACCCCTACATTGGATAGATCGAAAGGTATCCTTTGATAAGCAAAATTAGCCCTTTTGAGGTAAATGATATCTTGAATTGATCCTTATCTTTCATTCAGATCTGGTTATAATGAGAGAAAATATATAACAATGAGAACCTTTCTACTCCTAGAACAATCTTTATAATTTGTTTAGTCTGAGGTAGAGGGTAGTGATCCTTCAATAATGCCTGGTTGAGATTCCTAAAATCTACACACATGAGAATATCTCCATTCTTCTTTCTTATAGGGATCATGTTAGCTACCCATGTGGAGTGCTTAATTGAATATATAATTTTAGCCTTTAGCAATTTGAGTAGCTCTTCTCTCATTATGGATTCAATCCTAGTATTCACATGCATCTACTTCTGTCTAAAAGGATTTACATCTAGTTCTAGTTGAATTGTATGTTGGACCATGTTAGTATGTATGAAAAACTATTTAAACCTTTTTATGGAGACTACAAAACTACACCAACACTAACCCCATTTCTACATCTTGCACCATCAAAGTGCATGGTCCAAGTCTCTATTTATCTCAAGGACTATTTGGAGATAGCATGGGCCTTTATCTCTACTTCTAAAGAAATACTATATGTACCCATTTTTGTTCCAAACTGACTGTAATATTATATGAATAAAAATTCATCTTCAACCTATAATTATTTAAAATTTTCTACTATCTCAAAATAATCTAGAGGTGTGACGTTGCACATGTCTTCTTCAATATTCTCATTGTGATAAGACACAAAATTCTCAGGTGTGATCCTTATTCTCTTTCCCTTGAAGGAAATCACCATACTAGAGTAAACCAAGTACATACATCATCCCGATTTGTTAGTGAACTCTTTGGAAAGGCATAGACCAAAATAGGGCTCTATATATACTACCAAAATCTCTTGCACATTGGTCACCTTTAGGGATCTATGCAATATCATTATTACATCTTTTATTACCCCAACTATCTTTACTAGTGTCCCATACAACTAAAAAACTCTAGGATAGGATCTGGTATACTCCATACCCATATCTTCATAGACTACCTTGGGCATAACCATGGTTGAGGCCCCTGAATCAATCATACAATTGTAAACTATCCAACCCTCCATCCATTAATAAATGTAGAATGAGGCGGTTATTCTTTAAAGCATTAGGAGACATCTTATATTTCTTAGAGGGTATGCTTAGAATTGTAGTAATCTTCTTTTATTAGGTATTTTTACTTAAATAAGCCTTCAAAATATCTATTTGATCATGAATGAAAAGGGCATCATAGAGGCTAGTCTTGGATGGGATTATTTTCATCTCTTCCATAATGTTATATTTTAACTTTTCTAGGAGATAATTCTAAGACTTTCTCTCTAGCTCACAATAATTTCTCTTGTATTATTATGTGGCTTCAATCTTCTATCTCTTAGTTATGGAGGGAAATCTAAGATTTTCTTGTGCTTCACTTTTGGATCTCATCCTTTATTTATAATTTTCTTTATCAAACCTCCTAGGGAAATGAGCCTCCTTTTCTTGGCCCTTAGGAACCATGCCCATATTTTTAGTGGCTTGAGGAATAGAAAATTGATAATTATTTTACAAAGGAGGACATTTCTTCTTATGATAAGGGACTTGAAATTGATCCATCTTCTATGGATCAAATGTCTTCTTTCTAGATCTTGTCATGACATAAATAGGTCCCTCTTTGTCGGGATCCTACCCAACCATGATCTAGTCTGGTTGCTAAAGCATATTAACTCTACCTTTCTGATTCTTCCCTACCTTTTCTATAGCTTACTACACATAATGCTGAAACATAATGCATGACTTTGAGTCATGTGGATCATTACACACAAGACACCAAATATTCACAAGACTAGTTTCAGAGGAACATGTTGGATTTTATTGAATCGTATTAACTTTGATTCCAACACTATTTTTGATACTAGGCTTATGATCTCTATTGACATAGGGAAATCTACTTTGTTGTGACCTCTCTCTTTTCTCCATTGAATTCAACTTATTACTAATATTTTTTAAGTTGTTCTGAATATCAAGAAGCACAGTAGATTCTTGAGGTGCTTGAGATGGAAGAGGAGGGAAATTAACTTAAATAGATGATTATTTGGGGAGGGGAATTGGAGTCCTATGAGGGATAGGAGATGACATAGGAGGAGGGTCCATGTAAGAAGAGGTATTTTACTAACCTTGGATATTAGAAATTTTAGAGCAGTAAGGCATCACAGTCTTTGGGGGTAACCTCCATACATTGATAAGAATATTCTCAACCTAGATGACTACATTGTAAACCTAGGGAAAGGTATATATCCCTAACTATTGATTTTTTAAACTCAATTATGATCCAAGGGCTATGATATAGTACATAAAATCAAGTGTTGTATCTGACCTAGCTTCAGGTGGAATCCTCTTCCAAGTTATACTAAATCTTAAGTTAAACTTTATAATAAATTCTTGCTGATGTTTTTGCATTAATGTAAATTGATTTAGAAGAGAGAAAGGATCAACAGACTCTTGAATTCTTCTACAAATAATTTGACCCATGAAGTAATGCTATTGTCCTCTAAGGTCCTAAACCAGTGTAATATTTTCTCTCTAAAGGACGGGGCCATGATTTTGATAATGACATCTTCATTATTTAAGTTATGAATTTTTGCTAAATTTAGAATACCTTGGCAATGCTCATAATTGGTTTTTCTTTATTAATCATAGGTAGGGATGGATTTGGATACAACTGTGGGAATATCATGCATATGAACAAGTCTCACACGACCAGTTGTATTCCAACTAGGATACTTCTATAGGAGTATATTTGGGGCCACATTGGCATTTTTGGATGCATTTTTAGCCATATTTCTAGTTGTTGCTCTGTTGGAGGTGGTCTTAGAGGCACCTCAGGAAGAATTTCTAGAGGAGTTTCATATTACTGGAAATTTGGGTTACAATTTCTTAAGATAGTAGATCCTCTCAAAGGAAACTCATAATAGATAAAATACTCTAGATTATTCTTTGCATATGACCTAGTATTCATGAAAAACTATGAGCTATTAGAAAGGCTTTTTTGGGTTCTTGAATTCAGGGAGTCATCAAGTGAATTCACTAATCATTACTTAATAAGGTCAAGACAATTCACCAAAAATCTTGATTCCTCTAAGAAAAGGTAAAATTAAAAAAGGTGGGTTAACTAGTATTCTTGTTAACAAGTCCCACCAAGCGTGCCAAAAAATTTTGGGATCCAAATTGACATAAAGAAAAAAATTGAAACTACGACTATTATATTCTATTTCTCTAATTAATCTTACACTCACTAATCACATTTTAGACAGCAACATTAGATGGATTAAATATTACTCTAATCCAACCTCAAGAGTAGGCTGGTATTCCTTGTCAACTAATAAGGTATTCAATCATTTAAGCTAAATTAAATATTTAAAATATAGGGATAGAAATGAGTTAGGGTTAAGAAATAGTAATCAAACAGTGGTCAGATAGATCTAAAATCATAGGCATCTACAAGAAAGACAAATCTTACAAAACAATTTCTAGTGTTCCACATTTGAGACTAACAAAATTCAAAATAGGTAATATTCACCATTATAAATAGAAAAAAGATATACTTCAAGAAGATATTTCAATATCAAAGATACTAATAATCCAAATTAGCATAATAATATTAGTATCAAATTTTATAAAAAAGAACCTCTTTCAAGTAAAGACTCAATCATAAAATATTTCAATTGCTCTAAGCTAGTAATCCAATATCAAAAGAATAGACTAACCATAGCAGTAGTATCAGAAATGCAATTCACAACTTGAATCTCTAAAATATTACAAAAGACACCAGTCTGAGGAAAACATCCAATCAATGTTCCTTCTATCGATTTTGTAAAAAAATATTACACAACAGGGTAAGCAAACACTCTAGATCAAACCCTAAAAAATGAGGGTTCAACCTCCTTTTATAGTTTTTAAATGCTTTAAAAGAGATAAAAAGAAATTAAAATTTACAAAGAAAATGAAATACCAATTCAACTAGATGTTGAAGTGGTAGCCTCTTATTTGTATCTGAGAATAGTAGAAAATGCATGATATTGCACTTTTTTGTAGCTTGACCCCTACAACTTATTGGTCTTTCATGGCAGTTTAGCTCCAAGCTATCAAGATTCAAGTCATCCATAATTATTGTAGACATTATTTGACCATAAATCTATAACTGAATGGACTTCTTGGTTCTTGAATTCTTTGGTACTTCATCTATTGGTTCATATTTATTTACGTTATAGAGGTTCTATCCTTTTATGCCTTGAAGGTCATAAATATAAACTCACCATTGATCTGCTCATGAATGGTTGAGATTAAATATTAAAATCTATTGATAGCTCCATGGTGTAGAACATGTCGTAACCCACTCATATTAATAACTTATCACCTATTTTGACCATTTTGACCACCAACTAGAGCACATGAGATTCTAATGCAAAAATACACTTCAAGTTGTGCGATATGGAACATTGCGCTAGCCTACTTGATTTATTTTTAATTCATTTGAAACTCGCTTCACATTCATGGCATAGAACCAAATATAAAATGAGTTATAGCCCATTTCTTAAAACTCATGCATCCAAATTTTACTATAACTAATTGTGAGATAGATCATTGCTCTAGCCCATGTAGGATATAACATAGAACTTGTCATATAAAATCTTGTGTTGGCCTATGACTTCGTTCTTCATCTTTGCAATGTTGATTGTTTTTATCGTGGGCTAGAGCATGGCTACTAGTTTTCATGTAACTAGTAGATGCATTTAGAGGTATGTCTATCATAGAACCATGAGTTGCCCTGATCCCCTACTATCCTCAAACGAATGATGGAAAGACAAGGAGGACCAAATATGGCAATTGGAACCTATGCATCGGTTTGATTTATTTATGCAATCATTTACTTATGCTCAAATAGACTAGACTTGTAGGGAGATATCCCTAGGGGAAATGATGTATTACTTTATTCTTTCATAAGTATGGAGGTTTTACCATACTTGGATATATGTAATAGTTTACTAAATTGATGGGAAATGTATCTTGAATTTAATGTTATGATTTATCTATGCATTGTTATTTAGTTTTTCTTTTTATTTAATGTTTATCTTTAGTTAAATATTGTTTCCTTTCTAAGTACCTCCTGTATGCTTTATGAATTTTGTTTATTTATTCTTTAATAGATGTAGTCATTCTTGTCTTCTTGCTAAACAAAAGTAACCTAGAAAATGACCTAAGATATTGAGACCTCTTAGGGTGAACGTAGGAAGACCTAAGGGAATTGAGACCCCCTTAGGGAGAATGTTAACTAAGAAAACTAATTGATTACATCTGAGTTAAGATAGCTCATCATGGAGATGAGATGGATAGCTTAACTCGCAATACGCATAGCATACCTACACAGATGGACTTGTGTATGGTATGGTGATGGGCGTATACCTTCGACTGTACTGAAGGTGATAAGTTTAGCTCATCAAGAATGATGAGATGGATAGAATTATTTGCGGTAACACATAGTATACCTACATAGATGGACTTGTGTAGGGTATTTGGTGAGATGTAACTCAATAGGAAAGTTGGGAATCTTAGTAAACTAAAAATAATAGACAAACCACATATTGGTTAGGGGTTTATGAATCCCTCATCGTAGTTTAAAAAAATCTTTTCTTTCTTGTGTTTTCTTGTAGCTAGATTTGGGGTCATTACATTTGGTATCAGAGCTCTAGGTACGAGGGTATAGAGCTTCTTAATGTGTTTTAGGAATTTGGATGTCTTTATATGAAGGCTTGCTTAAGTTTTAAGCTAAAGTTAGGAAGACCTAGAATCCCTTGCTTGCTAGAATCTAATGGGGATTAACCCCAAGGGGGTAATTGGAATGTTATGACACCTTACTTATAAGTAAGTATGGACTTTGGCATTGAAGTTGCATCATAACATTAGAGCACTACCCTAATTAGATTATTGATGTTTTTAGCAAGAGAACTCTGTATTATGGCTTGTGTTAGTAGTTTAGTTCAAGGATGGAACTATAACCTAACCTTCTCTTATTGGTTGTCATAGGATAAATGGCACCTAAGGCTAGAAAAGAGAGGCCTACACCTTCAACTAGGTGGACTCGATAGAATAATGTCGAAGAAGAGATTCAGGATGAGGATCCCAAAAATTCCAATAGAGAGGTAGAAAACCTCACTACTACGATTGCTACCATGCAGGATCAGATGAGACAAATGTTGGAAACCATTGCAAATCAAAATTCACAAGCTAGAGGTTCAGAGGTTAGCCAAGTCAACAAAATAACTATAGAACAATCTAAAGCTGAAGCTCTTTTGAAAAAAGAACTGGCTAGGGATATAAAAAATGTTCACATCAATATGTTTTATGGAGAAGGGGATGGGGATATGCCTAGTTAAGGGAATTAGAAGTCTATTTTATAGTGAAGGGCTATCCCATAGGAACTTGAATAGTTTGGGCCATAATATACCTAGAAGAGGCTACTTTAGATTTTTGGGAAACTCACTATGAGAAGACTA
The DNA here is from genome assembly GCA_028583015.1 of Wollemia nobilis. Taxonomy (NCBI): domain Eukaryota; kingdom Viridiplantae; phylum Streptophyta; class Pinopsida; order Araucariales; family Araucariaceae; genus Wollemia; species Wollemia nobilis. Next base: position 8,907,019 of record JAQPPZ010002832.1, on the reverse strand, counting down.
AGATCGAACCTATCAACATTAAATGGAAATATTTTGTCGAAATATTCAAAAAGAGGTTCCTCATAGAACACTTTTATGCATTAAAGTTTGAGGAGTTTGCCAACCTTCGACAAGGAACCAAAACTATGGAGATATATTACAAAAATTTGGTACGATTACTAAAGTATGTACCCACTTATGATGAGAAGATGAGGGTTCATAAGTTCATTCTCGGGTTAGAATCAAGAGTGAGGCATGATGTAAACATGAATGAACCCAGGTCACTATAGAAGGTGTATGACCTAGAAAAGAAAGTAGAGTCTCACTTACAATTCAACTATTCTATCTTGTCTGAGCAATATCAACAAGCACTTAGGAAGAGGAATAGTCAAGGATTCTTGAAATGGGAAGAGGAACAAGATCAAAAGGCCAAGAACCCTCAAAATTTGAGAAGAGAAATAATGGGAAACAGAGGAGGTTCAAGAAGAACTTCCAAAATAAAACCAACAACAATCCCAACAATGCAAAACCTCAGCCTCAGAAACCATAAACTTCAGCCCCAACAAGTAAGGTAGGGGAAAAAAAACTTGAAAAGTGGTAGGGACCCAAGGATGGGTGTTATAATTGTAGAGGCCCTCACTATGCTAGTCAGTGTCCACATCAACCAGGGTTGAGTACATCTAGTGCCAAGGGAAAGGAACCCATGCACTAGATTTATGCTGCAACCAAAAATCAGAAGCTAGAGGGGCAAGCCATCCCAATGCTTATAAAAGGTAATATTTTTAATAAATAAGTAAATATTTTAATTGATAGTGGGGCCACAGATAGTTTTATTTCTTCTAGTTTAGCAAGGGATATGCTAGAAAGGCTAGGATATTTGGCCCATGGATGGAAGGTCGAGTATGGTTATGGGTAAACCTACTCAATAAACCAATGTTTTCCAATGGTAGAGATTACTTTAGCTAGTGGTACCACTGAAGGTTATTTGTATGTAGCTCCACTTCATGCTTTTGATGTGATCCTAGGGATGGATTGGTTATAGGCCCATAAAGCCTTGATCAATTTCCAAGATAGATGGATCGAGTATTCAAAAAATGGTAAGGAGAGACTAAGAATTTATAGCGAGCAGGGGGCATTCAAACCCCAGATGCTATCAGCTATGCAGTTGAAGAAAGCCCTCAAGAAGGGAGGGATAGTCTATGTCATAAAACTCAATGAAGTTGGAGAAGATCAGAAGAGAGAAGTGTTGGAGAAACACCCAATTTTGTAGGATTTTAAGGATGTGTTTCTTGAGGATTTACCTAGACTTCCTCCTGTGCGAGAATTTGATTTTACTATTGACCTTATGCCAGGAGCGAAACCTATCCATAGATCTCCATATAGGATGAATCCTATTGAGATGCAAGAATTAAAGGTGCAACTACAAGGGCTATTAGAAAAGGGATTGATAAAACCAAGTGTGTCACCTTGGGGTGCACCAATTTTATTTGTGAAAAAGAAAGATGGTTCTTTAAGGTTGTGTATTGATTACAAGATGCTTAATAAGGCTACAATCAAGAACCGATACCCTCTACCTAGAATCAAATATTTGTTCGACCAATTGAGAGATGCCATGGTATTCACAAATATTGACCTAAGATCAAGGTATCATCAATTAAGAATACGTGAGGAGGACACTCACAAAATGACATTCAAAACTAGGTATGGGCATTATGAGTTTACAGTCCTACCCTTTGGACTAACTAACACCCCAACTGCATTCATGAATCTAATGAACAGTGTGTTTAGGAGGCATCTAGATCAATTTGTCCTCATATTTTTAGATGATATCTTAATATACTCTCGAGACAAGGAGGAGCACGATAAACATCTCAAGATCATGTTAGAGTTGCTAAGGGAGAACCAACTCTATGGAAATCTAGAAAAAAGTGATTTCTATGTCTTGGAGGTACGATATCTTGGGCATATCATATCAGTAGAAGGAATTATTGTAGATCCAGAGAAAATTGAAGCCATTCTAAATTGGCCACCCCCTACCAATGTGATAGAAGTGCGAAGCTTCATGGGGTTGATGGGCTACTATAGACGTTATATAAAGGATTACTCCAAGATTGCAACAACAATAACTAACCTCCAAAAAAGGGAAAGGAATTCAAGTGGTCAAAAAAGTGTGAAGCTACCTTTGCATTGCTAAAACATAAACTCACTACAACACCAATATTGAAAATTTTGGACCCTCAAGGGAATTTTTTGTATGCATGGATGCATCATTGGAAGGGTTAGGAGGAGTACTCTCTCAAGATGAGTCAGTAGTAGCATATACTTCAAGGAAGCTTAAGAAGCATGAAATTAATTATGCTATGCATGATTTAGAGCTAGCTACAGTGGTGCACACTCTAAAAGTTTGGCACCACTACTTGGTAGGAAGGCCCTTTGAGTTGAAAACTGACCATCAAAGTTTGAGGTATATATTCACCCAGCCTATACTCAATGTGAGACAGAGAATATGGGTTGAGTTTCTCACTGAATATGACTTTGAGATTGAGTATATAAAGGGGAAAGAGAATAAGGTTGTTGATGCCTTAAGCAGAAGGAAGCACATAGCAACCATAACCAGAAGTCACATGGATCTAATGGATCAGGTGAGGGAAGAGCAATCTCAAGATGAGTATTGCAAGGAAATTTGGTCTAAGTTGAGTAGAGACCCTGAGGGTAATAAGGAATTTAGCATGAATGATGACCTTTTGTGCTACAAAGGTAGAATCATCATACCAAAAATGGGTGATTTAAGGAAATTAATAATGCAAGAAGCCCATAGATCTCCTTATTCTGCTCACCTTGGAGGGGCCAAAATGAGGGAAAACATGAAAAGAACCTTCTTCTAGATAGGAATGAAGAAGGATATCACCGATTTTATTGCTCGATGCCTTGAATGTCAGAAGGTTAAGGCTGAATGTAGGCATCCTACAGGACAATTGTATCCACATGATGTACCTACGCAGAAATGGTAGGTTATATCTATGGATTTTATAGTAGGTTTACCCAAGACCAGGTATCAACATGATGCAATCCTTGTAATAGTCGATAGATTGACTAAGGTTGCACATTTCATACTAGGGAACATCAAGGATGATGCTCAGGTAGTGGCTAACAAATTTTCCAAAGAGGTATTCCGATTGCATGGGTTTCCTAAAATAATCATTTCAAATAGGGATTCTAGATTTACTTCTAAATTTTGGAAAGCCCTTCATCGTGTAGTAGGCACAAAATTGAATATGAGCTTGGCATACCATCCTAAGATAGATGGTCAAATAGAAAGGGTAAACCAAGTACTAGAGGACATGCTTCGCATGTACTACATGGATCAAAAGTCTCATTGGGAAGACTACCTACATCTTGTAGAGTTCACCTACAATAATGGACATCACTCCTCTCTAGGAATGGCTCCTTTCGATGCCTTGTATGGATGAAAGTGTAGAACACCATTATCTTGGGATAACCTAGAAGATTAAGTTGTGATTGGGCTAGAAATGATCATAGAAATGGAAGATTAGCTAAAGGTAATCAGGTAAACACTTAAAAGAAGCTATTGATTGGTAGAAAAGTTATGCTGATCTAAAAAGAACCTTGAGAGAGTACTCGGTGGGTGATAAAGTGTTCTTAAGGGTTAAGCCAAAGAAGAGTGCTATAAAATCCACAAAGTTGGATCCTCGATATGTGGGACCCTTTGAGATCACTGAGAAGATCATCCTAGTTGCTTACCGACTTGCCTTACCACCAAATCTATCAAAGATCCATGACACCTTCCACATATCCCTACTTAGGAAATATGTTGTTGACCCTAAACATGTGTGGGATGTTTCTAAATTGTAGATGGCAAACCCAGAGGCTATTGAAGTGATGTCGATGAAGATTCTTGAGTTTCATTCTAAGTCTATGTGGAAATAAACTCTTGAGCAATGTAAGGTCTAGTGGGACCATTTCTCTGAAAGAAATGCCACTTGGGAGAAAGTGGAGGAAATGCAAAAACATTTTCTCTTCTTGTTTGAAAATATAATGTAATAATTTTTATTTTGTAAAATTGGAAACACCTAAGACGGTGTTTAGCCCTAGGGGGGTAGGATGTCATGACCCTCCCTGGTAGGCTTTTTGACATGAAAAACTATGTATTGACTAATGATGTTCTAATGCTTAGTTTTGTGCAAATGACTAGCTATGCGATGTTTGGTTTGATTCTTTTGGAAGAACATGGTACTATTGACATATTGTTAATATGCAAGATCAGGTACACTCATGGGTGGAAGAGGTAGAATCATCCACCAAGAATGGGGTACTTGAGGTTGGGGAAGTGATGACTAAGGCAACTCGGGGTAACATGGATGGATACCTTCATATAGGTATGCATTATCGATTAGGGATAATCATCAACTAGCCAGCCACCTAGAGCCTCAGTTGATAGCCTAGTAGCTATCATAAATTCTCTAGGCTGAGATGGGTGATTGGGTTGATGGAAAGATGTCATAACCCAAATTTCCTCATCAACTTTTTTTTTGTCCTTTTGAACCTAAGGCAAGAAACCCTACTAGCAAAACCTACCTTAAAATATTGAAGCTACAAGTTACACTACACATAAAATATGCTCCTAATATATCCTATTAAGCCAATTAATAATTTAGCCATACCTCATTTCACCCATACCTACAACTCACATAGTTCTAGTTATGCAAGTGCACTAGGTGGAAAGATTTCTTTTTGGCTTCATTCACATGTTGCATAAGTAATAGATTCTCCCCTTTCCATCCTTCATAAGGGCTACAATTATTTTTAATAAATACATAATTTATTGTATGCAATGGTCCCATGCATCACATGTGTAAGCTTACCCTCTTCCTATCCTTTAAAAGCATAGCTTCATAACTCACTCACTACATACATCAGTCTATGTAGTCGAACTTTTTCCTTCTATCTATTGAAGAGGTTCATGATAATATCTACACTCTACATAAGTCTCTCTATGTAGGTGTATTAAGCATGCTAAAGAGTAATTTATCACTCTCCATCATTGATAGCCCAATAATCTTAATTGACTATGCAATAACCCTTTCACCTCTAGCCTGCGTTGCCTATTTCCAAGACTAGAAAAACAAATGCCAAAGATTATAGTACATGAAAATAATGTCCTCTAATACCCAATTTAATATTTCAATATATCTATTAGTTTATGGGTGATAAGAAGAACTTATATTGAATTTGGTACCAATGGCACGATGCAAAGCTTGCTAAAACTCAGATGTAAATCTCGATTCCCTATTCGATATAATTACTTCTAGAAAACCATGAAGCTAAAATATCTCTTTGGAAAATCTATCAACCATAATAATGACATCATATTTAGTGATTCCATATATAAAATTTATAACCTTGGTCAATCTATCGACCACTACCAGGATTTCATCATGTTTGAACCAAGTTTTAGGTAGCCCTACTATAAAATCCATTGTAATTACTTGTCATTTTTGCATAGGTACATCATGCAGATACAATAGTTCCATATAATTTTTGCATTTTGCCTTAAATTTTTGTAATTCAAGGCAATGAGCGATAAATTCATTTGTTTCCCTCTTCATCCGAGGCCAAAATAAATTTTTCATCATATTCTCCCTCATATTTGCTCCCGTAGAGTGAGCAAAATATGGTGATATATGCACTTTATTCAAGACCATATTTCTTAAATCACCTATTTTAGGAACAATTACCCTATCCTTGAAGCGTAGAAAACCATATTTGAAGCTAAAGTATTTGTTATTCTCTGGATTTCCTCTCATATTTTCAAAACTTTGGTTGCAGTATGCATCTTGATCTTGCATATTCTTGACTTGTTCCATCAAGTCTACATGGACATGATATAATACTACTATGTGTCTCCTACTCAATGCATCAACCACTGTGTTCTCCTTTCCTTTAATATAATCAATGTCAAAATCATACTCTATGAGAAATTCCATTCATATTCTTTGTATAGCATTACGTAGAGGCTGGGTAAATATGTATTGCAAACTTTGATGGTCTATCCTTAGCTCAAATTGTCTTCCTAACAAATAGTATCACCAAATTTTAAGAGAAAACACTATCACTACTAGCTCTAGATCATGAGTCATATAATTGAACTCATGTTGCTCTAGTTTCCTTAACCCTAATGATATCACTACTTCTTGGGAGAGCACCCCACCCAAACCTTCCAAGGATGCATCTGTACACACAAAAAACTCCCATGGGTTACCTTTAATATAGGAGATTTGGTAAGCTTTTGCTTAAGTAGTTTAAAAGCTACCTTACATTTATCTATCCACTAGAATTCTTCCCCTTTCCTCTATAGGTTAGTCATTGGATAGGTAATCTTTGTGTAGTCTTTTGCATAATTCCTAAAGTACCCAATCAACCCCAAGAAGATTCGGACCTCTATCACATTTGTGGGCAGTGGACAATTCAAAATAGCTTCTATTTTCTTAGGATCTACCATGATCCCTTCTGTCAAAATAATGTGTCCTAGATATTGCACTTTTGACACATAAAAATCACACTTGCATAAGTTTCCATACAACTAATTTCTCCTTAGCAGTTTTAGCGCAACCCTTAGGTGTTTATTGTTCTTTGTCTTATTTTGGGAATATATCAAAATATCTTCCAATAATACTAACAGAAATTTTTCCAATTGTTTCCTAAAGATACTATTCATCAAATTCATAAATGGAGCTAGAGCATTTGTTAAACCAAAGGGTAAAACAGTGAAATCGTAATGTCCATAGTGAGTTTTAAAGGATATCTTATGAGTATTATCCTAGATCCTTAGTTGGTGATATCAAAATTTCAAAACAATATTTGAAAATATTGTGGCATATTTAAGCTGATCAAAGAGGTCTTTGATCCTATGTAGGGGATATATGTTCTTGATAGTTGTCTTTTTTAACATATTGTAATCTATATATAATCTCAAGGGACCATACTTCTTCACAAATAGAACTGGTGAACCCTAAGGTGACACACTTGGTCTGATTAGTCATTTCTCTAGTAACCCCTATAGCTACACATTTAGCTTGTTAGTCTTACAATGGCACTGAGAGGGGGGGTTGAATCAGTGTAGCTATTTAATTTCAAATCTACAACTCTTAAATCTGAAGCAATGAAAACTTAAAACCAGAAATAACAAGTATCACAAGAGAACATCACACAACACAAGATTTAACGAGGTTCACCAGTTTTGGCTACTCCTCAAAAATAGACTGCTTGGACTCCCATCCAAATCTAGCCTTTACAAAGCACCAACTTTACAATCAATTTACCAGCACCCACTGGAAGGAGCACCAACCCCTAATTTACCAGCACCAACTGGAAGGAGCACCAACCCTTGATTCCAAGCACCAACTTGGATTTCTATTTTGAATCTTAGATTGACATAAATATGCCTTCACTTTTATAAGACCCTCATTGGTCTATTGCTCACCCAACCTCTCTTTCAATTTAGGAAACACATATTCCTTCTACGCACTTACAACCACACTCTCTCAGTCACACTCTATCAGCTGCGCTCTTTCTCCACCGCTCTTCTCTCAGTAGTGCTCTCTCTCCACTCTTATTTTCTCTTCGGCTACACACCTTTTTCTATACCCGCATAGAGCTCAACCTAATGGATCACTCTTACCACTCTGCTTACTACGCTCTGACAACCTTCTCTACGCTTGGATAGCCTTATCTGCTCATTTACGGCTCTCTGACAGCCTTCTCTGCTCATTTCGGCGCTCTGACATCCTTGTATGCTCTCTTACACAGTTTAGAGCTCAACCCTAATTCTTAACTTATATGCACATTCTTACAACTCTCTTCAACAACCTTTTCTCAGCACATATATTATTTTATCAACGGCACCTTCCCTCTTTATGGCGGCACACTTTTCAATTTTGAGCGGCTCTTTTTTTCTTCTACACGCAACTGCCATTTTAAAACAATATTTTTCATTTTGAAACCCCAAGTCTTCTATGACTTCCATAATCCCGCATGTAGCCTATTAATAGCCACTCCTGTAAGTAACTCCTTTCTGACACAATATTCTTACACACAACCTATTAATAGATTTGTCTCTTTAATTGGGATTCTCAGTATGGCCACCGCTCGATGAATTTACTCCGTAATGGACCCTGTAACTGCCGCTCTGACTTCACTACCACTCCTGTAACCGTAGTTTTGACTCCAGCTAACTCTTCTTTATTTTTACTCCATGATTTTATTTGCAACACCCCCTGCAACTGAAGTTCTAACTCCAGTTAACTCTTCTTATTTTATCTGCCTGATTTTTCCTCTACAACTGCAGTTCTGACTCTAGTTAACTCTTCTTATTCTGGCTGCATGAATTATTTCTGTAACTGCCTCTGTTACTATCGTACGACTTCAGATAATTTTACTTTGGTTGGGTTCTTCTTCTTCCATCATGCCAATGCGACCTGTCACGAAATCATGACATTTCTACCCCTTTGACTTTTCTTGGCGTTTGACCGTGAAAACAAGACATGTCGCGATATCGTGACACTTTCTACCTCCTTTTCCTCTTCTCGGCTTGCACCCCAAAAACACAAAATGTCACGATATCGTGACACTTTTCGCCTCTGTACACTCTTCTTGGCTTGCACCAGCGAAAACATGACATGTCACGAAATCGTGACACTTTTTCTGCCTTATGCCTTTCTCTACCTTTCGCCCATGAAAACAAAACATGTCACGAAATCGTGACACTTTCGTTGCCTTGTGCCTTTCTCTGCATTTCACCCACGAAAATGGAACATGTCATGAAATCACGACACTTTCGCTGCCTTGTGCTCTTCTCTGTCTTTGCCCCACGAAAACACAACATGTCACGAAATCGTGACACATTTTTGCCTTAGCGCTTTTCTTCCCTTTGGGTCATGAAAACCCGACATGTCGCGATATCGCGACACTTTTTCTCCTTAGCGCTTCCTCTTGCAAATTGTCACGAAATCATGACACTTTTTGTCTTGCCTTTCTCTCTCCTACAATATGTCGCGATATCACGACACTTTTTCTCCTTAGCGCTTTTCTTCTCATCGGATCGTGAAAACCCGACATGTCGCGAAATCGCGACACTTTTTCTCCTTAGCGCTTCCTCTTGCAAATTGTCGTGAAATCGTGACACTTTTCCTTGCAAGCTCTTTCTCTCAAACATGTCATGAAATCGTGACACATTTTCATCCGTACTGCCTCTCTTGCAGATTGTCGTGAAATCGCGACACTTTTCTTTGCGAGCTCCTTCTCTCAAACATGTCGTGAAATCATGACACATTTTCATCTGTACTGCCTCTCTTGCAGATTGTCGTGAAATCGTGACACTTTTCTTTGCAAGCTCCTTCTCTCAAACATGTCGCAAAATCGCGACACATTTTCGTCCGTACTGCCTCTCTTGCAGATTGTCGCGAAATCATGACACTTTTCTTTGCGAGCTCCTTCTCCCCAAACATGTCACGAAATCATGATAGTTTTCTTTGCTTGCACCTTTTCTCCAAACATGTCATGAAATCGTGACAGTTTTCTTTGCTTGCGCCTTCTCTCCGAACATGTCATGAAATCATGACAGTTTTCTTGCATGTGCCTTCTCATCGAACATGTCACGAAATCATGATAGTTTTTCTTGTATGCGCTGCTTCTTCGAACATGTCATGAAATCATGATAGTTTTCTTACTTGCCTTCTTTGCTTCCAACATGTCGTGAAATCACGACAATTTTTCTTGCGCTTTCTCTCTCTTCCAACATGTCATGAAATCGTGATAGTTTTTCTTGTGCTTTCTCTCTCTTCCAACATGTCACGAAATCGTGATAGTTTTCCTTGCACTTTCTCTCTTTCTACATGTCACGAAATCACGACAATTTTTCTACTTGGCTTCTTTGCCTCCAACATGTCACGAAATCGTGATAGTTTTTCTTTCTGGCCAAATATGTCGCGATATCGCGACAGTTTTTCTTTCTGCCTGATAGTTTTTCTTTCTCGCCAAACATGTTGCGATATCGTGACAGTTTTTCTTTCTGCCTTCTTTCTTCTCAACATGTCATGATATCGTGACAGTTTCTCATGCTTGCTCAACATGTCGTGATATCGCGACACTTTTCTTACTTGTCTTTTTCTTTGAGCTTTTGCATATGGGCCACTATGTTCTTCTTGGAGAATCATTGTACATGCTCTGTATGACCACTGAACTCCTGTCCATTGCATTAACCGATCTATTGTCCACTGCATCAACCGATCTCCCTGACTGTGTCCATTGCATCAACTGATCCTCTGTCTGTGTTGACAACAATGACAATACTTTTGCTGCACCTTGCTCATCAATGAACTCCTATCCATTGCATCAACCGATCAACTTGACTGTGTTGACAACAATGACAATACTTTGGCTGCACCTTGCTCATCAATCTCCCCCTTTGGAATTGTTGGCAACACATGTAATTGCGTGCAATTACCTGTAACTCTTCTCCCCCTTTGACAATAATACCAAAGGGCTGCTGCAGACTCCCCCTGAGTCCATGCACAACATTCTCAAGCAAAAATTATTACAGTTAGCAGAAATCATAAACATGAGCAATAAGATAAACAAATGCATAAATGCTCCCCCTGAGAATTTGATGCTGATGGCTAGTCAATTCTTAGTTATTCTTGGGAATATGTGACCACTTCATTTCACTGTTTGACAACATCATGATAAGCATAATAGGCATCAACAATATCAATAATGTGAGTAGCAGCAATAACCAGTGAATGACACCATCACTGTCAACTTCACCAATATAATATGTGTAAGAACATGGCTGGACCACTGTCTTCTGAGTACCAACCCTCTGTTGCTCTGCAATCTCAAACTTGTCCACTATTAGTGAAGGCATACAATGTTCGTATATAGCCAACTTTTTGTTCTGCAATGCTAGCAGCTTCTACATCTCGCACCATGCATCTTGGATATTCTCAACAAGCTTGAACCTAATGACAGTTGTTTGTCTCTCTCTTCAGTGAGAGTCCAACAGGCTACCTCAATCCACTTTCAACTCTGTGTAAGCATCAAATACTATACTGCAACACAACCAAATTTCTTTTTATATTTACAACCTGATCTGAGTTTTCTATAGTTACTGCAGGTCACACCTTACTTTCAATTGTGCAAATCGGAGAAGACATTTTGTCAAACACTTTATGGCCAACCATAGTGCACCTTACTCAACCTCATACTTCTTAACCTTGGATTGGCATTTTATCAACAGTTAAAATGAAACTGTCTATGAATTAAATAATTTCACCAAGGCGTCATGAAAGATCTCACAATCTTAACATCAATGTGTCAAACAAATACACGCTACTATTATCGAAACACAAATACGCAGCTAGGGCAAGCATTCTTTCATTAAACAAAAACAATCTAAACTGTTATGATCCGTAATTTTGAATAGTGGTAGAAGAAACATCAATAGTACAACAATGACATATCTCAAAACTACCAATGGTGACAACTCTCAATTTAATCACCACACTTCACGACACTTCCACAAACCACTACATAAACTAAAAAACACACTTGACAACTGAAACAACAATATCCCGACTACTTGCCTTTCATCCTCAGATAACCAAACAAATACATAGGAGAATTTAAAATAAGACTTTAAGATTGCTCCCCCTGAGGATGTGCCACCTGGAGTGGCTTAGTGCAATAGCGGAGTAGTCTCCTTCAATCCAAGGAGACACGATTCCCTTTCTTCTGTCTTTCTCCAGACTTTCTTGAACTTGGGCTTGAGTTTTTCAACTACATCCCTATTTTGCACCTTTTCATGAACTTGAACATTTCTCTTGTGGGGTTGTCTCTTGTGCATCCTTGATGGATGATTATTTTCCTTTCTTTTATGCACATGATATGTTCCCTGTCTGTGTTGCACTCTTTGTGTCTGATGAAATCTAGGGTTTTGCCTTAGATTAGATACAAAAGTGCTTGGACAGAACCTTGCTATGTGCCCTTGACCATTACATTTAAAACATTGCACATGTTTTATTCCCTGTCTGTATTGCACTCTTTGTGTCTGATGAAATCTATGGTCTTGCCTTAGATTAGATGCAGAAGTGCTTGGACAAAACCTTGCTATGTGCCCATGGCCATTACATTTAAAACATTGCACAGGGTGTTCACTCAGGAAAGTAGATGTGTTTTTATCAGCATAACTTTTTGATCTATTATTCAGTCCACAATAAATTGCCTTGTGACCATAGTGGTTGCATTTAAAACAATAGCCATTAAAAGCATTATTATTAAAAGAGTGAGAGTGAGAGAACCTCTTTTGTTGTGGTTGCTTTGTTGTAGATCTCCTTTGATATTTTCTTCCTTTTGAAGATTCAGCTTCAAACTTTTCTTGCTTCGATCCTTCAGTAGTGGACTTCTTCTTCTCTACATATTTGGAAGATGACGGTTGTTCAACTTCACACTTTCCTTGCCTCGATCCTTCAACCGTGAGCTTCTTCTTCTCGGCACATTTGGAGGATGAAGGTTGTTCAACTTCATATCCAAGACCAAACTTAGCCGTGGATCTTCTTTGTTGCTTTATCATTGTATCTAGCAACTCTATGCTCTTCTCAAATTTGAGACTTATATTGGCCTCTTCTAGTTGTTTCTTCAATGAAACAATCTCTCCTTCTTGCTGGCAGCAAACAGTCTCTTTCTCATTGATCTGTGACCTGAGACTTTCTTCAATCCTTTTGGACTCTTCTACTTGCAGCTTCAGATTACTAACAACTTTGTTAGATTCTTCTTCACATTTGCTATATACATCAACCTTATCATCCAGTTGTGTCTTCAAGGCTTCTTCTATTTTCTTGGCCTTTTGAAATTGTAAGAAAAGATCTTCAATCTCATTCCCATATTCTTCCAGCTTCTTGGATAGTCTTTTGTTCTTTTTCTTTTCTATACTCAACTCTTCAAGTGCAGAGATCAACTCACCTTCTAGATCTACTTCAATCTCCAGGTTTTCATTGCATACTTCAGAGTTCACTTCTTCTACCTTCTCTAGTGCAATTTTCTCTTCTGCAGGAACTGAAACTGACTGAGATGCCTTATTGGAGGAGGATCTATTCTTCTTACCCATTGCGTACTAATCCAAGATCAACCTTAGCTGATTTAGCCTATTCAGGAACTTGGCTCTGATACCAATTGTTAGTCTTACAATGGCACTGAGAGGGGGGTGAATCAGTGTAGCTATTTAAATTTCAAATCTACAACTCTTAAAGCTGAAGCAAGGAGAACTTAAAACCACATAAAGAAAATATCACAAGAGAGCATCCCACAACACAAGATGTAACGAGGTTCACCAGTTTTGGCTACTCCTAAAAAATAGACTGCTTGGACTCCCATCCAAATCTAGCCTTTGCAAAGCACCAACTTTACAAACAATTTACCAGCACCCATTGGAAGGAGCACCAACCCCTAATTTACCAGCACCAACTGGAAGGAGCACCAACCCCTGATTCCAAGCACCAACTTGGATTTCTATTTTGAATCTTAGATTGACATAAATATGCCTTCACTTTTACAAGACCCTCACTGGTCTATTGCTCACCCAACCTCTCTTTCAATTCAGGAAACACATATTCCTTCTGTGCACTTACAACCACTCTCTCTCTGTCGCACTCTATCAGCTGTGCTCTTTCTCCATCGCTCTTCTCTCAGTAGTGCTCTCTCTCCACTCTTATTTCTCTCTTTGGCTACACACATTTTTCTCTACCCACACAGAGCTCAACCTAATGGATCACTCTTACCACTCTGCTTACTATGCTCTGACAGCCTTCTCTACGCTCGATAGCCTTATCTACTCATTTACGGCTCTCTGACAGCCTTCTCTGCTCATTTCGGTGCTCTGACATTCTTATCTGCTCTCTTACATAGTTCAGAGCTCAACCCTAATTCTTAACTTATATGCACATTCTTACAGCTCTCTTCAACAACCTTTTCTCAGCACATATATTATTTTATCAGCGACACCTTCCCTCTTTATGGCGGCACACTTTTCAATTCTGAGTGGCTCTTTTTCTTCTACACGCAACTACCATTTTAAAACAATATTTTTCATTTTGAAACCCTAAGTCTTCTATAACTTCCATAATCCCGCATGCAGCCTATTAATAGCCACTCCTGTAAGTAACTCCTTTCTGACATAATATTCTTACACGCAACCTATTAATAGATTTGTCTCTTTAATTGGGATTCTCAGTATGGCCACCGCTCGACGAATTTACTCCATAATGGACCCTGTAACTACCGCTCTGACTTCACTGCCACTCCTGTAACTATAGTTCTGACTCCAGTTAACTCTTATTTATTTTTCCTACATGATTTTCTTCGCAACAGCCCTTGCAACTGCAGTTCTGACTCTAGTTAACTCTTCTTATTTTATCTGCCTAATTTTTCCTCTACAACTGCAGTTCTGACTCTAGTTAACTCTTCTTATTCTGGCTGCATGAATTCTTTCTGTAACTACCTCTGTTACTATCGTACGACTTTAGATAATTTTACTTCGGTTGGGTTCTTCTTCTTCCATCACGCCAATGCGACCTATCGTGAAATCGTGACATTTCTGCCCCTTTGACTTTTCTTGGTGTTTGACCATGAAAACAAGACATGTCGCGATATCGCGACACTTTCGCCTCCTTGTCCTCTTCTCGGCTTGCACCCGTGAAAACACATGTCACGATATCACGACACTTTTCGCCTTCGTACACTCTTCTCGGCTTGCACCAGTGAAAACATGACATGTCACAAAATCGTGACACTTTTTGCTTCCTTGCACTCTTCTCTGCCTTTCACCCGCAAAAATGGAACATGTCACGAAATCGTGACACTTTCGCTGCCTTGTGCCTTTCTCTGCCTTTCACCCGTGAAAATGGAACATGTCGTGAAATCGCGACACTTTCGCTGCCTTGTGCTTTCTCTATATTTGCCTCATGAAAACACATGTCACGAAATCGTGACACATTTTTTCCTTAGTGCTTTTCTTCCCTTCGGGTCATGAAAACCTGACATGTCGCGATATCATGACACTTTTTCTCCTTAGCGCTTCCTCTTGCAAATTGTTGTGAAATCGCGACACTTTTTGTCTTGCCTTTCTCTCTCCTACAATATGTCATGATATCGTGACACTTTTTCTCCTTAGCGCTTTTCTTCTCATCGGATCACGAAAACCCGACATGTCGCGAAATCGTGACACTTTTTCTCCTTAGCGCTTCCTCTTGCAAATTGTCACGAAATCGTGACACTTTTCCTTGTAAGCTCTTTCTCTCAAACATGTCACGAAATCGTGACACATTTTCGTCCGTACTGCCTCTCTTGTAGATTGTCACGAAATCGCGACACTTTTCTTTGCGAGCTCCTTCTCTCAAACATGTCGTGAAATCGTGACACATTTTCATCCGTACTGCCTCTCTTGCAGATTGTCATGAAATTGCGACACTTTTCTTTGTGAGCTCCTTCTCTCAAACATGTCACAAAATCGTGACACATTTTCATCCGTACTGCCTCTCTTGTAGATTGTCGTGAAATCATGACACTTTTCTTTGCAAGCTCCTTCTCCTCGAACATGTCGCGAAATCATGATAGTTTTCTTTTCTTGCGCCTTTTCTCCAAACATGTCATGAAATCATGACAGTTTTCTTTGCTTGCGCCTTCTCTTCGAACATGTCACAAAATCGTGACAATTTTCTTGCATGTGCCTTCTCATCGAACATGTCACGAAATCGTGATAGTTTTTCCTGTATGCGCTGCTTCTTCAAACATGTCACGAAATCGCGATAGTTTTCTTACTTGCCTTCTTTGCTTCCAACATGTCGCGAAATCGTGATAGTTTTTCTTGCACTTTCTCTCTCTTCCAACATGTCACGAAATCATGACAGTTTTTCTTGCACTTTCTCTCTCTTCCAACATGTCACAAAATCGTGACAGTTTTCCTTGCACTTTCTCTCTCTTCTAGCATGTCGCGAAATCGCGACAATTTTTCTACTTGGCTTCTTTGCCTCCAACATGTCGCAAAATCACGACAATTTTTCTTTCTGGCCAAACATGTCACGATATCACGACAGTTTTTCTTTTTGGCAAAACATGTCGCGATATCGCGATAGTTTTTCTTTCTGCCTTCTTTCTTCTCAACATGTCGCGATATCGCGACAGTTTCTCATGCTTGCTCAACATGTCGCGATATCGCGACACTTTTCTTACTTGTCTTTTTCTTTGAGCTTTTGCATATGGGCCACTACGTTCTTCTTGGAGAATCATTGTACATGCTCTGTATGACCACTGAACTCCTGTCCATTGCATTAACCGATCTATTGTCCACTGCATCAACCGATCTCCCTGACTATGTCCATTGCATCAACCGATCCTCTGTCTGTGTTGACAACAATGACAATACTTTTGCTGCACCTTGCTCATCAATGAACTCCTGTCCATTGCATCAACCGATCAACCTGACTGTTTTGACAACAATGACAATACTTTGGTTGCACCTTGCTCATCATAGCTCCTACATTTCTATGGGGTTCATTTGATAAGGAGATATATGTATGGGTTTTGCTCTAGGTTGAATATCAACTATGAAGTCAAATTCTATTTAGGTGGTAATATAGCTAAATATTTTGGAAATACATCCCTAAAATCTTGCAAACATGGGTATCTACCAAAAACCTCTTCATTCTTTCATCAACTAGCTCGTTTATATTAACAACATAAACCATTCTCCCTTTCTTCATGGTTTTCTTGAGTTGCATTGCTGAAAAAATTTGGGCTTGGAAAACCCCTTGAATGCTATACATCCTTTGAACTTTCCCACTACCATCCATCTACTCCTTCCATATATATTGAAATTTGACTACAACCCTATGTGCTTGCAGCCAGTCCATTCCTAGGATTACATCAAAGGCATGTAATGGCACAACATATAAACATCATATGGTCATTCCACTTGGTAAGGCAATTTCTATCATAAGGTAGCACTAACTTATAGAGTAGGTTTATCTTGATCCATACTCAAATTTCCATCCATGTGCAAAGATTCTAGGTCTTTTGGATATATCTTTAATTAAATTAGTGGAAATAAAACTATCCATAGCACCACTTTCAATCAAAATTTTAACATTCCTACCAAAGACCTTACCCCTTATTAGAAATAGAGTGGTTTGCCCTTCTAGATCATATTTTTCTATCACTGCATAAATCTTGTGCATCAGTTCCTTACTTTTAGGTTCTTTGTACATTGGTTCCATTTCCTTCAAACTCAATCCTATTCTACATGGATAGTTTTTAGCATAGTGTGGTACACCACAATAAAATAATCCAATTTTGTATCTTGGATGTGTTTCCTATCTCTACCCCAAATGATTTCTCTACTATGATGGGAGGACTAGCCTGTCATTGAGTTGATTTATTGTTACCATTATTATGATTTTTAGAGTTGTAATTATTTCCTTGAAACCATTTTCTGAACCTCCCTTACTTCTTTTCATTCCTTCAATATTGCTTAGGGAAGTTCCTACTAGCCTACTCTCCTTACCACTTAAAAAAGATAACAATGTCTCTTTTACGTAGTCTCTTTACCATGTTATTCTAACCCATCATAATCAAAATAAGTTTTGACATAGGTTTCAACCTTTATGGAAAAATCATAGGCCTTTTGAAGAGTAACAGGTTTGTGCATGTCCACCTCCTATCCTATTCTAGGATCTGGTCTTAGTATGAACTTATGGATCTTCATTTTCTCACTATATGTTGGCACATACTTCAAAAACTTGACAAATATCTGATAGTAGTTTTCCACTATCCTAATTCCCTATCGAAGTTTAGTTAACTCTTCAAACTTCTTGGAGTAGAAGTTTTCTATGAGGAATCTATCCTTAAAAGCCTTTACAAACATGTTCCAACTCAAATCCACTACTGCCTCAAGACCCAGTCTTGTACTAAGTGTCTCCCACCAGTCTAGTACAACATCTTGAAGATGTAAAGTTCTAGAGGAGTAATTCTTCATGTTACAATAGGTTTCTATTTTCTTTAGCCAAGACACAGATTTATCACCATATTCATCTTTATTAAACTTGGAATACTTTAAATACTTCATATATTTTCTTAATGTGGCATCTAGATGAACCCTAGCCTATTATGATTCTGTAAGGGATTCATTTTCTTGCTCTATCCTAGAGTTTCTAGTTAGTATTTTCTAGTTCAACATGGTATACAAAATTTGTCTCTATGTTTTTGATTATTCATGAAGTTGGGCCATTATTGCTATGAGATCCTCTATTTCATCACTAGGGTTCTATGAACCTACATCAAGGGTTCTACCCTTTACATTGGTCTATCGTGTTTGCATTGCCATTGGGTTAGCACTTCCTCTCCTTCTATTTGATGGACTCTTTATTGGACACACATAGAAGAGTAATTAGGAGTCAATTTACTATTGTTATTATATTACTAGTCATTTTATTCAACAGAGTTAAAATCCTACTTATGTATGACTCCTATCACACACCATATCTAGTACTACATAAAGACCCAATTCCACTATGAACCTAGGCTCTGATACCAAATGCCATAACCCAAATTTCCTCATTAACTTTTTTTTAGTGTTCTTTTCAACCTAAGGCAAGCGACCCTACTAGAGAAACCCACCTTAAGATATTGAAGCTAGAAGTTACACTACACACAAAACAAACTACTAGTCTAACCTATTAAGTCGATTACTAGTTTAGCCACACCTCATTTCACCCATCCCTACAACTCACATAGTTCTAGTTATGCAAGTGCACTAGGTGGAAGGATTTATTTTTGGCTTCATCCACATGTTGCATAAGTAATAGCTTCTCCCCTTCCCATCCTTCATAAGGTCTACTATGATTTTTACTCACTATATACTTCAATAAATTCAATTATCTCATGTATCACATGTGTAAGCTTACCCCATTCCTATCCTTAAAAAGGGTAGCTTCAGAACTCACTCATGACATATGTCAATCTATGTAGTCAACCTTTTTCCTTTTGTCTATCAAAGATGTTCATGCTAATATCTACACTCTACATAAGTCTCTCTATGTAAGTGTACTAGGAATGCTAAAGAGTAAGTTATCACTCTCCATCATCGAGATACCAATAATATTAATTGACTATGCAATAACACTTGGCCTAAGATTCCTTTTATTGAAAAGCACTTGACTTGATAGTTAAATGATATTTCATTAACGCATGCTTAGAGTAATAAATCTTTATAAACTCAAGAACTCTTTAATTATTTAGCCCTGGTTTAAAACACATTCCTCTAAGGTTACCTTTATTAAGAATCTAGTCTGGTGCATGGAGAAAACCATAAAATATAAGAGCCCATCCTTTTTGGAATAGATGTTCTTTAATAGTGGGTCTCATTATAGGTTAACATAGCCCACTCTTCACTACAAAAAAAGAGGTTTCTCAAATAACAAAACCACTGTACCCAATTTTATTTCCTTACATGATTCTCTTTTATCAATGTAACCAAGGTCAAAGAACTAGATCACTACCAAGGATTCAAATTCACTAACATGTATCACTCGTTAGAATACTCACCAATGCATGAACTCACACTAATGCAATTGTTTGGCACAAATCATATTAATGAGTGAACATAAGATAAAGTCTTGGTCAACCAACTATCCAACTCGGGAGTGCTATAAAACCAATTCTTTTCTTGGTTTAATTACAAATGTTTCAACCTTAAGTCTAATTCTGAGAATTATGATTCAATCTAACATAATGAAGATCTAATACTCATTTAGCATCATAGAACTCATTGAAATCCATAACCATATTAATGCATGAATACAACATATTCCAGAGATGATTTCAAGGTATAAAAGGCAACATAAATCAAGCTTGCTCATTATAAAAACTACTAGCTTAAATTTTTCCCAATTACATTTTAGTGTTTAACAACATGTCTTGTCCAAACAATTATCAACCATTTATAAATATAATTCCATATTCACAATAATACTTTCTACAATCAATGAGGTATCACATCACTTATGATGCAGTGCTTCAGTTTTTGAGGTCTTTGTTTCAATAGCAACAACCTCTCTCACTTCTCAGTAGATCCAAACCATCATTTGATATTGCTAATGGTGGAATATTTATAAATCACCAATAAAATACTACCTTGGAAAGGGATCAAATATGAATCCATGCAAATTTATTGCTTATCTCATATCATACATAGTTATACTTAAATAAACACTCAAATGGTAACTTCTTTATTAATTTTTTTTTTGTATTTACATGGTGGAATTGGTAGCCACCATGAATTCAAGTAGGCTTTCTAGCTTTTATGGCTTCCATAGTATTTTGTGCTATCCACCTTAGAATCCGCCACATAGATATTCATGCAGTCCGTCCCTATAACCACCATGCCACAATCATTTTAAACCTTTTATGCTGTTGAAAGCACCAGGAAAGGGACAAGTGTTCAGTCCGACGAGGCTTGAGATTTAAACCTTGGACCTCTACCCCCCTTATGGGGTTTGGATGAACCAATTGGTCTACACCTCGGACCTAACTCCTTTATTAATTACCCAATGAATACTTGAAGTCATTATTCAAATTTATTTCATATAATAGCTTATAAAAGAATTAGTAATCCACACACAATAGTTTGTAACTAATATGCTCTAAAATAATTAATAAAAAAAAAGAAAGATCATTTCTTTTCTTTTCCCTATTAGTCATATAACCAAAATATTTCGATAAAACAATACTTTCAAGAACACTATTTTCAAGAGTGCAAAAATTCAAAAAGCATATAAAAATATCATATTTTAATACAATGAATAACTATAACAACCAACGGTGATACACATCATCCATTTACATTTGCAAAACTACTCAACAATTATTCATATGAAAACAACATTCATGTGCAACCAAAAAATATTACTATAAAAAAAGGCAACAGTAAATCTTCTTTCACATCTACATGATATCCTATCCAGTATATTTACAAATAAACATAATACATAGCAAAGTCAAATGCATGTCTATACGTACTAATTTTGTCATAGGTTCACTCATGGAAGACACACAACAAATGTATTACCTTAGACATCATCTGTTGTGTGGTTCATGCACTATGTTGTCATTTTTACAATGAAACCAAGAGGTAAACTCCTCCTACGTCCTTACATTTAGAACATAATAATGCATAGGAGTAGATTTTAGGCTACAAGCTACTCTTGTTAAAAACTTATCATGCAACATTCTATATGAAAAGTTCCACTGGTTTAATATAAAAAAAAACATATCAATCATTTAGTTGTTTTCTCCCATATTTCCAAAGTGATTTAAACCTTAATCCAAAAAAAAATATGTAATTTGTCGCAAAACTATTATTATTAAACATGAACCATTCACTAATATGCAAAAATATCAAATCATTCATCCACAATACATTATCCACAATAACAATCCACAAATGAGAGAGAGATAGATAATACCCTTAAGGTAGGGCAACACCAATAATAATCCTTAAGGAAGGAATAACTCCACAAGATCTCCCAAGATGAGAGGCCAGTTCGTGGGCATGACGATTACATAAGATTCTTCTTCAATGATATGAAAATCCTTACAATGACAAATATCTCTTCTTTATATATCCATATTCTTATTCTACTTTGGAGAGCCTACTACTAATATTATATTATATTAAAATATAATATAATATTATAATACAATCAACATTGGTTTATGTGTGGCCCATGCCAACCCTTATACAATATAATATATCCCCAAATATCTATTCCTAGGTACCCTACCATGCCACCCTCCTTACAAATGTTTCGTCCTCGAAACATATGAAGAAACCTGATAGTATGATTTGCTAAGCAATGTTGGCAATTGGTACCAATCTCGCTCATCCATCCATCCAAGTGAAACCCGATGATGTTGGTACGCCATTTTGTTACTTGAGTATCTAAATCTGCTTCGTTGGCTCCATGATTTTGCTACTGTATTTTGATAACTTGAATGATGGGTCCACTTGTTCCTTGATGCTGATGAACCATGCTGGAAACCATGATCACTATGCTTTCTTTTCCAAACACTGCCATAGTTGGTGCCCTTATAATTACATGTAGAACCATAATATTGTTGCCTTAAACCATGCCTCCAATATTGTTTCCACTCATGGTGGTGTGGATGGCGATATGGTGCAACATTTACTTGATGTTCTACCTTCTTTGAATTTTCAAAATTTGGCTCCATTATTTTAAATTCCTCTACACATTGTTCTTTCATGTTCTCTTTGTTTGGTGTGTCCTTGTGCTCTTCTATCAAAGCTTCCTTGGACTCTGTTATTGTTATTTCCACTGAATCAGTTTTTGCTACTTCTTCCATGTACTCTTTTGCTGTTATGGCCTTCTTGGATTTTGTTTCAGGTTCTTCAATTTGTTTCTCTACAACCGCTTCTTGATTTTCCTTGGATCCCTGCTCCTTAAGCTGAGAAATATCCGGTAATGTTATCTTCTTTTTCTTGTACCATAACTTCATAAACTTCTTTTGCACATTAATGTTAACAGTATTGAAAGAATCTAACCAAGGATAACCAAGAACAATATCCTCATCATCCATCTCAATAGCATAGAAATATGAATGTAAAACATATTTATCCATGGTGATCTTTAAATCTTCAAAAATCTGAACATTCTCACCCTCTAGCTCGTATGTCCTTGATTTTTGTTGCTTGAAGTTGCAACTTCTTAGCCAAAGCAATATTAATAAAATTATATCTACTACCAGGGTCAATGGAAATAATAACCTATTCCTTTTGAATGCTTCCATGAACTCGCAAAATAGACTTTTTAGATTCAAAAAAATTCCTTTGTCCATTTTCTAATTTATCTTCTACCAAAGGTATGGTTTCCTCTGTCAGCATACTGACATCTTTTTTATCTTCCCTGACTTTTTCCTCTTTCTTCTTGAGTAATTTTATTTCTTTTTCATAGTCTTCATTATGTTTCTTTAAAAATTCACATTCTCCTTTTATTGCATTTCACTCATTTTGAGTTTCCTGTAGTTTCTTTTTAGCATCTTCGATGATATCCATTAGGTAATATATATAATATAGATCCCATATACTCAAGAATTCATGCTCTATTTCATCCCAAGGATATTCATTATTCCTTTCTTTACAAAATTTCATCCACCAAGACAAAGCTTTCCCTTTAAAACATATATCAAGGAAGGATTTCTCAAAAGAAATATTATGATATGGAGACCTAAACGTTTTCCACCATTCCCTAACATCAATATCATCTTCTCTAGAAAATATTTCTAGCTCCATAAGTTCACCTCCAGATAATGCAAATATAGGGTTTCATGAAAATATATATCATGCCCTAATGCAAACTAGGGTTTTATGGAAATAAATATCTTTCCACTAATTTGAAGCTAAAATTCCACATAGACAACTAGATCTACAATTTTTCTTCCAAACAAAATAAAGTGCAACTGATTTGCTTACCCAAACTAAACAAATTGTCTTTTGAAAAATTTGCAACTTGAAAATTCATCACTTTCCTTGTTCCAGATGGCTGACTTCAAAAGGTCGTATCTTCCTCAATACTCCCACTCATTTTAAATCTCTTCAAATGCTACACAATCTGATCTAAGAATTGCCTCAATCGGATTAGCTGCCGCAAAGATATGGCTTCTAAAATATGAGACATTTTTCCAAAAAAAATTAGTGAAATTCGTCACTATCCTTGTTCTGGATACTAACTTCAAAAGGTTGTATCTCCATCAATACTGCTCAGATTCCATAATATGACCACTCATTTTAAATCTCTTCAATTGTTGCACAATCTGATCTAAGAATCACCTCAATCGGATTAGCTGTCGCAAAGATATGGCTTCTGAAAGATGAGACGTTTTTTCAAAAAAAATCAGCAAAATTCGTCACTATCCTTGTTCTGGATACTAACTTCAAAAAGTTGTATCTCCATCAATACTACTTAGATTCCATCATATAACCACTCATTTTAAAGCTCTTAAAATTTTGCACAATTTGATCCAAGAATCGCTTGAATCGGATAAACTTGCACAGAGATATGGCTCCTGAAAGATGAGATGTTTTTCCAAAAAAAAAATTCCCTAATTCTAGGGTTTCACACAAAAATCCCCACTTTGCCAAAATCATTGCTCTGATACCACTTGTTGCAAAACTATTATTATTAAACATGAACCATTCACCAATATGCAGAAATATCAAATCATTCATCCATAATACATTATCCATAGTAACAATCCACAAATGAGAGAGAGATAGATAATACCCTTAAGGTAGGGCAACACCAATAATAATCCTTAAGGAAGGAATAACTCCACAAGATATCCCAAGATGATAGGCCACTTCGTGGGCATGACGATTACATAAGATTCTTCTTCAATGATACAAAAATCCTTACAATGACAAATATCTCTTCTTTATATATCCATATTCTTATTCTACTTTGGAGAGCCTACTACTAATATTATATCATATTAAAATATAATATAATATTATAATACAATCAACCTTGGGTTATGTGTGGCCCATGCCAACCCTTATACAATATAATAATATATCCCCAAATATCTATTCCTAGGTACCCTACCATAATTTATAGACATATTTCTTCATGGAAAAATGAATAATTCAAACATAGAATATACATGGGTTCACTTGCCAATGTCCTTCCAAAAATGATTCATCTTGTACTCCTTTATTTTCCCTGTCATCAGTCCTCTCCTTTCTTGCCCTTTAATATGCTTTTGGAGATCTCCATTTCTTTTTCAAACTATGCATCATTGCTCAATGACTAACCAACCTCTTTCTAGATATACCAAGCATATTGTTCATGGCCCAACTAGCAATATGATGTCCATTTTGATTTACATTAAATTTGCTCATAAATCTTGTTTACCAAAAATAATATAAGCCTACTTTTATGGAGCACAACGATAAAAAAAAAAATATAATTGTCTCCATCCTCATTTTATCATAATTTCATAATAAAAATACTTCCAATAATATTTTTATTCAAAAGAGAATAATATATATATTTTCTAAAATAAATAGAAATAATAAAATCAACACCCATTTCCTTTTCATGTAATTACTTTAAAACCAAATGCAACTTTAACATGAAAAATATCATTATGCAGCAAATAAGTTTTCATATCATGACATGCATCTTCATGAATGTAACATTCATCCATGTTGTCCCAAATAGTTCCGACTAATAACCCATCACATCATGTCCCACAAGGCATCTGTTCTTGGTGGTTGCTTCTTTCTCCCAATAAAAAAGATCTTATTCCTACATAGATGCAATTTTACTAGTAGCATCATATTCACACATAAATATGTATGTCTCGTAGAACTTAAGCATGGAGTTATCCTTATTCCAAATAAAAAAAATACACACATACACACATGTATATATACTGTAGGAACAAAAAAATGAAATTGACCAAGCATTTCATCCTCAAAGCAGCATAGCAAAACATAAACTTATGGAAATGAAAAGTCTTGCCAAGGGAGGATCATGATAAAAGACTCCCTCTTTGTCTATTGCATATTATTGGTTGTATTTTGCTTCATCACTTGTTGCATCACTATTTTTGAAAAAATGTACATAAGTTGGTTATCTTTTGAAACTCCTTGTGTTGCTTTTAAAGAAAATTATAGCATGATGTTAGTATATATATGTGTGTGTGTGTGTAGTAAGTTATTATTCTAAATTATAATATAATTTCATTTAAGAATAGTAGATACTTTATTTTAAAAGATGAAAGAATCTCATTCAAAAATATAGAAAGCTTTATTTCAAATGATAATAGATTTTCATTTAAAAACAATAGAAAATTTTATTTTAATTGATAATAGATTTTCTTTGTAAAAAATAAAAAAATATTTTTAAATGATAATAGAATTTCATTTAGAAATAATAGACATATTATTTAAATAGAAATGAAACTTTTATTTAAATAATCTTAAGAAAGATTTATATAATATAAAAAGAGAAAAATTCATTGTTTGAATTTATTGAATGTGGTAAAAGTATGCATTCAGACTGGAAGAAACTTCTACTGATGACTTATGGAAATGAAAAGTCTTGCCAAGGGAGGATCATGATAAAAGACTCCCTCTTTGTCTATTGCATATTATTGGTTGTCTTTTACTTCATCACTTGTTGCATCACTATTTTTGAGAAAATGTGCATAAGTTGGTTGCCTTTTGAAACTCCTTGTGTTGCTTTTAAAGAAAAATATAGCATGATGTTAGTATATATATGTGTGTGTGTGTGTGTGTAGTAAGTTATTATTCTAAATTATAATATAATTTCATTTAAGAATAGTAGATACTTTATTTTAAAAGATGAAAGAATCTCATTCAAAAATATAGAAAGCTTTATTTTAAATGATAATAGATTTTCATTTAAAAACAATAGAAAAAATTATTTTAATTGATAATAGATGTTCTTTGTAAAAAATAAAAAAATTAAATTAAATTATAATAGAATTTCATTTAGAAATAATAGACATATTATTTAAATAGAAATGAAACTTTTATTTAAATAATCTTAAGACTTTTTATATAATATAAAAAGAGAAAAATTCATTGTTTGAATTTATTGAATGTGGTAAAAGTATACATTCAGACCGGAAGAAACTTCTACTAATGTAGGCAGAGAAGCCTCATTCATGGTAAAGCATTGGAATAAGAAAATAACTATTTTTAAAAACATAAAATCCCACTCAATGTGAAGGTATGGAAGAGAGGATTGAATTCAACAGATAGAATTAATGAGGGTAGGAAAGAAGTAAAAGGTAGGGGAATACTCTCCTCTAGGTACTGGTAAATAAAAAAGAGGGAGAGGGCAATGGGAAAATAAAGGAGACAAAGAAGTAAAGGTGAGATAAGAAAACCAGGGCATCAAAAAGGTAGCAAAACCATTTGGAAAAAAATTCAACTCTAGTGAAATTGATAGGTTGGTTATCAACATTTTCTCCTCTCTTTTGAATTGGGCTTTGTTGTTGATTGAGGCATATTCATTTTAAATATATTTCCCTACTATATTTGAATCTCTTCATTCACCTATGTTTGGGATGGCTCACATCACTGATGTGTGAGCCCCTATCCTTTGTTTCTACCAAGGTTCATCCACTATGGAGGTGCTAGGTTTCACAACACCCTCCTCCTTTCTACCATCTTAACATTGGTGTTGAATTAACCTAAAGCTATGTTTTGCATTAAGTGGCTATTAGTTTGATTCTATTATGTAGAATGTACTTTGTGTTTATTCCCATTGCATCAGTTGGATGTGGACATTGGGTTTTGTATGGGAAAGGGAAAAACCCATCCCTTTTGGATTTTATATTTGCTCTATGGTGTCATGTTGTGTTAGATGTTTTGCACCTTGACTATAACCCTCTCCTATTTTTGAGTGTTCGGTACTGTTATTCTGACTATCCCCATCCCAATATATCCATTGTTTCTTACCGATTTTCATTGCTTGGTCAATTCATTGAGCATCGTCTATATATGATGCATTTTTTTAAGCACCTATGCCTACCTCATAATGTTAACTCTCTCCTAGAAAGAAAAAAATTATCTGGTAGCCATGGTGGGTTAATTGTTGATAACCCTTGGTAATCATCGTGTAACCTGAGTGCCCATCCTAATCATATCTATTGGGCCTTCTATTTTAGCAATGCATCTTGGGTTCTTTAGCTTGGGATATTTATTGTTATTAAAAATATTTTTTCCTTGTATTGATAATTTTGCATATCATTGAATTGAATAGAATTTTTAAGTAAATAGAATGTGTTATTTAAATAAAGGAATTGATTTATTTGATAATTAAATAAATGGAACTTTGATTATGTTAAATAAAGAGTTCTATGATTTATTTGATAATTAAAAAAATGGGACTTTGATTGTTTTAAATGAAGGGTTTTTTGATTTATTTGAGTAATTAAAGTAAGGGTATTTTTATTATGTTAAATAATGGAAACCTTAGTTTATTTATTAATTAAAGAAAAAATAGTTTAATTAAATGATTAAAGGTATGGGACTTTGATTTTTTTTAATTAAAGGAAAAATAGTTTAATTAAATGATTAAAGGTATGGGACTTTGATTGTTTTAATTAAAGGAAAAATAGTTTAATTAAATGATTAAAGATATCTCCATTGGAAGACCCACTTGGAAAGCCATCCCCACCTCATCCCTGTTTCCCAACCTCCACAATGCCACCTCTACCCTAACATCCATTCTCCATTCCTTCATCATTCCCATACCTAATGCTATCCCTAATACCCCTATTTTTAAAGAATGTGATGATGGTAAATTCATGATCAAATCTACCTATCTTTTGATTGATAAACCTATCGATTGCATCATCCTTGTTAAGGCCATATGGCTTAAGAACCTCATCTCCAAAATTGGGTTCTTTTCCTGGTTAGCTACTTGAAACAAAATCCTAACTCTGGATAATATCATACACCATGGGCTCCAACTCCCCAAATTATGTTATCTCTATATGTCTAAGTGGAAATCAGTAAGTCACCTATTTCTCGAGTGTTCCTTTGTTGATTGGTCATGAGCTCAATCCTTACCATCTTCAAAATTTCTTAGACCCACCCCCACACTCTGATTGAATTTTTTAACCAATGGTCAAACCCCTTCAAAAACCCTAAAATCAAATCCATGTGGTCTTTGTACCTCCATAATATTTTATGGTAAATTTGGTTGAAGCATAACAACCATGCTTTCTCAAATTCCCCTAGGGATCTCTCCATGATTTCCAATAGGATACTTAACTACGCCACTAAAAAATGCTTCCTTGTATTTGTGCTCTAGACCCCCAAGCACTGGGATTGAAGCCTCTATTTCATCTACTCTCCACCTCTCCATGGATCCCATCATTCCACCCATGCACCCCAAATCCAGAGCTAACTCCAAATGTAACCCTCTCCCATGAGGTTGACTTAAGATAAATTTTGATAGCTCCTCTAGAGGTAACCCTAGGATAGCTGGCCAAGTTGGAATTATTAGAAATCATGAAGGAAATATAGTCCTTGCCTATGTTGAGAATATTGGCACTCTCACCAATCATGCTGCAGAAGCCAAAGCTCTTTATCAAGGATTATTAATTACAAGTGATCTTTAATGCAAGCTAGTGGTTGAAGGAGACTCACTAAAAATTATCAACTATTCTAAAACCAATAATAACCCTAGATGGAGGGTAAGGAACATCATATTTGAAGTCATGCAGCTTCTCCTTAGCCATTTTGAGACTATTTTGCAGTACGTGTTCAGATAATCCAATGGAGCTATAGATTCACTGGCCAATTTAGGCCACTCTATGAGGTCCCTCCATGTTTGGTATAATGATTTCCTTACAAATATTATTGAAATTGTATCCCAGGACCATATTAGTCATCCTTGATCCCCAAACCCCTTCTTGGGTGTCTAGCCCCTTGGTCAGTGTCACAACCTACATGTCACCATCTTCTTTGCCCATGTGTCACTCCTACTGGTTCACCCTGAGTTGTCTCTCATCCCCCTCCCCCATGTTAATACATGTGTACCCTATCCAACCATACCCATACCCCCCTAGATCATCGTTAATCATACATAATTAGCCTTTTGTGTTTTGCATCGAGTCCCAATATCAACCTCATCCTAGGTGTCAAACCCATGATGTCTTGTATCACCTTGATCATGTGATTTTATCCTCATGATATTAATCCTTGGGGCTTGTCCAATAACCACATTGTAAAATTTAGAACTAGGCCCTGTCACATGTACTTTCCTAATATTGAATATGATTCCACACATATCCATATCTACACCACCTTTAGAAATCACTACAAAAAAATCAACCTGGATGGCTCAACTTCCTATTCCATGATTATCCATTGCATCAATTATTATCACCACTTCACCATCATCCCTCCCTCATGTAGTGCTTGGTTGTTGCTAACGGGTACACATCCCATGAATTACCATCCTTTGCACTTCGTTTCACTCCATAAAACCTTAAATCCTAGCCTTTTTGGCATGCATGATGGTTGGAGTGTTAAATTGAAGGTTTTTTTGAGCATTTTCTATTACACTCAAAATTATTCACATCCTTTACATCCCAAGTCTAGAACCACTTGTACTATTTCCCCATGGAAATACTTGAACCATCAAACTTAAAACTTGACC
This sequence comes from Wollemia nobilis, assembly GCA_028583015.1. Lineage (NCBI taxonomy): Eukaryota > Viridiplantae > Streptophyta > Pinopsida > Araucariales > Araucariaceae > Wollemia > Wollemia nobilis. The sequence goes on along the minus strand of JAQPPZ010002832.1, from coordinate 8,876,693 downwards.
CTGTGGTCAAGGATATCCTCCAAACTTGCCTCCCCTTCTTGAGAAAATTCATCGATAATGAGGTGGACATTACACATGCCATTGTTAGTTTCTAGGAGGATTTTTGTATCTTTGTTCGTGATCTATATTTTACTATCGATGTGCAATTTCTAATGGAGGTGACCAACCTTCCTATAGATGGGAGAAGCATTCGTAGAGATAAATCCTCGATGGCAGCGAAGCTTGAATTCTTCTCAAACAAAGGTAAGGATCTCCTCACTACTGATGGGGGTGTTGAATAAAATAATCTCCCTAGTCCTTGGGACCATGTAATGATTCCTATAATTCAATTTTTCATTGTTGATAAAATTTATTGTACTTTACAAAGCTTCCATATTGCTTTCCTAAACCACTTTAGAGGTAATAAAAAATCAACATCCCTAATTACCTTTTTAGATCAATTAAGCTATTCATCACAAATGTCTACATTGGGAAATCCCACTATACTATTCATCAAGGCCTGCATTATATCCTATATAAGCACACCCTCGATGCCTTCTCTAGAAGATATTATATCATCGGTACCCTCCCCTCACCCTTGCCCCCTCAACCTCCCTCACCCCCATCACTACCATCACCCTCATAGCCCCTCCCACATCACCTCCCTTGCCCCTTCCCAGTATGCATCTAGCTCCTATTTTCCTAACCCTGGGCCCTCACATATTAACCCATGTAACCCCTCATCATATACCTCTTCACCCCCATCTCCTATCCCCCCACCTACCCCACCTTTTCCAAATCTAGTAGTAGCTCCAATTTCAAAACCAAAATTCATAAGGTCCCCAAGGATGACTCAGATCCTAAATTCCCCTCCCTTATTACTCCTTTAATCAAAATTGAAGCCCCAAAATTTCTTGAGCATAATACGAGAGCAATGACGCACTCTTCATAAAAATTTCTATAAAATCCCAGCCCTCCCTATATGCGTGCCTCCCCATGGCTTAAAAATATCAAAACTAATTCAGCTTCCCCTACCAAAACTAGTGAGCTAGACAAAAAAATTTATTCTTCTCTAGAAAAATCAATTGAGGTGGCTAAAACCTCTACTCAGGTGGAGAAAAGATAGCTTTAGGACTATTGAACATTACCACTGATAAGAGTTCTCTTTGCGTTATGGTTCTCAATCACCTAGATAGCTCTGTGGTCACCCTCTCTATAGTTTCCAAAATTGTTAAGTCCTAGGAGACCATCCTTCAATAGGTTGCTGAAATAATCAAGTCCCAAGGGATAATCCTCTAGTAGGTTGTGAATGACCTTGGTGCCACCCACACACAACTGAGTATTATATTCAAGGATGTAGAGGATATCCACACATCCCTCAAAAACAACTGATGGTGCTACGTCAAATGTGGTATCCCACCTTGGGATGGGATCAAACCCTGGGATTGGATCATCCCTTTTGTTCCATAGTTTATGTGGTTTTTGTACTTTAGGTTTATCAACATTTTTGATAGGATTTTTTTTGGCTGGCTGGTAAGCTTGATGAAATCAAGTTTCAATTTTGATGTACTAAGTTTTTGGGGTCCCTTCCAAAACCCTTACATTAATGCAATATTTATATACCGACAAAAAAAAAGATTAAAGATATGAGAATTTGGTTATTTTAATTAAAGGAAAAATATTTTATTTTTATTAATTAAAGGAAGGAATATTTGATTAGTGAAAGTAAAGAAATTATGGTTTATTTTTATTAATTAAAGGAAGGAATCTTTGATTAGTAAAAGTAAAGGAAAAATAGTTTATTTAAATAATTAAAGGTATGGGACTTTGATTATGTTGAACAAAGGTTTATTTGATTAAAGTATGACTTGTGATCTAGTTGTTTTATGTTGAAATGACTCTCTTGAGCAAATGAGAGGTGAAAATAAAAATGAGGAGATTTTTGTGATATCAACTAAATAGTGGATGGATGGAAACTTTAATTAAATTTGTATAGTTGCAATTTGGCAAAGTAAACAATAAATGCACTAGTTTTCATGTAACTAGTAGATGCATTTAGAGGCATGTCTGTCATAGAACCATGAATTACCCCGATTCACTATTATCCTCAAAAAAACAATGGAAGGACAAGGAGGACCATATATGGCAACTGAAACCTAAGCATTGGTTTGATCTATTTATGCAATCATTTACTTATGCTCAAATAGACTAGACTTGAATGGAGATATTCCTAGGGGAAACGATGTATTCTATATTATTTCTTAAGTATGGAGGTTTTAACATACTTGGATATATGTAAAAGTTTACTAAATTAATGGAAAATATACCTTGAATTTAATGTTATGATTTATCTATGCATTGTTATTTAGTTTTCCTTTTTATTTAATGTTTATATTTAGTTAAATATTGTTTCCTTTCTAAGTACTTCCTTATGCTTTATGAATTTTGCTTCTTGATTCTTTAATAGATGTAGTCATTCTTGTCTTCTTGCTAAACAAAATTAACCTAGAAAATGACCTAAGAGATTGAGACCTCTTAGGGTGAACGTAGGAAGACCTAAGGGAATTGATACCTCCGTAGAGATAATTCTAACTAATAAAACTAATTGATCACATTTGAGTTAAGATAGCTCATCGTAGAGATAATATGGATATATTAACTTGTAATACATGTAGCATATCTATACATATGGATTTGTGTATGGTATGGTGATGGGCAAATACCTTAGATTATACTAAATATGATAAGTTTAGCTCATAAAGAATGATGATATGAATAGAATTACTTGTGGTAACACATAGTATACCCCAAAATATGAACTTTTGTAGGGTACTTGGTGAGATGTAACTCAATGAGAAATTTAGGAATCTTGGTATACTAAAAACAATAGATAAACTAAGTATTGGTTAGGGTTTATGAATCTCTCCCTATAGTTTAAAAAAAATATTTTCTTTCTTGTGTTTTCTTATAGATAGATTTGGGGTCATTATATCCAACAAAAACCATGTTGGAGAACAAGAAGTTGGAGAGGAAGTTTTGGGTTGAAGCAGTGCAAAAAATAATCTATATCTTGAATAGAAGTCCCATAATTGCAGTAAAAATCAAGATACCCTATAAATAATGGTATGGTAAGAATCCCATGGTGGATCATATTATAATATTTTCTATTTAGAATTTATTCATATTGATTATTCTAAAAGGAAAAAACTAGATTCCAAGAATGAACCTTGCATTTTTATAGGTTATAGTGATGGTAGTAAGGCTTACACATTTTTCGGTCTTGTTAGTAAGATAACTATTATGTCTAGAGATTGTAATTTTTTTTAGAATATTGTGTTTACTGGTAGTAACCAAAAGAGTATAGAGGTTATTAGTGAAGGGGGTAATCATTTTAATGGAGAAATTAAATTCAATAAATATCCTCCACAAGTTCCTAGTGTTAATGATAACAATACTAGTTCTTCTCAAGAGACTAGTTTACCACTAACTTCAACCAAAGTATTAAAACAAGAAGTTGTTACTTCCGCATCCAGCTAGTTAAATGTTGAATTAGACCTATTATATGAGAACAAAAATACTTCAAACTTAATCAGGTAATAATATTGAATATATTGAAGATGAAATGACTTAATATTCCTTATCTTACATTTCTAGTGAACCTAGGAACTATGTAGAGGCTAGTCAAAGGAAATAATGGGTTGAGTCCATGAATGTTGATATGTAGGTCAATGAGATAAATGAGACATGGAATATAATTCATCCTACTCATTACATGGATTTCATAGGTATAAAATAGGTCTACAAGACCAAGTTCGATAGTGATGGAACAATAGACAAACACAAAGCTAGACTAGTAGCAAAATGATATGCACAAACATATGACACAGGCTATGATGAGACCTTTGCTCCTATGGATCACCAATATACTATTAGGTTTATTATTTTATTTTATGATTATAAAGGATGGGAAGTTCACCAAATGGATGTCAACAATGCATTCTTGAATAGTGACATTGAAGAAGAGGTATATGTGGAGCAACCATAAGGTTATGAAATAAGGGTAAAGAGCATTGGGTATACAAGTTGAAAAATGTACTTTATAGGTTAAAAAAATATCCAAGATCTTGGTACTCAAATATATATGGATGGTTCTCTAAAAATGAATTTGAAAGGATAAAAAATGAACCAACTCTTTATATTAAAATTATTGACACTAATATGTTTTATGTTTGTCTTTATGTTGATATCATTTTTACAAGAAGTTCCAAAGCTATGATGCAAGACTTCAAGGAGAGCATAAAAAGTTATTTTAAGATTTTTGATCTTGGAAAAATGAAACACTTTCGTAGAATGGAATTAAAGCAAAGGGAAGATGAGATCTTCATATGTCAAGCCAAGTACACCCAATATTTGTTGAAGAAATTTTTACTTCTAGACTACAAGGCGATCAATACTCCTATTGCTAGTGGGGATAATATTATAAAAGATAATGGGAGTCATCTTATTTATGAGAATATTTTCAATAGAATACTAGGTGGATTGATGTGCCTTACATCCACAAGGTCTGACATTGCCTATGTCGTTTCACTAGTTTCTTGGTTTATGAGCTTGCCAACTCAAAAACATATACAAGTGATGAAACACATATTTAGATATGTGAAGGGAACATTTGATCATGGTATACACTTCAAGTCAGAAATAACTTCAAGGATGGTTGGTTATTTTGATTTATATTGGGGAGTTTCTATTGATGACTAAAAATCCACTACAGGGCATTGTTTCACCTTGGGAAGTGGGTTGATTTCTTGGTCATCCAAGAAGTAAAGTATAGTGGCTTTGTATTCCATAGAAGTTGAATAAGTAGTCCTTACTTCAGATTGTACACAAGGTATTTGCTTGAGGAGAATGTTGAAGGATTTTTGTGAGACTCAACATGAGCCTACAAAAATATTTTGTGATAACATTGGGGCAATACAATTGTCCAAAAATCTATTTTTCCATGCAAGGACCAAACACATAGAGTTGAAGCACCAATTTTTGAAAGACTTCGTACATGTCAAATATTTTTTTATTGAGTATGTTAAGAGTTAGGATAAAGTTACTAATATACTTACAAAGGACCTGCTAAAGGTGACTCATGGGAGACTCAAAGAAATATTGTACATTTATTCCTTTAACATCAAAGGGGAGATTGTTGAGGGTGATGTTAAATTTCACCCATAATTATTAAATTAGTGTTATTTTTTTTAGGAGATGTTATATTTTGTCTAGAATCACCTAATAAGTCAAAATATATAATATTGGATAGTTATATTGAGTTAAAGTCAAGTTCTATATTTATTCCTAGAAAATAGGGCCAATATGGAGTTAATTTCTACGCAAGTTATCTTCATGAAGAGGGCACCTCAAATCAAGTTGCATTGAGTTGTAACTAAAATAAAGCACATGCAAAAATATCTCAAATTGGGTGCTTTATTTTATGCCAATTAAGAATTTCATTTAACTAGAGAAAACACCATGCAAAGGTGGCCATGAAAAAAACTAGTTTTTTTAGAAACTTGAGTTGTTTTAGTTTTATTGATTGATTTGTAGAACCTTTTTTAAGTTTCTTTTTTTGTGCTTTTTCAATTCTACATATAATTTTCTGGTTTGGACGAACAACATAGATTGTTGAAATTAGATCTCTTTTGTTAAGGATATTTCATCATTTGATATTCAAAATTGGTTTAGATTAATCACTAAACACTCCTAAACCATTTTTAGGTGATATTAATAATCCATTAATGTTCATTTTGTATTAGATCATAATTGATTTATTACTCTTTTGTTTATCTCTCCACCTCAAGGACTTCTAGAGGAATGAGACAAGTGATTTATAGCTAGAAATTATAAACATTTTTGGTTTTAATACTTGATTATTTTTGTAAGAATTTAGAGAATTTTCTTAAAATATTTTTAGGTGAGTTTTAACAAAGAAAATCATAAATATGATTGAGATTTGATAAGCTTAAGAAAATAGACAATTACATTGGCTAAAAATTCCTATAGAGAATGATCAAAGCAACCAAAATTTGGTCTTCTTTTTTATAAAAGTAAAATCAATTGTTTGATTTAAAAATATATTTTTTTTATAGTGCCCCTCCCCTATCTCATTTGGACTCTAATTTTATTAAGTGATAAATTCATTATGATACAACTTTATTTCCCTTTTCTTCTCAGTAAGGTATTTAATGTAAAATGGATTTAAGAATTGTTAAAAACTATTGTTACAGTGTATGGAACACTTTCTATGATATGGAGCTTTTTTCAATGATGGTTAGTAGGATTCATTATGGCTAAAATATAATCTTGTATGTGATTTCTAAATTTTAAATATAACCTTGTATATGATTTCTAAATTTTATCAATGTAGTTCCACAAAGATAATGATCTTCTAAAATGAAGCCTTTTTCTTGTTGGTCTTATAGGCACATGTAGTGAAAGGCTGCTATAAAGGGAGGAAGAATTATGTGATTTTATGTGAATGATGTAAAATATCCATGTGATTTGTCTAGTGTGTGTGTGTTTATTCCTTCTTAGTTGGATTTCCAAATAATTGAATGGATTATTTTAGTTGGATTATGGTTAATCAAAATTTATTTGATTTGATATAATCCTATGATACTTAAAGAAAATAAACATCAAAAATATAAGAAGGATATATCATTTTAAAGGTAAATAAACAAAAAAATAAGCAAAACAAATATGGAATAAAAAAGTAAAATGAAATGGAGATGTGCGTGCATGGAAATAATAAGGAGTGGATGGTGGGAGTGAAGGTGGAAAACATAATTAGGAGGAGGAATGATTAGTAGAATGGTTATGAAAGAGATAGTGAGTTGGAGGAAGTTTTGTATGATGAGTATAGGATTGGAAGAAGAGGATGAGGATACATTGTACTCTACATGATGGGAAGTGCAGATATGAATACAAGAAGATAAGAGGAAATTGCATAAGAAAAAGGGATAAAAGAAGATAGAGATATAATAAGAGTCAAATAAATATAAGGAAGCACACAACCATGTACTTCCTATGTTCAATCCACATAATAAATAAAATTAAAAAATTAAAGTAAAAATAGTTTAAAGTTTATTCTGTTTGTCTCCTAGGAGCTTAGGTATCATGAAAAATCTCTCCTCTATGATTTCCATAACACCCTTGACAAAGAAGAGACCTTCTAGAGGTAAAATTATAGAGCCCTTTGGCTCAAGGAGGTAGAATATAACACCAAGTACTGCCATACCTCCAGTATTAGACATCGAAGCTCCAATAAAATCAAGAAACTCAAAAAAAGGGATGGGTCCACCGCTAGTGACATCATGGAGATCAAAGCTAAATTTGTCTACCATTTTAAAGATTTAATTGGTCCTAAACTATGCTTATCCCTTGTATCCAATTCCCTCCTCCAACACATACCTAGGCTGGTCACTTCTGATTTCAATTCCAAGTTGAAATATCCCTTCACTCAATATGAAATCAAAGAGGCTCTCTTCTCCATATCTCCTGATAAAGCCTCTAGGTTAGATGATTTTTCTCCAATATTTTTTAGAACTTTTTGGATATATTCAACCAATATTTATCTATCACCTTCCAAGAATTTTAGAGTACCAAATCATTGCTAAGGGATGTTAACTCCACTTCACTGGCCCTTCTCCCTAATTATCAAGACTATAGATCCCTTTCGGATTACTGTCCCATAAGATTGTGTAATATTCCCTACAAAATATTGATGAAAACTATGGCCAATAGGTTAAAAACAATTCTTCCTATGGTCATTGATTCTTTTCAAAGGAGCTCCATACAAGTAAGGTTGATCATAGATGACATCATTACTATTAATGAGTTGATCCACTCTACCACCAAAAGTAGGAAACCTAGATTTTTCTTAAACTTATACATGAATAAAGCCTTTGGTAGGGTCTCTTAGGAATTATTATTTGTGGTCATTTCTAAGTTTGGATTTAATTATGATTGGATAAATCTCACTAAGGAATACCTATCCATCACTTAGTTTTTAGTTCCCATTAATGGCTATGTTGCTGGCCACTTCAAAATATCCAAGGGCCTAAGATAAGGTGACCAACTATCACCCTTTATATTCATCATCCTTGTTGAGTCCTTAGGCAGATCTCTCAAAGCATCCTATATTTTTGGTCTCATCTCAATAATAAAATCCTACTTCTAGACTTGACCCCATATCTCATCAATAATTCATTGATGACAACATCCTATCCACCCAATCCTTTGTTCCTGAAGCTATAAGCATAAAGTGCATCTTCAATTTCTATGAAGAAGTTGTGGGTCAAAAGATAAACTTTATTTAGAGTAACATATTCTTCATCAACACCCCTGTGGAAAGTTAAATCAAAATTGCTCAAATTCTAGGATGCACATCACAAATCTACCTTCCACATACCTCAGATTTCCTCTTTTCTAGGGTAAGGTAATAGAAATCATGTGGAACAATACAATGTCATCCAATGTATCATGAAAAAATTGGTCAGATGGAAGGGTGGTCTCCTTAGCCAAGCTGCCAAAGCCACTCTGATCTAGATTTACCTTAAAAGTATTCCAATATTTTTTATGTCATTTTCAAGGTTCCCAATGGGGTTTACAAAAAGATTAATCAAATTTAGAAAATATTCTTTTGGTCGGGTTCTAATAACAAACACAAGTTTCCCTTGATGGCTTGGGAGAGAGTCTGCTCAAAGAAATATCATGGTGGTTAGGATTCAAGAAAATTTTCAAGATGAACATGGCTTTATTGAGCAATCAGGTATGAAGAATTTTGACCAATGTTGATGTTTCCTTGGTAAAAATAGTCAAATTTAAGTATCTCCATCATTTCTATTTCCTATAGGACATTCCTTACTTGGATGGATCTACCTTCTAGAATGCTATCACTAAAACCAAATCAATTCTTTCCAAAGGCCTAAAATAGTGCTTAGGTGATGACAAGAAATTTTAGTTCTGGGAGGACTCATGGATCTCTGATCAGTCCCTCACCATCAATCGAACCATTGATAACATGGTGCATAAATTTATTTCACATGCTAGTCCCCACCATCCCTTGTGGAAATCTCTTCCCACTTTAGACTCCAATCCTATTCAAGCAGTTTTTGTTTAATCTCTATATTCCATTCTTATATCCACTATAATCCATAGTATTCCTACCTTAGACTCCATCATTTGGAAATTTGATGACCAAGATCTCTTAACTATCAAATATACCTACTTCTTCCAAGAGGATACCTAGAAAATTTGATTTTCAACCAATAATATTTGGCTTTGTCACCTCATCCCTTAGGTTATTTTTTTATTTTGGATGGTGGTCCAAAATAGATTTCTCACTATTGACAACATTTAAATCATGGGTTGTTCATTTCCAAATATCTCTATATGGGAATTGGTCTCCCATATTTTCATTGAGTGCCCTTTATCCTCCAAAGTGATTTCCTCACACTTTTTTGAATTCAACATTTCATGGCTTCCCAGATCTATTTTAGACCTTTTTATCCAATGGCCTAATCCTTTTAAACACTTGCACCTTAGATATTTGTGGTCTTTTTGCCTTCCACACTTTCTCTAGTAGATTTGGCTTGAAAGGAACAATAGATATTTTAACAAGTCCTCTTGAGACCATCCCTTGGTACTTTCCAAAATTATATGCTTGGCCATAGAGAATGCTAGTCTCACCCTTACCCTAAAGGCCATAGCCATCACCTTGAAGCTAGACTCATTTCTTACTTCAATATCATCATTGGGCCTTCTTAACTTGATTTCCCTAAATTTGATAGATCAATTTTTTCCTGGTCTCCCCCTCCCTTGTATCGATTAAGATCAACTTTGATGGGGCCACCAAAGGCAAACCTAGGAAATCTATGTCTCAAGGTATTCTCAGGGATGATCATGGCAGAATTATCCTCTTGTTCACTAAATCCATTGGCTTTCAATATAATAATATTTCTAAATCCAAAGCTTTTTTTCATGGATTGTCCTTAGTTGATGGTCTCTACATCCAAAATCTCATTATTGAAGGATATTCTTTAAATATTATCAACTATACCTAAGGATCCCATCCTCCTGCATGGGTAGTTTCTAATATTATTGATGAGTCAAAGATCCTTATTGGTAGGTTCAAGAGGTCCATTATCCAACACTTATACAAAGAAGAGAATGGTATAAATGACCTCATGGTAAACATTAGTTTGAATTATGATGGCCTACATATTTGGATTGAAAATTTTCCCATGAAGTCTTTGAATTTTGTAGCTAAAATAACTCCCCCAATCAGCATTAGATCCTAGAGCAATGATACCCTTAATATCCCCTTAAACATATAGACCAATGGCTAGTGGTTCATTGGCATGATATGGATTATTATGCAACCAAATATTTATTTTTCTACCATGTGGAATGTCAGGTGGAACTTTGTGTCAAGTGAATGAAGTTGACCTTTACTTCTGCTCAAGTTTGTATGCCCAATCCAAGGTGGTGATCGGGCCTAAAAAGCCTAACTTTTTAGCTTAATCAATATGATAGATCTACTTCCATTCAAGTTGGAAAGCCCAATTATAAGTGGTGATCATGCTTGAATGGGATGACTCATCAGAATTTTACCAATAGATCTAACAAGTTGACTCCCAATTGGCACATTGATTTGAGCAGGCTGATCTTGGAATCAATTATCAACTGGGGCTCCATATCTAGTCCCAGGTGGTATTCTAATACAATTTTGAGGTGGATTCATGGACTAAGAATATTTTCTTTGGAAATATTCCTAATTAAGATTTCTTATCCTTGGTAGATCCATACTTTGGTTTCTTTATCCTCCAAAACTGATCTCAAGTGGGTTCCCAAGATGGATCATAAGTGACTTATCATTTTATCAATACCCTTTTTTAATGTTACTTTCTCCTATGGATTTTCTATGCTAGATCTTGATTGGAAAAAATGCTCTCCCTCATTGGAGAAACCATCCTACTTGGCGATCCACTCTAATTCATGAACTTTTAAATAGTATTAATCTATGTGCAAAGTATTTTTCCTTTCCTTGTAGTTTTCCATAGTAGAGGATCTAGTTTTATCATCATTATCCTTCATGTCCTAATACACCCTATTTCATTTTATGGTGTACCAAATTCTTGAGCCTATTGTCTCATAATCCTCTATGTTGGATTGCCATTGGTCACTCCTTCCTTGAATCTGAGTTGGCTCGCATGGATAGACATCCTAGAATAAAGGTGTTTCATCAACAACTCTCTTTCATCGTCATTTATAGATTTAGTAGCATGGAAATTAGTGTATTTACCAATGCTTTATTGTTCCTTAGTTTTTTGAGACCTTGTATCCAAATACCTCCTCAAATCATGTTTTTATCTTTGAGAGATCATGAGGTAACTTATAGTTTTTTCATGCAAGGTGTGGGTTCAAAAATTTTTCATTATGGTGATGCTTGAGCTAAATTTTTTGGAGCTTGAATCCATTATCAAAGAGATCTTGGGATCCTATGGCTTCCTACCATTTATAAGGAAATGTTTTGGGAGTGAAACTAAGCTATTCATGGAGCTGGTCCACTCGTGGGATAGTGGAAATATCACTATTTATGGGATATCCTTCTGGATTATGGTTATACTGATTGCAAAGGTCACATAGCTTAAGAACAATGGTGATTTCATTCAACATGACAAGCAATCCATTGTTGCTAAACTAGGGCACTTTAGAGACAAAGAAAAAAAACTAAATAATAAAAATAGTGGCATCATTCATAAGAACCTCAAGGTACCATGGAATAGGGGCCTGATATCCATTACGCAATATTTCATGATAGATTATCCCTATTCACTACTTCATAGCTTCCACTTGGTTTTCTCAACCACTTTAAGGATATAAAATTCATTAACATCCCAAAGTATCTCTACCGCTCCATGGAGTTGTCCATTTTTAGTTTTAGGGAAGGGAAGTCTTCCCATCCAAGACACCAGGGGCTCCACATCATTATTTTTAATTATGTGCTCTAGCACCAATCTCAAGGCCCACCATTACCCATTATAGAGATATTCAAGGAACTTCTTACAGTTTTTGAGTTGAGCCTGGTTTCACCCCAAGGAAATGTGGTAGGTGACTTTGAAGTTGATATGGAGTCTATTGTCTTGCAAAGAGTTGGAAAAAATAAACTGGTGTTCCATGTTGACACCACCCCTTCTCCTTGCAGGCACTCTCCTATTATCTTTTCCATAAGAGAAAAATGCAAAGGCATTATCATCCTAGACTAGGATAATCTTACCTTCGACCCCCCTTTTAGAAGTCACAAGAAGTAGACGCATGAGATTGGCCTTAGTAGCCTAGTTTCTCTTGGTAGATCATCATTTTAGACTTTATTGGCTAAGGATTTAGAGATCCTAACTAACCTAGATGACCTCATCATATTGGAATTCTCTCTACTCACCCAAGATGGTAGATTCATCACCAGAATCATCAAGTTGAACATGTCAGTCCATATCATGGAGGTGAACCAAAATGTGGGGGTGACCCTGAGTGCTGATGATGCTGAGCAGGATCATCCCACCACCTTGGGATAATACCATGTCTAGGTTTCCTTTGCTAACTTAATGTTTCCTTATAGGGTTGTGTTCCAAACTTTTTTCTTCTACTTGTGTTTTGTTTAGTTGTCCAATTTTAGGTTTCTAGTTTTAGATTTCTCTTTTTGGCTTGCTTTGTAAAAGTTTTAGGGTCCCTTTTAAAATCTCCTTTTATCAATAAAAATAAAATATTATTATGTTTGTTTCTAAATGTCTTTCCTTCTCTATTTCAAGGAAATAATAAGCAAGAAAAAAACATTTATATTTTCTTTTTCTTTACATGATTTGTGTCTAGTAAATGTGGTAAAGGTTCCCTATACTATTGCATATGATGCTATGTATTCTAGTGAGGGTTTCTTGTGTTGTTGTCTGCATTATTTATTAGTATCCTTACATGTGTCCACTTTTTAGTAAATTATCTTGTGCAACCCATAATAATTGTAGTAGACTTTTTTCCAAGTTACTAAGATTGTTGTCAAAAATACCAAAAGTGCAAGAAAAAATTATATTGAATTCTTGAGAATAGATTTTGAGTCAAACCTTTAGAATATTAGGGCTTCCCTATATGTAGAGGATAATCTTGGGGATTTTTTGTATGTTTATTTGATTACATAAAGGGGAATAAGTTAGGTTGTATGTAGGAGATAAACATAAGGCTTATTTTTATGTTGGGTTTGATTACATATATAAGAATTAATTATGTTGTATATAAGAGAGATGTATGGGGCTTCTTTTGTATGCTAGGGTTCAAATTTTATATAGGTATGAACATTTTTGTATGTAGGGAATATATATTTCTTGCATGTATGGATGTGTATGTGAGGTTGTTAAATGGAGAGGAGATAGAGGTGGAAGAGAAGGATATAATGCTAGAATAAAAGTTTAGTTGAGTATTTGTGTAAAACTATTACTACTTTTTCTTGATATTTGTTCTTCTTCTAGATCAAATATTACTATGAATTGTATTTTTTTATCTTGAAATTTCATGGGTTGAAATTGATTGAAAATTTAAATGTGTTCATAGAATATGTTTTTGGATAGTACTTGGGTCACTTATTTTATGTACTACTAATGAAATTTCTCATACCTACATTAGTATAAACATTTTTTTAGTAGGTATTTATGGATGGAAGGGTGGATAAAGCCCCTTCCCCCATGGTGGTGCTTGTTGGAACCAATGTGTTTTACACTCTATGTGAACCAAATTATGTACACTAGTAAAAGTTTTGTTGGAGAATATTACATTATTTGGTACATGCTAATGTACCCTCATGGTACATATTGTAAATATTAGATTAGGATTGTGTCCTAGATTAGAGTGTGAGTAAATATTTTATGTAATGTAATAATGTGTAAGAAATGCACAAGTGTCATGTAAATGAGTGTTCAAGTGTTATGTGTGTAAATGTGTACAAGTGTATCATATGTATGTGTGCACATGTGTTATTAGATTAGGAATTGTTGTGTGAAGAGTCATTTCCAAGTGTGGATACAAGATAGAGTCATGTGTGATAGCTTTTGAATCTATAAACTTAAAGAAAATGTAGCCACAATTAATAAAAAAAGCATCCAATGTTATGGCTATGTTAATGGCAATGTAATAAGCAAGTAAATAGCATGAGAAGTATCTAAAATAACTCATGAAATAGCAATTACTATAATTGTAGACACCTAAAACATGTCATATTTAGGAGACTACCCATATGTACACATTCATAGACCATATGAATCATCTTGGACCTTTCCAAGAGCAAGCAGTGGTCCTAACCACTCAAAAGGGGCAGTTCTATCCCATTTAGGCTTAACTACTATTATTCAAAGTGACTGATAAACCTAGCCATTGAACCTCAGAGAGGCCACTTCTAGTCACTCTCAATGATAGCATCTAGGACTAAAATGTAAACTGCCATGAGGGATTGCCCAAATCACGGGCAGTAATGGTAGTTTTCATGCATTTCAAAGGGGTCTCGGTGAGGAACTCCCATAGTTCCTCTTGAATACCCTTTCCATAATAATCCAAGACTAAACCATACCTCTATGATAGTTAGTTGGCATGCATATTAGAGCTTGGCTTCCCCCAAGAATCCAAGCCCTAGATCTGGACCTAAAACCAAAAAGGCTACATATGCAAGCTTCTAGGAAGGCAAAATAGATAGATAGAGAATTAAAATTGTGTGCAATGGAGCCCTATCAAAATGGAGAGCCAATATATGCCCCTTGGAGGAGCATTGGAGTGTCATTCAGCTGAGCCACATCCATGCATCAGTATTTAGATCCATCATTCCCCACCACCCATCAGTGTACCAGACATAATAGGTAACCCTTGAACATCAATTGGAGTAAGGAAGATAGTGCCACAGTCCCTCATTCATGAGGAGAATAGCTTGATATCATGGCTATTGTCTTGTAAAGTGTCTTGTAGGCATATTTTAGGGCATTAGATATTATTTACCTTTGCTCTAACTTATATCCATTACTCCTTGATTTATTAATTAGTTGTAGCTCAGATCTATTTCTTAAACATATTTACATTGCATTTCTAAGCTTCCTATGCATTTATTATTTGATGTATGCTTGTATTTCATTGTTATCATGATTTTTTATATTATTTATCATATTTGTTAATAATAGCCTCCTTTGGAGAGGTATCTCATACTAATTATTGTGCTCTATTGTTTCCATGCTCGTAGATATAGGTTCATAGGAACTTTTTCTAGAAAACAACTTAGATCTCATTTTTATTTATTAAGAAAAAAAAACAAAAAAATATGGAAGGAAATTGCACTTGGAGCTCTTTTTTTTAGATTTTCTTTAGTTTCCTCTAGGTACTGCGAGGAACAACCTCTATTTTTAAGGGTTGTCCTCTTATCCAATGTGCTAGGATTTTGTGTATTTAATTTTTCTTGCATGTGGCCCAGCTAGAGGCCTTTACATCATAAATTATGAGCTGCATCAAAGTCATTTAGATCAGTTGTAGATGTATTTTCTAAAATTAAAATGTTCTTTTTAGGCATGTAAGGAAATAGTCATGAATACTCTATGATGCATCGATTTCCATTTTAAAAATCTAAAAATAACTCCACACACCATGTATCACTTTAATGCTAGTTAGTTGGATATCATGACCAATCACTAGTAGAGATACAATGAGGTGGATTTCATCTCCATCCACTACATCAAATCCCATGCACCCTTTGTTATTGGCCAATACCAGATATAAGAACCATCATAAACCATGGAAAATATTTATGTATATCTCTTCAAAGAGGTATATCATTGAATTTAGTTGAATTGGGTGAGGATAGGGAGGACCTATGCTCCCTGACCATGTGTGGAAGTCATTACCACACATTATAGGTTGGATTATGTGGCTTGAATTTCATCACTAGGTTATCGAGATGTGAGTGTATAGGGGAAATCCATTAAACAATTTGAGTATACCATCCAAAAATAGTGCAAAATATGATGAGAGTTAGCTTATATATTCAACAAATAAAAACACACAAAATAGTTTAGGGAACACACATAAATCCCTAAATGATAAAAATATTTGTTTTCTTTGCCTGTGTGGTTTAGAATTTACTTAAGAAGATAAATCATAGTCATCATGGTATACACACAAAGAAACTACCCTCAATTCAACATTGAGGTGGAAACTAATGCTTCACACACTCGTAATCACACTGGCATCTAGCCACCCATCCATAGTGTCACCTAATGAAGTTTAGCAAGTCTTAGGGGTGACAACTCAACCCTTGGTGGGACTCCTCAAGAAATCCTAGTGAGAGAGCCACATCTTGGTTCCTTATCACATAGACATGAGGAGACCTCAAGGTCTCACTCATAATATAGACATGAGGAGACCTCATGGCTTCCCCCATCACATAGATACATGGAGGACTCAAGATCTTCTTCATCACATAGACATGTGAATGCATCATGACCTCCATCATCACACAAACATGTGGAGGCATAACAACCTCCCTCATCACATAGATATGCAAATGCATCACAGCCTCCATCATAACATAGATATGCAAAAGCCTCAAGGCCTCCATAATCATGTAGACATGAGGAGCCATCAAGACCTCCATCATAACATAGGCATGCAAGGGTTGCAAGACCCCAAACTTTACGTGATACACTTAGGATAAATTAGCCCATTGAGGGTTAATACATTAGGGCTACATCCATTCATAGACCCAAGACATCCTATATCCTCCCTATATATGGGAGGGTTCCCCTAGATTATAAACTCATTGGTTCCAATGGGACTCCATGAGATCAGTCATGGAGAACCAAATAGCTTGATGAGTTGAATGAGATAATAGGTTGGTCTGACTACATACGTAGGTTAGAGGAAGCATTGCGCATTGAGTGAGAGCATGTGGAAATTCTTGAGAAATAAGAATTAAGGAAGAGGTTCCTACACCTACATGAGCAATGCTTGAGAGATAAAAGGGCTAAGCATGAAGAGCTAGAAGAGAGGCTAGATCAAGTTGATGTACACATAGGTGGTGATAAATACCAAAATGAGAGACACGCCGATTTTGAGCATGAGAGATGCACCAAACAGAGAGATGAGCACCCTCACCATGGCTTACAACATCAACAACACCTAGATCTTGAACAAACATAACTTAATGAAGAACATGTAGGTATGGAAGATCAGGAGAAGATATATCTTGAAACTCCATATGTGGTTATGGGGGATGAGTACAAATTCCCAAATCAGGTAAACATGAGATTACCTCCTTTACCATCGTGAGTGAACCTTTAAGAACATGATATTACTTCTTCAAAGGCATACCAAATACTCACTAAGAGAGTCAAAAATCTCAAAAAATAGGACATGGATGGGCAGAATCTGACATTGAGCAAGATACACAACCAGCCTTTATGCCCTTCAGTCCTGAGTCCTACATATCCTAGGTACTTTGAGATGCTTAGGCTAGAAAATTTTAAGGAGAGGAAGATGTGCAAGAACACGTTACCAACTTCATGAATGTGTGCTTCAATATTGAGTAGAACAATGCACTAATGCTAAGAACATTCATTATGATGTTATTGGGTGTAGCAAATCAATGGTTCAATCAACTACCCAAGCACAACATCATCAGCTTTAAGTAACTGCTGAATGCATTCCTTGAACACTTCTCCTTCGATGACAATAAGAAGGTGAACCTGTATTATCTATCCAAATAAAAGCAATACAATGATAATACAGTTATGAATTATGGGAATATGTAGAGGAAAATAATGGTAAAATTACCATTCTCTGTTCCCATAGAAGAGCTCACCCAAATGTTCACAAAGAGCTACGTAAAACACATCTCACTATTATTACAACTGCATTAATATGAGTCATTTGAAGAAGCCTTGGCTCAAGATAATATTATAGAGGACATAAAGGTTGATGAAGGAGACCTCAAGCTCACGAATAATAAGGAGTAGAATAATGCAAACCGTAACAAAAATCAACAAAATTAGGTCAAGCCTGCTCAAGTCAATCAAGTTGTTTTAAGTACGCCAAATGGAGGCAATGGCCAGCAACCATAAAAATATCAATATCATCTCTTTCTAGCTAATTACAACCCAAATAAAAACCAGGGATGAAACAAGTAGCATCGTCTATATCACTATTACATGCATCTGACCGAATTAATGCAATTTATATTTAATCAGTTGAGTGAGGCATAGAGAATCAAATTTCCTGATGCAAAAATTCTTGAACCTAATCATCCCAAGTCCAATAAATATAGGGAAGATCAATACTATCCATATATAAAATATAGGGGAATGACATCAAGACATGTATCAGATTCAATAATGTTGTGCAAAATATGATTGAAAAGGGTGAGCTAAAATTTGACAACCCATTAGCACCTTATAATATATACATGAGTATATCCAGGAACCCATTGCCAAATCATGAGGCCCTTAGATATCAAGGCACCCAAGTCAACCAGGTTTGGTTTGAGCCACCCACTTATGGATGCATCAGAATGGTTGATATAGTCAACATGGAAACTATGAGTCGATGATATGGGTAACCATAGCCTCCCGTAGCTTCTATTCATATCTCAGTTGCACCTCGGTAGATATAGGTGTAAAATAATCCTCTAGGTCTACTAGCACAACTTGTGTTAACTATTCAGAGTAGATTGGAACAAAACCTACAAATGACTCTAACCAAGTTGTTAATTTATGAGCTCACACAAAAATCTCCTTGGCATAGGGAGAGTTTGATGGAGATCTTAATATCAATTGATCTTCAACCCTAGAACCCAAATGCATTCACACACTTTGTGGGGTAAGTGCAACAGTGCTAAGAGCCCATGATCCATTTTTACAATCACAAAATTAAGGTAGTTCCTACTACCTTATCAGACTCACCTCTGTATATCATTACGTTAATCAATGAAATACCATTCAAGTGGGTTCTAATCGATATTGTCTCATTGATAAACATTATCACTACAAAGGCTATAGGGCACTTGAAGATCCCTAATTCCAACATTATCCTAACCTCATACACGTTAAGGTCTTTCAATGATGCATTGTGCTCCATAGTGGATACAATTGTTTTTCCTATAAATTTAGGACATACATGTTGGAAGGGGTGATGCAATACAACATCCTCCTAGGACATCCTTGGATAAGAGACATGTAGTACGTACCCTCAATCTTGCATCAATGCATCAAGTATGTGTATGAGGGACAAGTTCATGTGGTTCCATCTGATGAAGAGTTGTTTAAGTACATGCATGAAGAGACTTTGTCCTTCCATCAACACATTTGTACATAAGGCCTTCATCCCTAATCACACAACTAGAAAAAAAGAGAAAATCAATGCAAGGTGACCCATTCACATCGACACCACCTCTTGCATTCAAGACTACTAGCACTTCTAAAAATCCTTCAAAATCTAAATAAAAAAATAATCAGAAGCTGAGAGAACCCCTAGTGAAGAAATGACCTAAGGAGATTCCAATTATAGTAGCTACAAATATTCCAAATCCCATGGAAGAGGAAGATTCCCAAGACATAGCCGAGGAGGTACCTCAACCTGCCTCGCTTGCTTCATCAACAACATCATTTGCACTGCAGGTGATAGTTCACTTAGCCAACACAGGGTTAGGTGAATATCTTGTGTAGAACATGACTTTCATACCTATTATTGAGTCTACGTAAGAAATGGGATGATCAAGAGTCCCAAATTTTCTAATGGGTATAGTAGTTCCATTAGGGGTTCCCCTAACCAAACTAACTTCATCTATGCTAGTTTGGATTGTTCCCATACTACTTTTGATATTGAAGAGGATGAGGATCACCATGAATTTTCATTCCTTGTCAAATATTGAGTTCTCTAAGGTACTTTGAGTAGTTTCATAGGCATGGCTATGTCCTAGGCCTATACGAGCAAGGGCATCGACTTTCTTTCTAGTCATAGTACCTACTACCTACTGATAGGTGTGATCTAGGGTATCAAATACAAAGCCATGATGATTCATTGGTAGTCACCCTAGGTAGGCTAAGCTTAGGGTTTGGGGAGGAAATTGATAGGAATCCCTATCAAGCCCCTAGCAAAAACTATTTGGGTGATGGATGGGTATCTATGGTCAATATCAAACCACCTGATGAGTCTCACCCTAATTCCTCTCTTGAAGTGCACCCATAAAGAATCACCCTATGGTAGGATGAGCCAGTCCATGGATATGAACAAGACGAATATGAATATGTATCAAGTGAGGATGAATAGAAAGTGAGCTTTGACCATAATGGGCCTTAATATGTGTAAATCCTTGCTTGGATAGGCCACATAGAGAGTGGATACATCTCGTATGAGAGTGGATATATCTTGCATGAGAGTGAATACATGTTGTATGAGAATGGCTATGAGTTAGATGACTCAATAAAGATGGCCTACCTGGGGCTTAGACATGCAATCCACATCGTTAGTCCATAAGTAAATGCAAATAGATTCTTCATAAGTGACAATGATTATGAATATGAGATTGAGATGACCTATCGTAGGCATCAATAGGTAACCCACCACTCGATTAATGTAGGTAGAAATGAGGATTTATTCATAAGTAATGATGACTTTGAGGATGATACCAATATGGCTTATCTTGGGCCTCATCATTTACATCAATTCAATCAGCTTGTTGAGAGAAAGATGATACTTCGTGCCCTAGATCCTGACCTTCGCTTCCTAGGAAGACCACTAAATCTAGATTTCATCTATTGCATGGTCTTCTTAGATCCACCAACATTTAGAGAGCTGCTACAGCCTAATGATCCCATCATATCATCTATTCATAGACCATATCCTGATATCTCCATATCCCTAGAGCCACATCTTGGGTATGGGAGGTAGATCATTAATAAAGAGTTTCACCCATGTGGTCTTGGAGATTTCATTTCATACTTAAATATGATCTCCATTGATTTGACCACTCCAGTTTACAACCTATCAAATCATTCAAAACCATTATGTATTAATTTAAATTCTATTGATTGGGATTATGTTGATTCACCCCTAGAGCTTAAATATTTCTTCCCTAATGAAGAGATGCTACAACCATTCCATTTTGCACCAAGTTGTGCACATGATGTCTATCATGTAGGTCTTGATTCTAATTTATTTAGACATATAAATATAGTATATGACATCCACTTAATCCCCACTCCTCACCAGCTTGAGGAGGGGTCAGATATGGCAATAGAGAAAACTTTCAATGTGGACATCAGTGATGATCCTTCTTAACCAAAGAAAGTCAAGTTTAGAGAAATCTTATCTCTAGAAGAATAGGCCATAATTATTCCTCTATTGCAAGAGAGACCAAATATTTTTACTTGTATCTATAAGGACATACCAATACTTGATCTAAAATTGGTTGTCCACAACCTTTCGCTAGATCCTACGAAGAAGTTGATCAAGCAAAAGCTCAGGAAGATGCATCCAATCATTGTTTTTATGGTTAAAAATGAGTTGCAAAAATTGTTGGATGTAGTATTTATTGTTCCCATAGACTATCCATTATGGGTATCAAACATGATTCTTGTAGGAAAAACTAAAGGAAGAATCCACATTTGCATGGATTTTAGGGATCTCAATAAAGCAACACCAAAGGATTCATTCTTATTTACCAACATAGATGCTCTTGTATATGCAACTGCAGGTTATGAGATGCTCTCCCTAATGGATAGTTTTTTTTGGTTACAATCAGATTTGGATTAAACCCAAATACTAGCATTAAACCACATTCACCACTCCATGGGGAATATTTTTCTACAAAGTAATGTCATTTTTTCTTAAAAATGTTGGTACAACATATCAACAATCTATGACACATATTTTCTATGACTACATACATAAGATCTTGAAAGACTACATCAATAGCTTACTGGCTAAGTCATTGCTATGTGAAGAGCATGCTGAGACCCTCAAGAAGGTCTTTGATCACTTGATTGAGTATAATGTCATGTTGAAGCTTAAGAAATGCATATTTGAAATAAATTCTAGAAAGCTCTTGGGATTCATCATTTCTAAATTAGGCATCAAATTAGACCCAGAAAATGTAAAGGCTATCATAGAAATGGCCCTGCCCACTAACATCAAAGAACTAAGAAGATTACAGGGCAAATTATAATTCATAAAGTGATTCATCATACAACTATCAGATAAATATTGACCCATGGATCGACTGCTACACAAGGGAGTCCCATTCTACTTGGATGAAGAATATTAGCAAGCCTTTACTAAAATCAAGAAGTACCTAGCAACATAACTAGTTCTAGCTCCACCAAGTCCAGATGTGCCATTCCTACTATATATATTTGCTATTGATTTTTCTTTGAGCACCATGTTACCTCAAAATAATATGCAAGATAAATAATAAGTGATATATTACATTAGCCACACTTTGGTGAGCTACGAGATAGGATATGCATACATAGAAAAGTTGTGCTTAGCAGTGGTCTTTACAACCAAAAAATTGTGCCACTACATGCTAAACCATACAACATGTGTAATATCCAGACAAAATCCTTTGTAGTATATAATGAGCAAGACATATCATAATACACATACTACAATGTAGATCATGCTATTGATAAAATTCAACTTGGAATTCATAAGCCAAAATTCCATGAAGGGACAAGTCATAGCTAATTAGTTGACTGAGGTGCCTCTTCATAATAGTAGGATCATCACCATAGAACTTCCTTATGATGCAATATTTATATTATCGAAAGAACCTAAACCTGAAGAACCATAAAATGAAGTTGACATGAATTTATTCTTTGATGGTTTGAAGTGTGAGCATGGAGGTGGTGTAGGGATTGTCTTTTTCATGCCATAAGATGCTCTAATGTCCTTCTCATTCAAGCTAGACTTCCATTGCACTAATAACAACATTGAATATGATGCCCTAATCTTGGGTCTCCAAAAAATCATCGTTATGAAGATCAAGAGGCTAAATATCTTCAGTGACTCCCTCATCATAGTCAACCAAGTCAAGGGACTATTTCAATGCAAGGATCCAATCCTAAAAGCTTACAAAGAGCTTTTTGACACATATCTAGCCCAACTAAAATGGTACAACATCGAGACAATCCTTGATTCATCAAAAAAAAATTTAGACACCATGGCATCTTTGGTATCCTTGATCCCTTAGAATCCATCTACTAATTTCACTACCATTCATGTGAAAAAACTCTCACACTTAGTGATGCAGCATGAGGATTTTGATAAAAAATAATTCATCAACATGATTCATATAGATCTAGATCATTATTGATTCTATAAAGTCAAAGAATTTCTAAAGAAGGCACCTTGGGGGTCCTTGATCTCGTAGAGTCCTACGAAGAATTGTATTACTATTCACCACAAGGTTGTTTTTCAATCTGCATTTGTGCAAATTGAATCGCAAGAGGAACAAGTCATCTTATCTATTAAGGTTTTAGCCTATTAGGATTGACTATCCCAATTACAAGATTTTATAAGGTTTGTAATTGTACCATAAGGACTATCGCATGCTAAAATATGAGAATTCAAGAAAAAAGTGATAATATATGTCTTACAAGGAGGTATATTGTATCATCAAAGCTATTATGGAGTCCTTTGTTTCTTAGATCCCCAAGAATTAGCTTGGGTTATTTTTTAAGATCAATATGGTACATGCGATGGCCACTTCAGTGGCATGGCCATTGTCAATTTCATCCTTTGAATGGGCTATTATTGGCCCATCATGGATAAGGATTGCTATGAGTATGTCAAGAAATGTGTTAAATGGCAACATCATGCAAATCTAATGCCCTTGTCATCTTAGGCCTTATAGCCCATTCAGGTGGCTTGGTCATTTTCTTAGTGGGGTTTTGATTTGATCAAAAAAAATTCTCCCCTATCTTTGGGTTGACACACGTTCATCTTAATGGCCACTAAGTACTTCACCAAATGGGTGGAAGCGGTCCCCTTAACCTTGATAATCAAACCTCAGATTGTGGAGCTCATACTTCACAATATCATCTATTATTTTATGGTCCCCTTCAAGATAATATTAGATATGGTCCATCATTCAAAAATAAAAATGTATGAGCTTTAATGACCAAATACAACATTTAGCATAGTTTTGTGACACCATACTATCTACCAAAAAAAGGGCAAGTAGAGGCCTCTAAAAATACAATAGTAGCCATCTTAAAGAATATGGTGAAAGAAAATCATAAGGATTAGCATATGCAATTGCCCCTTGCATTATGGGCTAATAGGACTAGAGTATAGACTTCCAATGGGGCAACACCATTTTCACTTGTATATAGTGCTAAGACCATTATGCCCTTAGAATTGGAAATTCTAACATTGCGCATCACATTGAAGGAGTTCATCAATGATGAAACTGCACGACAAGCTCACTTAGATCAGTTGACCCTTCTGGATGAAAGTTACATCAATGCTCTTGAGAATCTTTGTGTTTACCAAGATCGTCTAACATGAGCTTATAACAATAAGGTCCATTTGAGAGACTTTAAGGTTGAGAATCTTGTACTTAAAGAAAACCAACAAAAATCAAATATTCCCTTGCACCTCTGAGACAAATTTTTGGCCAATTGGATAGGTCCCTACATCATCTCTGAGAAGATTGGGCTTGGGGCATATCACCTAAAATTTCTATAAGGTGTTGAGGAGCCAGAGCCTTTCAACATTATTCATCTAAGGGTGTTTGATACATAAACCAAAAAAATATAAAAAATATTCAAATAAATTTCAACATCACAAAAACAATAGAAAACTGTAAAAAAAAAGGCTCCAAAGACATCTTAAAACCCTTTGGTCACATCACAAAATGCTCCAAAGGTATCTTAAATCCCTTTGTTAAACTCACAAAAAATCCCCAAAGGCATTTTAAAGCCCTTTGGTCAACTCACAAAAAGTACCAAAGGCATATTAAATCCCTTTGGTCAACTCACAAAAAGCCCCAAAGGCATATTAAAGCCCTTTGGTCAAACCCAAAAAAAGTTCCAAAGGCACCATAAGCCCTTTGGTCAAAATAAAAACATATAAACACAAAACAATTTAAAATCAAAATGTTCAAAAACATTTAGAATAATAAAAACTCAAAATCAGTTGAAAGAATAAAAATACAAAAACATTTGCATTGTGCATCAACACTTGCATCTATATAGTTGCATTGCATTAGGTACGTTGCATCCACTGCATTTACATTAGGTAGGTTGTGTTCACAATCTTACAAATGACACCATGTTTGTACCTCAATCATGCATCTTCAAAATCCATCATCATCCATAACCCATGTGTGTAACCGTGTTTTTCAACACAACCTCTCCTATTTCTATAAGGAATATACTAGGGTTTTTCGATCCCTCAGCCATACCTAGTGATTTTATCAAAATTTGTAGAAAGTTATCTTTTCTTTTAATAGATGAGGTTTGGTTTTGATAGCACTTGGTATATTTCAAAATCTTATCACTAATAAAAATATTAAATTCCTAGTTGTAACAAGAGAAATATAAATGTTGTGAAGTGGTATTTGGTATCCTTAAATGAAAAATTTATCTTGCTCATCCCCCTATGTGACCGGTTCAAAAACATTGAGAATTGGCAAAAGGACAAGTCCCCCCTACCCAAAGAAATCCCTTTCTTTAATAAAAACGAGCAAAAATCTTGAACAAAGCAAAATTTAAAAACAAAGTAAATAATGATTATCATCATTACATAAATCGCTTGCTCAAAAGAAAACAAAAATTCACAATAAACAGTAATTTTCATCACTAAGTATGAGCAAGTATCCCAAATAAATATGGATAAAATAAGGGAGTATTGAATTTGAATCCTTGGAGTTCTCAACATTGATGAATTGTAAGGTGAAACTTACACACGATGATATGCCTATCAAATGAGAATATTGATTTCGTACAAACCAATGTTTGCATGTGGAAGGGCTATCTTTAGGTGTCCTATATCACCTAGTGGTCTAATCCAACTAAGTCCAAGTTAGGATCAGGATGAACATTTGAGGATCTCCAATACAGCAATGGGCTGCATGAATCCTTCCTAGAACTGGGGTATGCTTATATTTTATCTAATACATTCATTTGCACACATAGGAATAGTGAGTATCTAGGTATTCATAACAATAAATTTATACTTTAGAAGATCTGTATGATCAATATACAACTTTTGATGGAGAAACTAGGGTGTTTGAATCTCATGGAAAACCTCAAAAACCCTCTAATAGCAACATGTTATAGCATCAATCATATCATCGACTTTCTTTAGGAGGTTTTGTTCATTAAAAGGTGTACATGAGATAGGATAGATACTGCATAAATGTTAGCAATGATATTTAGATGGCCACTGACTATTTTGGGTATATATTTTAACTTACATAAGCTTATAAAGAAAGTATATACATATCACATCATATCATATCACACTTAAATGTTTAAATGATTAATTATTATTATAAGAGTTATTATTTATTCATATTTGTATACATTATGTGGTTTCATCCATTAGATTTTCAAACTCATATCACATCATACCATATGTTTTAAGTGATTAAAGCATACAAGTTCATTTACATTAGATCATCATAGTGCATTAAACATATGGCATTCACCATATCATAACAACATAAGTTATATGCATATAATAAAATCAAAATTAAACATGCATTTAACAATAAGCATTGCATCCATATAGGCATCCATCATCATAATGCATCTATACATCTAGATCATACCATCTAAAGCATACATCTATCATCTAGCTAAATGCATATTAATACATCACATCACATAGCATAAAATCATAACACTGCATCACATAAACATAAAAATAAAAAACATAAAATTAAATACACATAATGAGTCTCAAAATGTAGATATCATATATATGTATGTGTGTGTGTGTGTGTGTCCAATAAGTACATAAGGGTATAAAATTGCTCATAGGCTACAATTGTGTAGGTCATCTAACCTTACACTAAAAAATAAAGCCAAATAAATGAAGCCATAAAGCTGGGACTATGGCCTCTATCTAGACTCTACCCTCATATATATCCTTATGATAATGATGGGAGCTAGTCCCTACAATCCTCTTTGTATGGATCCTGGTACTCTAGCTAGGTCAGACTAAAGACTGCCCTGATGTACTCTGCATGCTCTGTTGTGACCCTCCTACTGTAGGCCTCTCCCAAGGAATGAAACCTAGCATCCAGATCTACATATATAGATATGCAATATAGGTAGCATCTCCAATGATCTGAACATCACACTCCTCTAAGACACCCCGTACGCACCTGACCTTTACACCTAGATCAAAAATTGTAGGCCCCTATGCAACAGAAGTAGCTGACACAATCTATCTTTGGGTAGCATCACTCTCAGTTATGAGCTCGTATATCATGGTCTACATTGAGTCTATCTGAGTCTAGAGAGTGTTCCTCTCCTCTTCAAAGCCCCTAAATCATGCCTAATGCATGGAAATGATAGAATCCATTTGCAAAATCTATATCTAAGTTGACTAAAGCTTAGACTCCATGTGATGCAGTTGAGCCTAGATAAGGGAATCCTACTCCTTGGGAGCTAACCCATACTCCTCATGGGAAACTTAATATTATACCACTTGCTACTCTACCTACCCCAAATCCTCTATCTAAGGTTGCACTCGATTCCCATAGGGATCCTCAACATCTGCCTCATCCATAGACCACCCTAGGTAGCCACTGTAATGTCACAATCATGTAACCCATGACCAAGTATACACCTTAATAACCCCAATATAAGTAATTTTCACATTAATTGTAGGAAGGTAATACTCCCTAAGACTATTGTAACTCAAGGTAGTGGAAGGTTCTTCTCTATATCAATCCATATATACACAACTAGCTCGAGAGGAACATCCTATTGTATGCCAAATTAACAAAGCATCCAGGAATAGTAGAATAACTCCTTGATGGCATCCTTATGGACGATAACCCATCGATCATGCTGAGTCCAATTTGTGAACCTATCTACCTCCCTCAAGGTAAGGCACTCATGGTAAGGTCTCCAGATAATATCCTTGGCTTCAAGGCCATTCAAATATGTTGTATAATAAGAGAGCTCTCCAATGAAACACCAACTCTTGTGCTCCTCGTACTGTTGAGGCCATCGGCTACTGTAACACTAAGCCACATTTGATATTTTAATAAACTCGATAGGTAGTCCTCCTAGATGGTACACCCTAATGTGCTTCCATCCCTAGATTTGGAGGAGCAAGCTACAAGTAATATAGCTCGACTGTGGCACTAAATCTAGTAGAGATCATCATAGCACTGAGCCAAAAGTGCACTACCTCGAGCTATTATTATAGGCACCTCACTATCAATCAAATCCTAAACCATCACCAAGGGGTTCCATGGGAACTTAGCTCTAGAGCAATGAGGTAGAAGGATATTATAGATGATCATCAATAGGATGACATGTCTCCGAGAAAAGACATCCTCCTAATACCATTGCATGGAAATCCCTCTAGACTGGGTATCCAAGAATGCAACAATAGCATGTGCTCCAAATACTCTCACAAACATAGTCTCTTTGGAATTATTAGGGGAATACACAATTGGTACTCCATCAAAAGGAATCAAGAATATCCTATAGATATTCTTCAATGTGATGGTCATCTCACCCATAGGGATATGAAAATTACTAGTCCTTGAATTCCACCTGTGGGCTAGGATAGTGAGGTAGGTGATGCATTGTCATTAAGCACATCATTAAATCTCAAAGATCTTATCAATTTAGGGTGGTGTCCAAGGTTGTCTACAATAGAAGGCTAGGGTAGAGTACAATTTAGGCATTCAAATTTCAAGCATTTATTGGATGAGACAGATTTGGTTTAGCCTTTTGGTGTCACACTAAACCTAATATACAGAATGGAAAATTGCAAGAACTAAAAACTAATTCTAAGTTGTAGGAATTGAAATCTAGCTACAATTGCAGGAATTGGAATTGCTAAATTGAAATTCTAATATACTTTTGCAGAATTAAAATAATAGAATTTAAATTGCTGAATTTAAATGTTACTGAAATGAAATCCTAAGTTACATTTGTAGAATTGAAACCTAGTTACTCTTGCATAATTGAAATGATGCTTGTAAATGAAACTTATGCTAAAAAAACCTTTCAATATCCTTCCACAAAATGTCATCAAGTTTTTGCTACAGGAATTGACAGCAAAATTAAATATGCTAAAAATGGAAAGTTTCTAAAATAGAAAAGCAGGGAAAACATGGAAAGCAAAGGAAAAATGTTTAATATAATTTTTCAGCTGACACACACACAAATTTTGTACAAAAACATAATAAAAAACATAAAGAACATTATACAAACTTAAAACAATAAAAGTAAACTTGACAAGTAATCTGTTAATTCTACTATAGAAAAATTATAGATTAAAACCTGCCATAAAAATCCTCCTTCTAGATCTGAAAGTGGGCCCATACTTTCTGATCTAGAAGGAGGTGAAAATCACTCCTTAACTAATTAACACTTGAAATAGAAAATGATAAAATAACTACACTTTTATTGATGACAAAACATGCTAAAAACTATTACAAAAAATTATTGTACAGTCCTAATTGCTACTATTGAAAACTCTCCTCTATTCTAATTCCTAAATGGATCAACCAAGGAGGGATTTGTGTTATTTATATAAATATTTACAACATATCCCATGCTCAAATCAGCCTATGTGCTACTTTATAGTGATTTGCCAATAATTTTGGATTTGAAATAAATGCAAATCTGGATAGTTTGTGTTGCAGTAGTAGTCATTGGCCCTTAGAAAGCATCTTTAGTGGTGGGAGTACATGGGAGGAGTCCAGAAATATATTACACAAATTTCTCCACTTTAGAATATGCCATTTCTATCTTGCAAACAAATTCCTATTATGCTGCAGTTATTTTTGGGTTTATCCTAGAAGAGGGTTAGTTGATCTTTTTCCATGAATGGTGGCTTTGGATGACAAGGACGACAAAGATAGCTGGAGGATATTTTACCTTAACCTTATCAAACTTATTTCCCTTTTTCCACCATAAAAAAATAGTCAAAATTTCAAAGAGAACTTTATGTTCTCAATCTAGAGCTAAGTGGCTCAATCCGAAGAGACTGTATTTCTCAATCTAAAGAGACTATATTTCTCAATTCGAAGATACCTATTCAATTTGAAGATCTTCAAAATGACAAATTGTGTGCTCTTCAAGTTATTTTAGCTGCATTTATCAGGTGTATTAGCCCTCAGGATTATATTACAATAGCCTTCGTTCCTCTCCATGTGTGAATTCCATGCCTTGCCATTCATTGCTAGCTAGCTAAAATTTATATAGTAAACTGTTGCATTTTCTAGATTTGCTACACAATTATAAAATGTTGGAATTTCTTGCAAGTTCAACAAATTATAACATGGAAAAATAATTCAAATATCAACAAGAATAAGTACATCAAGTTGCTACCAAATTTATACACTTTATTCACCAAGTAATCATGTTGAAATAGTGCAACAGTGCTACACAATTATCCCTGCTCTATTATACCCTATTGCTACCTATTTAGATCATGTGAGAATGCTTCTAAATATATAATATGTCTTATGTAGTCCTTATAAACTTATTCCATCCATTTTCTAATGCTTTTCTTGACAAATTCAAGGTGCTCCTATAAAGTGACAGCTTGCTGATTTTTATATGGTTGTTTTTTGCAGATTTCCAGATTTAGAACAGTCCTAATAATTTGGCTTCAATGTGGACTTCAAACAAGTTGAATGGCAGGAAAACATTCATAAACCATTTTGAAGTTAATGGATATCAGCATACCATATTTGGCTATTTGAAATGCATATTTTTATTTGCTACTTAATCAAGCAAAAGCAGTCACAAAATTCTAAAAATAGTCAAAAACAGAGATATAATGATCCTAACATAAAATCATGCAAACACTTAACAAAAATATATTATAATAAAATATTTGGAATTTAACTTAATAATATGAAAATTTTTATATGTCAAACATAGTGTAAAAATGAGGCATTTTAAGGCCTCATCAGTAGGCCTAGCCCGACATGATCGTCAAAATCCTAGTGACATATTGGAGCCCACAAGCATCAAGCCAGCACCAGTTTGTGTCATCAATATAGGGTAGGAGATCCATAAGCAATTTTGGGTCTTCAGCTCATGCAGGCAAAATTTATAAGTGCAAATTAAATGCATAAATGAAATTCAATTACAATATAAAACTAATAATAAAACTAAAATGATGCAAATTAGAACTAAGACAGCCTAAGACTACCAACATAATCACTCAATGCACCTAAAAATTCAAAAATATCAAAATATACACTTCAAAATTGCAAAAAAAATCAATTAAATTACTTAAAAATTCAAAAATCTTAAATATAAACCTAAGGCCTCGTAGCCACTTGTGCCAAGAGTGGCGACACATCATCCACTAAATTTTATAGTGGCCAACCTCCAACGATCAAAAATTTGACCTTTGGAATTTAAGATGATTGTTGACAGCAACAGTGGTCCCTCTTGGGCCATTTAAGATGATTTGAGCATTAGCAGCCATGGGGTGACACGCCAACGATGTTTTCCCTCTACCAAAAATAACAAAAAAAATTAATAAATGATAAAATAAAGGAAAACCCACTAAAATTAAACCTACCCTAGGTCTACCTATGGGTTCGGTTCGTTTCCAATGGGTTTAGTGAGGTTCCTTTACCAAATTAATTAATTAGGTTCATTTTACCAAATTAAATAAGCAGATCAAGGTTTGGCAAAGTACCCATGAAGCTCTAGCTCATCTTCTCATAGATGTCTCTCCCTTATCAACCATGACATCCAAGTTAGTAGCAAATTTGGCAGCACTCCATATCACAATTGCACTTTCTCACCTCAAAACTTAAAAAGTACAATTGATAGCTGGAAATAATGAAAATTCAAAAATCTAGAATTTGCTTTTACATTTTCAATTTGTACCTCAGCCACTGTTGGCATCAGTGGCCCACACTTCATGGACACTAGAACTAATAGTGGCCATGAGGAGGCAATTAGGGGTCACAAGACCTAACAACGGCCATAAAATAGAGAGGAATTGACTCAATTTATCTGCATAAAGCACCTCAAAAATGAACCATTAGACATACCTATTGGTCCAAAATAGTCAAAATTTTCATAAATACCAAAAAAATTCACATATATAAAAAATCCAAAAGCATCATAAAATAAAATAAACAAAATCTCAATTGAGCCTCGTATTTAGTAATTTTCTCTATACACTTGGCAATTGCAGTGACTAGCATTCCATGCAATTCGGAAAGATGAGTAAATTACCATAAGGCCACTTGGGGCAAATTGTTTATAGGGTGATTGAGAAGCTTCACTACAATATCAAAGAAGGCCATGGCGGCTGGACTACCCCACAAGAGCAAGAATTCATCTCCTTTCTTCCATAACATTTTTTAGTAAATCATCGAGCATAGTGATTGAACATAGGATTAAATAGAATTGCTATCATATTAATTCTCTAAGAATGCCATTGCAGTCGGACTACCCCATGGGATAGGGATATGCAATTACTACTAAATGGTTGAGATCAAACCTGAAATAGGATATACCAACAACAAAGCAAACCTCTAAAGAGGTCCAAATAATTCATCTTGGTGAAGTGAATCGTCACTTAAATTATTTTCCTTCCTTCATTGACTCCTTGCTTGAGGGGTTAGTCATAATTTTAAACAATGATAATCAAAATCAACAAAATATCACTTTATCGTGTTAAATTTTATTCGTCTTACAAATCATTGCCAACAACTATCATAAGCTTACCCTTCATTGGGGTAAAAATAAAACATGATAGTTAAGTTTGTAGCTCTCCTCCTTTTGGACCTATAGTAGTACTAGAGCTACCCAATTGTCTGATGAACAAGTGCAAGATTTTCTAAAATTAAGCCTGCCATCCTATTGGAATCCATGATTCTAGGATGCATGCCCTTTCTCATGACTGGGGCATCCAATGTTGATCAGATCAATGATCATCAAACAACCTACAATGTGACCCTAGGTGGTCTATTTTTGATCCATGTTGTGTTTTCTCATAGTGCATCCCAAAAAGTGGCATATATAGACACATAAAATACATCATGTTTAGGAGATTAACCATATGGACACATTCATAGACCATATGAATCATCTTGGACATTTCCAAGAGCAAGTAGTGGTCCTAACCACTCAAAAGGTGTAATTCTAGCCCATTCAGGCTCAGCCACTATCAGTCAGAGTGGCTGACAAACTTGGCTACTGAACCTTAGAGTGGCCACTTATAGTCACTATTGATGATAGTGGTTAGGATTGAAACATGAAATGCCATGATGAATTACCCAAATCACGAGCAATAACAGTAGTTTACATGCATTTCGAAGGGATATTGGTAACTCTCAAATTTCCTCATGACTATCCCTTCCATACTAATACAAGACTAAACCATCCCTTTGGGATAGTTAGTTGTCATGCAAATATAGAGCTTGGATTCCCCTAGGAATCCAAGCTCTAGATCTGGACCTAAAACCAGAATGGCTACATATGCAGGCTTCCAGGAAGGCAAAATAGATAGACAAAGAATTCAAATTGTGTGTAGTAGAGCCCTATCAAAATGGAGAGCTAATCTACACCCCTTAGAGGAGCATTGGAGTGTCATTCAGTTGAGCCATGTCCATGCATCTATATTTAGGTCCAGCATTCCCCACTACCCATCAGTGTACCAAACATAATAGGCAACCCTTGAAAATCAATTGGAGCAAAGAAGATAGTGCCATAGCCCTTGATTCATGAGGATAAGAGCTTCATATTGTGGATGCTATCTTAGATAGTGGATTACAAGAATATTTTAGGGTATTAGACATTATTTCCATTTGCTCTACCTTAGATCCATTACTACTTGATTTATTAATTAGTCATAGCTTAGATTTGATTTATTAAATGTATTTACATCACATTTCTAATCTTTCTATACCTTTATTATTTGGTTTATGCTTTTATTTCATTGTTATCATGATTGTTTATATTATTTATCAGATTTGCTAATAAGAGCCTCCTTCGGAGAGGCATCCTATACTACTTATTATGCTTTGTTGTTTCCATACCTGTAGATACAGGTTCAAAGGATCAATTCAAAGTATCCAGAGCATGATATCCCTCTAGGAAAAAATCAGGAGAAGGAGGCATCTTTAAGCCCTTGGATAATTTGGTGTGCGAGATCAAGAGGCCTACAAAGGTGCACCATCCCCTTACGGGGGATACATTCACTATTATCCCACTTGTAATTTGTTGTATCAAAATAAGTATCCCTCATAGGGATGTACATGTAATCGAGACATGGAAGCATTAATAAAAGAATACTTCTTTTCTTATTACTTTCACATTATATGTGCTTGTGTGCTTCTTTATTTTTGCATTTGATATAACAACATTGCAATTAGGGTAAGTGTGGTTTGTGTTTCTCGATGTCACATAGAGGATAGTCATAATTTCAAACAATTATAATCAAAATCAACAAAATATCACCCAGTCATGTCAAATTATATTTGTCTTACAAATCATTGCCAACAACTATCGTAAGCTTACCCTTTGCTGGGGTAAAATGCAAACATGATAGTTAATTTTGTAGCTCTCCTCATTTCGGACCTATAGTAGTACTAAAGCTACCCGATTGTCTAATGAATGAGTGCAAGATTTTGCAAAATTAAGCCTTCCATCCTGTTGGAAGCAATGATTCTAGGATGTGTACCCTTTCTCATGACTGGGGCATCCAATGTTAATCATATCAATGATCATCACACAACCTACAATGTGACCCTAGGTGGTCTATTTTTGCTTCGTGTTGTGTTTTCCCATAGCACATCCCAAAAAGGGGTATCTATAGACACCTAAAATACATCATTTTTAGGAGACTACCCATATGGACACATTCATATACTGTATGAATCCTCTTGGACCTCTCCAAGAGATAGCAATGGTCTTAACCAATCAAAAATGGTAGTTCTAGCCCATATAGAATTAGTCTCTCTCAAGCAAAATGGTTGCCACACCTAACCGTTGAAGCTGAAAATGGCCACACCTAGTTACTACTCTTGATAGTGGCTAGAACCATGCACAGTCTAGTCATGAATACAAGCCTAGATCATGTACTCTAAATATGCCTTGTATTGCTTATGGGTGTATTTTGGCATGGAAATCCTAGAGTTCCTCCTAACTGCCCCTTTAATGCAGAATTGTGATTGATGCTTTCCACATGGGATGGTTAGTTGCATGAAAATTTGGGGATTGGATTCTCTAGGAAGCCAAGATCCAGATTAAGATCTGAAAGAGAGGGAAGCCTATATATGGATTCTCCCAAGAAAAGAAAAAAAATGAATATTAAAATATTGTGTAGCGAAGCCCTAGCCGATTAGATAGTGTATCCACAACCCCTTTTTAGGAGTAGTGAAGTGTTTTCTGATTGAGCTATGTCTCTACACCTATTATTAGATCCATTTGTTCTTCACCATCTATTAGTGTACCAAATACAATATGCAACCCTTAAACATCAATTGGAGCAAGAAATATAGTGTCACAACCACTGATTCGCAAGGAGAAGAGCTTCATATCGTAGTCGCTATCTCGAATAGTGGCTTGCAGGCATATTTTAGGGCTTTAGACATTATTTTCATTTGTTCTAGCTTCAATCCATTAATAATTGATTTATTAGTTAGTCATAGATCAGATCTGACTTCTTAAACACATTTACATCGTATTTCTAAGATTTCTATGCATTTATTATTCAATTTATGCTTGTATTTCAATATTATCATGATCATTTATCTTGTTTATCAAATTTTCTAATAAGAGCCTCTTTTGGAGAGGTAGCCCATACTACTTATTGTGCTCTATTGTTTCCATACCTATAGATATAGGTTCACAGGATTAGTTCAAAGTATCCATAGCACGATATCTCTCCAAGATGAAATCAGGAGGAGGTATTTGTAAGCCCTCGAATAGTTTGGTGTGTGAGATCAAGAGGCTTGAAAAGGTGCACCATCCCCTTGTGGGGGATACATTCACCATTATCCCACTTGTAATTTTTTGTATCAAAATTATTATACTTTATAGGTACATACATGTAACTAAGATCTAGAAGCATTAATAAAAAGAATATTTCCTTGCTTATTAATTACACATTATATGTGCTTGTGTGCTTATTTATTTTTGCATTTGATATAATAAGATTGCAAGTAGAGTAAGTGTGGTGCACGCTTCCTAGGTTCACACAGTAATCTCACAAAAATATCAACTGGATGTCTACTAGTGCATGCTATGAGCAATGCATTCTTTATTCACCATTACAATGCTTACTCACACACATATATACTAGTATGTCACTCTTCACTTTCCTACCCTAAGGACACGTGTGCATTCTACATGATAAAAACTTGTACGCATGCAAACCTAAGGACACTTGTTCTTCCTATTCTAAGGACTCATGTACATGTGGACTACATGCACATTTACATCATTGCACATTCTAACACTTGTGCATTTATTACTTCTTCCTCAAGTAACTACTTAACCTAAGATAAACTCCTAGTCTAATAATGTACCCAAGGTGGTACATTGAAATTTACCAAATAATGTAATATTCTCTAACACCCCACTATATTAAATTATTTGGTTATTGAATACTTTAGTTTATAATATGGATATTTGTATTTGTCTTCATTCCTCAAGTGACCTTGGATTTGATCTTCTACTTAAGCTTGATCTTTTTTATTGAATCTATATTTTGACTTTGGCACTATTACTCTTTTATTTCTAATTTGGTTGGTGAAGAATTTCATACTTTCATGTGTTCATATATTGAGAAATATGTTTATAGAAAATTCATTAATTAATTTTCTTGTCATTGTGTATATCCAATCAAATAAATGATTTTATTTATACCAAAAATGTCTTTAAGAGTGACTGGTTTCTTCAAAAATTTTACAACTATGGAGATTCCAACATCTCTCTATTTTATGCCCATATTTGTTACAATGACTACATCTATTTTCAGTTACCAAATCCTTTTGATCATTTTTTCCTTCATAGAAACTATTCTTGTCAATCTCTATTACTGATTTTATATCACTATTTTATGTTATAAACTCAGTTCATTTCTTATTATTGCTAGTTTGACATGTATATTCAATATTATCATACTTTGATCTATTTTTTTATGCAATTGGTTATTGCATTCCTTGTTCATGTTTTCAAACCTGTATCTTCACATCTTATCAAATTTGAAAAAAAATCATTAGTATGACCAATACAATCATTAGAATGATCTTTTTCAACATCAATATGATCATGTGCATCACTATATCTATCATCATCTATATCTATGCCTTCATCAATTCTAGCAACATGAACTTTTTTTGAGTAATCATCAATTGTATCTAATTCACTATTATTACATATAGAATTAATCTTTATAATAGGTTCATCTACCTTAGTCAATAATTCTAAATCACTCATGTCAATGCTTGCATTGCAATATTCCTTTTCATTTTGACAAGAATCATGATTTGCATATTTATCCATTTATAGAAGATCACTAGTATCATAGCATGCATCAATCATCAATGGTTTTTATTCTATGGTATTGCAACATGAATCTACCATCATAGGTCTTAAATTATTTGTATCATTAGAATCATATTTCATTTCTATCTTGTTCTTTACCTCTTCAACCTTTTATTTATCTCTCATATTAGAAACATTGAGAGTGACAATTCCTTTGTATATTATTCTCCATATATTGATATGTATAGTAACAAAATCTTCATAGCAATCATCAACGTTATTAAGAATATTTTGCATGTATTTTTCAAGTATAGAATAATCTCATTTTTCCACTTCACTAGTAATATCACCAACCCAGTTCTTCAAAATATTTATTTCATCAATATACTTGTTTTTAAATCTTCTATCATGTCATCTTGTATTCTATTCTTATTTTTTAGAACTTTATTAGAAAGTAGTTCCATGTATATTATTTTTCCTATATCATTATGTGTGAAAGCATCTTTTGATTTTTCAATTTCTTCTCCAATTTCTGAATTTAAATAATATTCTCATGTTGAACAACTTTCACTTTTGGCCTCTCTCATCATTGATTGTACAACCTTATTTCTCTTTATAGATGTATTATCTTGAATTTCATTTTATATCATATTTTGTGTGCTTACTTTTAGTAGTTTCATTCTTTTCTTAATCATTTCTAATGAGTCATATTGAATGTAAGTTTCTTCTTCTTGTCTAAGTCTTCTCCAATGTAAATTAGTTCTTGTAGACATAGGTTTTCTTCTTCAACTAATTCTGACAACTCTTGAAATTCTAGTTTTTGAGTTTTTATTTTGGATTACTTGTTTTATTTTTCATTTGTTTTTTTCTTTTCATTTCCCCTTTTAAGTAGGCTACCTTATGCCTCCCTAGTTTTGAGTATGTGAAGTAGCTTGATAAAAGTTTCCAAATATTAGTTTTTGTGGAATACTTGTCTCCCTAGTGATTAGAGTATGCTAAGTTCTTAGTAAATATTAGTTCACCTTTTGATTTTATTTTGTAATATTTTTGGAATGAAAATAATCAACTCCTATCTCACCTTCTTTCTCCTATTGAACTATGAACTTATCAATTTGATGGAGGTTTCTATAGTTGGATTCCTTTTGTCCCTTTAATGTGACTATGAGATAAGTATAAGCAATAAATTACAACTTTTTTAAGCAAGCAATAAATTTGCTTCTCTATCCTTAAATTTTCAATGGTTCAATTTACTAAATTCCAATAAATTAAAGTTTGATGTAGCACTCCTTATGTCTCCCTAATTTGAAATTTTAAAAATTGATAATATTTGCAATAATAATAATTGAGTTTATCAAGTAGAAACCCTTATATCTCCTATGGTGTTAATTGTAAATATTAATATACTTGTATTTCAACTAATATGCTTTGAAATACTATTTAAGGATATAAAATCCTTTTGATTTGCTTTCAAGTTTACTAAGGTTGATTTTGCTTATGTCTTCAATGCAAATGATAATAATTTCAACCTTATATACTACTCCTTATCACTCCTTAATGAAAGCAAATATTTAACTAAGTGAAACTATACCTTATGTTGTGAGATGATTGGTTTTGAATTTGATTGTGCTTAAAGGAATTTTATTGTGCACTAACATTACCTCTAGACTTCAACTCAACTTCATGCTAGGATTAAAGGAACACTTCATTGGTACCTTCAATGGTCAAGTTTTATTTGTAATGACTATTGTTTTCCTTGTTGGTGCTCTACCTGAATTCTTATTGCATCTATCAAATGTTGGTAAATTCACTTTATGTAATAAATATCAAACACTTCATTAAGATTCATGTTTTTCTAGCTCTAAGACTAATGGTTTGATCTATGCATATAATTGTAATGACTTTCAATATCCACTTTGTCCATGTGTTTATTTCACCGATTTTTCATTGCGTTGATGCTTTCTTAGTCTTACTCCATGTTTTACTCCTCTATATTGCACTTTTCAACTCCAACGTATGGAATCTAAGTGTTTATTACTCTATTCTAGGTGGCACTAGATGACGATTTCACTATGCTTTGACTCTTATTTATGCAGACTCTCTATGTAAATCTATGCTCTCCCTTATTATGCTTCAATTGGATTAGACTAATGGACATAACTCCCCTTTGAATACTCTAATGTGTGCACTATTTTGAGGTAGTATTATTGACTTATTAGATCATTGAAACTCCTTCTGAGTCTTCCAATGTGAATTGTTTTTTGTTACTTGATGTGTAATTTTTTTTAATCATTAGTAGGGTAAGATTTTATATTTTCATGCAATCCTCAATAGTACCTCACATTCCCTTTAGGACTATTTGACCTATACCTCTCAAAGGTGATATCTATATAAGCCTACATCATTCTACCTAGCACTGATTAAAAAAGGTTTTTAAACCCCTCTTGAATATTGTTAGCAAAGCTCAACAAGTACATTATTACATGCAATATTCTACTTTTTGTTTCTCCAATTAGCGATGGCCCCACTGTATAATGCCTATTGAAAAATATGTATCCTCCTTTGACCATTTTGAAAAATAGTATCTCTTTCACATGTGAATCAAACCTAACCCTTGTTTGTGAATATAATGGCTCCTTTGCATAAATCTCAATGAGTGCATGTTTCACTTGGGCATTATCAAAAATTTGGATAGTTACCAATTGACCTTATTGCATGTAGAAATTTAACTTTGGATCAAAAAATGCCTATTCACTCAATCTTATGACTATCGAATCTCCATCCTATTCATTAATTATTCCATGTTTGTAAAAAATAATTTTGTTGTGTCCTTCATGAGTCTAATGGCTAGAAAACATATTCTAATTGATATTAAATTATTATGTTATAATGGTTAAAAAAATCCCTTGAATACTAGTTGGTTACCTTCAACTAAGCTAAGACAACTCACTCTCTCCAATGTGTGTGTGTGTTTAATATACCTTAACAAAATAACAAGACTCCTTGGTTAATGTAACATCTCCTTGGTAATGGCTAGCCTAGATCAAAAAACATAGATGTGTTAACTCTACATTGTTCATTGTGTTGTTACTTATTTTACTATGTACAAAATTTCAATAGAGTTTGTAAAACCATAGTATTACACCATACATCTCACTACTAGCTACTTGACTACACTACTAATGGTACTGATGTTTGAATTTAGCTTACAGTGATGGTTGCTCAAAGGATAACTTCTCTTTACCAGTTTGTAGCTAATTTCTCCTCCAACTTGCTACTCGAATTGCTACTTTCTTGTTGTCCTAAAATCTAAAAATTTCTTATGGATCCTATTTTCTATTGATTTAACATGTTATTTGATATCATTGTTAGCTTTTGAAGCTATAAATATGAAGAAAATACATCCACAATTAATGAAACAAGCATCCAATGTTATGACTATGTTAATGGTAATCTACTAAGCAAGTAAATAGCATGAGAAGCTTATAAAATAACTCATGAAATAGCCATTACTATAATCTCACAAAAATATGAACTAGATGTCTACTAGTGCATGCTATGAGCAATGCATGCTTCATTCACCATTACAATGCTTAGTCACACATATATATACTAGTATGTGACTCTTCACTTTCCTACCCTAAGGAAACATGTGCATTTTGCATGATAGATACTTGTGCACATGCACATCTATCTAAGGACACTTGTTCCTTCTATTTTAAGGAATCATGTACATGTTGACTACATCCACTTTTACATAATTGCACATTCTAACACTTGTGCATTTATTACTTCTTCCTCATGTAACTACTTAACTTAAGATAAAATCCTAGTCTAATAATGTACCTAAGGTGGTACATTGATATGTACCAAATAATGTAATATTCTCAAACAATGTGTATG
The DNA here is from genome assembly GCA_028583015.1 of Wollemia nobilis. Lineage (NCBI taxonomy): Eukaryota > Viridiplantae > Streptophyta > Pinopsida > Araucariales > Araucariaceae > Wollemia > Wollemia nobilis. Next base: position 8,835,027 of record JAQPPZ010002832.1, on the reverse strand, counting down.
CAAGTGTTAAGTAGAGAAGCCAAGATTCATGAGACTTTGCATAAGGGAATGAAGATTCAAGTAATGAAAGAATCATCCTACAATGGCTATATAATACTCTATAGTGGATATTGCGTACATCACCTACATAGTCTACAGAGTATGCATAGAAACTATTATTATAAGAATTTTCTGATACATTTGTAATAGAAGGAGGAGTAATAAATATTGCATAAATTTGATCAACGTAAGTTGTGCTACATGCTTTGTACATGTATGATTTAGGCTATTACATTCATATATTTTTGCTTATTAATGAATGTTAGTTGATATATTATAAGCCTTGATTTTACATATTAGTTGGATCATATTGTTCTGGTTACATTATTATCTTGATATTACTATATTGTTTATATAATATATTTTCGGATAGGGGTGTAGTATTCCCAAGGGGGAAGGTTATTTAGAAGGCCTAGAAATGATTACCAAAGTCTCAAACCCAACTTACCCAAATTGTACATCTTGTACGATTTGCTTTGTGTACTATGTCAGTTTGCCAAATAGCTTTTACAATCACCAAATCATATAGTTGTATGATAAAAATCATACAAAATTGTACCTTATACAATTGGGTACCTATTAAATTCACTGGAAATGGTTTTTTAAGTCAAATTGATCAGTTTTGTAATCGATTTCTCTAAACTAGCAATTTTCCCTTATTTGGCAAGTTTTGTCTTACAATTTTATTACCAAATAAGATAAATGACCACTTTTACAATCTGGTACATCCTATGTATGTTTTGTACAAATTATTTCTACAAATTATACTCAGATATATAAATCTACATAGTCATTCCTCTCAAGACATGTTTTGGGATGTTTCTTTATGACAATTCCTCACTTTCCCTCTAACATGCAAACCCTAATTCACTGGCAATGAATTACAATCCTCAAGAGAAATTTCAAAAATCACAAAATTATATGCAAACATCATTGTACAATCATTATCCATCATGCAATCAATCCATATCCTCACACCAGGTCTTTACAATGATCAAAATTATTCATAATGTAATTCCATCAATTTGTTGAGCAAGGTGCAGCAATAGTATTTTCATTGTTGTCAACACAGTCAGATAGATCTGTTGATGTAGTGGACAAGAAGTTCAAAAGCTATTCAGATGTAGAAGACAAGAGTTCAAAGGTTATTCAGAGTATGTACAATGATTTTCCAAGAAGACCGAAGTGGCCCATATGCAAAAGATCAAATAAAAAAGACAAGTAAGAAAAGTGTCGTGATATCGTGACATATACAACAAGAAAAACTATCGCTATTTCGTGACATGTTGGAAGAGAGAAAAATCAGGAAAAACTATCATGATTTTGTGACATGTTGGAAGAGAGAGAAAAAGTAGGAAAAATTGTCGCGATTTTGCAACATGTTGGAAGAGAAAAAGACAAGTGGAAAAATTGTTGCGATTTCACGACATGTTGGAAGAGAGATAAAAAGCAAGAAAAACTGTCACGATTTCGCGACATGTTGGAAGAGAAAAGGCAAGTGGAAAAACTATCGTGATTTCGCAACATGTTGGAAGAGAGAGAAAAAGCAGGAAAAACTGTCGCAATTTCACGACATGTTGGAAGAGAAAAAGGCAAGTGGAAAAACTGTCATGATTTTGCGACATGTTGGAAGAGAAAGAGAAAGCAAGAAAAAGTGTTGTGATTTTGTGACAATTTTGAAGAAAGAGAACAAGTTTGAAAAGTGTCATGATTTTGTGACATGTCACATTTTCGCGACTAAAATAGGAGAGAGAAAGTAAGTTGGAAAAGTGTCGCAATTTCACGACATGTTGCATTTTCACGACTAAAATAGGAGAGAGAAAGTAAGTTGGAAAAGTGTCGTTATTTTGCGACATGTCGCATTTTCGCAACTAAAATAGGAGAGAGAAAGTAAGTTGGAAAAGTTTCATGATTTCACGACATGTCGCATTTTTGCGACAAAAGAAAGAGAGGAAGCGTACGGAAGCAGAACTGTCATGATTTTGCAACAAAAGTAGAAAGCAAGAATTCAGAAGTAGAAGTGTCATGATTTCACAACAAAAGCAAAGAAGTAAAGTACAAAAGTAGAAGTGTCACGATTTCATGAAAAAAGTAGAGAAGAAGACTTTGAAGGTAGAAGTGTCGCGATTTTGCGATAAAAGCAAAATCGAAATCTATGGAAGCAGAAGTGTCATGATATCATGACAAAAGAAAAGATGAAGTCTGCGAAGGTAGAAATGTCGCGATATCATGACAAAAGAATATAGAAAGTGTATGGAGGTGAAAGTGTCACAATATCGTGACATGTATTTTTGCAGGCCAAAGCTAAGAGAAATAGCAAGGAGAAAAAGTGTCACGATATCACGACATGTATTTCACGATCCGATGCAAAGAGAAAGAGCAAGGAGAAAAAGTGTCGCGATATTGCGACATGTAGCATTTTCACGGTCTGATGCAAAGAGAAAGAGAGAGAAAGAAAAAGTGTCATGATATCATGACATGTTGTATTTTTGGGGGCCAAAGCAAGGAGAAAGAGAGAGAAAAAAAGTGTCGCGATATTGTGACATGTATTTTCGTGGCAACAACAACAAAAGAAGCTACAGAGGCAGAAATGTCATGATTTCATGACAGGTCGTATGTGTAGAAGACAAGAAGAAGAACCCAACTAAAATGAGAAGTATGACAGTGGACTGACATCTCTACAGCATTTATAGGGGTATATACAGAGTGAATTCATGCAGCTAAAATATGAAGAGTGAACAAAATTCAATGCAATGGCTATATGGACTGTTAACGAATGAAATCTTTGAGCGGTGGAATTACCGAATATCTTCATGAGTTGAAGCCGACTAAAATCAATGATAGGCAACTAAAATTAGGTTTTATATTTGTTATGAAAGCTGAATAAGATTAGGGTTTACATTTGTTATGCAAGCAAACTAAGATTAGGGTTTTCATCATGAAAATATTATTATAAAAGGAGGGCTGTTTGGAGAATTGTTGAGTGGTTGCATATGTCATCGAATGTGTGTCGAAGTGTGAAATACGGATGTAAGAGCGTAGAAAGCACAAAAGTGGTGAGATGATGGTGAAGTGCACAAAGTGAGTGAAGAGTCATGTCGAATTGTCCTAAGTGCATCTATGAGTGCATAGAGAAAGTAGAAGGCATAGAGAGTGCAAAGGGCGAAGATGAATGCAAAGTGCAGCTATAAGGGCACAAAGTGTACGAAGACAGTGCATAAAGGGTGCGTAAAGAAGCGACTCAAAGAAGGCAAAATGTGGCTATAGATCATAGAAGATGTGTCTGTTCTATAAACAGTGAGAGAGATTGGGTAAGCAATAGACCAGTCAGGGTCTTGTAAAAGTGAAGGTATTTTTCTGTTAAACTTCTAGATTCAAAATTGAAGTCCAGGTTGTAGCTTGGCATCATGGGTTGGTGCTCCTTCCAGTAGGTGCTATTAAATCAGGGTTTTGTGCTTCTTTCTATTGGTGCAGATAAATAAGGGTTTGGTTCTCCTTCTAGTGGGTGCTGGTAAATTGATTGTAAAGTTGGTGCTTTGCAAAGGTTGGATTTGGATGGTAGTCCAAGCAGTCATTCTTGAGGAGTAGCCAAATTGGTGAACCTCATTAAATCTTGTGTTGTGTGATGTTCTCTTGTGATACTTGCTTTATATGGTTTTAAGGTTTCATTATTTCAATTTTAAGAGCTGTGAATTTAAATTTAAATAACTACACTGATTCACGCCCCCTCTCCATGCCATTGTAAGACTAATAATTGGTATCAAATCTAAGTTCCTGTACAAGATTAATTGGCTAGGGTGATCTTGAAAGTAAAACAATGGCACGTGGTGAAGAATTCTCATCAAACAAAGCACCTTTGTTTGATGAAACTAATTACACGGTCTAGAGAATCAGGATGCAAACATATCTTTGTGCTTTGGGATATGACGTCTAGAATTTAGTAGACAGTGAATACACAATACCCATCACTCCTCCAACCAATGCTTCCGATAATAATCTGTTTGAGAATGACTCAAAAGCAAAGAATGCTATCAGGTGTAGATTAGTAGACAGTGAACTGGTAAAGATCATGAGTTGTAAAATGACAAAATAAATATGGGACAAACTAAGGAGTATTCATAAAGGAGACGATGAGATCAAGGAGGCCAAGTTACAAACTCATCAAGCTTAGTTCGAAGCATTAAAGTTGAATGGCGATGAGAACATAGAGGCATATATACTAAGAGTTAATGAAGTCCTAGAGGATGATTCTAAAAAAGAAATAGATGGAGGTCTTTTCATGACACTCGAAGAAGAAACAGAAAAAGAACAAGAATGTGATGAAGAAGAAATTGATGCAAAAATAATTTTGAAAGAGGAACTAATTGTAGCTCTGGATGAATTGAAGATAGAAATAAAAATGAATAAGGAAATCTCAAGAAATCTTGAGGATGCAAATGAAATAATAACTAGTTTTAAAGTACAGGTAGAAGAATTCAAAAGAATTGAAGAAACTCTCAGGTCACATATCAATGAGAAAGAGATTGGTTGTTGCAAACAATAGGAAGAGATTGTTTTATTGAAGAAACAACTAGAAGAGGCCAATACAAATCTCAAATTTGAGAAGAGTACAGAGTTGCTAGATAAAATGATAAGCCAACAAAGAAGCTCCATGGATAAGTGTGGTCTTGGATATGAAACTAAAAAAGCTTCATCTTCCAACTTTACAGAGAAGAAGAAGTTCACTTTTGAAGGATCGAAGCAAGAAAAGTTTGAAGCTGAATCTTCAAAAGGAAGAAAATATCAAAGGAGATCTATAGCAAAGCAACCACAACAAAAGAGGTTCTATCACTCTCACTCTATTCATAATAATACTTTTAATGGCTATTGTTTCAGATGCAACTAGTATGGTCACAAGGCAACTTATTGTGGATTGAATAATAAATCAAAGAGTTATGCTGGTAGAAATACATCTGCGTTTCTGAGTGAACACTATGTATAATTTTTTCAATGTAATGGTCATGGGCACATAGCAAGGTTTTTTCCAAGCACTTTTGTATCTAATCTAAGACAAAATAGTAGATTACATCAAACACAAAGAATGCAACATAGACAGGGAATAAATCATGTACATAAAATAAAGGAAAATAATCATTCATCAAGGTTGCACAAGAGACAACCACATAAGAGAAATGTTTGAGTTCATGAAAAGGCGCAAAATAGGGATGTAGTTGAAAAATCCAAGCCCGAGTTCAAGAAAGTTTGGAGAAAGATAGAAGAAAGGAAATCGTGTCTCCTTGGACTGAAGGAGACTACTCGGCTATTGCACTAAGCAACTCCAGGTAGCACATCCTCAGGGGAAGCAATCTTGAAGTTTCATTTTAATGCTCCTATGTATTTGTTTGATTATCTAAGGATGAAATGCAAGTAGTTAGGGAAGTTGTTGTATAGTTGTCAAAGTGTGTTTTCAGTTCATGTAGTTGTTTGTGGAAGTGCCATGAAGGGTGGTGATTAAATTAAGAGTTGTCATTATTGGTAGTATTGCTATATGTCATTGTTGTAATGTTGATGGTTCTTATTGCCACTATCCAAAGTTAAGGATTATAACAGTTTAGATAATTTGGTTAGTGAAAGAATGTTGCCCTAGCTACATATATGTGTTTCGATAAAAGCAGTGTGTATTTGAACTACACATTGATGTGAATATTGTTAGATCTATTATGATGCTATGGTGAAAAATATTGAAGTTTGATTATTGATTCATGTTTATCTCATCAAGATGAGCAACTTTTCTTTGTGAATCATACCTATCCGAGGTCCAAAAGTATGATTTTGAGTAAGGTGGACTATAGTTGGCCGTGAAGTGTTTGAAAAAATGTTGTCTCCTGATTCGAATAGTTGAAAGTAAGCTGTGACCAGCGGTGACTATAGAAAACATAAACCAAGTTAAAAATGTAAAAAGGTATTTGGTTGGTGTTGTGGTATAGTGTTTGATGCTTGCACAGAGTTGGTAGTAAAATTGTAGTGTCGATACAGTTTTGGACAAAATTTGGTACAAGTGTGAGTCACTTAACTTTTTTTGATAGATGTAAAATCAGCATTTTTGAATGGGAAGTTTGAAGAAGAGGTTTATATTGAGTAGCCATATCGTTTCTAGCTTGGTGATGATCCCAAATTGGTTTGTAAGTTGAAGATATATGGCTTGAAACAGGCACCTCGAGCATGGTATGCAAAGCTAGACAACTATCTCACTCAACAAGGGTTTAAGAAATATGATATCATATTTTACAGTAGCAAATATGAGTCGTGTAAAGATTTAGCAAATAAAACGCAAAAAGAATTTGAAATGTCAATGATTGGTGAACTTTTGTATTTCCTCGGGTTGCAAGTTAATCAAAATAATAAGGGCATATTTATTTCTCAAGTTAAATATGTGAAAGAGATGTTAAAAAGTTCACAATGGAGGATTGTAAGCCAGTTAGCACTCCCATGATGATAGGTTGCAAGTTGAGAAAGGATGAAAAATCTCCACCTATTGATCAAACCATGTATAGATCTATGATTGGGAGCTTACTGTACCTGACAGCTACCAGACCAGATATTTTGCAAGCAATATGCATGGTAGCACGATTTCAGGCTAATCCCAAGGAGACTCATGTGACAGCAGTGAAGAGGATTTTTTGATACCTCAAGGGTACTATGGAGTATGGGTTATGGTATCCAAAATGTAAGGACTTCACCCTTATTGCATATTCAGATGCAGATTGGGAAATATGTGTCAATGACAGAAAGAGTACCAGTGGAGGTGCATTCTATCTTAAAGATAGGTTGGTCGCGTGGCACAGTAAGAAAAAAGATTCAATTTCTTTATTGACAGTAGAGGCAAAATATATTGTAGCAAAAACATGTTGTACACAAGTATTGTGGATGAAACAAACCCTGAAAGATATTGGTATCAGCTTCAGTGAGCCAATATCAGTTAAGTGTGATAACACTAGTGTCATTAACATCTCCAAGAATCCGGTTATGCATTCACGCACAAAACACATTACTATCAGGTATCACTTTTTGAAGGAGAAAGTTGAGGAAGATGAGGTTAAGTTGGATTTTATTCCAACTACAGAGCAAGTAGCATATATCTTCACAAAACCATTTCCCAAGGAATTTTTTGAGTACCTTCGCAATAAATTGGGAGTGGTCACACTTCCCAAAAATTGACTAGCTACAGGGATCACATTCTCAGGGGGAGCATTTAAGTATTTGATTATATTTTGGCTCATGTTCATGATTTTTGCTAAGTGTAATAAATTTTTCCTGGGAATGTTGTGCATGGAGTCAAGGGGAGTCTGCAGTAGCCCTTTGGTATTATTGTCAAAGGGGGAGAAGAGTTCTAGGAAATTGCACATGTGTTGCCAACAATTCCAAAGGGGGAGATTGTTGAGCAAGGTGCAACAATAGTATTGTCATTGTTGTCAACACAGTCAGATAGATCTGTTGATGCAGTGGACAGGAAGTTCAAAAGCTATTCATACGCAGAAGATAGGAGTTCAAAGGTTATTCAGAGTATGTACAGTGATTTTCCAAGAAGACCGAACTGGACCATATGCAAAAGATCAAAGAAAAAATACAAGTAAGAAAAGTGTCACGATATCGTGACATATACAGCAGGAAAAATTGTCACTATTTCACGACATGTTGGAAGAGAGAAAAAGGAGGAAAAATTGTCGCAATTTTGTGACATGTTGGAAGAGAGAGAAAAAGTAGGAAAAACTGTCATGATTTCGCGACATGTTGGAAGAGAAAAAGACAAGTGGAAAAACTATCACGATTTCATGACATGTTGGAAGAGAGAGAAAAAATAGGAAAAACTGTCACGATTTAGTGACATGTTGGAAGAGAAAAAGGCAAGTGGAAAAACTGTCGCGATTTTGCAACATGTTGGAAGAGAGAAAAAATAGGAAAAACTGTCATGATTTTGCAACATGTTGGAAGAGAAAAAGGCAAGTGGAAAAACTGTCATGATTTTGTGACATGTTGGAAGAGAAAGAGAAAGTAGAAAAAAGTGTCACAATTTCACAAAAAGTTTGAAGAAAGAGAACAAGTTTGAAAAGTGTCGCAATTTCGTGACATGTCGCATTTTTGCAACTAAAATAGGAGAGAGAAAGTAAGTTGGAAAAGTGTCACGATTTCACGACATGTCACATTTTCGTGACTAAAATAGGAGAGAGAAAGTAAGTTGGAAAATTTTCGCGATTTCATGACATGTCGCATTTTCACGACTAAAATAGGAGAGAGAAAGTAAGTTGAAAAAGTGTCACGATTTTGTGACATGTCGCATTTTCGTGACAAAAGAAAGAGAGGAAGTGTACGGAAGTAGAACTATCATGATTTTGTGGCAAAAGAAAAAAGCAAGACTTTGGAAGTAGAAGTGTCACAATTTTGTGACAAAAGCAAAGAAGTAAAGTACAGAAGCAAAAGTGTCATGATTTCATGACAAAAGCAGAGAAGAAGACTTCGAAGGCAAAAGTGTCATGATTTCATGACAAAAGCAAAGTTGAATTCTATGGAAGAAGAAGTGTCGTGATATCATGAAAAAAGAAAATACAAAGTCTACAGAGGCAAAAATGTCGTGATATTGCGATAAAAGAATAGAGAAAGCATACAGAGGCAAAAGTGTCACGATATCGCGACATGTTGTATTTTTGCGGGCCAAAGCTAAGAGAAAGAGCAAGGAGAAAAAGTGTCACGATATCGTGACATGTATTTTTGTGGTCCGATGCAAAGAGAAAGAGCAAGGAGAAAAAGTGTCACGATATCATGACATGTAGCATTTTCACGGTCCGATGCAAAGAGAAAGAGTGTATCGCTCCAAATTTTTTGCATCCTTACCTTTAGGCTATTGGATCCGTGCCCGAAAGGAGGATGGGAAAAGGATGTCATGGTACCTCGGACTGAGAGGACTTTGCGAAGGTCCCGCCTCTCAAGGGAGGTGTATTTTGATGATTTTTCGATGGATGGTGGGTTCACCAGGAAACATTTAAGGGCAGTTTCCACGCCTAGGTTTGGAATGTGTTTTAATGTGTTCATTTTTAACTTTAAGCATTCATGTCCTAGGTTTGGCCAAATGAATCTAGATTAATCTACATGAAAATGCAAATTCAATGAGTACAGAAAATAGATTTAAAGACATAAAACAGAGAATTTATAGAATACAAATGAGGAATACCTGATCCGGATGTCTAGTGATGATTCTGATGTTTGAAGTAGTCAGGATCATCTGGAATTCGACAGAATCATCTGATATCTGACAGAATCATCTGAGATCTGACAGAATCATCTGAGATCTGACGAATTCGTCAGACGAATTCGTCAGAGACCTACAAGCAAAAAAACAGATACAAAATACAACGAATACTATTGTGCTAACAAAGAGAAACAACACCAAATGATTGTATGAATACTGAGTAATAGTTATGAACATAAATTCAAGCAAATTATGATATTCTAATGACAAATCATGATCTTAGTATGCAATCTAAGCTAAATGGGTGAACTCCAAATGCAAAATAACATAAAAACTAAATAAATTATCTAATTTGCAGAATAAAACAGTAGAGAAATGTTTGAGAAATGCAAACTCCGGGCACTGATTGCCTCAATATGGACTACAGTCGAGATCATCTCGCATCAGTACGAAATCACCTCGAATTCGATAGGTTCATCTCCGATCTGAATAGGTTTGTCGATGACGATGTGTGCTAGCTCCGGCTGAAAAATAGTGATATACCTGCAACAAAATTGGTATGGGACCAGTGCAAATGAAAAATTGGGATGGTTCAGCGTAGATGGAGTTAAATTGCAGATAATTTCAGCCGAGGGGGTGCTAAGGGAATAGCTTAGGATTAAATAGGCTTAGGGGAGTAGTTAGGAGGTTGGAGATCATCCCAATTTGGGAGATCTCCAACGGGGGAGGGTCCCAATGGCACAGACATGCTTCTACCTGGATTGGAGACCCGTTGGAACAGAAGCTAATTTTGCAAAATCAGTTTTGTGACAAGATCGTCTGGACGTCCTAGTCTAGACGAAATCATCAAATCTGGGGCGATATCGTCTGATCGGTGACGATATCATCAAACGGTCAAAACAACCTCTAAAAATGGCATAGAAAAGGGGGAAACGGATTTCCCGATGGTTAACGAGTGGTTTGGGAGGTTAAATTTGAATTTTAAATTATTTACTAAGGTGAATGTGATTATTACAATTTTCATTGCGCCAATTTTAGGGTGCTACATTTTGCCCCCTCTTTAGCGAATTTTCTGAAGAAAATGCGTTAAAGATGAGTTCTTCTCGATCTACGAGAAAGCAAAAATTATTCCCATTTTTAGGCGACGATTCTTGGTCGAATCGTACGATGACTTACTATGGTGCCCCCTCCGTGTTTTTACCCAAATCGAACGTTTGAGGTAAAAATGCGAAAAAGCAAAAAATTATTTTTGAATAAAAAAAATATAAAAAAAAATAGGGTAAAACCCTAATTCATTTTTACTGTTCATTTTCTGGTTTTTAGAGCTCTAAAGCAAAAATGGTGGACACAATGCACAGATCCACAGAGGTCCAGCGCGGTCTATGGGTAAGAGCCTAGACTTAACTGGGATGCTTTAATTTGAATTTACATGCTTTGAGGTATTTTGGTTTTTTGCTCCGCTTCGTCTATGGGTAAGAGCCTAGACTTAACTGGGATGCTTTAATTTGAATTTACATGCTTTGTAGGTAATTTTTAGGTGATTTTTTAGCATCGCGGCCGTTTTTGGGCCGTCGACGTCGTCGGGACGAAATCGTCCCGATTTTGACGAAATCGTCTCAATTTCGGCAATTTCTCCCGAGGGCGAAATCGTCGAAATGGGGACGATTTCATCAAATTAGAGACGATTTCGGCTTGCGAAATCGGAGACGATCCTGCTCAAATTTGGGACGATATCGTCCAATAGTGGGCGATATCATCAATTACATAAAATTGAATTTTTAACTTGCATTATTAATTACTTGAATTGTTTATTAATGATTGTTTATTGTTTTGTTGTTTATGTTTGCAGAGAGGATTACTAAAGAGCAAGGAATGGAAGTATGGAGGGTTGAGAGATGACTTGGCCGCTCTCACACAGGTAGAGCGAGATCAGCTGGCATAGGTCGGCTTGCAGCATGTGGCAGAGATGCCACAAGTATCCACAAATATGGGGCTACTGACGGCCCTAGCAGAGAGGTGGTATCCGGGTTCTTCATGTTTCTAGCTACCGATAGGGGAGATGAATCCCACACTAGAGGATGTATGGAGGATTCTGAGAATCCCCATACAAGGACGGCTGATTACTCCTACGACCAATCAGGGCCATGCTATGGGACGACTGTGCGGTGATCCGAGCTTCGCCCTAGAGAAGGGCGGAGTTAACATCGAGGCACTACGCCAGATTCTTGGGGCATCTAGACTCACATGAGTACTAGCTGGAGTGGTTGGTGGACTTCTATTGTGCCACCAGAGTGGGTGCAGGGTGTCGTGGATGCTCGTAGATGTGATCTACGATATGCGGGACCACGGGTACAGGTTCTCTTGGGGCAATTTTGTGCTATGCCGGCTGTACAGGATCCTATATGGGGTCGTGTACAAGGGCGGCCGATGTCTGGTCATGACATCGCTCTTACAGGTTTGGTGCTGGGAGCACATTGCAGTGCGGAGGCCGATAGGGCTTCCTCTGATAGGGGTAGACGGGGAGAGGCCCCGAGTCTTCTATTGGTGGCTCCGAAGAGGGGCACAATGATGGATAGATCTGCCTATGTCCCGGAGGCTACTAGATGACTTAGTCTCAGACCAGATCACTTGGAGACCATGGAGGGAGCATCCAGGGTGGGCAGAGGATGGACAGGAGTTGGCTCACGTTAGGCGAGTTTGCTGGCTGTGGATGGAGAGGGGAGAGGTGGAGCTCCACCGCTATGATCGAGTTTTGAGATAGTTCGATCTACAGCAGGGGATCCCATCTCTGAGGGACTACGAGTTTTTCCATACTATCCGGGATAACACCATGGTTAGCGGGGCTCCCGACATGCAGCGGTTCTGGAGCCAGGACGCAGATGATGCCCCCATCCAGCCAGTGGATGGGGACAACGTAGGAGTAGCCGATGGCTATGATGCCTGGTACGTAGGCATCCGCCCTCCTCGGATGATGAGGGCATAGGGTTCGATACACGCGGTTGTGCATCGGATAGGGAGGCGGCACCAGGCGGCGATGGAGGCGGCCCAGGGTCACAGTGGGAGAGAGGTGAGGAGGCCACAGGCACAGGAGAGGCCACGACAGAGGGAGAGGAGGGAGGCGAGACCCCCATCTCCACAGAGGCCACCATCGCCCGATAAGGGCAAGGGCATCGACATAGGAGAGAGTAGCAAGATGGCTACTCTCCGGGCGGAGAGAGATCATCTCCAGGCCCAGGTGCAGACTCTATAGGATGAGGCTACATGCCACCGAGCTGAGGTGTCACAGCTACGGGATGAGATTGCATGCCTCAGGGCACGGGGCGGAGGGGCGAGCTCTAGAGAGCTGACACGGGCTATCACCCAGCTGACATTCTATCAGACATTGTACTACCAGCTGGTGCCAGAGGTAGATAGACTACCCCTGCCAGCCAACATTGCAGATCCGATCAGGATCGGGTCGTCGAGGACCACGTCCCGGTCGAGGACTAGGACTACACAGACTGCGATGGGGCCACCTCGTCCACCTCAGGGCGGGGGAGGAGATGAGGCAGAGAGCTCGAGGGGCTCTCGAGGCTAGAGGGCTGGATTGACATTGTATTATATGATTTTTAGTTTGTTGATAGAGGATTGAGTATGCCGAGGTACAGATTGTGGCATACCAATCCAGTTTTGATGATGTATATATGTTGTTGATATATATATGATATGAGATATGTTTTTGATCACATGACTTGTATAATGTGTATGCTTATGATGCTTTTATGTTTGATTGATTGATTTGATAATTCATGTAATTATGTCGTTGGAAATATTATAATTTGAATGTCATGCTTGTAATATTTTAAATGAAATAATCTGATGTAACAAATTGGTTGTTTGTAATGTGATGTAAAAATAAAAATAAAAAGAGACTTCTAACAATAATTTCAAAGGACATTGTCGCTATTATAGACCATTTCATGGAGTCGCTGCTCACTCGGTCGTCAAGCTAATCCCATTTATAGAAATATTGTTAGAAGGAAAAGAGTGCTTAAGAGACTGTCTTAAGACTTTGGTGCAATAGTGCAAATGATGATGATGATGATGGTTTGTTTTCAGATTTTTCATGAAAATATTATGCATGAAATAATTTAAAATGATTTTTGCTAGGCATAAATTCCTAAGTGTGATAAATTTTTTTGGATAATTCTTTAGGAATTATACCATCATTGCAAAATTGAAGGTTGACATAATGACATAAAATAATAAAAATGGGTTTGCTTTTTAAAAGCATAATTTGTGTAACATAATGAATTAAGTCATATGGTTTTCATGATTTTAAATAAATGGGGAATAAAAATTGGTACAATGGTTTGCGCTAGGCATAGAATATGTAGGTATAGACTTATACCATCATCGCGAAAATCCAAAAAAGATAGTTTTATTGCATGGTTGATTTTTGATGAACAGAAAATATGAAAATGAGGACTTGCACTAGGCATAAAATTCCAATTTTGGTTTTGAAACTATACCATCGTCGTGAAAGTCAACCAGATATATATGTATATGTTTTGATTGTATAGTTTGAAAGAAATTTTTTATTTTTCTATTATATAGTTGTCTTTGTGGTAAACAACTGTACTTGATTTATTCCAAACAAGTTGCAAAAATAATATTTCAAAGTATTTTGAAGACAAAAGTTAGATTTATAAGGAATCCCATGTGCATATGTGAATTCATTTCCAATCTTGATTTATCATAATGATACACAAAATCTCTCAAATACAAATGTGTGTGCAATTGCATTGTTCATTTACCAGTTTTGAGCAAGATAATATGATACAAGTGATTTGAAGAAACCAAATAAGTGTTCATTAACCATGATGTAGATGCATATAACCATACTAGACTACTATGTAGGTCGGATTATCAAGAGCTAGCTAATCCATAAGCGGACATAGGTCTGTACAAAATAAGGTCGCTAATGTGACAGACATATCACCATGCTAGGAGTTACCCAAGGCCAAGCGAGGTTGGGCACAAACCACCTGTTATGGGGCTTACCTCATAGTTTTCGAATAATTGAGAATTCCAGGGATTCAAGCTCATCAACCCTTCTTTTCTTTTCAAAGGGTAGGGAAAGGAATTTTATTGCTTTCTTGCTTTTGCTTTCTTTTCTTTTTCTATTTATTTTAAACTTTGCTTCTTTTTCTTTTTGTATTTTTGCTTGATTGTTGAGATAGTGCTTTGAAATATTGCTGGAATGATATAAAAGAACATTTTTCTTTTCTTTTTTTTTTGAACTTTTCTTTTCTTTTTCTTTGCTAGGGATACTTGCTCGGATTAGCTATAGAGCAAGGGATTTTTATTCTGGGTAGGGGTGAGCTTGTCCTTTTGCCAATTCTCAAATATTCTAGACCATGTGCATGATAGGATAGCAGGGGAAACTTTTCGCTCAAGAAACCACGTCTACTATGTAGCAAAACATGGAAATTACAAATATAATCATTTTATTGTGAAAAGATGTGCTTGGTTTAAGTAAATAACAAGATCAATTCTCTATGCTCAAACTTTATTTAATTGAATTTTGTGGACTTTGATATAAGAGAGATTAGTAATCATGCCAGATAAAATCAAGATATTTATTTGTTGTGAGTGTGCAAGTGAGGGATTCCAAATAAATGCTAATTTATCCAAAATAATTTGAAACATATAACTGCAATAATTGTAAGAAAATATATATAAACACTTTTGAGAAGTTTGGAGAATGTTGACTCTCTCTTTCTTCTTTATATTGTTTTGGTTTCGAAAGAGTCAAGCATATTGCTGTTTTTAGATTTTTATCATTATTTTGTTTTTTTGGTTTTATTTTTGTTTTTGAGCAAAAATTTAACAAGTGGCATAAATAAATGCAACAAATAGTTTTGAAGATTTTTGGAGATTTATGAATGTTTTTGGTGTTTTTGAATAAATTGAAAGAAATACAAGATAGTAATTTTGAACAAATATATACATGGATGAAATGACCAAATTTATGCATAGTAACGTTTAAGATGCAAAATATTCATGGGTTCTTTAAGTTCTTTACCATCTAAGGTAGATAATTTATATGCTCCTGATTCAAATTTAGCAGTAATAATGTATGGTCCAAGCTAGTTGGGCTCAAATTTACCTTTAAGGTCCTTAGTTGCATTTGTATTTTTTTGATTTTCTTTTAAAACAAGGTCGCCGATCTCAAAGGATCGATGACGAAATTTTTTAGCATATGATCTTTTAAGCTTGTTTTGGTAAGCACGGAGATGCTCCAAAGCATTGATGCATTTTTCATCTAGGAGTTCCAGCGATCGAATCTACGAGCATGATATTCATCTCCTACTTCGGTATCTTGAAGTAGCAGAGCCAAAGAAGGAACTTCCAATTCAAATGGAAAAAGCTGCTTCAGCACCATAAACCAAAACAAATGGTGAAGTTCCCGTGGGGGTTCGAACACTAGTTCGATAAGCCCACAAGGCTGGATATAATTGAATGTGCCAGTCATGGCCAGTTTTATTGACTAATATTTTGAGAATTTTGATTAAGGTTTTGTTAGATGCTTCTGCTTGACCATTACCCTGAGGATAATAGGGAGTGGACCAGCGATGTTGAATCTTATATTTTTGACATAATTTTTTAACATCTTTATTTTTGAAGCAAGTTCCATTGTCAGAGATGAGATTTGCAAGAATTTCGAACCTACAAATAATTTGATTAAAAATAAATTTAGAAACTTGTGTGCCAGTGCAGGAAGCTAAAGGCATAGCTTCGACCCACTTCGTGAAATACTCAGTGGCGGTTATGATGAACTTGTGTCCATCAGATGACACAGGATTGATTTTGCCAATAATATCCAAGCCCCATTTAGAAAAGGGCCATGGAGATGAAATAGCCCTGCAGCTCTTGTGCGGGCGCATGGACAAGGTCAGCATGTTTTTGACACTTGTCGCAATGGCGCACATACTCATGTGCATCCGTTTCCATGGTAGGCCAAAAGTATCCTATCCGAAGGAGCTTTTTAGCAATAACACTACCACTAAAGTGTCCTCCACAAGATCCATCGTGGGCTTCACTCAAGGCTGATTTAGACTCTTCTAAGTTTAAACATCTTAATAGGATACCTTCAAAAGATCTCCTATATAAAGTATTGCCAATTATTACAAATCGACTTGCTCGTCGACGTAATAACCGACATTGGTTTCTATTAGAATTGGCAGGGAAAGTCCCATTTTGAAGAAAATCAAATATGTCTATATACCAAGGTTCAGGAGTGGTTTCATTGATTAGAAACACATCCAAAGGCTCTAAGCATGACTTATTTGAAGCGGGTTCTTGGAGTCGACGAATAATGATAGTGGCATATTCGTCATCTAACTCCAAGGGCAGGGAGAGATGCGATTGTGGCCATAGCATCAGCTGCATGGTTGCTAGTTCGAGGAATAGCTTCCAAGGTAACTTGATCAAATAAAGACATTAATTGTAAAACATAGGCCTTATATGGGCACATTTTATCATCTCGAGTTTGATAAACTTCATTAATTTGGTTTATAACCAGTTGAGAATCACC
Source organism: Wollemia nobilis (assembly GCA_028583015.1). NCBI lineage: Eukaryota > Viridiplantae > Streptophyta > Pinopsida > Araucariales > Araucariaceae > Wollemia > Wollemia nobilis. The sequence continues at coordinate 8,818,186 of JAQPPZ010002832.1, read as the reverse complement.
AAAAACTAAAAGATGTTTAATTTTTAGTGCTAGGGCAGCTCGTAATCCAAGGATTAGAGCTTCATACTCAACAATATTGTTGGTGCAAGCAAATGTCAATTTGAAGGACAGAGGAATAAGATGTTTTTGTGGGGATATTAAAATAATACCCACACCAGCCCCACTCATGCATCGGGCTCCATCAAAGTATAAGGACCATTGTTCGGTATGGTCTGCCTCTAATTGAAGGCATTCATCTGGAAACTCGATGATGAGGGGATGGGTAGACTCTAAGGGTGCAACAGCTAATTGATCTGCTATGATTTGACCCTTAACAGACTTCTATCCTATGAATGTGAGATCAAACTCGCTTAGAGCAAGAACCCACTTGGTTGTGCGACCCGATAAATAAGGTCGACTCATGAGATACCTTAAGGGATCATATTTAGCAATGACATAAGTTTTTTGACTAAGCATATAATGTCATAATTTTTGCGTAGCAAACACGACTGCTAGACATAGTTTTTCTAATGTTGTATAGTGGGTTTCATAACTGATGAAGGTTCGGCTAATATAATAATTAGCACGTTCTCGCTTTTCATCATCAAGTTGAGCTAACATAGCCCCTAAGGCAGAATCTGAAGCGAAAATATATAGGAGAAATGGGCGATCAGATTTAGGTGGTGAAAGCACAGGTGGATTAAGGAGGTATTGTTTGAGAAGTTCAAAAGCTTCTCTACATTCTGTGTCCCAATTAAAAGGGACATCTTTCTTAAGGAGTTTAAGAAAGGGACCAGTTTTGTCCGCCAGCTTATCGATGAAGCGACGGATGGCTTGAAGTTTACCTTGTAAACTTCGTAACTCAAAGATATTAGTAGGTGCGGGCATATCAGTGATGGCCGCAATCTTGAGAGGGTCGATTTCAATACCACGTAAAGAAACTAAAACCCCTAATAGTTTGTCGGATTTAACTCCGAATATGCATTTTGCTTGGATTTAATCGAATAAGATATTCTCGTAATCGATTAAAGACTTTCCTCAAATCATCTAAATGATTATTTTCAATAATAGAGTGAGCTATGATATCATCCACATAATCATGTAGGATATCATGCATCATATCATGAAAAATGTAGGTCATAGCTCGTTGATAAGTTGCACTGGCGTTCTTTAAGCCAAATGGCATCACTTTCCAGCAAAAGGTACCCCAGGGGGTAATAAAGGTTGTTTTAGCCTGATCTTCAGGAGCTATCCTGATTTGATTATAACTGGAGAATCCATCCATTAAGGACATCATCCCACTCTCGGCAGTAAAGTCAATGATTTGATCCATGTTTGGAAGAGGAAAGTCATCTTTAGGGCATGCAGCGTTAATATCTCTAAAATCTGTGCAAACCCTAACTTTGGTAGCTTCTTTCTTGGTGACTGGAACTACATTTGAGATCCATTCAGCATAATCAATAGCTTGTATAAAGATAACATTCGAGGAGTTTTTCTAACTCCCCTTTGACTAGCAGAGCCACTTTGGGATGCATTTTTCTAAGTTTTTGTTTAACAGGTTTAGCATCCGGATGGACCACTAGATGATGCATGACTACAGAAGGGTCTAGACCTGGCATATCTTCGTATGTCCAAGCGAAGACATCTTCATACTCTTTAAGAAATGCAATGTATTGTTCTTGTTTTTCTTGACTTAATTCTGATCCGATATTGATTATGTGAGGATTGTCCTCAGTTCCAATGTTAATTTTAATGACGTTTTCTACCTCCATGTGTAGATCTCTTTCAAAATTAGGTGGGGCGGGTGAAACGCCCAATTCTTGTAATTCTTGTAAGGTTAATTTAGATAATTCATCTTGAGGATTAGTGGCCTCAAGTTGGGCTATAGTTGGTATAGAACCATCAAAATAAAATCCATTGTGTAACATCTCTTCAATAGAGACATCATGGAAGATATCTCCTTCCAACTCTTCATCGGGGTCAGCAATCATTTCAGGGTAAGCTATGGATAGCATGTTGCATGAAAATGACTGATTTTTAAGAGGCAAATCAACATGCCTATCCAAATAATCTTGATAGCATATGAGATGATCATCATCTTCAAAAGGAAAGGGTTGACCCTTACTAGGGAATAAGCCCACACCACAGCGGGCAGGCCACGGTTCTACCTCGAAAGGTTCTTTCATGCCATTTTGGAAAGGTCCCAAGCCTTTCCCTTCATATCCCATTTTAAGCATCATGGGTTTAGCTTTAATATAATCATTGGTAAAATAACACCGAGCATATCCTTCATGATGAGTTTTGATATTTCGAGGGATTCTTCCCCAGTCATATCCTTTATAAATGAATGCACAACTCCCAACTTGGTAAGTACTTCCCATAGGTTGTGGGAGGCCCAAAGTACGAGGAGATGGCGGCAAGTTATTTAAAAGGTTTGAATCTCGCATGAAAGCATTCATTTTTTTTGATATTAAGGTTGTAGATAAATCTGGTAAGAGTTCATCAGAAAGGGCATAAGATGTAGAAGGCTTATTACCTATATCTTTAGATGTGGAAGGTATGATAGATGTGTCTATAGGTTTTGAATTTATAGGGATAGAACTTGAAGGATTGGTTGTAGATTTAAGATCTTTTTGAGGTTCTAGAGTGATTTGTTTAGAGGGTTGTTGATCTATATAGGAGGATGAAATTAATGGAGAGGAAATAGGTGAAGTTATGGGTGTATGTTTCACAGTTTTAGATGAAAAATAAGAACTAGGATGTGTGGATGACAGAGCAGGGCAAAATTGCACTCCAACGGGTTCTGCCAAAGCACACATATCAAAAGGTCTAGGGTCACCATGAATAGTGACCAACTGATTTTTAAACTCGAATTTAACACATTGGTGTAAAGTTGATGGGACCGCTCGCATGGCGTTGATCCAAGGGCGACCCAAAAGTATATTGTATGATGTTGGGCAATGTACAATAAACACGATTGTTTCTAGGGTTCTAGGACCAACTTGCAATGGGAGGGTAATAACTCCACACGTTTCTTGTGTTTCGTCATTAAAAGCTTTGATAATCATATCAGTTTTCTTCATTTCATCACTTCTAAAGCCAAATCGTTGGTAGAAGTCAAAGGTGCAAATGTTTAGAGATGAGCCATTATCAATCAAAACTCTTTTGACAGCTACATCTCCAATTAGAGCAGTAATGTATAAGGGATTGTCCTTATGTAAACTGTGTTGTGGGATATCTTTATCCCGAAAGTCAATACAATCAATCTCTCGAGTGATGATAGTATTGGCCATAGCTTCGAGTTGAATGTTTTGAGGTACCATCATTTGGCTCAATGTAAGCATCAACTCATCCCTATGGGTGGGAGAGGATCTTAATAAATCTAAGAGGGAAATTCTGGCCGTAGTATTAGACAATTGCTCATTAATGTTGTAAGGGGGTTTAGGTTGAACAGTAGGAGCATGATTCCCTTTATTGGGGTTTTTCAAAATGAATGGAGCTGATCCATCGTTCTGGTTTGGTTCTTGTTGGGAATTTTGAGCTTGTTGTCGAGTAACGACTCCAATGGTACCTACAATGTTATAGTGAAGACGTTGAACTGGTCTCGGTTGAGCATTAATGGCTTGTTCATTAGAAAGGAATATATTGGAAGAAGGTCGAGTAGTGACTCTTCTAGGAAATGGTTCTTCTGGAACCATAGCATCTGTGATGGGTTGAATAGGATCTGATTCATTTTCAGAACTATTCGATTGGTTTGAAGTAATGTCTAGTTCACTTTCACTATCTAATTCTATATCACTAGAATCAGAAGTTTGAAAATTATGTAAGGGCCTGGTCGTAACCGGGGATAAGGTCGTGTCAAATATTTGAGGATCCTGAACAGGTAATTGTCCGCTAATGGTTCCTACATATCGGGTAGGAGGGGGAACATTATGATGTTCGATTTGATTGGCTACCTCTTTACCATGTCGTGGTAAAGGGTGTTGAAATATGTCTAGAGTTTGATTGGCATTTTGATTTTGATTTTGGGGAACGGTCTTTTGAGTATTATTAGGAGGGTTTTGTTTAGGTTGGAAGGCTTGCACTTCCATTTCATTATTGTCAATCAAATCCTGTATTTTATGTTTCAACCTTTTACAAGCATTGGTAGAATGTCCAGGTCCTCTATGGAAATCACAGTGTAAGTCGGCTCTATATCCGGGTATAGTTGGATCAGGTTCCCGGATGGCTGGTAATTGGATCAAACCTCTTTCGAGCAATTGAGGTAAAATAGTTGATAAGGGTTGGTTTAATCTAGTGAATTCTCAAGGAGGCTTATCAGGAGGTTTCAATATGAATTTTTCTGTTGTCTTCGTTGTATTGACATTAGCAATATTTCGGCTGTCAGTGACTCCGTCACCGACAACTTGTTTGTTTTTGTATTGATTCCTGGATGTTTTCTCATCATCCTTCTTCCTAAGTTGGCCTCTCCTAATGAGGGCATCTTCTACTCTTCGAGCTAAATCTATAGCTTGATCGAAGGTAGTTAAAGTAGCAGTTGATAGCTCATAAGATATTTGTTCTTGTAAATTGTTGATGAAAATGTCCAACATTTCCCTATAAGGCAGCACAAAGTGCAGTTTTCCTATCAATTGCCTCCATCTAGCTAAGAAATCGGCAAAACATTCATCTTTGTCTTGTTTTAAATTGTATAGGTCTTTAATAGTTACATGCCTCTCGATGTAGGCACTAAATTGATGGACAAATGATTCAACTTTTTCTTCAAAGTTTCTCAAAGAATGAGTGGGCAATTGATAGTACCACTCTAATGCCATTCCACCTAAACTTTTTGGGAACATTTTTAATAATAGCAAGTCATCATGCGATATATCGTGACATGCTATCCTAAACATGCGAAGATGCTCTATGGGATCTTCGGTTCCTTTATATATAGGCAGGACGGGCATGGGAAAATGCTTAGGGTATGGTTGAGCTACAACTATGGGATCCAAAGGTTGACTACAGATCTCTCGATAATTATACGAGGGACGGTAGGGATCTATCTGGTCCATACGCGAAGCTAATTGTTTCACCATGGCTTCCAGATTACTAGTTTGCCCCCCATATTGGTTCGGTAGGGCATTGACATGGGTTTTATGGGCATAGGATGGAGGAACATGCAGATTAGATGCCATGTTACTATTGTGTAAAGTATTGGTAGGAAAAGTATTATGGAGGAATTTTGAAGTTGGATTATGTTGTATTTCGGATTGTTGAAAATTTGTATTTGGCTTTGTTTTAGGTTTTTGTTTACTTGAAGCATATTGCTCAATAGTTTGGCGGAATAAAGTAGTGAAGGAAGGTTTCTTTTGTGTGGGAGTGATTTTAGGTTGAATAACAGGTTCCTTAGGAGGTTGGATAACCTGTTGTTTTGACATGTTTTGAGCCATAGTGACCATATCCGTATTGGATGGGCCAGCCTTGTCACTTTCTTGATCAATGAAAGACAAGGGGTTAGTGTGCATATTACACATATATTCCATGGCTGCTTGAGTGTTACTAATTTTCCCTTTATCAATACGTATTGCCACATTAAGGTCATCAATGTTATCAATGAGAAATTTCCTAAAATGCTCTGCATTGTCAAAAGCAATAGTTCCATTTGGAGCTACTCTAGGGGATGAGGATCCATCCTCTTTAACACTTCCTTCTTGTTCCTTATCTTCACCTAAGTCTTCGTCTGATTGACCTAGAGTTTCTCCTTCCGGATTTGGATCTCCAAGAAGGACATTTGGGTCTTTAGTTGTATCTTGTAACCAATCTTCTCCTTCTCCTAAAGTTTCTTTACCATTCCTAAGTTTAGGCATGGTGCTAAGTTTTGATTTCAGCAAATATATATATATATATATATATATATATATATATATATATATATATATATATATATGCAACAAATTAAGAGGTATATGTTTACTATATACCTACTACAATATTTGAAATGAAATTTTTAAGTTTTTGCTATGTTTTTTGTTTTTAGTTTTTTTTTGTTTTTTGAAATAATATAATAAAGACAGCAAATAACACAATAAATGCAAGAAATAATACTGAAGTAATAATCTAGTTTTCTATAAACAACTTATGAATATCATTAATAGGTTCGAGTTGTTCCGGATTCATGAAGTGTTCTTCTTCAAATTGAAAGTTTTCTTTTAAAAATTTGATGAAAAGAGCTATAGTGATATTGTCTGTTTCAGATGTTGGTTGATAAAAGTAAAGCTCATGGCAATACTCTCGATATAGCACGGCTCGTGGAACTCTATTCCATATTTCCCTATCTATAAGAACAACCTCTTGGTCTTCTACACAACCTAGGAGCTGGTGCACAATGGCTGCGTTCTCGAGGTATTCCTCGAAGGTGAACAATTCTGAAGATACTAGAGCTCTCCTATAAGCTAACCATCTATGGCGAGGCTCTCCGAAGTTCATGATAAAAAACTAGTTGGTGAGGATCCGAGGATTCTATCTAGGACTAGCCTCTTGATTTGCTTAAGTTGTGTGGACCTAGATGAGATGAGACTAAGTCTTCTATCAAGTTCGTTCCACAAGAATTGATTTCTACTTGTTTCAGGCACACTAAGGACAGAATTGACTTCTATGGCTGCCAATTGGTTTTCTACGTTTATAGTAACTGCTAACCTTTTCTTAGGAGCTACCATCTAAACATGATTTTAAACTTTAAATGTTTTAAAATGCATCTAAGTTTTAGTTGTTCTATATATGTTTTTGTTTTGTTTTTGTTTTCAAAAGGTTATGATGCATTCACGTCGGGTTCACCAAAATGTATCGCTCCAAATTTTTCGCATCCTTACCTTCAGGCTATTGGATCCATGCCCGAAAGGAGGATGGGAAAAGGATGTCGTGGTACCTCGGACTGAGAGGACTTTGCGAAGGTCCCACCTCTCAAGGGAGGTGTATTTTGATGATTTTTCGATGGATGGTGGGTTCACCAGGAAACATTTAATGGCAGTTTCCACGCCTAGGTTTGGAATGTGTTTTAATGTGTTCGTTTTTAACTTTAAGCATTCATGTCCTAGGTTTGGCCAAATGAATCTAGATTAATCTACATGAAAATGCAAATTCAATGAGTACAGAAGATAGATTTAAAGACATAAAATAGAGAATTTATAGAATACAAATGAAGAATACCTGATCCGGATGTCTAGTGATGATTATGATGTTTGAAGCAGTCAGGATCATCTGGAATTCGATAGAATCATCTGATATCTGACAGAATCGTCTGAGATCTGACAGAATCATCTGAGATCTGACGAATTCGTCAGAGACCTGCAAGCAAAAAAATAGATACAAAATACAACGAATACTATTGTGCTAACAGAGGGAAACAACACCAAATGACTGTATGAATACTGAGTAATAGTTATGAACAGAAATTCAAGCAAATTACGATATTCTAATGACAAATCATGATCTTAGTATGCAATCTAAGCTAAATGGGTGAACTCCAAATGCAAAATAACATAAACACTGAATAAATTATCTAATTTGCAGAATAAAACAGTAGAGAAATGTTTGAGAAATGCAAACTCCAGGCACTGATTGCCTCAATATGGACTGCAGTCGAGATCATCTCGCATCAGTACGAAATCACCTCGAATTCGACAGGTTCGTCTCCGATCTGAACAGGTTCGTCGACGACGATGTGTGCTGGCTCCGGCTGAAAAACAGTGATATACCTGCAACAAAATTGGTATGGGACCAGTGCAAATGAAAAATTGGGATGGTTCAGCGTAGATGGAGTTAAATTGCAGATAATTTCAGCCAGGGGGGTGCTAAGGGAATAGCTTAGGATTAAATAGGCTTAGGGGAGTAGTTAGGAGGTTGGAGATCATCCCAATTTGGGAGATCTCCAATGGGGGAGGGTCCCAACGATGCAGACACGCTTCTGCCTAGATTGGAGACCCGTTGGAACAGAAGCTAATTTTGCAAAATCAGTTTTGCGACAAGATCGTCTGGACGTCCTAGTCCGGACGAAATCGTCAAATTTGGGGCGATATCATCCGATCGGCGATGATATCGTCAAACGGTCAAAACAACCTCTAAAAATGGCGCGAAAAAGGGGAAACGGATTTCCCGATGGTTAACGGGCGGTTTGGGAGGTTAAATTTGAATTTTAAATTATTTACTAAGGTGAATGTAATTTTTATAATTTTACTATGCCAATTTTAGGGTGCTACAAAGAGAAAGAAAGAAAAAGTGTCATGATATCGTGACATGTTGTATTTTCAAGGGCCAAAGCAAGGAGAAAGAGAGAGAAAGAAAAAGTGTCGTGATATCACGACATGTATTTTCATGGCAACAACAACAAAAGAAGCTATAGAGGCAAAAATGTCATGATTTTGTGATAGGTCGTATGTGTGCAAGACAAGAAGAAGAACCCAACTAAAATGAGAAGTATGACAGTGGATTGACATCTCTACAACATTTATAGGGGCAGATACAAAGTGAATTCATGCAGCTAAAATATGAAGAGTGAACAAAAGTTAGTGCGACGACTATAGGGATTATTACCAAATGAAATCTTTGAGCGGTGGAATTACCGAATATCTTCATGAGTTGAAGCTGACTAAAACCGATGACAACCGACTAAGATTAGGGTTTACAGTTGTTATGAAAGCTGACTAATATTAGGGTTTACAGTTGTTATGAAAGCTGACTAATATTAGGGTTTACATTTTTTATGCAAGCCGACTAAGATTACGGTTTTCATCATGAAAATATTGTTATAAAATGAGGGTTGTTTGGAGAATTGTTGAGTGGTTGCATATGTCATCGAATGCTTTTCGAAGTGTGAAATGCGGCCATAAGAGTGCAAAAAGTGCAGAAGCGACGAGATGATGGTGAAGTGCACAAAGTGAGCGAAGAGTTGTGTCGAATTGTCCTAAGTGCATCTGTGAGTGTGTAGAGAAATCAAAAGGCACAGAGAGTGCAAAGGGTGAATACGAATGCAAAGTGCAGTTGTAAGGGCACAAAGTGTATGAAGACAATGTGTAGAGGGTGTGTAGATAAGTGACTCAAAGAAGGTGAAGTGCGGCTATAGATCATAGAAGATGTGTCTATTCCATAAATAGTGAGAGAGATTGAGTAAGCAATAGACCAGTCAAGGTCTTGTAAAAGTGAAGGTATTTTTTTGTTAAACTTCTAGATTTAAAATTGAAGTCCAAGTTGCAGCTTGGCATCAGGGGTTGGTGCTCCTTCTAGTAGGTGTTGGTAAATCAGGGGTTGGTGCTCCTTTTCGTTGGTGCAGATAAATAAGGGGTTGGTGCTCCTTTCGATGGGTGCTGGTAAATTGATTGTAAAGTTGGTGCTTTGCAAAGGCTGGGTTTGGATGGTAGTCCAAGCAATAATTCTTGAGGAGTGCCAAATTGGTGAACCTTGTTAAATCTTGTGTTGTGTGATTTTCTCTTGTGATACTTGCTTTATCTGGTTTTAAGGTTTCATTATTTCAATTTTAAGAGCTATAAATTTAAGTTTAAAGAACTACACTGATTCACCCCCCTCTTAGTGCCATTGTAAGACTAACACAATTTAACTTAATCGATTTCACCTCTAGAGATTGGCTAAATATCCTACCTGCAAAAGGTAATAATAGGGTCTTTTTTAAGTGAATTGAATTTATTTTTTATATGGACCATGATAAATAATTATATTTAATTAATTTTTTTGATACATTGGGATGATTAAGGCATCTTTTACTTCCTGTTGCGGGATTGATTCTACCGATAAATCCCTCCTCAAGAAAATCTATGTGCACCTCATTGACATACTTAACTTGATTGTTGTTGGCCCCATTATTTGGAAGAAAATTATTGAATATGTCAATATTTTGATTATATATAGCCAAAGGACTATCTATTTATAATTCATTCTTATCCAACATATTCTACACTAAATTCTTGAACATGATGTAGTCCTGAATATCATGTATGTTTTATTGATGATAAACATAATAGAGATCTTCCCTATACCCCTTAGGTTTGATTGATTAGGATATAGGGTGCATATCTTGGGTAAAGCCAAAGCCTTAGCCTTGCATAAGTGGTTGAAAATAGATGCCAAAGATTCAGGTAATGGCATGTAATTATGAGGTGCTCATTATTGTTTGTCCTTGCCTTGGTTCCTATTGTGTTGGTTGTAATGTGTAGGAGGAGGGTGAGCCTGATAATTCTATGGTTATTGGCTCTATGCTGCTTTTGGAAAATTTAACATGACCTGATTTATAGGCATAGTTTTGCCTTGATACTATGGTTGATGTCATGTGTTCTTGTTGTTCCAATATTTCTTGGTTTGGAGTTTTAGGTCTCCTTCTTGTAGCTTTATATCTTCAATTACTTTATCTTGTGCCAAATCCTCCTTGAATTTTGTATATTATTGTAGTTGGAGCAACAATGATATGTTCTTGGCACAACTATTTATGAACATTCAGGTGAGTTCTATGGTGGGGATGGAGAATGGTATTTTTACCATTAGCTTTCTCCATTGATTCCCATAATCCATGGCTGGCTCATCATCATATTATCATAGATTTTATAATTCAGATAGAGTAGTTTTCTTCTTGATGCCAAATGAGAAGAGATTAAGAAAATCATTCACAAACTATTCAAATTTGGTGATTTTGTGCCATGGTAATTGGTTATACCATTTGATGGTCATGCCTGCAAAGGTGATAATGAAGGTTCTTAACATCAAGGAATCATCATGTTGCATTTGGAAACATGAATTCATAAAGCTTTTTATATGTTCATGTGCATATTCATCACCTTTAAACTTATACAATCTAGATTTTTTGAAATACTTAGGATAAGAAGGGATTGGAACTGACAAACACAATGGTTGATTGTGTATCTTGCTTAAAGTGAGATTTTAACTAGCCACATATTATTTTTTGAGAGTTTTGAATCTCTTTATAAGCACTTTGTAGGCTTGAGAAGAGATGATACCTTCCTCCTGAAGGGATCTTTGGCATGCAATTAGAGGTAAGTTTCTTTGAGTTTGAGGTGGTCGATTGTATTCATCAACCACGTCTACAAAATATGGTTTAGAATATTGATGATCCTTGTCATCCTATTCTAATTCTTCATATTGATTATGTTCAAGCTGGTTTGGCACTAAAAACTTAAGTAGCTAAGAAGCATGTTGATAAGTATGGTGAATATAATCATCTACTCACCTAGTATGTAGCTCAGGGTGATACATATCACATCTCTTATTGCGTGGTTGACTATACTCACTACATGGAAGTAATTTTGATTGAGCCAATCTGTTTGATCACTCTTCATGATACTTTTGATCAAGGAGGTGTTGTTCTTATAGGCGGTATTCATATAATAATTGTTGGTGCAACCATCATTGTTTTATGATTTCATGTTCTAAATTATTCAAATGCTCACACTTGAAGTGCAAATCTTCCAATTGATCTTGGAACATCTATTATCTCTGAATTGTGTTTGATCTATGTGATTGATCTAATCAGTTTATTTTATGAGGCCTTCGAATTTGTAACTTCATGTGAGGGGCTTTTTTACCTCAAATTATGCAACAATGTTGGCAACTTACTTCCCTTGATTCCTCGAGGTTACATTGACATTAAGATATTCCATGGGGATATGATCCTCATGTAAGGATTTTATGGGGGTTTCATGTGTTCTCCTGCGATGTTCACCATGGGTACAGATAGGATGCACTAGGTTATAGTTATTTCATCCATGATGTATTCCTCAGTAGACCTAGTAGATCCATGAGGAGTACAATCACGATATATACTTCCATTATAAACTATCCCATGTTGGGATCTTCTAGCACCCTGATCTAATAAGTCAAGGTGAAGGATTTTCCATGGTTGGTAAAGGGATGTACCTCCTTCACCAATATTATAGTAGAATAAATGACATCCTCCATGCTTGAAATAATTGGGCATTATTATGGGTATATGAATAGTCACTATCCCTTTACCCTTCTTGTTATTGGTTAGATTTGATCTCTCAATATGATGAGATGAGGCAGGTCTATAAATTGTCTTGTCTAAATCACGAGAAAAACTAATGTTAGTTTTCCTGGGTAGGGTCTCTTGGTGAGATCCATCGTGAGTGGTGTTGTCTCCTCTAAGATTACCTAAAGTCTGATTAGGTATTTTCTTGGTAGGTGTGCTACCTCTAGGTCAGTATAGGACCTATGGTGAATTGGGTGCTACCTCAGTCGTAGATCGAGGATGGTCCCATGTAGTGACCATAAATATATGAAATTATATCTTGTGTAAGTTTTAATACAAACAAAGTATACAATATGATTATTTCATTTAATTTTTTCTTGTGCCTAAAACTTGTTTTGTGCATTTTTTATTTATACAATCTAAATTCTTATCGTGTTTGTGATAGTTGATGTAATAATTATATTGTTTAAATATTTTACCTATACACTCATAGTGACAAACTTGATAATGATATCTAGGTTGTCTACCCATCAGAATATGGAGATGAAATACATACCTAATCAAGGAGCATAGGTACTATCGATTCTCACCCAACACATTATTGTTCAATACACCCCTTCAAATAGGAATGCGTATGATTTTCCATGAATAGTATAGTTCTTGAATTGACCTTGGCCATGTATGGGTAATGATGATACAATTTCAAACAAGCCAACCGAGTGGTAATGAATTCCACCGTTGATCTTAATCAGTGGGTTGGATGTGAAAGCCCAATGCCACTGATGTTTATCCTTGGATCGTGGTGTGTGATTGGTTCAATTTTACTTGCATGAAAAAAATATGCATCACTCAACATTTGATGATTTTTCCACTATATGTATGTAAAAATACGTTTTACTTTCAGATATGCAACATGGAAAATATGCTTTATATTAAAAAATTGTAATGCACATTAACAAGAATTAGCCTTTGGAAAGGCCTCAAGATAGCACACCTACCAAAAAAATTTATTAGTAGCCACTACTATATATAGAAGTGCACAGTCTCAGTTGCTATATACAGTGGCAGCTAGAATCCTAGCTGCTATTTTCCAGGACAACTAGCAGAACTAGTCATTGTTCCCAACAACAACTAGAAGAAACATAGCAGAAAAATTGGTTTTACCTTCTTTAATATTTCTCTATGTGATTTATTTAATCCTATTGCTTTTCTAAAAACATGACAAAATCAATAAATAGAAAAATAAGATAGGATCACTTAGAAGAAAATCCTCATCTAATGAAGAAACATGTTGATTTTTTTGCTAATTTTTCTCGTAGCCATTGTTGATTAGGGTAGATGCCATGCTAGCCACTGACACTGATGGTGTTTGGGACTACTATCTTCTATCACTCAAAGTTTCTATACATTCATGAAATAAAAAGATAAAAACATTAGTAAACAACATAAAAATTATGCCTATCTGACCATGATTGCCACTTGTAAATCTCTAAAAAGCATACATCTAGGCTAATTGCAACATGATAACAAATTTAAAGAAATAAAATATATATAACCAAATTAATTGATAAAAATAAATGCCTCCTTTTTATTTATCAATTTCAAAGCTTAATTACATATTCGTCCCTCTTAGGGATACCAAATTTGATACATGATTACAATAGTTTTGAGCCCCAAAATGGGGGAAGATGCATTATAAAAGCTCTTTATATCTCCAACACTTTGCTTATAAGAGGGCTTATTAGTTGCCTCCTTATTTTATGATAAGGAATATTATCTCAATTATAATCTTGAATCCTTGATTATCCCTATCATATACCACAAATAAACTAGAAGACACATCAATAGCACATGATGTCTCTCAATATGAGGCTAATTTCTTGAAATATGCAAATAGGAAAGAAATGCATGAAATGATAAAGAATGCTTGAAAACTTAAAATAAATCTTGAAATATTGAATGTAAAGAATGAAAATGCTACTATACTAGGTTATAAATCTAATGAAAAGACTTCTAATCTAATCTAATGGCTAAAAATAGGGAAAAGGAGACATCAGACCTTGGTCACTATCACATAAAGTAGCTAGCTCTGCTAGCTGCTATCAAATTCAATGGCTAAGCCTATGGTCTACTATCAAATACAATGACCATAGCAAAAGTGTTTTACATACTAAATATCTGGTCTAGCATCAATAAATTTCACTATGAAGGGTTTTGATGTTCTTGGTACGTTCTCTTAGAATGACTTTGGGCAAAAAATTGGCTCAAATCATGTTGAATTGAGTGTTTTAACAATGGTTTTTTTTATCAAAATATGGTAGTCTCCATTGATGGATAGGAACTTGTCATTGATCAATTGTATAGGACTTTGTTACTCCTCAAGGGCACTTTAAATCACTCTCCAATTTGATAGGTTTTCACTGCAATGAATTTGGGATAAGAAACAATATTTTCTTGATAAATTTAGGGCCTTAAGTATACATTTCTTTATCTGGATTCTCTAGGAAGCCAAGATAAAGAACTTGCTGAGCTAGAACGATTAGGAAAATATTCTAGAGGCTTCTAGAACCAAAACCATTTCTAATTTTTTAGATGAAACTTTTGTTTGTTTTAGGTATCCTAATTTGGTTACAAGGGTAGCCACTCTTACTCAGTGTGGTTAGGGGAAAGTTTCCCTTAGTCACTATCGATAGGCATGGCTAGCTCTTAGCTACTTTGATCATCAGTGATTGGGATATTAGCTACCATTGATGTTAGTGGATAGGACTTCTTAGGACTAGACTACCCTAAATGAGTGGTTAAAATTTCTTGGTCATGTAAATGTCCCAAGTCATTCATATTGTCTGCAAATGTGGCCATATGAGTAGTCTCCTAAACATAACATATTTTAGGTGTCTATAGTCATTCATATGAAAGACTACCAACTAGATGAAGGGGTAGAGTAGATAAGCATTAAAGACCTGGGTAGAAATGATAGAAGAAACAAAGGCTCAAATTATCATAGAATGACCTACCCCCTTCTAGAATATCACCACCATCTCAAGGAATAGAGTACTAGCTGCACACCTATCTACTTTAGTGCTATTTTCTCACCTATCTCCAGTAATACTTGTATTTTAAATTCATTGTAATTTATCTATAAATAGTGGAATGTTAGTCATTCCTAAGGGCAGCTCTTTGGCCATTATAATTCTCATGTAATAGTTATAATTGCTATTTGAATACAAGTATAGGACTATCTAGTTTCTAACCTTGTTCTTATGTTTTGTGTTTAATGTGAATGCTTATTTTTTCTTTGGCTACTTGAGTGATTTTCATTTAATTTTAATGAACTAGATTTTGTAGGGGTTTACTCAAGAGTTCTAGAATTCGTATTCACAATTGGGTTGGGTAGGAGCACTCTAATTCTGAATAGTGGATTTCATGCACCCACCATTTAGTCTCAGAATTTTCTTTCAAACTACTTTGCTAATTGCTAAGTAATAACCTAGTTCAATGGTCTGGTAGGTGGTATGTTTGTGTCTATAGCTATTGATGTTAAGGGTGAATGCATCTTGATGTGGTCATAACCCATCCTTGTAATTTTTGGCTATGGCATCTCCTTTATTTCTTTTACCTCTTCTCCTTTCCCTTTCCCTATTCATGGCATAGGTAGCTAGGACCCCCATAAGGAACTGGCCTTCTTCGAATATTGACCACCTTGTCATCCCCCTTCTAGGTGCTGCAATGATGATTGTTTGATGTTGGTCCTGTTTTGCACCATTGATATTGGATCTTTGACCAATAATAACACAAAACTATAGGTTTCTTTAAGGGTGAAACCTTCTTTAATACTTTCATTAATTTATAAAAAGATACATTTGTTTATAGATCCACGTATTTAAAAGATACACTTCATGCAAGCCTAACCTAATGCTCTAGAGTTGGCTTACATGCAAATTCCACTCAAGCTAGAATATTCTACCAAACATTAGTTACATTCTTAATAATGATTACATGAAATGGCCCTACTTTTCTAGGCACCTTACGTGCCACATACCATTACAAAGTATTACAAATATAACATTATAAAAGGATCACCATATTGGGATGATATCATTACCTAATCATATGATTATTACAAAAATATTGTTAGGATGGAGTTCTAAAATTCAAAGGGAAGGAACCCTCTTCATGACTTATAAATAGGACTGACTTATATTGTAAAAGTTATTGGGAGCTAGTTTCTTATGCTTTGTACTCAACCTTGTGGGTTATTCCTTTCACTCTTCTTTCGAATTGTAATAAGGGGAGCTCAAAAGTTGGATTACTTCCTAAAGAATATTAATCCCTTTGTACCTCATTGTGTTGTAATAATTTCTAGTATGTTAATAGAATTTGTGACTAGATTTGCTCTATTCTGCCTTTTTAACTTGTTTCTGATTCTTGGAAGTGTGCTTTTCTTGGTTGTGTTCACTAGCCATAGGATGGAATGTTTCATGTTAAATTTTCTACTTATTGTAGTCAAAATTTGGGATTTAATTCTTTGGCATATTTCCCCTATATCTTAGGTTCTATTTTTTACAAAGTATTTATTTTCTATATTTTACTTTCATTGCAATTCCCTATAACTCCTTTGTCCTCAGCTTCTAGATATCTATATGCATAAAGGATTCAATCTAAAAAGGATATAGTCTTTATTAAAAACCCTAAATTTTGCCCCATAAGCATTCTTATATTCATGATTCTTCCTATTGTTTCACTCTATGTGAGACATGGGTGCATTCATCTTGTTGAGACCCTAGCTTGGTTTGGCGAGTGCATTAAGATATGACAATAGTCTATTGATCATGATTGGTGGTATGAGCTTCTATTTTCCCCATAAAGTTTCAATAAGTTTGAATGTGTTTTTAGTGAATGTCATAGTCTACTTACTTAAAGAGAAACACCTAAATAATTCACCTAGTAACAATTCTTGATGACTCAAATTGAAGAGATAGACTTTGAAGAAGTCATCCAAAAAAATATATATTAAAATCCCAATGGGGGTCTCTATATCATGAGATTGTCAAAGAAAATATCCCTACCTGATGACTCCATTATCAAAGTAAAGGGCACAAATTATATGAGTAGAAGGCATATGACTAGATACTTCACTTAGGCCAACCAATAAGAATTGGTACTATGATTGACCTGAAGCCAAAGGAGGAGGATCCAATAGTGAAACATGGAAGTTATATTACATAATCCTCCTAGAATATTTTTGGCATGAAATTATAGAAGTACCCTAATTCCATGAGTTCCACCTAACATATGGTACCCAATTCTTGCCTTGACATTCAAACCCTTACCTTACTTCTTGGGAGAAGATGTTGTCACTTTGATAAAATAGTTGCAACACCTTGTGAGCTTGTGCATTATGCATTCTATTGAAAATAAAGATATATCATTGAGGCTATTGGTGGATTATTTTGAAGTAAAATATCTTGAATGGTACCTTAATCTTAGTCCATGATCAGTCAAAAACATAGACTAGTTGGTAAAGCTCCTCATAAATATATTTAGAGAGAAGGCAAATGGAGCATCTCTTCTAGATCAACTCATCACCATAAATGGGGTACTTAAAAAGATAATGGAACATTTTAATTTTTGATTCCATTAGACTTGGAAAAGAAATATCCAACCACCTTTGGGTATGGCTTGCATTTACTATCTAAAAGCTTTTATTTTAATATTACCATGATGGTAAAGTCTTAGGGTATTAATTAATTACTAAATGCCTATGAGATAGCCATTCAATATAAGAAGTATCTAATCCAAATAGGAATGCTAGCTACTAGACCACCTCCACATTTATTTCCTTCCATTCAACCCTCTTATCATTCCTCTCTAACCATACAACCTACCATTAGTTTGACTCATCATATTGTATACCCAGAGCAAAATCAAGGTTCCTTTCCTATAGATGCTAAAATGGATCTATTATGCAAAAATAATGAGGACCCTCTCCAATGATTTCATAACGCTAAAAATATAGTGTAATGTCCAAAGGTTTCCCTACAAAAGTTATCTAAAGCCTTCCTTCCAACTGTAAAACCCAAGTTTTTGATCACCTTTGGATGGATATCATAAGCCTCTATTTTTATCCAACAATAATATTGGTTGTTATTAGGCCCTAATGCAATAAATACTACCCATATTGGTCCTAGTCAAATAAGTGCTTTCTAGCTCAAACAAGGACTTGGCTTCCACATGGAACAACATTGAAGACCCTAGTGGCTGGTACTATCCTAATCCTAACTATCCTTATTTTGACTATTATGTCAAAATGGAATCTTAAGCTATAAAGACATTCTATTCCAACCATAATATTGCACATCCTCCTTAGTTGGATGTCCCAATATCAATTCTAGAACCTACCATTCATTTTTTGACTATAATATTAGTTGTTCACTTGTCAAATTTGGAGCAAGCCTTTTTTACTTGGGATGAAGAAAAATTGCATACCATATTGAATGAAGTAGAACCCTCAAATGGGAGGTCGCAAGTATGATTAAAATATAATACATAGGCCAAAAGTATATCAACTAAAATTTAGGGGATACCTAACTAGACAAAGGTTAGACCTTAAAGGAGAGAAATGGATAGTAAAAGGACTCCTCTAGTACAAGTTGCACTAATGAATTGGGTTTGAGTGGTCCCAACAATGATAAGAGCTTACCCTAAACCTCCAAGGTAGCCTATTGAAAATATACCAAGGCTACCTCCAATGATAGAAATAAATAATATTATGACAATATCAACCATTCCAAAAGCCCATTTTTTCAAAACTTTCAATGTGGTGGAGCACCTAAGAAAGTCAAATATAGTCATGACCCTAAAGGATGTCCTCTCTATTCCATAATATATGAATTTATAAGAAGCCCTAAAGAAGTATAAAGGGTTGAGTATACAAGGGATGCTATTGAGTTACAAATTTTAGGTCTAAATTTACAAATATCAATTGATATATAACAACATAGTTAACTCATGGTCCAACACATTGATTAATGCTGAAAAAAGTGGCAAAAGCGCTTGGACTATCACTAGAGCACACCAATAGGAGGGTGATATGGTTAGAAGGTAATGTAGTGCCAATATTTGGGCTCATCTATGACCTTCTTCTAGCACTCCAATCATACATTGACTTGATAGCTTATCATTATGTAAAGGTGATTAATATTTCAGTCTCATTTAGAATATACCTCTCAAGATACTAATATTAGAGGATACTTGTCTCTCCACTGGATCCACATGTTGCTCCAAACCAAATACAAGACCAAGTTCAAAATATTGACAAAACCCTTCCACACATACCATGTAGAGAAAATTACTTTCAAAATGGGTGGAGAGGAGTAGGCCTACTTAGTAAAAGAAGAGTTGTCAAACTCTAATTACCTCATAGTTGAGATGCATCCATACATCCCTAATGATTATATAAATAAATAGAAATATGAGACATGGAAATCGGACCTTGACAAGGCCTTCAAGCCAACTTGCATGGGGTAATGTATCACTAGGTATTCATCTATATATTATGTAAATATTATACATAGAAAAAATCATATATATATATATAGAACAAAACTCTAGGAAGAATGATTAGAGAACTTTTTTTGATGCAAAGGGACCAAAATATTATAGAGTAGAACTCTTAGTAGTCTTGATCAATCCTATGAACATAAGGACATCACCTAATTTTGAAAAGGCTTAATGATTATCATTTCCAAATTAGATACAATATGAATCTAGAAGTATATTATGTTGATATTAATGGTGATACATGACCCAATATCAGTTTATGGGTTTGTAGGGAGAGGTGCCTTACCAATCCACCATGAGA
This sequence comes from Wollemia nobilis, assembly GCA_028583015.1. Classification (NCBI taxonomy): domain Eukaryota; kingdom Viridiplantae; phylum Streptophyta; class Pinopsida; order Araucariales; family Araucariaceae; genus Wollemia; species Wollemia nobilis. Next base: position 8,798,360 of record JAQPPZ010002832.1, on the reverse strand, counting down.
TGGTTACTAGAAGAACACCTGGAAGGCACATGGTGAATCCAAGTATGGGCAAAGAATATTATCATGACAAGTATGTGATTCTAATGTATAGGATTTTCACACAAATACTGAGGAGCACCACAAGCCTCAAATGGAATCCGAGTAGAGTTAACCATGCATAGGTTAAAGAATTAGATCAAGTATTAAACCTCCTAGAATAAAATCATGATGGCATATTTTATATAAGAAATTAATTGATGAGCTAATTATTGTCACAATATTAGGGTGGACATATTGATGAGAATTTCCATCCACAACCTATAAGCCTCTCATATAGGATGAGATACTACCACAACCAACTACAAGGGAATAGATATGGTGATTATATCATTATTGATATTAGCTACATAAAATTATGGCTTGATAGATGGAAATAGCCTATAAAATGTGGGGTTTTATTTAAAATTGAAAAACCTCATAGATAAACTTTAGAGAATGGAAATAATAAAAAGTTGAGGAAGATGAAAAAACCTAAAGCTCCAATTTATTAGATAGCTAGTGCATAAAAATGCTAACTAGGAAGGAAAAACACCAAAATTTGCTAACATATTTAAACCTCCCAATGCCACAAAGTGATACTAACTACCTTGGTCAGATGTAAAAATGGTTTTAGCCTTTCTAGTGGTAGCTAAGAAAAATTCCTTCTTAAGAAAAGACCCTGAAACCCTTCTGAAGGTAGATAAAAGGACCCAATTTCTAGTATGGTTTCTATTTTCTTAGTAAATATGGATCCATTCTTCAACTAGGAAATGGGTCCAAAACCTAGGGAAATCTCCTTTGGTAACTTTTTTTACAATTTTAATCCTAGATACTTTGAAAAAAGGCACCAATAATATGCCAAGCAATTGTAATCCTATCTACTTTGATAAAAGGAACCAATAATGTGCCAACCAAAGAAAACCAAAGAGACTTGGAAGTAAGGGAATGATATGTTCGAAATAGGGACATGGTAGACCCATGCAAAATTGCTAACCCAAATTAATACTCCTCAAAAAAAGAATCATAGCATGATATAGTAGGGGAGAGTAAAAAATATAGAACCAAACTCAAACACACTCATAAAATGAAAAATTATAGTAATCCCTATCTATAGGTTTTCTAAAACATCTAGAATTACTTAGGGAGTATGAAGGTGTTCACCAGACTAAGATATGAGTTGAATTTGAAGGCTTTGGTTGATATTTAGAGCCACAAAACATGTCCAAAGTCATGACTCTCTTAGGAATACTTTCCAAAAAATGCCTTCTCACTGGCATATAAGGCAACCCTCTACCTTGATTAGAATGCTCACATCAAAGGCATATGTATAGAATAACTAGGGTCTAGAAAGGATCATAAACCAAAAGTAGTATTTTTTCCTATTTGTTTCCCAAATCTTGTTCATTTACCTAGCTTTATTTTTCTATATTTTTTATCTTCAAAATTTTAATTTCATATGCAATGAAAATGAAAAGAAGTTTAGTTTTGCATTTTCAATAGGATTAAAGGCCCTGCAAGTCATAAAAGCTATAGGGAATTTTTCCTTAAAGCCCCACTTCACTCAAAATAACACTCACTAAGAAGCATGACAAGCCAACACAAATATTTATATGGAACATACCACCTTCAATTTTAAAAAAATAACTCCAAGAAAAAGCAAACAATATTAGAAGCCATGTCAACCACTAGATCTTCCATCTATGGCCAACACTCATTTTACACAAAAAATTAGTTGCATAAAGGTAACTAAGGCCCATGGGTTATTGATTTTAAATCCAATGATATGCATGGACCATTTGATGGAGGAGAGCACATAAAAGGATAAAGAGCTATAACAAAGCCTAAATCTAGACATGTGAGGACTAGTTAAGATCATAAGGGGAAAAGCACTAGTGCTCAAATAGAGAAAGATTGTCATTTTCCATAAATATTTCCACCTCATTTTAGGACATGTGGTAGCCATGCACACAAGGGAGGAAGGAGGGGAAGGGGAAATTAATAACAACTGCCATTGGTCATAAATCTTGAATTTCATGGAAAATCCTATTAGATCCAACCATGTGTCAACCTGTAACCACCAAAAATGGCTCACACCCGGTCTAGCTATTGCAATTGATAAAATATAAACAAATAGGCATGCATAAATTGACAACAAGAAATGAAAAAATACAAGGAATTCTTTATTAATTTTAATGGATTCAAATTACAGATCCATCCCTATTAGGGATACCCATTTGATATGTCAATTACAATAGTGTTTAATCCCTCTCAAGGGTAGGTGTGAATAAAATGCCCTTCTAGGGTGACACGAACTACTCTAGGATGTCGATGACCCTCTTATCCATGATTAGAGGTATTTTATGCATTGAATGGCATAACCCTGTTAATCTTGCATTCAAGAAACAACAAGAAGCATATTAAAAGCAAAGGAGGCCTCTCTTGATGAGGCTTTAAAAGGAAAATATATCAAAAGATATCATGACTAGCAATAATCAAGAAAATGCAAGAAAAATGCTAAAACTATGCAAATCATGTAAATATTACCATAAAACATATAATCTAAAGCACATCTAACTATATAATGGCCTAATTACCAAATTAAGAGCATGGAAGCATGAAAAATATCCATTAGAATGTTAATTTCTACAATGAAAGCAATATGCATAAAAACCATTAATCTATCTGTCAAGGTCTCTAAATTGCTAATTAAACTAGTAAGAAGACTAATCTAACCTAACTAACTAATCTACAAAAGAAACAACAAGGGAACCTCCCATGATTTACTCACCAAAATTCTAATGCACGGGTGGCACTGTTGCTCACAACTAAGAGCCACGGTGGAGTTTTAAGTAGGTTTGCCCTCCAAATTAGGGCTCTCTATGATCCACCTTACCAAATTTATGGTCAAGGGTCGCCTCTATGTCCTATAAAAGTTTTAGCAGTTGAATTGCTCAGATTGTGCACCAATTGCATGGATTTACATTTCTTGGCTCTCCTAGGCTCCTAGGACCTCCATTGCAATGCGATCTCCAATTGGGTAGCAAAAGTGTCCCTCTCAATGCATCTAGGTGAGTATGCAATTTGATAGGGCTTCACTACTCAATTGATAAACTTTCTTCTAGACTTATCCCCAATTCGGAGGGGGATATTATAGCATTGGCCTAGGGCTATGGGTGGCTTCCTCATGAAGCCAATATCAAGATTGGGTAGTTGAGCCAGTTGGATGGAAGGATCTAGAACCTTCCTCGCTCAAACCTCTCCAATATGTAACTAATTGGCCGTTGCAACCAAATTTGGTCAGATGAAGGCCAACTTACTCTGAGTGCTAACCATAGCTGACATGCACGGTGAGCACTACTAACCGTGGGTGTCAGCAGTGGCTAGCACTGACTAGGCAAAAGTACCCAATTGAGTGGTAAAAACCACTGGTATACCTTGGATCTATCCAAAGGTATTTCATATGGTCTTCTAGCATGTCCCATATGAGTAGTCACCTTGGCATGATGTGTTTTAGGTGTATAAAGATGCCCCTTTTGAGATGTGTTGTGATTTCAACAACACTGAGCAAAAGTAGACCTAAAATGATGTCGTAGGTTGGATGATGATCATTGATCTAATCAATCATTAGATACCTCGAGTCTAGAAAAAGCACGTGCATCCTTGAATCATTTCTTCCAACTAGTTGAAAGGCTTAAATTTGAAAAAATTTGCACTCGTCATCAAACATTTGGATAACATCAATGCTAAGTAGGATTTCATGCCTATCAATCCGAAAGGAAGAGAATTACAAACTAACTGTCATATTTTCTATTTTCTCCAAGAAAAGAGATAATATTATGATAGTCTTTGATAATGATTCGTAAGGATGAATGCAATTTTGACAAGATCAAGGGATCTACTATTGACTTTGATTATGATTTGATATTATGACTGCCCCCTCAAGCGACGAGTCGATGAGGGTAATGATAATTAAATGAAGCGATGAGGCCTAATCAGCTATGATTACACCATTTAGAATAATTGCATATTCCTATCCCATGGAGCAGTCTAGCCATTAAGGCCTTATTAGTTAATTAAAATGATAGCAATATCCATTAGGCTTGTAATGAATCATAATATCGATGATATGCTGAAAAGTGTCATAGGAGAATTATGATGAATATCTCGTTCCCATGGAGCAGTCTGGATGTGTAGGCATTCTTAGGAACTGAAATAAAACATAGCAATTTAGAAATGATGAATTTAACCCAAATGTCCTTATGGTAATTTACTCATCTTACTGGATTGCATGGATCCCAATTCGCTACAACCGCCAAGTGTATAGGGTAAATAACTGAATACGAGGTGCATTTGGATTTTGATTTATTTTGGATTTTTTGTTAATTTTGAATTTATTTGAATGTTTTTGAATTATTGGCTAGGATGTGTGGCTCTCCAAAGAAATATTTTTCATAGCAATGACCTTGGTTGAATGTACTTTATAATATTAGCCAGTTATTTTATTCTATCGTATGATGGCATTTTCTAATGCCGTTGTGCTTTGTTTGGCTTATTTTTGGTTATTTTATATTTTTTGATGCAATTCTGGTCTGATGCACAATTTTATTTTGACCTTTTAAGGCTCTCCATGGTGGTAATTTAGATCATTAAATGCAATGTTCTAACCGTGCTTGTCAGAAGTGGGCCAATTCCTTGACCACGGATGTCAACCGCTAGTGGAAAACCCTAATCTAGGGACCATGAATGTCAACCATAGGCCACATCAATTTTGAAAATGATATAAATATTTTTTTCTTTGTAAATTTTTATTATTTACCTCCATCTGCCAGTAAAACTGAGAGCTCTAGGAGGTAAAAACTGCTTTCTGACATGGAATGCTGCCAAAAACTCTATCAATTCCCATTTTCCACACCGATGGTAGATCAACCGGAAGCCTCGACCAGTGGAGGAGTCGGTGCTTCTAAGGTAACTCACAAACTAAGACGTCACATGTCATTACCAGGTGTAAAATTAATCTCATTAATTAATTAGTAAATGAACTACACTAAACCATTGGTGATGAAATTCAATGTAGTTAGGTTTAATATAGGTTAATTAGATGGGAGGTAGATTAAATTTTTAGGGGGTTTTTTTAGGAAGGGCAAACCCATTTAGGGTTTTGCTTCATAGCTACAGATGGTAGATGTAGGCCCCAATTGGTAGATTGGGTACCATGGATGTCATTCATGGTGGGATTCAAATCCCAATGATAAAATTTTTGACCATTGGGTCGGTCACGGTTCTGACCCGCAGTGCCCAAATTTTCTAGAATTTTTGCAAAAAAATTCAATTTTTTTATTTTTATTGAATTTTTCTAGGCACTTAATGCCATTTATTGCATTTTTAGAATGCTTTTTTGATGTTTTTGAAATTGGTGATTATGTTTTTACATGTTTTTGTTTTTTTATGTTTTTATGCATTTTTTTTATTTGTTTTGACATTTTAGAATTATTATTTTTATTGTTTTTCTTTTTTATTATTTTTGTTGCCACTCAGACTTTGACCAATAAAGTAAAGGAGACTGATATCCTTCATGACCTCCATGGTGATCTCACTACTAGGGAGTGAGAGTGGTTCACTATTGTGGATTTTAGCTACTGAAGAACACAAGCTTATACTGAGAGGGGGGGTTAATAGTATAAGAACACTTTTTACTTTTTATCTTAAACTAATATATGCAATGTAAAGATAGCAATATCAACTGTAGTAATCAAATAAATGTACACAACACCACACATGATAGAGACACAACAATTTATGTGGTTCACCTAAAGATGGCTACTTCTATGGAGAAAATCTTTCACTAAATTTTTCTCAATCAATCTCTTAGGAATCCTTCCCAATTACAATGTTTATGGACCTCTGTCCAAAGGAGATGTTGATCCCCTAAATTTTGTTTGTGGATCTCTATCCATAGGAGAAGTATTTATCCTCTGCTATGGCTTGTGATACTCTAGAAGACACTACCTCCACTACACTGACTGATGGATCTCTCTCCACTTGAAGGATCTTGTCCTCACTTAGAAGACCTATCCTTAATGTCCTGGTTGATGGATCTCTATCTAGTAGAGACTTTGTCCTATCTAATTTGTCACCTCCAAAGATCTGTCTCAATTATGTACTAAACACATTCTAGTCAGTCTAGCATAGCTCTGCTCAATCTCTTGCACTAAACATAGTCCATTCGGTCTATCACAAGTCCACTCAAATCTACACTAAACATAGTCCAATAGGTCTAGCCCAAATATACTCAATAGGTCCACTCAGAACCTACTAAAGTCTGCTCAATAGGTCCACTCAAAACCTACTCAAGTCTACTCAATAGGTCCACTCAGAACCTATCCAAATATGCTCAACATGTCCACATATAACCTCCTCAAATTTTCTCAATAGGTCCACTCAGAACCTGTCCAGATCTACTCAATAGGTCCACACAAAACCTATTCAAATTTACATGATTTTTCACAAAGGGGGAAGCACCATGTGCTTTCTATTTGCACTTCTCCTTGCCCATGTTTAACAAAAATGTACACCTTGGGCACTTGCACAACACTACCACCAAAAACCACTTCACAAGAATTGAGCGCATGACCTCCGTGCTCTCAACACCTTAATGCTCTCCAAGATGCCACTAGGCCACACTACCCAATGCAAATTGGGGGGTGGTCTCTCTCCATGTTATCCTCTACTTCCTTTGCCAAATGTTTTAAATTACACAAGCTCATTTTTGCATATGCCACACAAATTTCATTTGAGCAAGGATTATTAATTAACAACTTTGGGCATATATTTATATTGCCCTCCTGCTTTGTCTAGGATGTCAGTGCTTTGATTTGAATGCATCACGTCGATTCTCTAAGGCTTCGAAAGACTTAGTAAAACCCAACCTTTGGGTTTTTAATCTCTAAAAACTTTGCGCTTGAATATATTTTAATTTTATAAAACCCAACCTTAGGTTTTTAATCAAATGAACTTTATCCTTTAAAATCTAATTATATTATAATTAAAAATTATAATATTTAATTAGATTTTTACCACTTTGGTAAGTATTATAATAACAATTATAATATTTTTAACCTTCCAATGCTTCGGATGAATTGCTTCCATGGAAAAACCTCTTTTTGACCCAATATTTTTGGGTGTAAAATAAAATATTTTAACCCATTATAAACTTCCATTAAATTTTGTGCTTGAACTGAAGAAGAACTGTCACTGGCATCTTAACATCAATGAAAAATTTGTCATTGATGGCAACCCACATTATTTTCACATGAAACATGACCTTTCATTTTCCTTCTGCTCCCCCTGGGACATTGCTCCCCCTGGCTCAATGCTCTCTCAGATATCAAATCTCTCCCCAATACACAAATCTCTCCCCCTTTGACATCAATGGAAAAGGGTCACATTTTGGGCTTGGGGCTAATAATAATCCTCTTAGCTTAGCCCCTCCCCCACATCCTCATGAGGTGGTTAATTTTGGGGTGGGAGTATTTCTGCTCCTCAAAAGCACTGCTCTTTACCTTTATCCTTTTCCCTTATTTTTAAAGTTTTTTGAATCCTCTGACTCTTTCTATCCAAGTCATCATCCCTGTTCCTATCATCATTCCTATTCTTATTCCTATTCTCATCCATGTTCCTATTCCTGTTCTTGTTCCTATTCATGTTCTCATCCATGTTCCTATTCTTGTTCATGTTCATGTTCCTATTCCTATTCCTCTTCCTTTTCATGTTCCTATTCATGTTCATGTTCCTGTTCATACCTATTTATAGAATGTCTGCTCTACACTACTTTGCTGTGTGACTATCATTATTGTACTTACAACACTTAATGATATTACTCCTTGGAGGTGCAAATATCTTAGGATTTCTCCTAGTGAAAACATATCCTCTTCTTTCATGAACCATACAATTAATTGCATTATGACCAAATTGATTACATGAGTAGCAATACCCATGGAAAAACTATCCATTCCCATATACATGTCTTTCATGTGTCCTACATTGTGAAGCCATGTGCCCAGACCTGTGACATGAAAAACATATTCCATTGAAACTTCCTTGTTTTAACCTCATCAGTCTCCTGTTATGATTGTTGTTCCATATGTATCTTCTCTATGCATTGTTCCTATCTTTGTTGTACTTTCTATTGTCCAACTTTTCCTTTGATGTCTGAATTTCTCTTACACTCTCTTCTTCTGAAGTATCTTCATTTGAAGTTTTCTCTCAAGAACTTGAAGTTAACTCTCCTTCCTATTTCTTTTGAGTTTGTTGAAAACCAAGACCTATTTTGTTTGTTGATCTTCTTTGTACCTTGAATATCTTATCCATAATATTTGAGCTATTCTTGAATCCTTTCATCTTGATCTTGGAGTCCTCTAAATATTATTTTAGTAGTGCCACTTCTTGTTGTAACTTCTTACATTCCAAGATATTTGCTTCTAACTTATCTTTAAACCTTTTTGCCTTAGCCTTTGATTTTTCTAAATCCTCTATGAGCAATATTCTCTCTTCATCACATTCTTGAAATTGAATTTCAAGTTTATAGTGGTGCTTTCTTACCTTATTTACCATTTCAAGGGCATAGATAAGTTCTCCCTTGAGATCATAACCATTCTCTGCTAAATAATCCTCTATTTGTTTACCTTTGTCCACATCATTACTTTATTTTGGATTATATTCTATAGGATCACTTACTTCTTCTTCTACAATCATTAGAAGATTTTAATCTGGTTATTCAAGTGCATTCTCATATTCATCATCACTGAAACTATAACCATACCTTGTATAATCATCTTCAAGATGTCCAATTTTACCACATCTAAAACACTTGAGAATAACTGAAGTCCTTTTCTTAACTGGTTCTTTTTCCTTAATCATAAATTCATATATATCATTATCTAAAGAACTAGAATCACTATAATTTGAGTACTTACTTGCATTTTCTGCATAGTATCTCCTCTTTTTTCTTCGAAAGAACTTCCTTCTTTGTCTAATTTTTCCATATTTGCTTTTATTTTTGTGCTTGTGTCTTTCAAATTCCATGTACCTCTGATCCTATTTTTCTTCACCATTTTTGTTCTTTGGCTCTTTACAATCTGTTCCAAAATTTCCATACTTTATACAATTTAAACACTTAATATATCTTAGATCTATGGGTCTTCTGGAACCTTTATCTCTTCTACCATAATTTGCTTCTTCATCACTGGATGACTCACTACTAGATTCTGACTTTTTACCCTTTATCTTCTTGTTCATTTTGAAAGCAGCATCTTTTGGAGGGATAGGATTTTTTTTCTTATCTCAAGAGATGTAAGCATGCAAAGTAAATCATTTCTTGTTAGACTATCACTATCAATTGAATTTTCTATAGCAGAGACCTTTTCACTGTACCTTTTTGGAAGATTTCTCAAGATATTATCACAAGCTTTAGATTCATCGACCTTCATTAAAAGACCTCTCATCTCATGTACAAGTTCATCAATCTTACTGAGATAGTCACAAATGTTTTCATCATCCTACATTCTTAGATTTTCAAATTATCCTTTGAGATTTCTTATCTTAGCTTTCCTGACACCTTTATCTCCTTAATATATATCATGCAGTAGTTCCTACATTTCATTTGTTGTTTTACAATCCATAACATTCATAGATTATTATCTACACAATCCTTTTATAATTTTATTCATAGCTCTTGAATTTACATGCATTAGAAGCTTACCTTCCTTATCTATAGGAGGATTGACTGATGAATCATATCCAAGTTCCACTGCATCCTAAACTTCATTGTCAAGTGTCATAAAGTGAAACCTCATCAACATACACCAATACAAGAAGTCACTTACAACAAATATTGGTATTGTATTATTGATGGACCCATACCTTTGATCCTTTTGAACCATTGTGTTCTTGACTGCTTTTCCTTCAAGCTATCAAAATCTTCTGAAGGAACCCGTTTTGATACAAATTGAAGAATACAAGCTTATACTAAGAGTGGGGTGAACAGTATAAGAGCACTTTTTACATTGTATCTTAAACCAATATATGCAATGTAAATATATAAATATCAACATCAGTAATCAAAGCAATGTACACAACACCACACACAATAGAGACACAAAAATTTACGTGGTTCACCCAAATATAGCTACTTCCACGGAGAAAATATTTCACTAAATTTTTTTCAATCAATCTCTTGGGAATCCTTCCCAATTATAATGTTTATAGACCTGTTGAGTGTTGTTTTCAGCCAATTATAAAAGCACACTCTCCGATAGGATCTAAGTCCCAAAATCCTCTACTTGCAAAGAAATTATGACAAACTAATTTCTCCAAGGTTCCTGTTATGCTGATTCTTGTTCAAATGAAATGCTAGGAATACCTTAGGGTTGCAAGTGGATGTTAACAAGGGGCACTGTGGTTTATTTAATTTGAATTTGCAATGGACTCCAAGTGAATAAATATAAGAAATAAATCTATTTGATCTTAGGCTTTGATGGATTTTCAATTATTTACTTAAATTATAGTAATTAAAATGCACAAAAATGAAGAATTGTGAATAAAAGAAAATGCAAAGAATATTAAACTACAATAAGAATGCTGCCATCTTCATTCGATGAAACTGAAGATAATGAGGTTTCATACATGCAACCTAACCTATTGAATCTTCACATTTGCACAATCCTGATAAGCTAGGTGCGGGGTTCTAGGGTTTTACTGTATTTTCAAATTTTAGGCGTTCACATGAAGCAACCAATAAAACTCGCATTAAACTCCATCTATAAACCTTAAAAAATCTAAAAGGGGAAGATAAGCATTAAATCATGCATGCAGAAATGACTCCTTTCTCATCAATGAGATGCCAACTCTCTGTATTTCTATATTAAAATGATTTATTACTTACAATGACAGAATGTTCCAGGTACAACAAATCCAAAACAAATGAAGGAAATTGCTCCAAGTGCAGGCCTAGAATGGCTTGCAGCCCTTGTCTCTGCAACTCTGCTAGCAACAATTTCCAACCCTCTATTCAATCTGTGCTTTTGATTTTATACTATCTGGCGCGGCTCTTCGATTCACCCTACGTCGCTTCGTTTCACCTTCCAGAATGCGTCCTTTCAAATTCCTCGCCTTTTCATTGCTTTTGATTCATGCTTTATGTCAAAATGTTCAAAATATTCTATTGCATGTAACGCTTCTACAACTTTGACACCTATATGCCACGTGTCTCACACTTTCTGCACCTTTTTTAACGGTCCCATGTAAATCACAATGTTTTTATGCATGCAGTTTGTTCCTCTGCCAACACAGCAAAAATGAAACAGGTCACGATATCGTGATGTTTTTCGACCAATAGCCTGCTTGCCTTCTTGCCCAGCAAAAACGTGACATGTCAAGAAATCGTGACATGTCACGAAATCACGACGCTTTTCTGTTTTGTACACTCTCGGCCGCAACCTGTCGTGAAATCGCTACGCTTCTCGTTTGATATGCTTTCGGCCGTAACCTATCACAATTTCGTGACATTTTTCACTCGGCACTCCTTCGGCTGCAACCTGTCGCAATTTCACGATGCTTTTCACTCGGTGCTCCTCTGTCATGATTCCGTAACGTTTTTCACTCGACGCTCCTTCGGCCTCAACCTATCGTGATTTCGCGACGTTTTTCACTTGGCACTCCTTCGCTGCTTTTGGGCCGCAAAACCATGACCTATCATGATTTCGTGATGCTTTTTCACTTCATCCCCCTTCGCTGCTTTCTGTCACAATTTTGCGACCATTTTACGCTTCATGTCTTTTGGTCGATCCTATTGTGATTTTACGACCATTTTTGGCTTATGAGCTTTGTGTCAGTTTTTGTCATGATTTCGCTACACTGCTATGCCTTGTTGCATTTGGCTCATTTTTGTCATGATTTTGCTACCATTTTCTATTTCATACCTTCCACCTGCCTTCTAGCCACAAAAATCAAACACGTCGTGATTTCGTGACGGTTCCGCCCACCTGCTGTCGCTGATTACGTTGACCACGATTTTGCGACACGTCACGATTTCGCTATGCCTTTCTGCTTCATGCCCCGTTTGTCGCTTCTTGTCATGATTTCACAATGCTTTTTTTGCTTTGCCCTATTTGACTGGTTTGACCTGCGACGGAGCGACATGTCACGATTTCATGACACTTTTTTCATTTTTGGCAGCGACTACGCAACATGTCACGATTTTGCTACGCTTTTCTATTTTCGGCCATGATGGAGCAACATGTCATGATTTCATGACACTTTTTATTTTTTTGTAGCGATGGAGCAACATGTCGCCCATTTTTCTTGATTTTTAGCATCTGGGTCACTGAGATTTTCTTTGAAAGCCTGTAAAAAAGGTGGGTCCCCAATTTTGGGGTGTGTTGTGGATTAGCCACAACAAATGGTGTCTCTCTGTCAAATGCTCTTGAGCATTTTAGTGAGAACCCAACCTGAAACACATACAAACTCGAAAACATGTGTTAGCACATAAGCAATATAAACAAATGCCCAAAGATTAGAAGTACATGAATCATCAAAATCATCAAGTATTAGCTCAGTGTGTGCAATGAATTTCTTTCCCTATCACTTGAAATTGATCAACATTCCATTGTCAATTTTGTATGAATGCATATATGAGATTGTGAATGATTTGTGTCACTTAATGAATATGCTAGGAGATTTTACTTTCATAAAAGGCATAGTCTTTCTTCTAGTATCATGTACAAACATTCACTATTGCCAAACCCTCTTAGGATCCACTTAATTAATTGCTTTATTATATCCCAAAGTTGGTTATGAGTCCCTACTTATCTTGAACCCCTGTGCAAGTGAATGTGAAATCAGAAATTTGGGGAATCAGACTCCCAACCAACTGAGATGGGAGTTTAACCCTATCCTTACTGTTCTGATTTAGAGTTCATTACCTCACTTTGAGCAAAATAATTTACCCAATTATGGAGGAAATGGTCATGCTAGTCTAACCCTTTGGACAATCAGTGGTCTTGTTTTTTAGACAAGACATGTTGCCATGCATGGGCACACTTAACCCCACAATCCAAAATTTATCTTCATTTATTTGGACCTTGGGGATGACTACCCATCCTTTGTAGAGGACAAGTAGTACCATCCTTCCAATCCAAAATAAAGGTGAGGTGGAAAAAATTAACTTTTTTACTTCTTGGACCTTGGGGATGACTACCCATCCTTGCTAGGGACATGTAGTACAATCCTTCCAATCCAAGCTTTGGATAAAAATGGAAAATATTAATTTATTGCTTAGACCTTGGGGATGACTACCTATCCTTTGCAGAGGACAAGTAGTATGATCCTTCCAATCCAAGACTTATTATGAAATGAGACATAAGAGCTTTGGGGAATCATATTCTCAACCTAAGCGAGATGAGAATTTATGCCCTATCCTTACTACTCCATGTAGGTCAAATCAAAGCTTTGGGGAACTGAATCCTCAATATAAGTTCGATGAGGACTTAACCCTATCTTTACTACTCTGATTTTAGGCTTTAAGCTCTATGGAAGTGGTCAAAACCACTATTTTAAGGATCATGTTGCATAATAGGATAGACATGAAAAACTTCTTTCGCACAACCTTTTATTCCAATTTAGGTTTTGATCATTTTGCTCAAGATCCTTTTTAATGTATAAGACGTGCTTGGTTCGAGATATCTCAAGACTCAGTTTCCAACCTTAGGATTTTTTCTTATATTTATGTTATAACACAACCCTAAGAGGGATTGACATACTTTAATGATTTGTACCTAAGATGCATATGCAACTAAGATGGAATGTATATGTAAAGTGAGATGTAACATGAATGCATTATCTCCTGAATTGCAAATGAAATATGCAAAACTGACTACTTCATGCATCACAAAATCAAACGATATAACTTAAAATGTTTGTGCGACTTGTGGAGCTTTTACAAGACAATTCCAATATTTCATATTCTCCTAATCTTAAGCATATGTTGACATCTCAAATTTTTTTTTAGTATATATATATTTTTTATTTTTTTATCAAAATAAACAAAACATGTCAATTGAAATCAAATCCACAACCAAAGTCCTAGCTAGACTAACAATCCTAAACAATGAAAACAAAATCTGAAAATCCCCACCAAAATCGAAAGAATAACATCAAACTCCCATAACCTAAGGGCTAAAATAATGCTTCAAAATCTGCCCATTAACCGGTAGCATAAAATCTTTCCCCTCTAAAGTTTTTAGCCTAAAAGTATTTTTTTCGAGAATTTTTGAAATCTGATAGGGGCCCAACCAAAGACAATCAAACTTTTGATGATTCCCTTTTTCCTCATGTCTTTTGTCCCATAGTAATACCAAATCTAAAATTTTGAATGACTTAATTTTGGCCCTTCTATCAAACCATCTCTTGATAACTTCCTGGTGTTTATTCATGTGATACATGGCTTCTTCTCTCTTTTCATCAAGGTGCAACAAATGACTTAACCTGGCTTCAACTTGATCATCTGTCCCCAAGTACTCTTATATGAAATGCAAGGTCTCGCAACTTCAAATTTGCAAGAAATATCGGGTCTTGCCCATAGACCAAATGATAGGGAGTATTCCCTATGGATTCCTTTACTATGGTCCTATCTGCCCAAAGGGCAAACTTTAATTGGCTGTGCCAATCTCGAGGGTTCTTTTCCAAAGAACTTCTTAATGGTATTCAACAAATTTTTATTTGAAGATTCAGCCAAACCATTTCCTTGAGGATAATGATTGGATGCAAATTTTAAGCTCACTTTGTTGTCATATGCCCAATCTGCAAATTGCATAGAAATAAAAGCTTTACCATTGTAACTGACAATAGAATCAGGCATTCCAAATCTTGTTATAATTTGGTCCTCAAGGAATTTTATTACAACGGATGTGGTGGCATGTTTAGTAGGAATCGCTTCCGTCCACCTTGTACAGTAGTCTGTAGCTATCAATATGAATTTATGAGAATTGGAAGAATTTGGGTTAATAACCCCAATGAAATCTAGTCCCCACTATGCAAATGTTCTCATTTCAACTACAGGTTGTAATGGCATGGCTGCATTTCTTTCTCTATTAGCAGCCACTTGACAGATATGACAAGATCGTACATGGGTATGTGCATCTTTGAAAATGTGTGGCCAGTAGTATCCTGCTCTCAGGATCTGATGTGCTATAGCATTTGTCACATCATGACCAGTTCCATGTTTCCCGTGAAATTCCTGCAACACCCTGGCATCTTCTTCTTTGTTCAGGCACCTCAGGTAGATCCCTTCATGATTCTTCCTGTAAAGAACACCAGATTTCATCAGATAATTGACAAACTTAAGCCTTAAAGCTCTTCTCTTGGTTGAATTCAAATTAGAAGGACACTTACCATTCAATAAAAATTGCACAATATCAACATACCAGTCATCCTTAGCAATGTATTCTATATTTGAGTATTGGCATGTTATTTGCGGATTATTTTCGGTGATCGCCTTCACCAGTCCCTGTCCTCGAACTAGTTTCATAGGTTGGATTTCGAGATCAAATTCTTGGATGGTGGAAATCCATTTCCCTCTTTTCTCACCTAGTTCATTTTGTAAAAACATGGTCTTAACAGCAGAGTCAAGCATGATGGCAATAACTCTGCTGTGCACAATGTAATGCCTAAATTTTTTCATCATTTTAAAAAGTGCATACATCTGCTTATCAAGGATTGAATACCTTAATTGAGCATCTTTTAGAGGGGCACTTAAAAATGCTATAGGGTTTTCTACACTATCCTTACCTTTTTGGGTTAAGACACTCGCGAAAGAGTGTTCTGATGCGAAAGCATAAATATAGAAAGGTTTGGAATAGTCTGGACTTATAAGGACTGGGGATCTGGAAATAGCATCTTTGATGTTCTTAAAATCCACCCTAATTTCTTCGTTCCACTTGACCTCTACATCCTTCTTGAGCATCTTTTTCAGAGGTTTGGCTATCTCAGCAAAAATCGAGATAAACTTCCTCACAAAATTAACCTGCCCAAAGAAAGATCTCAATTCTTTTTTGCTACCCAGGAGAGGTAAGTTTTGGATAGCTTGTATCCTTTCTGGATCTATGGCTATGCCATCTTTTGAAATGATGTGACCAAGAAATTTTCCTTTTGTTACTCCAAAAATGCACTTTTTGGGATTTAAGGAAATTCCATGTTCTCTACATATTTGAAGCACTTTCTTTAAATCTTTGACATGGTCCTCTCTCTTCTTCGAGAATACTAGAATATCATCCACATACACGATGATACATTTGCCTATGAGCCCTTTGAATGCATAATCCATGGCACGTTGAAAAGTTGCACCAACATTTAACAGTCCGAACGACATTCTCTTATATGCAAATGTCCCCCACTTGGTGGTGAAGGCTATTTTCATCCTGTCATGTGGATGTATAAGAATTTGGTTGTATCCCGAATACCCATCAAGAAAGGACATCATTTCAGATCCATTTACCGTTTGTAGAATTTCATCAATTGAAGGCAATGGATAATTATCCTTTTGAGAGGCTTTATTAAGATTTCAAAAATCTATGCACAGCCTAATCTCTCCACTCTTTTTCCTTACTGGAACGAGGTTAGCAACCCAGGTTGAGTGCCTAACAAGAAATATGATCTTCGCTTCCAATAATATTTTGACCTCCTTTTCAATCAAAGGCTCCAATAGCGGGTTAACAACTCGCTGTCTTTGCCTAAAAGGCTTGGAATCTGGCTTCAAAGGGATGGTATGTGTGATAACATCTTGGTTGTATGTCTTCAGCTCATTGTAATTCCAAGCAATGCAATCTATGTAATGCTTTAATGCCTGTATTATGTTGCTCCTTTATTCATCTGTACATGCCTTTGCAATGTACACCTCCTTTGGATTGTTTGCACTCCCTAGATTAATTAGATCACACGCATCTTTAGGGAGTGGGACCCTTTTTTATTTCTTGGTCTTTCATCCCATGTTGAATATTTTTTCCAATGAAACCACGTCTTTAGGTATTTTTTTGGATTGATACGCAGTTTCAATTTCATTTTCTGTATCATCTTGCCACCTTTGTTCCTCATCAATCACCCGAGTTTCAAAGATACCCGAGTTCGTGACAAATTTAAAAATGTGTCTGTCACTTTCAAAAACCTAGAATTTCTTGAAATTATTAGGTATTGATGGACAAGGAACCAATTCAATGGAAAAAATTTTACATTTTTTTATATCAACCGGGTTTAACATGCCCGCGATGACTGCAAGAGAGTCTGCTATTCGATTTCCTTTTCTAGAAATAAGGGCTATATTGAATGCGTCAAATTCCTCAATGAGGTCCATAACCGTAGTTCTATAAAGGCTCAGTCTCCTGTCACAACATGTATACTGTCCTTTGATCTGCTTAACTACCAGCTCAGAATCTCCCAAAACCTTCAAGCATTTAAATTGCTTGCTTAATGCTAGAAATAAACCAAAGATCAATGCTTCGTATTTTGCCACATTGTTCGTGCAAGGAAATTGCAGTCTGTAGGTAGCGAATAATGGTTTACCTCCTGGGCTAGTGAGCTCGACTCCAACTCCTACTCCCTGTCTAGATTTTGATCCATCAAACCTAAGCAACCATGTGCAATCATTTTCCTCAGAAGGGCCACCATGACACGCTTCCTCTTTAGGCTCTTCAGTAGCTTCCTCAACATCAAGTGGATAAACCCCCAGTTTTGGCTCAAAAAACTGAACTTCATTTGGTTTGTTGAATACTGTTATAATCTCCTTAAGCCTCGATTCATTTTCCACTCTGATTTGGTTTGCAATTCCTTTCTAGGGTAGCCACATATGTGAGCAGTCTGTTGAAAAATAGCCATTCAGAGTTTTCATCCAATCCCTCGCAAGTAGCATTCCATATCTACTTGGGATATTAACAACCAGAATGTCAACAACCTGCTGGACCCTGGGTTCAGAATTTAATTGAATCTTGACATCATACAAGGTCCCTACCACATTTACCTCTGAACAGTCCAATTGTAGGACCTTACATTTGGATGAAACAGGTTGCAGACCTAGCATTTGACATATCTCTGAAGGCATGAGGTTGCTCGTGGCACCTGTGTCCACCAAAAAGTTATGCAAATTCTTACCCATAATTCTCAGAGTCAATAAGAATGGCGAGACATCCCGTATCTCCTTTCGTAAAATTAGATGGGATTCATCTCCTTTTCCCTTCCACATTTGATCAGGTGAGTTCAAAGCTTTTATCAACTCCTCATTTTGGCCAGGCAATCTATCCGCGTCCAAGAACGAAAGGCTAGATTTGGACTTCTTCAGATCCTCCACTATGTCATAGTTTGGTTTTTTGAATTTGACTATCTTCTGCACGTCATTAGACATTTCTCTTCTGAGTGGAGGAGGGGGATTATTATTTTCCTTAGTATCTGGAGGAAGAATAGAGTTATTTGGAGGTGTTGATGAGGTTTTAGGGGCTTTAGATTTACTCATCAATTGGTATCCATGATTCCCCTTTCTAAAATCTCAAAAATCTTGCACCTCCTGTTCCAAAATTTTGTCTTCTTCTTCCTCACTCTCACCTTCTTGATGATATACAGTTTCCATCACCATAATGTTATCATCGTGATGTTGCGATGGACCCTCATTTGATACCAGTTCCAAATCATCAACTTGTGCCTAAAGACAATGAGTGTATCGAGAAATTTCAATACAATTCCTCTCATTGTGTTCTTTTGTGTTGTGCAACCTACACCCCCTTTCCCAATCCAAATCTAAAATATTCAAAATGGAATTGGATTGACTAGGTCCTGCAGAAGTGTCTAGTTGATTAGCAATGGGAGCGGGTACTCCCCCATTGTTTGGCTTTGTGTTCCAATGTCTCCCTCTATTGTTAAAATTTTGATTTGAGTGAGGGGCATGGGATTCATACTTCTACTTTTGAACCATGTCATTGCTCAGCTTATGAACTATTTTCTTGAGCTCTTTGACCTCTGAATAAATCTCCTTCGATGGAATCACATTGTTGTTAACCCTCGTTGGATTTGCATAATTGGTGGGGTCTTGATTCAACATTTGGGTCGGGTTCTGAGGAATTGGATTCCCGTATGGATTGACACTTTGAATCGGTGTTGGATTTGGGAAAGGAACTATAGCTTGATAATTCACTTGGTTGGTTCCTTGCATAGTCGATTGACTATTCTACAAAAATGCGAGAACAGGCAGAATGGATGTAATTGGTTGGATTGGAATGGGTGCATACGTAGGTGCTAGTGGATACGGTTGCTAGTATGGGAAGGCATTCATGCTTGGCATTTACGGTGCCATGATTTGATTTGCCAAGGGATCTTGACCATAAGGAGCATACTATCCCATCATAGGCATTTGGGGAAACCCATAGCCCTGTGGTGTCATTTGCTGCTCGATGGTCATGGCTTCATTATAGGCTAGAGTGAGCATGGTGACTTGGGGATTTTGTCTTGCAAACATGGTTGTCATGGGGTCCAATTCCCCAAAATATGTCTGTAAAGCCACTTTGGGATCAATGGCAAAATGCCAAACTGCTCTATTATAGCACTTTTGGAATCTCTGATTAAATGTTCTGATTGGTTCCCCCTGGCCTCTTTTGCATATAATAAACTTATTGTAAATGGTTGCAGGATCCAAGGGTGACCTGAACTGATTGACAAAAGCATTCTCCATTTGCATCCATGAAGTG
The DNA here is from genome assembly GCA_028583015.1 of Wollemia nobilis. Lineage (NCBI taxonomy): Eukaryota > Viridiplantae > Streptophyta > Pinopsida > Araucariales > Araucariaceae > Wollemia > Wollemia nobilis. The sequence continues at coordinate 8,778,567 of JAQPPZ010002832.1, read as the reverse complement.
ATTGAACCAGTTGGTAAGCATATATACCATTCATATGCTATTGGATCTAAGCTCATGGGGAAAATTCTGCAAGCCACATCTTCATATTGGACTTGCAGCCTAATTAAAACATCCCTATAGGCTTGGATATGTTCTTCTACTATTCTTGGGCCATCTGGTTTGTATTTAGGCAGAAATATTTCAATGTTCTTGGGGATTTCATTTACATCCCCTACAATGTTCAAAGGAATATTGTTAGCTCCATACCAAGGAGCTACTAGAGCTTGAGCCATTTGACTCACAATCGACGAGGACAACCCTACAAGAGCAGTAGAAATATTACTGACAATAGGCACATTAGAGGCAACTGATGTAACTGGTGTAGGTCCACTCGATGTTCCTAGAGAAAAAAGGGCTTTTGTGACTGGTAAGCTTACGACTTGGTTTTATTCTTGGGAGTACCAGTGAGCATAAGATCATAAAAAATGGTTTCCTCGGTTGTTTGGTACCTGGTCACAATACGACGCGATGGGTCCAGCCTGCCTGATGAAACCCTCGGTTATTTCAAATAAAACCTGCAACAAAAGAAAACAAAAGCTATAGTTTAGCTGTTTGTGAGTTTTAAGAGATGATTTCAAAATTAAATAAAAAATATATTACTCATATATGAAAATCAAAATAAAGTAAACCAATTCGGGCCCTCCTTCTAGCGCCAATCTATTGAGTGTTGTTTTAACCCAATTATGAAAGCACACTCTCTGGTAGGATCTAAGTCCCAAAATCCTCTGCTTGCAAAGAAATTATGACAAACTAATTTCTCCAAGGTTCCTGTTATGCTGATTGTTGTTCAAATGAAATGCTAGGAATACCTTAGGGTTGCAAGTGGATGTTAACAAGGGGCACTGTGGTTTATTTAATTTGAATTTGCAATGGACTCCAAGTGAATAAATATAAGAAATAAATCTATTTGATCTTAGGATTTGATGGATTTTTAGTTATTTACTTAAATTACAGTAATTAAAATGCAGAAAAATGAAGAATTGTGAATAAAATAAAATGCAAAGAATAGTAAATTAAACTATAGTCAGAATGCTGCCATCTCCATTCTATGAAACCGAAGATAATGAGGTTTCCTACATGCAACCTAACCTATTGAATCTGCACATTTGCACAATCCTAATAAGCTAGGTGCGGGGTTCTAGGGTTTTATTGTATTTTCAGATTTTAGGCGTTTGCATGAAGCAACCGAGAAAAATTGCATTAAACTCCATCTATAAACCTTAAAAAATCTGAAAGGGGAAGATAAGAATTAAATCATGCATGTAGAAATGACTCATTTCTCAAAAATGAGATGCCAACTCTCTGTATTTTTGTATTAAAATGATTTATCAGTTACAATGACAGAATGTTCCAGGTACAACAAATCCAAAACAAATGAAGGAAATTGCTCCAAGTGCAGGCCCATAATGGCTTGCAGCCCTTGTCTCTGCAACTCTACTAGCAAAAATTTCCAACCCTCTATTCAATATGTGCTTTTTATTTTATACTGTCTGGCGTGGCTCTTCGATTCACCCTGCGTTGCTTCATTTCACCTTCTAGAATGCATCCTTTCAAATTCCTCACCTTTTCATCGCTTTTGATTCATGCTTGATGCTAAAATGTTCAAAATCTTCTATTGCATGTAACGCTTCTGCAACTATGACACCTATATGCCATGTGTCTCATGCTTTCTACACCTTTTGTAATGGTCCCATGTAAATCATGATATTTTTATGCATGTAGTTTGTTCCTCTACCAAAACAGCAAAAATGAAACAGGTCGCAATATCGCGATGTTTTTTGGCCAACAACCTTCTTGCCTTCTTGCCCAATGAAAATGTGACATGTCATGAAAGTGTGACATGTCACGAAATCGTGACATGTCATGAAATCATGACACTTTTCTATTTTGTACACTCTCGATCGCAACCTGTCGCAAAATCGCTACGCTTCTCGTTTGATATGCTTTTGACTGTAACTTGTCATGATTTCATGATGTTTTTCACTCGAAACTCCTTCGGATGCAACCTATCGTGATTTCATGATGTTTTTCACTCGACGCTCCTTCGGCCTCAACCTGTCATGATTTCGTGACGTTTTTCACTTGGCGCTCCTTCGGCCTCAACCTATCGTGATTTCGCAATGTTTTTAACTTGGAACTCCTTTGCTGCTTTGGGGCCACAAAACCATGACCTATCGTGATTTCATGATGCTTTTTCGCTTCATCCCCCCTTCATTGCTTTTTTTCGTAATTTCACAACCATTTTGCACTTCATGTCTTTCGATCGATCCTGTCGCGATTTTGCGACCATTTTTGGCTTATGAGATTTGTGTCGGTTTTTGTCATGATTTCGCTACACTGCTATGTGTAGACACCAAAATCCAGCCACTTGCAAGTCATCTATACCTTCCTGTTAGCCACGTGTCGGTCATCCACCTTCCCACCATTATTTGGCCCAATTTCACCTTTTCTCGCCATTATTTGGCCCAATTTCACCTTTCCCGCCATTTTTCATCCCCAAATTTATTTAAATTAATATTTATATATATATTTTAATATTTTAATATATATATTTAATAATAGTTTAAGTGATTTGATCTGAGCCGTCCATCCTTCATTTAATCTCATCCGTCCATCCATCTTAATCCATTCCACAACCAAGATTTATTCTCTACCCTTGGATCCGCTTTAATCTTAGCCACACGTTCAAAGTGTCGTTAAAACCCTAAAGTGTGCCTTAAGAGTGGATTATAAATCGAGTCACTTTGATGGCTCAAAACCGATGTCTTTTGCTACTTCTATCTCTGATTCTAATTCTTCTACTACTATCTCCTCTCTTCTGCTACCCTTTTGCCACATCCATCGTCGCTTCCATCGCCGCTTTCGCCGCCATTCCTTCTGCAGCATTCTGTAGAATCTCCCATTCCTTTTGCAAGTGCCCACGGGAATTTACCCCTTCACCAAGTTCCCATGGGCATTTACCAAGTGCCCACGGGCATTTAACAAGTGCCCACGGGTGTTTACCTATAGCCACAGACTCAGATCGGCGTCTGTAATCCAGATCCAGAAGCACGCGGGCGTTCGGCGAGTGCACCAGGGCACCTTTCGTAGACCATTCTGACAACAACATTACTTCCAGGTGTCTCCTGGTCTAGCTGCATTAACAGAGAATAGGTATAAATTAGTTTAAAGCAAGTAGCTGTATTTTATGTATTAATTTGTTATTGATTTCCTGCATTCCATTTTTATAAGGTTTTAAATTGTTTCTGAGGGCTCACGTAGTGGAGCCCTCTCATTAATTTCTAACTCCTTGATAGTGTTAATGTGTGCAGGTTTTTGATAACAGATCCAGCTTTATTGATGGCAGTCGATTGCTCGGAGTGGTCCAAGCAAGGGATACGACAAAGCCCACTCACTCCGTTGGGATTGAAGATACGTTCTTCGAAGTGCCACCATTCGTGCCAGCTAGGGTTTCAGAGAACCCTAGCATAATTTGTAACTGTGTATCACAAATAAAGGGTTACGAGCCCAGTTGTATTCAAAAAGGAGTTTTTAAACTCCACCGATTAATAGAAATCGTTTGTTTTTGTGCAACTATTCTGTACTCTGTCATTGTGATTTTATTTCTGTTTGGCGTGTATTTTTAATCTACAAATGGCGATCACGGTGGGACCCCCTAGGGTTTCATATTTCTAATACTTGCTTTACTAATTTGTTCTTGTTTTTTGTTTCATTTTGCAGGTTCCAAAAATTGTGAAATTCATTGTTCCAGCGAACTAGGGTTTCTGAGCTTGCAGAAAACGCAGCAGACGCAGAGGGGCGTCTAGAAGTCCAATACGAAATGCAGAGGTGCGTTTCAGTCTGTGCAGACTCCCGTGGGCGTTTGAAGTTAGTTTTACAAAAAAAAATCTTAGGCTTCCAAGTAAGTGCTGTACTTTTTACGTTTTTGGTTTTTCTGCCATATTTTGTTTCTTTTTCAGATCATTACTTTAAAATGAACAAAAACTAAGTAATCTAGAAAAGAACAGTTATTTTTAATTACATTTTTCTTTGCATTGCATTATTTAAAAAAACAAAAAAATTGCATACCTAGCTGCATATTAGAATAGCTACGAATTATTTGTTTTAATTATCTAAGTAGGACTATTGATTGGATGTCAATAGTACTCCTGCCATTGGGTGATTCCAGGCAGAGAAGTGGACGAACCTTCCGGTTGCTCCTTTGATATCTGATATCATTGGTAGGTAGGGGGTTTTAAATGGTGTACTTCACTTCTTCAGAGGAAATGACATGTTTTCGATAGCCTCTTGCTTAGATCATTAGAACTTTTGATTTATAGCCTTGTATGTACACATTAGATAACTAAAACATTAAAAATAAATAAAAATTCATTGCATTTTCATATTGCATTTAAAAACAGTGATATCTGGATTTCATCACCAGGTATTGCTTGAAGTTTAGTGACGGTGGAATTCATCTCCATCCATTAAACTTTTGCCTTAGACACCATAGGTCACCCCCGAGCAAACTTGCTGGATTTCATCACCAGTAAGAATCTCGTTGTCCTTTCCTAGCCATAGTTTTTACCTTTTTTTTGTGAATAATTCAAGATTAGATCACATGCAAAACTCATAAACTGGACACTTAAAATTTACTACAGATTAAGATCAGAAAATAATTAATTAACCGCAGGTAAGACACATTGGTTGAAACCTAGGTTGTGACTCGTTTCTGATAATTTTTGTAGTGTAAATTTATCATTCTAGTTTTGCATTCTTCTTTTTTTGAATTTGTTTAGATTTATTGCTTCATGGTTTTAACAAGGAATCAATCTAAAATGTTAAATCTAAATAATCAAATGGGTAATTCACAAAACATCCCCACCACCAACATGGTTACTTATCCTAGTGAATTTCAGGCAGGTTCGCCTGTAGGTCTTTCACGTCCTTCTACCGTCTATCACATGGCCATGCCCATGGAGGAAGACAATTCCTATCATATTACCCACATTGATATGGCCCAAGTGCAAACTCACTTAAGAGATGGCACCGGTTATGTCCTTGAGCCAATCCAAGATTCCCCTATGCAAGATTCTATTTTTCAACAGGATATTGCATCAACCATACCCGCTGGTTTCACTCAGGTCTACACTAACCCTTTTTTTGAGGCTAATGTGGTATTTTTTCAGTCGGATTCATCTCCAACATCTTCCCGGATGCTCAATTGTTCTCCTTTGGAGACAAATGTAGTGTCTTCCCGACCACTTTCTCCTCCATGTACCTGGGTGTACACCAATTCTCTTTATGAAGTTGGTGGAAATTCTTCTAGCCATAACCAATTTCAACCCGCTTCTTCCCAAACCATTTATGGTTTCACCCTACCTGGGACACAGTCTACTGTTCCTTCCCAGGTATCGCCTACTTCAGCCACCTTCATTGCTCCTGCTATGCAGTCCCCTTGACTACCATGGCGACTCGCCCTCCCAACTTCATTGCTCCTCGCTCGTGCGGCCTCCCCGTGACTACCATGGCAGCCTGCCCTCCACCTTCATCCAATCATCCCACCTCCCTTGGGTTAGAGATTAATAAGGTTAAAGAGTATCTCGACAAATTGATTTTGCAACAACAGCAACAAAATGTTCAACCACCTGTCGTAGTAAATCCTATACCCCAACCAATTTCTACCCAGCCAGCTTTTATTAGCTCAGGCCCCACTTGGGTACCCCAATCTTCGATGGTGTCCATTCCTACCCCACCTTTCTCCCAACCTAGTCCAGTTCATAATTCAAACCAATCACCTTCTTTTTGGTATCATCCATACCAACAACATGTCCATTCTACACCACCTAATTTAGGCAATTTCATCCCATCTCATGAATTTTCCACTCTTCCATTACATCATCATAATCATCAAACGAGTCAAAATTTTAATGAATATCCACGACTCCATGCTATGCAACAACAGATTGAAAACCTTATGCTTAATGTGCCTGGCTCATTTAGTCAGAAACCTACGCTAAGGTCATTGATCAATCAACCAATTCATCCTTCGGTACCTTCACCACCATATCCGACTGATTTCACATTACCGAAGTTTGAAAAATTTTGAGGAACTAAGGATCCTCATGAACATGTGAGCTCATTCATGCATGCTTGCTTTAGAATCCAAAATAATTATGCTCTTATGCTCAGAACTTTTCCTCAAAAATTAGGAGGAGATGCTATACAATGGTACAATCATTTAGCTCACCATAGCATTTATGCTTATGAGCAATTGATTAATCTGTTTTTAGAATGATTCTCCCTGAATGTACAAAAGAGAGTCTCATTGTCCGACTTGTACAAGCTCAAGCAACATGACGATGAGATTGTTTATGACTTTGGAAACCATTGGAGGGCTATCATTAATAAACTACCATTCTCCCTACCAATGGAGGAGTTAACCAAAATGTTCACCCAGATTTGTTTAAAACCTATCTCTTGGTTACTCCAATTACAACAATACAGGACTTTTGAAGAGGCTTTGGCCCAAGAAAGTATCATAGAAGACATTAAAGTCCAAGAGGGTGTTTTGAAACCCCGTAGAAAAGAATGGCAACAAAAAGGCCAACAACAAAATAATAATTATGGCCAAAACAAACAAACACAGGCTAGTACAGCCTCAAATGTTAACCAAGTTAATCAAGTGGTGGCGAGCCAGCCCGTAATGGCTCAACAACAAAAAGTAATGCAAATTCAATAGCAACCAATTGCTTATCATGTGGTACCCGCCCCTACTCAACCAGCTCCAAATATTGGGCCAACCATGGAAACTCGACCTTGGCAAAACAATCGTCCCAAGCGACAATTTACACCTTTAGATGAACCATATGCGGTCATATTCAACAAGTTATATAGCACAAATCAATTAACGTTACCTGAGTTTAAACCTTTAGACCCATCTAGAAGGGGGAAATATTACAAAGAGTACTTATTTTGTCCTTATCATAGGCAAAATGGGCACGATATCAATAATTGTACAACTTTCAAACATGTGATCCAAGATCTTATTGAGATTGGAGCCATTAAATTGGATAGCCCCTTAGCCCAACAAAATCAAAATCTTGGTATATTTCAAACATCCCTTCCACATCGGGAGGAAGCTCCAACAACTTTAGGGGGAGTAACTCAGGTAACTCCTCCTAATCAAGTCAACCATGTACAACAATACCAAGGTTTTGTGGGTACTATTAACGTAGTAACCCAGGGTCAAAGGGTGAACCAACCAAATTAGGCTGAACCACAGCCACCTGTACAAACCCCCAGTCCACCCTCGGTAACAGGTGACCCAACGACATGCTAGTACTTCTCAACAACTGCTAAATCATTCTACTCAATGCCAACGACCCATCATGTCATTGAGTAGCCGGTTAACTACCAGTTTAAAAATGGCTTCTGCCAAGTTATCGATCTATGACCTCATTCAACAATCTTCCCCGCATAGAGAGACATTAATGGAAATCTTAAAATCAATCGAGCTTCAAACTCAATATACTAATGCCTTCAACAACTTTGTGGGGAGTATTCAAACATGCATGGAGCCCTCCATCACTTTCTATGATTTTGAAATCAAACCTATGTCAACAGAAAGTATAGATCCTCCACTACATATCGTGGCCAAGATCGATAACAAGCCATTCAAGAGAGTCTTAATTGACACTGGTTCCTCAATCAATATCATTATAACATCGGCGTTGAGTCATCTAAAGTTGTCGCCATCCCTTATCACAAAGTCGACTTTTACTCTTAAAGCATTCAATGATGCTTTATCTTCCACGGTTGGCACGGTTATCTTGCCCATTGAGGTAGGGGCCCGAACTTTGCATACATTGTTTCACATCTTGGAAGGGACCATGGCATACAATGTATTGCTTGGACGGCCTTGGCTTAGGGAGATGAGATGTGTCCCTTCTATACCGCATCAATGTCTGAAGTATGTATATGAGGGACGAGTTCATTGTGTACCTGCTGACATTGAACCCTTCAAACATTGCAACTATGTCTCAAATCCTTATGAGATTGTGTTGCCATCCACTCATCTTTTCTTGACCCCATCTATTTCTTCTATACCATATTCTTCTAAAGCTCCTATTCCTGAAGAGCTACCCATCATATCGCAACCATATTTCTCTTCTGCTATTCCATCTCATTCACCACTTTCTTCATCACTTAATCTTCATTCTTCTTCATCAATAACCACATGCACATGGGGCCATGACCAATCATCTCTTTCCACGTAATTACCTTCTTCTACACCTTCTTCAACATCACCTATTATTCCTCCATCTTCCCAACCATCAACAGCTGATGTTTCACAAGTTAGTGAAGCATCAACCCAACCAAATCCTTCCAATTCTTCTATCCCACATTCTTCTATTCCATCATCAAGTCCATCTCCCTCCCAAGTCAAGGTCCATCTCACTGATGCAGGTATTGGTGAGTATGCCATCCAAGATGTCCACATCACACCGTTCAATGTACAAACAGTTAAAGATTTTTGTCATCCACATGACCAACATTTATCCATTGGATCGGTTTATAACATGGGTTCTATGCCAAATTCCATTAATTTTGTATATGGGGGAATAGAGTCATCTTCTAGTCCTACTACCATACCAGAACCCAAGCGTCCAGTCCCTACCAATATCAAAAGGATGGAGGGTTTTCCCTCTTGCTATTTCCACAGACATAATTGGTAGCAATTTGGCCTAGGTCGCTACGAGCAAGGGGTAACTGAACGCATCGATATGCCATATCAGAGACCCACTGAGCGTTTTGGTCTGGGCTACCAACCACTTCCATCCCTTTCTTCTTTTGAACGAGCTTTTCAAAGCATTAATCTTAATTCAGAAGAAGAAATTCTCCACCCTGATGAATCCGAATATGAAGCCTATGAAGAATTTGATGTCATGTCAAATGGTGATGAATCTGAAGAAGAGTCGGCACCCATTGTTCCCCTCACTAAAAAAGACGAGTTTTATCTCCAATTGTTCCCTCTCCAAGAGGCCATCTTTCGCTTGCTTCTTCCACAAGAACGAGGTGAACCACCCCCTCCTCCACATCCATAAGCCATAATTCAAACCTGTATTATATGTATATACTAAAATAGTGGTTTTCACCACTACCAAAAACAAAAAAAAATTAGAAAATTCCAAAAAAAAAAAAAAAAAAAATCAAAATATAAAAAAAAAAAAAAAAAAAAAACTTTATTGTTGTATGTATGTGTGTAATAGTGGTTTTCACCACTACAAAAAAAAAAAAAAAAAAACTCAAACCAAAAAAAAAAAAAAAAAACTAAAAAACTATGTTGTTTTGCACTTCAGGTGTTCCGAGGTATTCACCGGTTTTCCCTTCCATTCCGCCATTCTTTCTTTCATAAGTTGAAAATGAATTTTGAAGACTTATTCACCTCGCTCCATAATCCATATGATCCGGATAAGCCAATCCCGATCAATCCAAGCCTGATTGACATGGATCGGATTTCATCCCCTCCATCTATTTTAGAGTTCATCCTTTCCGAGGAATTGTTAAGGGCTTCCGCCAACTACATTCCTCCTTCACCTCCACATTCACCTTCATCTTCTAAGCCAGAGGTTTTCCAGGAATACATAGACGAGAGCAAGGCACAGGAGCTTGATGAAATTTTAGATGACATAAATCTGATCCCTACTCCCCATCAGCTTGAGGAAGGTTCCCACATGTCTATTGAAGAAACTATTGATGTAGACCTTAGTACAGACCAAGATGGCACCCAAATTGTGAAACTAGCTAAAATTCTATCATCAGAGGAACAAGAGCAAATGATTGCTCTACTCAAGCGGAAGAAGGAGATATTTGCATGGTCTTACAAAGACATGCCAGGCCTAGACCCTAATTTGGTTGTCCATAACCTCACCTTACAAAAAGATGCTAAACCTATCAAACAAAAACTTAGGAAAATGCATCCTACTGTGGCCCTCCTAGTTAAATCGAAGATTCAAAAACTTTTGGATGTTAAATTTGTCGTCCCGATTGATTATCCTGAGTGGCTTTCTAACATGGTACCCGTTCGCAAGCCTAACGGGGGGATATGTGTTTGCACCGATTTTTGAGATCTAAATAAAGCGTGTCCTAAGGATGAATTTCCTCTTCCAAACATTGATACTCTTGTCGATACCTGCGCCGGTCATGAAATGCTTTCGTTCATGGATGGATTTTCAGGATACAACCAGATTCGAATAAACCCTGAAGATCAACACAAAACAGCATTTACCACACCTTGGGGAACTTTTTGTTACAGGGTGATGCCCTTTGGCCTTAAGAACGCAGGTGCAACCTATCAACGAGCCATGACTTATATTTTCCACGATTATATGCATAAGATTATCAAAGATTATGTGGATGATTTATTGGCAAAAATCTAAAACTCGACAAGAGCATTTTGATGTATTGGAAAAAGTTTTTGATAGGCTTCTAGAGCATAAAGTAAGGTTGAACCCTAAGAAATGTGTCTTTGGTGTTACCTCAGGCAAACTCCTAGGTTTTATTATCTCTAAACGAGGTATTGAGGTGGACCCAAACAAAGTCAAAGCCATTATGGAAATGTGTCCCCCAACTAATTTGAAGGAGTTGCGTAGTCTGCAAGGAAAGATTAATTCAATCCGTCGCTTTATTGCACAACTTTCTGATAAGTGTAGGCCATTTTGCCACATACTACAAAAGGGGGTACAATTTTCATGGACAGATGAATGTCAGAAAGCCTTTGATGACATCAAGCAGTACTTAGCATCTCCGCCAGTCTTGGCTCTACCTCGTCCAGGGGTCCCTTTCAACCTTTATATCTCAAAGAACGGACTTTGCCTTAGGGACAATGCTTGCACAAAAGAATGAACAAAATCGTGAGCAAACTATCTATTATATTAGTCAAACATTGGTAAGCTATGAAACCCGATATGCTTATGTGGAAAATTTGTGCTTAGCAGTGGTTTTTGCCACTAAGAAAATTCATCATTATATGCTTAGCCATACAACATATGTCATAGCTAGAGAAAACCCTCTGTGTTATATGATGTCTTGCACTTATAATAACACTCGTACAGCTAAATGGATAATGTTGCTTACCGAATTTGATCTTGAATTCATTAGCCAAAAATCTATTAAAGGTCAAGTTATAGCTGATCAACTTGCGGAAGCTCCGCTACCTAGTGATCATCCTTTGATTATTGAGCTCCCAGATGATTCGGTATTTGCTATCACTGAACAAGAAGAGGACATCATTTCGGAGGAAGATGTTGACATCACGTTATTCTTTGATGGCTCTAAGTGCGCAAAAGGTCAGGGTGCTGGAGTTGTGTTTCATACACCTCAAGGGATTCCCATCCCTTTATCATTCAAACTAGACTTCCAATGCACCAATAATACAGCAGAGTATGAAGCCTTAATTTTAGGTCTTCAATCAGCCATAGCTATGAGTATTAAGCGTATTCAAATATTTTGGGATTCTCAACTCGTGGTTAAACAAATTACAAGAGAATACCAAGCCAAAGAACCTAACATTAAGCTTTATCATGATGTAGCAATGAAGTTGCTCTCTAAGTTTTATTGGTATGAGATCACTAGTTTGCCTCGTTCGACTAATAGATTTGCGGATGCCATGGCCTCTCTTGGATCATTGATTCCAAAGGACTCCCTTGGAGAGGTACAGACCCTAATCATTTCCACAATTTCTAAGTCTGCAATTGTCCATGCTGAGTCTAAGGATGAAAAAGATGTTTGCTTTATCCATTCGGATCCATATGAGCCTTGGTCTAGTGAGATAGTAGCTTTCCTCAAGTTTGGAACACTTCCACCTGATTTGTCTTGAACTGCCCGCCACTGTTTTAAGCAAAAGGTAGCTCGTTTTGTTCTTTTGGGGATGTGTTGTATAAACGTGGATATGATGGAGTACTCCTCCGCTATCTAGAAGCAGGTGAAACACATAGAGCTATTACTGAAGCCCATGATGGTACTTGTGGTGGTAATTTTAGTGGAATGGCCATTGCGAAGCGTATTTTACGTATGGGGTATTATTGGCCCACTATGGAACAATATTGTTGCAAGTATGTTAAACAATGTAAAAAGTGTCAAGAACACGCTAATTTAATCCATATACCATCACAAGCTTTACAGCACATCCAAATCCTTTGGCCCTTCTCACAATGGGGTCTCGATTTAATTGGCAAGATTTCACCTGCCTCTTCAGGACATCATACTTTCATCATTACAACCATCGAATACTTCACAAAGTGGGGTTGAAGCTATTCCTCTAACCAGTACGACAAGTCCTAGAATTGTGGAGTTTATACTTCACCATATCATTTGTCATTTTGGTATTCCCTCTAAAATCATTTCTGATAACGACAAGTCTTTTAAGAATAAGGATGTTCGAGCTCTTTGCGAAAAGTATAATATCCAACATAGTTTCTCAACTCCTTACTACCCACAAGCCAATGGACAAGTTGAAGCTTCAAATAAGACCATAATTGCTATTCTTAAGAAACTTGTTAAAGAAAATCATAAATATTGGCATACACAAATCCCCTTGGCATTATGGGCTTACAGAATAAGCATCAGAACTCCCATTGGGGCAACGCCATTTTCTTTGGTCTATGGAGCTGAAGCAATCATGTCTCTTGAGCTCGAGATCCCTTCCTTGCAAATTTCTTTGCAGGAATTTATCGATGATGATACTGCTAGACAAGCATGTCTTGATCAACTCACACTCATAGATGAAAAATGAATCAATGCTTTAGAGCATTTACGAGTTTATCAAGACCGATTGAAACGTGCTTACAATGCCAAAGTTCATTTAAGAGAATTTCAAGTAGGGGATCTTGTCCTTAAAGAGAATCAACAAAACACCAATGCATTGCCGCATCTTCGAGATAAATTCATGGCTAATTGGTTAGGTCCATATATGGTCACTGAAAGAGTGGGTAATGGAACTTATAGACTTGCCAGTTTAGAGGGAGAGGAAGAACCCGAACCACTTAATATTATACACTTGAGGGCATTTTACGCATAGTTTGAATTTTATATGTACATATATACATGGCTTGTAATAAAAAATAAAAATAAAATAAATAAAATAAAAAGAATTTGCATTTCATTGTTAGTTGCATACATCTCATTCAAAAACATTGCATTTCATGTGCATACATCTCATTGAAAACCATAACATTTCATTTTCAGCCATAGTTGCATATCATGTTAGAGACCATTCTATCTTTTGGATATAAAATTTGGTCAAGCAAAAGTCATGTTGCCTTAATCAGGGGCACCTTCATAAAATCCATCAAACCGAATTTTCATTCGTACACCCATTTTCCATTTGCACATATTTACATTGCCAAAATGTTTTCAGTCACTCAGCCATTCCTAGTGTTTTAAGCAAACTTCGAAATGCATATCAAATTTCTCTAGGGCCATATCACCAATTACACTAAATAAAATCTTGAGTATTGGGAAATGATTTCAAAAGCGATCTTGAACCTATCACATTTTCACATCTTAAAAACATCTTGTGTCAAAGAGAGATAACACCATCCTTGGGTTGTGCCTCTAAGTGAACAGGGTAATCCTCGTATGTCCTATCATGCAAACATAGTCCATAAAACAAGTGGTTCTTACCACTATCACAAGCAACCACAAAATATAAATATAAACAGAGTAGTAAGGATAGGGTAAAATTCTCATCATACTTCGGTTGAGAATCCGATTCCCCAAAGCTCTAAGGAAATGAACATTTTTCACACACCACTGATCCCAAATAAGTTGTAAGGATTGTACTACTTGTCCAGTCAAACGGATAGGTAGTCATCCCCAAAGCTTACAAAGGTCAAAAACAACATGGACTATGGAGTTAACCTTCACCAGGGCTATAGACGCTTGACTGGCAGTGGAGTATACTCATTGCGTGGCGACATGTCTCTCCTAAAAAAGAGACCTCTGAATGCTCATATGAACAAACTAGCTTTGGGGTCTTCTACATAACAGGGTTACCTAATTTGTGCAAGATGAGGTTAATGAACACACTTGCACACACATAGGTTTTTGATTGCCTAGAGTCACTACCATGCTTCTGATTTGGTTAATGAACTCACATGCACACACATTTGGTCCTAGTTGAATTAGGTAGTATTAGTAAGTTTGTTTGATACCACTAGCAATGTTTGAGTCTTTGTAAAACAGTATTCCATATCAACCTCCATATCATCCTCCATATCTTCTTCCATATTCATGTCATTCCATACGTCATCCATTCACAAGCCACCAAGTTTGGTGCCCCTGATTAAACAATTATGATAACAGTTGGTTAAATCTAACTATCTAAAAGTATGAGTGCTTCTTAGTGTATATTTCATTTACTTAGTCTCGCATTAATCATCTATAAGTTTGCATTCCATTCCATCACATATGCATTAAAACATATAAAAACATGCATCACAAAAACATAGGCATTCACACAAAAGAAAGTAAAACACTAAAAATAAAAGCCATGTATATATATGTATAAAGATCAAAACGTACAGTGAATGCCAAAAGGCTACAATATACAATAGAGCACCAAGGCTCATAAAGAGTGCATCTAAGCACTAAGCTAACCATCAAAAGAGGATCCATGTGACCTAGTAGGAGCCCTAGACCTAGTGGTGTGCCTAGACTCACTACGCCTAGAGACAGAGGAGGATGGAGGATCAGGCAACACAATGTGATGCCTAAACAATGTATCCTCCAGAGCCTCAATATAACGAGTCCTAGATCTAAGGCTAGATATGTCTATCCCGTGTCATCGCTCTCGCTCCGCTAGCTCTACCTGGAGTCTCGTCACCCTGTCATCTTGGGGCACCCTAGTCGCTCCATCCAAGTTTGCCTGCATCTGGGCCATCCTCCCCTCCTAAATAGCTATCGGGGCATCCCGCTCTGCAACCTGTTGCTCCAGTTGAGCTATCCTCTCATCTCGGACTGCTAGCATAGCATCATGCTCTGCTATCTATTGCTGTAGCTGTGCCAGATCATCCTCATGCTCGCTAGGGGGTACCTCTCTAGTCTCTCCAGTGGCCTCTCCTAGGCCCTCGTCATCATCCTCCTCGTCATCTCCGCTCCTCGATGCCTACTGCACCATATTCCCCTTTCGCCTTCGACTGTCAGCTCGAAGGCGAGGACCCTCCCTGTGCTTGGGAACCTCTGCGGTTCCCTCATCCTCTCCAGCTCCAACAGCCACTAATGGTGGCTCCCACCTCAGCTCTATGGCCATCCATGCTGCATACTCAGCTGTTACCCCGACGTCGTCCATGTCGAGGATCTCCATGTCCTCATCATCCTCTGTCGCCTCCCTCCACAGCTCGGCACATGGCAAATCCCCCTCTGATCTGTGCCTCCGGTAGCGCACTGGCTCATCGAGGACATCCTATCTCAATCCGACCTGGTGGAGCACTCGAGACATTTGTATGTACTCCACCTCACTGTGGCCCCGACCCACTACCCATCTAGCCTATCACACCCATCTTAGATGCCCTCCATCACCGATCCACCGTGCCTCCTGCCAGGGCCTCCAAATGACTTGGGCATCTGTCAAGTCCACCCATAAACTCCTATACCATTGCCCCGATCTCACAGGGCGGCTCAGTTGTCTCTCCTCCACCACTAGCCATCTCCTACCATAATCCTGGCTCATGTCCCAGTAAGCACATGGCAACCCCTCTGGTCAAGCCACTCTGAAGTGCTCCCAGCCCCAGCATTGAAGAACCAAACTGCAGCCTAGGCCCTTTCGGCCCCGTCTGCGAACCTCATACAACTCCCGGTACACCTACACCAATAAAATGGGCACCCAGGCATACACTACCCTATTAGTGAGCATCTCGCTCACTACACCCATCAGGTTCCATGGAAACCTACACCCGATGCTGTTCGGGGCCACAATTTTGGCCAATACGAACATCATCAGAGCCTCCACCGCTACCAACTCCTTGGCCGTATACATGGCCAAGTAAGGAATCCCCCCGCTCTCTATCCGGATCTCCCTCCAGTCATCCCCAAACAACTTGGCCATCTCTGTGGCCCTATCTCATCCAACCTCCACTCACACCCCCTCCATGGGAACCTTGAGGATGCAATATACATCCTCAAGTGTCATCGTCATCTCTCCAGTCGGGAGCTGGAACGTCCCCTGATCTGGATCCCACCTCTCGGCAAAAGCCGAGAGGTACCCCTCATCTTCCCGAACTACCTCCAACCGGGCTGCCTCCGCTAGCCCTACTGCTTCCAATGTCTCCCAGTATTCCTGGGACAATGACCTCCTCATCCCCAGAATGATAGGGGAGAGTCGGTGTTGTGCCTCTAACACCCTAAGCTGCAAAACAACAAAACAAAAATTGGTTACAAATTTGTTTCAAAAAAAAAAAAAAAAACTGCACAAAAAAAAATAAATAAATAAATAAAAGTACTTGCTTAAATAAACAAATACCTCATCTGGCTGCACTGGTGCATCCACTCCCATCTCCGCCATAGCTCCCACATGCTTCACTCTCCCACACAACCTTTCACTTCACTTCACTTCATTTCACTCCCTCAGACGCACTTCTCTCAAGCTTGAACACACAAATGAGCAAAATTCTCGCTGAAACTGTTTAAATAGCTGGTTTTGGCACCCTGAAACGTAGTGGGGCATTTCATGGTGCATTCAGATGTAGTGGGGCATTTCATGATGCATTCAAACACCGACGGGCATTTCTGCCACCTCCAAATGCATATCGGCGTTTGGTGTCAGTATTGAATAAAAGAACAAAACTTACAAAATTGAAGCTTACCTCCTCCAAATTTCATCAAATTGCATCCATCCATTCTTCTTATCATAATAAAACATTTTGTGAAGGTTACAACAGTTTTGGAAATTTTTTTTGTCATTTTGCTCAAAAAGCACATCATTCATCATTGATTTACAAATTGGGTTAAAAACATTCAAAACCTTCACAAAATTAACAACATTCATCAATTCTTCTGATCTATCGTCAATTTCATTCATTCTTCTTTCATCATGCATATTTTTTCCAAATTAAATTAAAGTAAACCTCATATCTAGTGGTATATTCTATCACCTTGGCAATTGCAACGATTTGCATCCATGCAATTCGGTAAGAGGATTAAACCACCATAAGGACACTTACCATTTATCATCATCACTGTTTGAAAATTGGAAATCAATTTTGGGTATCCTACTTTTCAAGTGACCTCATACCAAGATTAATTTGCTCAACAGTTGTCATTGATGGCCTAGTTCATGGGGCCTTAAACGTGGACAATATTCAATATCATCATTATTTTGAGTCTTGCTAGAGATTAAGGCTACCTAGGTTGATTGGTTTTGACTCGAGGAATTATCCATACAGTCACTAGGAGCATCTCTGAAGTTCTGGACTCTTTCATATTGCATCTTTGCATATCAATGGCGCCAACAAGGCAATTTCATCAACAGTATGGATTCACCCATAGGAGTTGGGGCATCCGTTATCAATTTTTAACTTTCCTAATAGTAGAATTCATCTTACACGATCATGGAATTTAAAATTTGGCAAAAATCCCTTTCTAACCGTTGGGGCAGAAAACGGTTCATCTTTCACATCACTAATATCATCTTCAATCATATTCTTTTCTGGTTTGTACACCAACCCCTTTTTTGTTGGGACATAAACAGATGGTTCGTACACCAACCCCTTTTCTGTTGGGACATAAACAGATGGTTCATACACCAACCCTTTTTTTTTACCGTTGGGGCAAAAACGGTTCACTATATTCCAAATTTCTTCCAATTGGCTTGTGAGAACCATTCTCACTCGCCAATTGAGGGGGTAAGCTGATAAATTTTAAATATTCTTTTATTCTTTGGTCTTCAAAGTTGTGCTTTAGTCTTGAGAGAGAGTTGCATCTGACCCAGCTTTTCAGGTGTCCTAAGTTTTTGTGCTGCATTGTGTCTTCACACAAAGCAGCTCAAAAAGGGGCATCTGTAGACACAAAAATCCAACCACTTGCAAGTCATCTATACCTTCCTATTAGCCACGTGTCGGTCATCCACCTTCCCACCATTATTTGGCCCAATTTCACCTTTTCCCGCCATTATTTGGCCCAATTTCACCTTTCCCGCCATTTTTCATCCCCAAATTTATTTAAATTAATATTTATATATATATTTTAATATTTTAATATTTTAATATATATATTTAATAATAGTTTAAGTGATTTGATCTGAGCTGTCCATCCTTCATTTAATCTCATTCGTCCATCCATCTTAATCCATTCCACAACCAAGATTTATTCTCTACCCTTGGATCCGCTTTAATCTTAGCCACACGTTCAAAGTGTCGTTAAAACCCTAAAGTGTGCCCTAAGAGTGGATTATAAATCGAGTCACTTTGATGGCTCAAACCCGATGTCTTTTTCTACTTCTATCTCTGATTCTAATTCTTCTACTGCTATCTCCTCTCTTCTGCTACCCTTTCGCCACATCCATCACCACTTCCATCACCGCTTTTGTCGCCATTCCTTCTGCAGCATTCTGCAGAATCTCCCATTCCTGTCGCAAGTTCCCGCGGGCGTTTACCCCTTCACCAAGTGCCCACGGGCGTTTACCAAGTGCCCGCGGGTGTTTACCTACAGCCACAGACTCAGACCGGCGTCTGTAATCCAGATCCAGAAGCACGCGGGCGTTCGACGAGTGCACCAGGGCGTCTTCCGCAGCCCATTATGACAACAACATTACTTCCAGGTGTTGCCTGGTCTAGCTGCATTAACAGAGAACAGGTATAAATTAGTTTAAAGAAAGTAGCCATATTTTATGTATTAATCTGTTATTGATTTCCTGCATTCCATTTTTATAAGGTTTTAAATTGTTTCTGAGGGCTCACGCAGTGGAGCCCTCTCATTAATTTCTAACTCCTTGATAGTGTTAATGTGTGTAGGTTTTTGATAACAGATCCAGTTTATTGATGGCAGCTGATTAAGCTGGAGTGGTCCAAGCAAGGGATACGACAAAGCCCACTCACTCTATTGGGATTGAAGATACGTTCTTCGAAAGTGCCACCATTCATGCCAGCTAGGGTTTCGGAGAACCCTAGCATAATTTGTAACTGTGTATCACAAATAAAGGGTTACAGGCCCAGTTGTATTCAAAAAGGAGTTTTTAAACTCCACCGATTAATAAAAATCGTTTGTTTTTGTGCAACTATTCTGTACTCTGTCATTGTGATTTTATTTCTGTTTGGTGTGTATTTTTAATCTACACTATGCCTTGTTGCCTTTGGCTCATTTTTGTCATGATTTCGATACCATTTTTTATTTCATACCTTCCACCCGCCTACTAGCCATGAAAATCAAACACGTCACGATTTCACGACGGTTTCGCCCACCTACTACCGCTGACTGCATTGACCACGATTTTGTGACACGTCACGATTTCGCTACACGTTTCTGCTTTGTGCCCCGTTTGTCGCTTCCTGTCACGATTTCGTTACACTTTTTCTGCTTTGCCCTGTTTTACTGGTTTGACCCGCGATGGAGCGACATGTCGCGATTTCGCGACATGTCGCGATTTTGCGACACTTTTTCATTTTTGGCAGCGACCGCGCAACATGTCACGATTTCGCTATTCTTTTCTATTTTCGGCCGTGACGGAGCAACATGTCACGATTTTGTGACACTTTTCATTTTTTGGCAGCGATGGGGTGACGTCATGATATCGTGACACTTTTCTTCCTTGTGCAATTTTGCCCCTTTTTCTTGATTTTTAGCATCTGGGTCACTGAGATTTTCTTTGAAAGCCTG
This sequence comes from Wollemia nobilis, assembly GCA_028583015.1. Lineage (NCBI taxonomy): Eukaryota > Viridiplantae > Streptophyta > Pinopsida > Araucariales > Araucariaceae > Wollemia > Wollemia nobilis. Next base: position 8,758,677 of record JAQPPZ010002832.1, on the reverse strand, counting down.
CAAAAAAGGTGGGTCCCCAATTTTGGGGTGTGTTGTGGATTAGCCACAACAAGAACTCTTTCCAAAGGATATGTTGATCCCCTAAATCTGGTTTGTGGATATTTATCCAAGAGAACAATTTCTCCTCTGCTCTGGCTAGTGATCCTCTAGAAGACACTGCCTCCACTGCACTGACTGATGGATCTATCTCCACTTGAATACTATTGTCATCACTCAGAAGACTTATCCTCAATGTCTTGGTTGATGGATATCTATCCACTAGATACTCTATCATCTCTACTCTATCACCTCCAAAGCTCTATCTCAATTCTATACTAAACACAGTCCAATCGGTCTAGCACAACTCTTCTCAGTCTCTTGCACTACATAGTCCAGTCGGTCTAGCACAAGTCTACTCAAATATACACCAAACATAGTCTAGTCAGTTTAGCACAAATATTCTCAATAGGTCCACTTAGAAGCTACTCAAATTTTCTCAACATATCCACTCAAAACCTGTCTAAATATGCTCAACAGGTCCAAATAGAACCTGCTCAAATTTGCTCAACATGTCCACTCAGAACCTGTCTAGATCTGCTCAACAGGTCCACAGAGAACCTGTCCAAATCTACTCATTAGGTCCATACTGAACCTACTCAAATCTTCTCAATAGGTCCACATAGAACCTGTCCAAATCTATTCAACAAGCTCACATGGAACTTGTCCAAATATGCTCAATAAGCTCACATAGAACTTGTCCAAATCTTCTCAATCACTTTCTCAACTCAAATAAATCTCATAGAAGCATAAAGAGAATCGTTAGAGACTCAATATGTTCTATACTCAAAACTCAATCTCTTTCTCAACTCAATCTCATAGAAGCATAAAGAGAATTGTTAGAGACTCAATATGTTCTATACTCAAAACTCAATCTCTTTCTCAACTCAATCTCATAGAAGCATAAAGATAATTGTTAGAGACTCAATATGTTCTATACTCAAAACTAAATCTCTTTCTCAACTCAATCTCATAGAAGCATAAAGAGAATTGATAGAGACTCATTATGTTCTATTCTCACAAACCCAATAACTTTCTCAAATTATAATATAGAATAGTTTATTTTATGGAACTTGAAAAACCACTTCATACATCCACTTGAATGGGCCCAATCAACTCTACTCAACCAATCACTCAAGAAATAACTATTGCTCATAAACCCTAGTCCAAGCATGTATTACCCAACTCAAAATGTTTTCAACAATGTGTTGGAAATTTTGGGTACTTTGGGTACATTGCCTTTGCTCAAGTGTATAAGTTGTCATTGATGTCAAGAAGCTCTTGAAGGAATTTGATTTGATGTCAAATAATTTGTTTTGATGAAGGTTACGGCATGACAGTTTCAAAGGTCTTTTGTAAACCCCAAGTTGGAAGGTTTAAAGATTATAGGTGGATGCATTAGTTTAATGCATTTGGGTCCGGGAGGAAGTATTTATTTAAATAATTAAAAACCTTGTTAAGGTTCCCTTTAATTATTTTTAAATAAATATTAAATTATTGTTTTCAATGGGTTATCCTAACCCATGGCGCTATGTTTTAATATTGTGGGCATTAGCCAAGACCTCCGTCGATGTGTTGAACTCCTCGTTGACGTCAAGAGCTTATGGTAAAAATGCATATAAATCTCCCTTGATGAAAATAAAGAATTATCCCATCCGCATTTTGGAAAGAGTTTCTCACTGTGAATTCATGATCTGCTGTTCGATTTCTTCCTCACTGTGATTTCATGATCCGCTATTCAGATTTCTTCTCCGATTGTGTCTTCATCATTTTCATGAATCCGCTGTTCATTTTTTTGTACTCTTCGTTTGTCGTAAATCTGCCGTAAGGTTTTCATCTTCGTGTTCACGTCAAAAGAAAGGGAGGCACTATTGTTTTATTTAATCCCTGGCACAGAAGGAACAAGGCTAACAACGTGAGGTTTAAACCTCATTGGGTGGATTTGGTGCACCGGTAGTGGCTAGGCTATTGGCGTGCTACCCGAACGGGAGGTTCCACATTCGAATAACTCGAAAGGGTTTTTCATCATGAAGTGGACGCAGCGGGTGGTGTTAGAATTCGTGCACAATTTCTCCATAGTGCGATTTTTTATGTTGGCCAAGGTATTTTCAAAATTAATTTTTGCTAAGTGTATTTTGTGGATGGAGGAAGTTTATTAGAGGGAAAAATAGCTTAGGAGTTATAAGGAGTTTAAAGCTTGTTTTATTTTGATAAAATATTCTTTTGAAGGTGTTGTTTGAAATATCTTATTGCATTCTTATGAGAAATAAATTTTATTTTTGATAAGACTATAAGGAAGAAAAAAGGTATATAAGGGATAAATTTTTCTTGTAATGTTGGGAGTGCTTTTGGTTGATTATGGAAATGAAAGCATGATGTTTTAAGGTTAAAATTGCTTCTTGTGTGAAGTTGTGAAACCTCAAGTGGGCAGCTTTGAGATTGACATTTGATTTCATTAAATTGGTAATAATCAAGCTATTCTTTACTTGGTTAAAGTGTTGGGCTTACTCCTTTGTTGATGATTTGAAAAGTTGTTTTGTGCTATTGCAATTTGAGTTGGTGGATGTTTTTTGTTCAAACAATATTGGAGAGAAAAGGAGTTCTACTTGTTTCCTTTTCTAATGTTGATTGTGACATGCTTCAAGGTTGTTTTTTGAGCTGAATGGTGTTGATTGAACCTTGTTTGATGAGCATTGTTGTTGAAGCCCTAATTGATGGTGAAAAGAACATGAGTATCATTGTTATGTGATTCTTTGCATAGTTGGCAATTTTTGGGGTTTCATGTTCTTGAAAGAAAGCATTCTATCCTATCCATTTTAGATATTGAGTTGAGTTTTCACATTTGAGATTGAGTTTGAGCTGAGTTGATTTGAGTTGAGTTTTGAGATTGGGAGTTGAGTATAGAACATATTGAGCCTCTAACAATTCTCTTTATGCTTCTATGAGTTTGAAAAATCACATTGGGTCTCTAACAATTCTCCTTGTGATTTCCTACTAAGAAAGTTTTTTTTTCTTGGTGAGCTTGCTGAGTTTTGGATAGGTTCTGATGGGGACTTGTGAGCAGTCTTTGACAGGTTCCGGTGGGAACTTGTGAGCAGATTTAGACAAGTCCTAGTAGAGGACTTGTGAGCTGAGTTTGATAGTTCTATTAGATAACTTGAGGACAGAGGTGCACTAGTTCTTTGAGAAGAACCTGAGGACAAATTTGGCAAGTCTTTGAGAAGGCTTGTGTGTAGAGGATTGATTTGTTCAAGCATTGGACAAATCTGACAGATAGAGGAATATTTGTACTAGACCGACTAACTGTGTTTGGTATAGGTTGTTGAGCTATTGTGGACGTGATCATAGAAGACAAAGGTCTCTTAGGCTAAGCATTGAGGACAGTAGGTATTTGATGGAAAGGAGTTCCACGTGCTAGCAAGAGGTAGAGGCAGTTGATCTTCTGAGGGATCATTTCTAAAGTAGAAGGGAAGGTATCTCATTTGAGCAGAGGCTCATAAATTATGATTGGGGGAAGGTATCTCCTTTGGGCCGAGGCTCATAAAAATTGTAATTGGGAAGGATTCCCAAATAACTTTGAGATAACTTTTAGAGAAAAGTTTTGTGGACATAGCCTAGCCATTTTGGGTGAACCACGTTAAAATTGGTGTCACTTTGTGGATGATATTGTGCATTGGTTTGATATTGCTTTGGGTATATTGCTTTATTATTTTGAAGTATAAAGGAAAAAGTAAAAAGAGGTCTTATACTGTTCACCCCCCTTCTCAGTATAAGCTTGTGTTCTTCAATTGGTATCAGAGCTGGTGCATTTAAAAAGTTTAATAGCTTGAAGGAAAATATAGTAAAGAACACAATGTATCATTCAAGTGGCAATGCAACACCTATTCTTGATGGGTCAGATTTTGGTCTTTGGAGTGCAAGGATGAAGGTTCATCTAATGGCACTTGGGAATGAGGTTTGGGAAGTGATTGAAGATGAGTACACTATTCCTGAACATGGTCCTAATACTAAAGAAGAAAGGCTCCTACATCATAGCAATTCAAAATCAATGAATGCAATATTAAAAGGCTTATAGAAAGCAGATCTCACCAAAGTGATTCACTACAATACAGCTAGTGAAATATGGAAACAGTTGAAGGTGGTTCATACAGGTGATACAAATATCAGAAAGGCCAAGTTGAGACACTTCAAAGGTATGTTTGAACAACTCAAGATGAATGATGATGAAAAAATTAGTGACTACATGCTTCGTATGGATGATGTTGTTAACTCCATGAAAGACTTAGGTCTTGAGCTTGTTGAAAATGATGTTTGTGATAATATTTTAATATCTCTTCCTAATAGATTTAGTGAAAATATTTTTTCTATTGAGGAAGCTAAAGATTTGGATAAGTTGAAAAAGGATGAGCTCCATAGTATACTTGCAGCATTTGAGTTGAGAACTCAAGTGAATATTGATGTCAAGAAAGAGGCAGCTTTCAAGGCTACCAAGAAATCCAAGGGTAAACAACTTCAAGATAGTGATGAGTCTTCTAGTGATGAAGAGGCATATTACAACAAGAAAGGCAAGTTCTCTATAAAACACAAAAGTATGAAAAATATAAGATGTTTCAATTGTAGAAAGTTTGGTTATTATGCTACTGACTGTACTGTTCCCAAGAATGAAAGTGATGAAGATAAACAAGATTCTAAGATCAAGGATTCTAAAAAGCACAAGCATCACAGGAAGAACAAAGATGAGCACATCAATCAAGGAAAGAGGTATTCTCACAAGCACAAGAAGAGTTTCTACCTAGACAAAGCAAGTAAGTGTTCTAGTAGTGATAGTGAAAGTTCTTCAAGTGATGATGAAAATGAGATGTTCATATCAAAAAAAGAGGAAGAACCAAAACATAGATTCATTATCATGAAATGTATTAGATGTGGAAACTTTGGTCACCTTGAGGATGATTGCACAAATAATGATTTGGTTTCTAGTATGTATGAGGATGCTTCAAAAAACTATAAGGAAGATGCATGTATGGTTTTTGAAAAGGGTAGCACCTCTAGTGATAAGAAATTTGAAAAAGGCTTTGATGATTCAAAAAGAAAACAAATAAAGGAAGATATAGAGGAAGGTGAAGTAGATCTTGAAGGTGAACTTATTAGTTCTCTTAGTGCTTTGAAAAAGGAAAGAAAGAAGAATGCTAGACTCAAGGATAAGTTATATGAATGTTGTATGGAGAGATATGATCTTATAGAAAGTCTTGACTTCTCTATAGCTAAGACACAAGAACTCAAGGATGAGTTAGAGTCTAAGGTTCTTGAGTATAGTGAGTTAGAACATAAAATGGCTTCTTTGAAAGAGGAAACTAAAGAGTACAAGGATAAGCTTTACAGGTTTCAAGATAGCTCCAAAAAGGTTAATTCACTCATCAAAGGTCAAAGAAAGACAACAAATAAAACAGGTCTTGGTTTTGTTAAGCCACAAAAGGAACAAGTTGGAGAGTCTAGTAAGAGAATCCAAAAGGAAGAGAGTTCTAATGAGGAAAGTATTTCAGAAAAGGAGTTCATGAATGATAGATGCACAGAAACAAAAAATAGAATTCAGAATGAGAAGAAGTTTTCAGAACCTATGAGGTCAAATAAAGGAAATTTTCAAGGCATATTTTTTGCTGGTCATAGGTTTGGTCACATGGCTTCACATTGCATGGCTCAAGTGAAGAAGGTAAATGACAATTTTAGAAGTGCTAGTTTCTTTCAATGGTATTTCTACTCTTGTCAATAGTTTGGGCACAAGACAGTTTATTGCAAGGCAAATAATAGGAATAGGTTTGATCAAAATAGGTTTGGTCAGAATAGGTTTGGTCAGAATAGGTTTGGTCAGAACAAGTTTGGCCAAAATAGGTTTGGTCAGAACAGGTTTGGTCAAAACTAGTGGATTCAAATATCAAGTTTACCTTAGAGAAACAACATCGTCAAGTGTTTCAAGTGCAACAATGAAGGTCACATAATCAGATAGTGTAGAGCTAAAATTCTAGAATACAGGAACAAGAACAATGGCATGATCAGGTCCAAGTATCAAGGCATGGACAAGAATAGGGATGAGAACAAGGACAAGAACAGTGACAAGAATAGGAATATGGACAAAGAGTTCAATAAAAGGCCCAACAAGGAAGTTATAGACACAGATGATGATCAGTGCCTAATGGGAGTTTTACTCCCACCCCAAAATTAATCACCTCAGTAGGAGGTGGGGGAGGGACTAAGCTAAGAGGCTCATTCTTAGTCCTGAGCCCCAAAGGTGAACCTTTACCATTGATGACAAATGGGGAGAGATATGAGTAAAGGGGAGAGCTTCAAAGTGAAGAGGAGAGCTTCAAGTTAGGGGGAGCAAAACTTCAAAGGAATATTCTCATTTATGGGCACAGTTGGTCAGTTGTTAGCATAGTTGGTTTTAGTTTTGGCTCTTGAGAAGTGTTTTCAATAAAGGTTTACCATTAATGAAAAATGGGGAGATTGTTGGCAATTTTGGTTACTTTGGGTACATTGCCTTTGCTCAAGTGTATAAGTTGTCATTGATGTCAAGAAACTCTTGAAGGAATTTGATTTTATGTCAAATAATTTGTTTTGGTGAAGGTTATGGCATGACAGTTTCAAAGGTCTTTTGTAAACCCCAAGTTGGCAGGTTTAAATATTATAGGTGGATGCATTAGTTTAATGCATTTGGGTCAAGGAGGAAGTATTTATTTAAATAATTAAAGACCTTGTTAAGGTTCCCTTTAATTATTTTTAAATAAATTTTAAATTATTGTTTGCAATGGGTTATCCTAACCCATGGCACTATGTTTTAAGATTGTGGGCACTAGCCAAGACCTCCGCCAACGTGTTGAACTCCTTGTCGACGTCAAGAGCTTATGGTAAAAATGCATATAAATATCCCTCGATGAAAATGAAGAATTATCCCATCCACATTTTGGAAAGAGTTGCTCGCTGTGAATTCGTGATCTGCTATTTGATTTCTTCCTTGCTATGATTTCATGATCCGCTATTCAGATTTCTTCTCCGATTGTGTCTTCGTTGTTTTTGTGAATCCGCTATTCATTTTTTTGTACTCTTCATTTGTCGTAAATCTACTATAAGGTTTTCATCTTCGTGTTCACATCAAAATAAAGGGAGGCACTATTGTTTTATTTAATCGCTACCACAAAAGGAACAAGGCTAACAATGTGAGGTTTAAACCTCATCGGGCACCTTTGGCGCATCGATAGCAGCTAGGCTATTGGCGCGCTACCCGAATGGGAGGTTCCACATTCAAATAATGCGAAAGGGTTTTTCATGGTGAAGTGGAAACAGCGGGTGGTGTTAGAATTCGTGCGCAATTTCTCCATAGCACGATTTTTTATGTTGGCCAAGGTATTTTCGAAATTAATTTTTGCTAAGTGTATTTTGTGGATGGAGGAAGTTTATTAGAGGGAAAAATAGCTTAGGAGTTATAAGGAGTTTAAAGCTTGTTTTATTTTGATAAAAGATTCTTTTGAAGGTGTTGTTTGAAATATCTTATTGCATTCTTACGAGAAATAAATTTTATTTTTGATAAGACTATAACGGAGAAAAAAGGTGTATAAGGGATAAATTTTTCTTGTAATGTTGAGAGTGCTTTTGGTTGATTATGGAAATGAAAGCATGATGTTTTAAGGTTAAAATTTCTTCTTGTGTGAAGTTGTGAAACCTTAAGTGGGCAGCTTTGAGATTGACATTTGTTTTCATTAAATTGGTAATAATCAAGCTATTCTTTACTTGGTTAAAGTGTTGGGCTTACTCCTTTGTTGATGATTTGAAAAGTTGTTTTGTGTTATTGTGATTTGAGTTGGTGGATTTTTTTTGTTCAAACAATATTGGAGAGAAAAGGATTTCTACTTGTTTCATTTTCTAATGTTGATTGTGACATGCTTCAAGGTTGTGTTTTGAGCTGAATGGTGTTGATTGAACCTTGTTTGATGAGAATTGTTGTTGAAGCCCTAATTGATGGTGAAAAGAACATGAGTATCATTGTTATGTGATTCTTTGCATAGTTGGCAATTGTTGGGATTTCATGTTCTGTAAAGAAAGCATTCTATCCTATCCATTTTAGATATTGAGTTGAGTTTTTAGATTTGAGATTGAGTTTGAGCTGAGTTGATTTGAGTTGAGTTTTGAGATTGGGAGTTGAGTATAGAACATATTGAGTTTCGAACAATTCTCTTTATGCTTCTATGAGTTTGACAAATCACATTAGGTATCTAACAATTCACCTTGTGATTTCCTACTAAGAAAGTTTTTTTTTCTTGGTGAGCTTGCTGAGTTTTGGACAGGTTTCGGTGGGGACTTGTGAGCAGTCTTGGACAGGTTTCGGTGGGGACTTGTGAGCATATTTGGACAGGTCCTAGTAGAGGACTTGTGAGCTAAGTTTGATAGTTCTATCAGAGAACCTGAGGACAGAAGTGCACTAGTTATTTGAGAAGAACTTGAGGACAGATTTGGCAAGTCTTTGAGAAGGCTTGTGTGCAAAGGATTGATTTGTTCAAGCATTGGAAAGATCTGACAGACAGAGGAAGACTTGTACTAGACTAACTGACTATGTTTGGTACAGGTTGCTAAGCTACTGTGGACGTGATCATAG